>JAVTVJ010000004.1:2400000-3000000 GCA_034509425.1 Eopsaltria australis | reverse complement strand
TTTCTGTATTGTCCACAGGGCCTACTGCTCTATAATAGAAGGAAATCATTTGCCATTGACATATCCGTGCTGACTCATAGTCAGTTTTCCATTACCTTCCAGGTTACAAATATTTTGTTGGATCGTTTTTTTGGTCCAGTAGTTTTCTGAGCACTGAAATTAAACTGGTTTATCTATAATTCTCTTGTACCTCCTTTTAGAATGCCTATCTCATTTTAGAGATGAACAGTCCATCTGCACTGTTCCAGTCTTCAGTATCATTCCCACCCTTTGTTGTCAGAGATCATTGCTAACAGCTCTTAAACCACTGTAGTTCTTTCAGTAATTTAGGATGAAGCACATGGTCCTCATATGATAAAGTATCTTCTGAACATTTTAAATGGCAAGTGTTCCTTGAGAACATGGGCAAGTGAATATAACATGGGAAAGCGAAGGCAAAGATGAATGTCACACTGGGTGACGACTGAAATGCAGAGATTGCTTAGGATCATAATTTGGGAAGGTGTGTTGTTAAGGAAAGGTTGTGCGGAAGAGATGTTAATAAAGTGTTAATGCCTCCTTTTCCAAAACCATTATTGTAATGCTGACATTATTTAATGTCATTAAATGTCATTTGATTTGATGTCATTATTACAGTTTTAAATAATGGGTTGAAGGAGAATAAATATGTGTCTACAAATCTGTGTTGCCTGAGTCACACGATGATCAAAGGAAAGGGTGCTTGGAAATACCTAATAGGTATGTCAGTGGCATTATGCTGATTGCAGAAAACTGCATTTTAAAAATTAGCATATGAGGCCATTTTAAAATCAATGGTGTTGCACTGTGACATAGACTTGCACACCAGCTATACAGGCTCAGAAGAAATATCTATGCCATACCATGTTGGCTCTCCAACAGGCAGCAAAACCACCAGATAATCAGTTATTGTCTTCATATTGGCATTCTAGATTTTATTTATGAAAGAAAATTTAATAGCATTTCACAGTTTGAGATGAATGCATAAAAATAAATTTTAAAAAGTTACAAAAGTTGCACTTTTTCAGCCTTTGTGTAACTCTCTGTAGCTCTTGAGCTAAGTTATTTCATTTTTAGGAGCTCAAGTGACAATTTTCATCTGCTTTGGTGCCTGCTCCTGATTATCTCCAAAATAAAATTTTTCTCCTCCCTTATCAATTCAGCTTATTATTATTGCTTTCCTTGTCCTTATTTTGGAACTTATGTAGCAATGGACTTAGAGGCAGTCAAATGTGTCTAAAATCGGTTATATTTATTGTTGACAAATTTTTTAACGAAACACAGAACTGGAACACCTACGTGGAAAAGTATTCCTCAGGTGAAGAGGAGCTTCTCTTTCTTTGGGACCTCTTTTGGGAGCTGAACTGCTACTACTGCACTTCCCTGTTGTCCTTCTTTGTTTTGTAACATAACATTTTTGCCCAATCCCTGCCAGTGTTCATGGCCAGGCTAGATGAGGCACTGGGTGACCTGATCCAAGGGGTGGCATCTCTGCCCATAGCAGAGTGTTGGAACTAGATCATCTTTAAGGTCTCTCCCAACCCAACATAATTCTAACTACTGATAGCCCCACAAAACTATGGTAGTAGAAAATTCTGGAGCACACATGGCTACTGTGTGGCTTCTAAGTAATATTACCATCACTATTACAACAGGCACTATTGCCAAGCACTGCAAGACCTAGAGGAAAGGAAGAAACCTGTGGATCCTGCGGTATGCAGTCTCTCTGGTCGTCATCTCACAGTATTGTTTCCAGATTGCTTTCCTGGCCTGATTTATTTCCAGTAAATATTAAAACTCCAGTATTCAGGTGTGATGGCTTGCTTTGCAACATCTATTATTGGATTTTACTTGGAGCTGTGGCTGTGTTTATTCAAATGGGTTGAAATTATCCTAATGGATGTGACCTCCACTACTGGCATTATCAGATTCCTGTGTACACTACTTTTCCATCACTTGAAGCAAGTAATCCTTGTTTCCCCTGCCTTAAAAAGGTTTTGATTTACAACCAGGAAGGCTTTTGCAGACATGATGGGTTTGCAGTACAATATCTGGATAATGTAATTTTTTATTAAATGGCTTGGCTGAGAGCTAGAATGATTCAAACTGGGCAAGCTGAAAATGAAGTTTTCAACAGATCAGATTTTCCTCAGCTTCACAGAAGTCTCATATGTAGATATTTGGGTTATACAAAACATTACCTTCCCCTGTTAATTAAAAACTGTTGGTGCTTATTCCATATTTCACCAGTAGCTGCAGTTTAACTTCTGCATTTGGCTTGGGAAGGGAGTGATAGTCTAACCATGAAAATCCAGATGCTCAAGCCATGGATATTGTTTGGATTGCACAGCTGATTTGTTCATTTCTGCATCTGCATGATATTTACTATTAGACTCTTCTTTTAGACATCCTAATTTTGAACTTACTTCTTTTTCCATGAATGGATGAATCCGTCCCTAGACTAACAATATCTACAATAAGAAGGGGATAGCTCCTCTGAAGAATTTGATTCAGCCTGAGTTTGTAGGAATTTGTGTACTGCCTTGTCAAGTTAGAGTTCAAGACCAATTCCATAGAGTCCAGAGTGAGTTTTGTCCTCACTTTTGAAGAGCCAGACCTATCTTCTTCCAAGGTCCTTGCCCAGAAACACAGATGCATAAGCTTGTAAGGATAGTGGAATACCAAGGAAATAGGAATTATGAAGAGGCTGTTCTGGGAGATGAAATTCTACTGTCTTCTGCATCATGCCAGAAGCCACAGCACAAACCTTCTGCTGCCACAGCAAATTTTCCACCATGTCAGCTATACATGGCTTATGTGGGAATGCTGGATTACTGTAGCTACATAAGAACAGAGCCTGAATTTCTCTGACCTAACGTACACTACCTCATCTTAGTATTCAAATCTGTATGTTGGACTCCTGTTGGTTCATTAGCCAAAAAAAAAAAATATATTTTGTTGTTTTCTTAGAACACATAAAAGCATCAGAATCATGGTTGTGATACCTATGAAAATGCAGAGTTGTTTAAGATGGCCTACAGCAATTTGCATACTAATGGAGTATAAGTGTAAGTTAATTCAGCAGTATTTCTGAGCTCTAGTATAGACATGAATCTAGTTCCATATCAACCCATTCATTGCCTCTCTGAGTCCAAAAACTTCCCCTTTTTTCTCTCCTGCATCTCCTTGTCTAATTAAAGCTAATCCCTACCAAGATTTCTGTAATTCAGAAGGGTATCTGGAAAATCAAAAGGGGGTTTTGAGGATATCTAGTTCAGCAGAGGTGGCACTCAGGATTTTCTAACCTGTTACAGATTTTTTTAATTGATTTTTTTATTAGAATTGTAAGCAAGGCATTTCCAGGTCTTTTAGAGTTAGTATCATATACTTTCTGGTCATAATACCCTTTTTGGAAACAGAGTCAAGCCAATAATAGAGAAATGCATGACAAATTTATATAAATTGCCATGTGAGAATTATTCACATGAATGAAGAAAATATGCTCATTTTATTTATTTGGTTATATTCAAGCTAAATTTACATTGTGAAATTTCCTCTATTTATGCCATGACTGAATTTTGACCTTTTCATGTGAAAACATTGTAGCAGTCCAAGTTACCATAGGAATTTCCTGTCATCACATAGCAATGAAGTACAAATGGTACTGTGGAAATTCCTTCTTTCCAGCATGATCATATTTACATGGAAGCAAGAGTCCAAATTCTGTCACTACTCATTCATACTATTTTTTTAGTTATGTCTTGACACCTGAACTAAGAATAGACACTTTTAACTAACCAATTAGCAAAAAGCCCTCTCTTTTTTTTCTTTATTCATTTTCTGTTGGGGTTTTTTTGACAGATGTAGTGCATAGGAGCTATGAAGTCAGGTTCTCAGTTCTAAGAGACTGTGCAGAGTGAGTTCATTTTTGACACTTGTTATTCTAGACATGCAAAAGCTCTTAACTTAACAACCAAACTGAATCAAGGTAGCATGACGGCAGTACCTCACAGATGTAATATTTCATAAGGAAACTAATTGTTTTTCATTCTAATTTCTGTAGAAGAAAATAGGCTTAAGAAATGCAAGCACTAACACCAGATGATCATAAAAAAAGAGTCAAGTGAAAAGGAAATTTTTCCTTCAGATCAATCCGTGCACTTGCGACCCACGCAATAAACAAGAAAAGCTGTAAAGAATGGGAATCACTCCTGCCAGGAAAAGTAGTGCTTTGTAACAACAGCAAGAAATAGTTCCTTGCTGTTAGTCCTACAGCAGAGGGAATTTTATATTAATTTGTTTCACAGCTAATATTCAGACAGTTGCAAAAGATGCCACTTGACCCCCAGTACATACCTTTCACTTTAAAAAAAGCACTGAAAAGGAAAACTAATTAATCACATTTTTCCTAAAGGTACTGAATTAAACAACAACAATAAAAATAGAAGTAAACTAGCCTCTTTCTTCTGGGATTGATAGAAATAAATAATTAACCTTTTTTTTTTTTTTTTTTTTTCTATTTCAAATGTTACCTACTTGTTTCCTTTAGAGGTTTGCACATTCTATTTTCACTTTCATTTTTTTTCACTTTAGGAAGCACTAACCAGTCGAGGAAGAAAACCTTTTAAAAGAGGTATTTATACTCAAACTTCAGAGGATAAAGACAATAAGAAGTGCAAAAATCAACTGAAATATTTTCAGAAATAATTTAATTCTCATGTCACTGCTGACTGACAGCTCTAATAAATTCTTACATTTTAAGCAGACTTACATTTCACATGCATTTGCTCTCCACTGCTGAGCAGAGAGGAACATCTATTGTCAAATGCATAAAATAACATTAGAAATGCAAACTTAATGTAGCCAATGGTAATGTGTTATTTAAAACTTATGAGCCTGAATAAGGGCTTATTTTCTCTAAATTGAAATTTATAGTTTCATTTTAAAGTGCTAACTTGAATATTGATGGGCTTCAGGCATGCTGTTATAAAATGGGAAAGAAAAACAAAGCAAGTAACTATGAGGCATAAAGCTGCTATTATGGTAATATATGGAAACTTATATAAAAAGTGGATCCTAGTTACCTGTACTTATAGCAAAAAACATACAGTAGAATTTGTGCAACTGGTATAGGGAAGTCATACTTTCCTGCAATATATGTCAAATCCAGGTTTAGAATCACAATATTTAAACACAGATGGCTAGAGAATAGTTTTGAAATAGCACCAGGAAGCAGGTCATACTTTCATCTCACCCTTTAAAGCTTTTTTTCTTGGCAATTTTTCCTCCAGTTCCACTCTGATCAATGAAAATAAAAACAAGGTCAGTGTTTGTCAGTTGCTTTTGGAACCAGATTTTCTTGACAATAGATGGTTATATATAGATGGCTATAGGAAAGCTAATTAAATTTGCATGAAGCAAAAATCTTCTATTTCAAAATAAAAAATATGTCTCTACCATATCTTGATTTTGCAGATATTTTAAATCACTGAAGTTTATTTCCACCTCATCTGTTCAAATATATTATTGAGCCGTATATACATACGTCAGAAACAGTGTAGTATAGTTCAGTGCTTACAAAAATACTAATTTGAAAGTCTATAGCTCTTGTCATCTCTTGATGCAAATATTTTACAAAGTAGTAAATAGTTTACAAAATACCCCTGGAAGAAGGATTTATGTTTCAAAAATTTTATGTTCATTAAGAAAATTATATTAGGAGTTACCTAATTTTTCTAAAAATCATGGGTATTGGTCAGCTGATGAATTAACAAAGGAATTCAGTCTCTCAAATCAAATGCATGCAATTCAGTCCTGCAGGTGGGATTCTTCACATTAAAAATGTGTCCTGTGGCAGGTGGGTTAGGCCAGATGCCATGAAAAGTTGTTCTAACCCAAACCATTCTATGATTCTATTAAATTTTTGTACGATTTTATAAGTTCAAAAATTGCATGGAAATACTGGGCTCTCTATTAACAGACAGTGCAAACACAAGTGACTGTCTCCTCTCGCATAACTCCAGTCTAGTAATCAGACAGAGCTTGGCTGTGTCAAGTTTGTAGAAAAAAAATACTTTCTGATAAGCATTTGCCAGAGTGCAGTAGAAAACAGCAGAAAATTGTTGAAAGGGTCTAAGAGTTGCATGAAATGATTAGAGTTTATTGTTACTTTTCAACTGAAGTATTTTAACACCATGATATGTCTTTTTTTGGCCTACTCTAACCTAAATTTGATAGCAAACACAATGTCATCACTCAGCCTTGGTTAGCATTGTTCTGACTGCTGTTGCTGGGAAAGTTTCATCACTCAAACTGTATCTGATAGAATTCTGTGGAAAATACCTTTCGAGAGTTTATTTTCAGATGAGACATCTAATATTTTTTGTTTCTCTCTACCCTTTCTAGATTGTTATCTTTTATTAGGACTGCACAGGCACTATCAGAAACCTTGGAATTTTGCAATGATCTCCAGAAGCACAAGGAATTGTCTGCTATCACCTTGGCTTGGTTCCTGCTTACTGTAGTAAGGATTCTGGTTCAAAAACCAGAATCCAGTCTTGTGTCAGAACCAGTAGTTCCTCCATTTTTTATAAAGAACACCTCTTAAACTACCACTAAAAATCTGATTCTTAGATCTTGAAGAGCATAGCTTACTTGCACTGCAATATGTGAGAAATGTTTGGTTTTAATATAGATAGAGACAGATTCTAGAAATATGAACAGATTCTAAGTGGGAATACAAATCTCTCTAAAGTTTGCAGCATTTTCAATTTTTAATGCTAGCTCATTTATAAACAAAAAAATAAAGAAAATCCCTTTGATAAAGCCTTTTGAAAAATATGTTCTTTAAATAGCTAAAATGCACATAGTGCATAATAATAATGAATTTTAAAGAAGTATTGGTTTATGCTAAACCAGTGAAAGCAAGCTAACTTCAATACATTGTAATTGTGATTTGTGTAGCTGGCTTCTTTCGTGACCTACTGAAATATTTATAGTGGACAGAGAAAAGAGGCAGTCACAACTGCAAATTCCTGCAGCTGGGGAGATCTCTGTCACTGTAGGCTTCACTGAGACAGCTCTGTCCTAATTTCATCTGACTTTGAATATGTGCAAATTACAAGAAAATGTGAACTGACTACAGACTGAGAAAATCAGCAAAGACAGAAAATCATTTCAAAGCACAGTGTTATCAATATTTTACTTAGCCAAGATTAGATAACTTCTTCAGAAATTTGCAACCCTAATTTCAAGAAATTTTTACAATTTCCTTAACACAGTGATGAATAAAGAAAATCTATGTAGAAATTAAGGATGTTGTTTTTTCATGTAGATTCACACTACACAAAAGAAAAAGTTGCCAATATTTATCATAGGTGGACAACATAAAACTTTATTCTGGATTGTTATAAATAATGTCTTAAAGCATTTATAATATACTCTGCTTCCTATGTTCTGTATACTAATATTTTCTGAAATCATACTAGGAATTCATTAACACTGACATGACTGTGACCTTGAATTCAATGATCAATGTCATGATACCATTAAAGTCCTTGCTGATACCCAGAAGCAAAAGGGTAAGCTTTGTTCCAGCCTCAATCATCTTCTGAAATCCCCATGGTGGTGGCTTAAAAGTTTGGGATCTTTTAATGTCTATTTTAGTTTTAAAGGAAACAGGAAGTAGTAGGCAACCTTGACCTTTGTCAGTCTGAGCTCCCAATTTGGTAAGCTCAAGGACAAATAAGGCCTCTTCATATCAAAGTCTATTCTGGATGTATTGCTCTGTAATAAATTTTCACTTAACTAGAGAAAAGCAAAATATCAAAAGCAAATAAACAAACAAAAATATCAGTTACCCTTCATCTTAATAGGGTAGGGTAACTGGCTGAGTGCTAATCCATTGTGCTGGATCACTTTGATTGTGGATGTCAGCAATACCTGAGATGGCAGGGGTAATACAGGAAAATATGTAAAAGAAATGTCAAAAGGTTTGGATCAAATTAAAATGTCTAAGGCATTCTCAAGGCAATCAACTTCAAGACAGAAGTTCAAAATACAGAAAAGGAACATGCTGGAGGGTGGATTTTCTGTTTATTTTTTTTCCTTTTTCTAAGAATGATTGCATAGCTACGTAGCAAAAACTATCATTGTTTATCTTGTCATCTCTGCACACAAGGCCTGCTGAATATCCTAATACAAAATATCATAAATTAATAGAGAATTTTGCCATCAGTCTTAGACATCTGTCAGTTTTTATGAATTTTTTATAAGAGGTTGAAGTCTTTCTCTCATAGCTTACTTTTACTACACAATTTTTATTCTGTGATAATATTTAATCTTTTCAATATTCTCAGTGAAAAGGCCAAAGAAATCTAGCTGTATTTGTCAAGGAATAAGCTAGTGTTAAAGCAATTCTGTGTATGCATCTGATTTACCTTTCTGTGTCTTTTAGAAAAAAATATTCTGTGAAAGGATACACAGAAATTTTGCTTAAAGGAAGCAATAGCTGTTTCCAGAAAACACTGATGAGTTAAACCTTACATTAACTGAATGCAAAACTTTGATAAGTCAGAATTAATAGTTCCCAGTCAACTTTCAAAGAGATGGTACCACATAAGTCTTCCAATTAAAAAGAAAATTAATGCATACAGAAGCCATTATAAATAGCATCAAATATAGCAAACCATATTTGGAATACTTTGATTAAATTTTAAACTAAATCTGTTGGTAGGAATTACTGATGATAATACGTCCCTCAAAGTTCCTCTCTTCATCGTGATTACATATATTCAAATATAAAGTATTAACATGATATTTACATTGCCATATTTTTAGTACATTGCACTTAAACACATTCTCCTCTGATCTTGTCTGGGAGTTGAAGTCTTAGGCTTTGTGTGTGGTAGATCACTATTACTTTGGAAATTGAGTCAAAAGCCCCTCTGAAAAGCTCAAAAATCTCTCACCAAACAGCAGGGCAGCTGTCTCCACTGCTCTCAGAGCTCTCAAGTTTGCCCTTCGCTTGCAGGCAAAAACCAAACATAACCAGAATTGCATGGTACCTAAGGGGGGCACAGTGCTCACAACAGGCGTCTCTTTCGGTCCCAAGTGGAGCCACAGAGATCTACAGATCTGCCTTTCACTACTGTGATTAAAACCTTTCCTCCTTCCTCAGAGTTGAGGAGTGACCAGGCAGGTCCTGTTAGATGGTTCACTTGCAATGAAATCTTTTATGATCTCAGAAGCAGCTACTGAGCCAGTCCAGTAACTACCACAGAGCTGTGTCTGGGTCTGCCTGATCCCTCCAAGCAGAGCAGGGCAGGGCAAGGCAGGGCAAGGCAGGGCAGGGCAGGGCAGGGCACGGCACGGCAGGGCAGGGCAGTACTGCACACCACATGTGTGTAAAGACATAGAACATCCCAGCTGAATGCTGTATCTCTGCCCAGTGCTTCACACACCCTCTTTCTTTGGGCTCAGGCATATGGTGTACATTTCCATGCAGTACCTTTCCTTATACTAATGCTGCAAAACAAGTCACAATGCCAATGCCGGGGGTTCCTTTTGAAATGCAAGAAGCAATCTTTAGCCAAGAGCATAAACCAATTTAAAAGCTCTCTCACTTCTTCCCTTTAAAGCAAACAAATAACAGAACAGATTCTTTGCAGACCATTTCATTACCTTTTGAGACTGAGCAATCCAACTTCCATCATCACCCGTTATTTTAATTTGTGACTTTGCTGTTTTTCAGGAAGACCGTGCTTTATGGGGCTAAGAGCCACAGATGGCATAAAGAGATTTGGTCCAGGAATGTTAATTAACGTAAGTATAATTATTAGTTCCGAGACATCACTGCAAACCTACTTGATACCCAGAAGCAAGAGGTACTGCAAATAATGTATTCATCATAAATATTGCCATGTGCGGAACAGAGGAAAGGCAAACTAATCTCTGACTTGCCTCAGCAGCATACTATATTTTTTCCCAAATCAGTGCTCCCTGTGGCATCCTGTCTGTATTCCATGTTGATTTGTTCAGCTTACACTCTTTGAATTTCCTAATAATGACTGAATAGTGGATGAGTGTTTTTGATAACTTGGTTGAGAGCTATCTTGCTGGTTAGAAGTGTAACAACCTTCTGAGCTGCCCAACTTCTGAGTTCTGCACAAGATTTAGGATGACGATTGTGATGGTGACTATTTCTCAGCTAATCTTTAAAGCTTTCCTGAAAAAATAGAAATAAAAAATAAAATAAAAATAAATAAATAATTAAATGACTAGTGGGAGGGAGGTGGGAAAAATAACAGCAGTGTTCAGGCCTGTAATCACAGCAGTGGCTGCCCCTGTCCGTGTCTAATGTAAGGGTTATGGAATATCATAATCCCTTCTCTGAGCTCCTTTACAGCAGCAATGATGACTAAATTTCTTGTGTCTTATCACACTGTCACAGACTGGAACTAGGAGAAGGAACTCTGAAGAAAACACAGCATGAAAACTGGAGAGCAGATGATCAGATTAGCTGCTATTGGATTTGTTAGCAGGGCCACAATCTGACTGAAACAGGCTCGATTCGAGGCCCATGGAGATTTAAACCATCAGCTCCCCCCGTTGCCCCTTATCCCTATCACACCATTATTTATTTTTTTTTATATATATCCCCCTTCTCCTCAAAACACACATCCTTTTACCTATTTTAAGTCATCTTCCAAAAGCATGAGGTTAAGAGTTTAACACTTCACAGGTTCCAGTGGTATCAGATGAGTTGATGGATTTTGAGTAAGAGGATCCATCAAAAATACCACACAAAAAAATCTCAAAATAAGACTGAAAAGCAGCATTCCTTTACAATTTAGTGAGATTTTCTCCGTTTTACAAGGCTTCTGCAATGGCACTTTACAGAGGTCTGTTATAATGTGCCCACTTGTGCTGCCTGCATGATCCTTGATGTAGATTACATACCACCCACAGTCACAGAGTGGAAGGAACACAAGGAGCGTAAACCAGTCATGATGGGCTAGATCCAGTCCTGGTGATAGCAGGTACAAATCTCACTGCATAAAGTAAAATTTAGTTTGATGATGTGTGGCAGTTACTGGTTTATAAAAAATACTATAATGCTATATTTCTTAAAAAAGCAGTTATTTTGTACATGATGTATAGTAAATGTAGTACGCATTCTACTTTATATATCAAGCCAGGTTGCAGAGTAAACCAACAAGCATATTGTAGAGCATCCACTGTAACAGAGGAAATATGTCATCAAAAGAGGAGTTTAAGGAAATCTGATGAAGGACATACTTTCTTAATAGATATGAAGACTTGTACAAAAGAAGCTCAACTGTACAGTGAAAAGTTTTGCATACAACAACAACAACAAAAGTAGAGCATTGAACTCTTGAATTCTGAAAAGAGATATTCATAATGCACAGATATGGACACCTGCCTAAGTGTTTGCACAGTTGGGGTTTTAGTTTTCAGTTTAAGATGCAAAGCATGTTTCTAGTGCCAAATATGATATTTTCCAAATAAATCATCACAAAAGAAACAAAAACATGTTGAATTACAGCTCTGTAATTATCTTGATGAAATTCTGCATTCACAAGAGTGATAGTTAGATACATAAAAGAATGGCACAGCCAGGATAATATTATACTTGAGTGATAACTCCATTGTGTTTCAAATTTAGAATATTTGAGCACCTGTAACTCTGAAATCTGTATTTCACTCTCCTTCAAAAATCTACTTCTATGATAGAGCCTGTGGTTCCAATTTAAGATCATTTCAGTGACGATTCTCAAGTTACAGTGATTCCATAAACTTCATTAGATATTCATTTATATAGATATGGATTTATTGCAAAGGCATTTCGAGAGTTTTGTTCTTTGAAACTATGATAGAAATAGATCTTTCATTTGCTTTCTGTCTTTTACCAAATATTTTTCCACCTAACAATCAAAACACTGAAGAACTTTATGTGCATGACCTGAAGCATTCTTGGTATCTGTATAAAACTATCGGGGTAAAACTATCTAATCATTCATTCAAGACAATGCGATATTTTTATTTTTCAAGAGGACATCTTGATGTGCTAATAAGACCTCACCCAATGTCAGTCTTTGCCATGATCCATCCTTGAGAATATAGCCAACACTTCCAGATACTGTGCTCTGGTTAGCCATTCTTTACCCAATGATACATAGGTAGGATAAAAACGTTTTTAGATACCACAATGATCAGTACACTAGCCAAAGTTCTTTTGAATAGAGAGGTGCTGTTGAGGAAAGCCACTTCACACTCACTGTTTTGCATCTCTGTAACAGCTGATATAATTACTTGTAAATGTAAAATATTTTGTTTTGGAAGGTTTTTTTTGAAACCAACTAATATCCATGAGATGTTAGATTGCAAAATGGTTTGAGGAAATGGTTTGATCCAATTTCTCAGAAAATTTGCTGGAGCATTACTCATCATATTTACTGAGATAAAAAAAGCTTTTTTTCTTCACAGATCTTTCTCTTATTCTGGTATATTCTTTAGCCAAGTAATAGTGTCAGAGTAGTATCTGAAGGACTTGGAGTTTGGGGTTCTTTAGTTTGGTTTTTTGTTTGCTTGATTTTTAATTTACATCTTTTCAGAAACTATCATGCAACCTTTATGGAAGAAAACCTTATACTTAGATGTAAATTATATTTGTGAAAGCTTCTTCCAGAGTCCATTTGAAAACTGAAGTAGTGTGTTACAGCAAAGTCCTCCATGACCCAAAGAATTATATTTATAGGTTGTTGCATCTTAATAAAAATTGAGAGCTATAGAAATTTTCAAATCTGGCCATATTTTCACATTTTAAAGGCTTGTCTTGCCAGCATGGTTCTCTGAAATTTGTGATTATACATGCATTTCAAAATTGTGTATTTTACATAGTTGTTAATTTTTGCTTTTCTCAGAAAGGATCTTTTTTGTTTGCAATTGCTTCTACCACTTTAAAAGAAAAAAAGGAGTAACTGAGAACTTGCATTTTTACAGGAATAATCAAACTTCTGGAGAAGGACATAAGGAAAAAAAATGCTCAGCCTTTCCTGTTAAGCTATCAATTTAAAGATCCTAGGATTTTTCAGATTTAATTCTATATCAAAACCAAAATTTGATTACTAATTTTATTGGTTATGTTAGTCTGAAATAATATAAGGAACAGTTTCTTGATTTCTGCAACTTTCTTTTTACTTGTGTGATGAATGTAATAAAGAATACATTGTTGATCAAAAGGACATATGAAATATAAAGAGGAGACCTTTAAAACCTGATGATGAAGGGTCATCACAGCAGAATCTAAAATCCTAAGGAGCTCTGAACACCACACAGGGCCATATTTTAATCTATGAGACCATGAAACATATCCAAACCACTGACTGCTTAGAGAAAATAAGATACTAAGATACTGCCTTTATAATTAATCTACCCTTCTCCTTTTACCCAGAATAAGGCTAACTATAATAAGAAATTTTGACCTCTTAGTGTCTGTCACTGATCAATAGATGTGCAAAGCAAGAAAATGCATGTACAAGGTACTCTTATTCTAATATAGTAAAGTGCATATGGTTTACATCAAGTGGTCTTCAATCAAAAGTGCAAATTTATTTGTCAGGGGGAAAAAATGGATGAAATAATTTTTAATTCTATCCAATTCTTCATCCAAACTACAGAAGCTTAATATTTTCACAATATACTGAAAAAATACAAGATAAATATTACATATTTAAGAAGTTGTCACATAACATCTTCTAAAAGTCATAGAAAATATCCACAGCTATTTTTCCTTACAGAAGCATAGTGAAATTAAGCCCATCTCAAGCCAGCTGAAGCATATAAAAAAAATCTGAAACATAAAGTTCTGAATGTGTAAAGGTGTTTTGGTTCTTTTTTCATTACTCCAAGAGTGAAGAGTGTTATTATTCTATCGCATGTATCTTGCTTCTCATTAGGGAGTGGGCTGGAATTAGTTACAGGTCATAGAGCTATTTGGACTTGTAGTACCATCTGAAAAATAAGAATACCCTGACCACAGAGCTACTGAGTCAACCTCTCTAAGGTTCACTTTCTCTTGAATAAATAAATTATGTTTAATTACTTATAAAGAGTGAAGTGAATTATTTATAGAAATAATTTCTCTAACGACGAAAGTGAGAAGCGTCTCACATATCTTTCAGTGTAATGGAATGACTGAAGAATATCAGGGAATGACCTGCAGCATATCATGGTCACTCACAGTCAATAATTCCACATTGGATTTCCTAGACCTCTCTGAGTACAGTCCTTCCTGGACTAGTTTAGTTGTTTCCTCTCTTTCAGGATGGGAGCATATAATTCCTCCTTCCTAGGGCTATATCCTGGATGTCAAACAAGGTAGATCAGTCAGAGTTCACCTCACAAGGTTTGGCAGTCCTTTCCTGGGATCATTGCCAGTGACAAGATAACTATGTAAAACAGTATTTTTTTCAGGTGAGGAGAAAAACTTTCTTAGAGGAAACCAGCCTTTAAACAATGGATGAAACAGTATTTCTTTTTGGCTCATTGCATACTATCACCTGTTTTGGTCACTTGCCAGCAGCTGTTAGGGTGCTTTCCAGTGCTTTCTCCTCACCACAATTTTTTTCAGAGCATTTTTCAGCTGATCTGCCTCTTTCAGTTTCTAGAGCTTTACCTTTGATAAAATAAAGCTTCCAGAAACTTGAAGATGGAATAAGAGAGACTATAGGTAATAAGCTGGTCCACTTCTTTTTAAATATACTGACATTCTTCTTTCAGGACCCATTACAATAGTTTTGACAGGTATTTTAAGAAAGAAAAGTCTTGTAGCCCACAGAAAGATAATTTTACAGTTAAAAAAATGTTAATACTATCCATTACTATGGCAATGTCATAACATGACTCTGTGCACAGAGTGAAAGCAAAGGTGCATCTCAGCACACGCTGTCTTGTCCCTGCCAATGGCAGTAAGTTATTGGCTAAGGAGGAGCATGAAGACAAAATAAATTTTTAAAGCTGCATTGACAAGTATTCTCTCAGCCCTCAAAAGTCTGCATTTTAGAGATTTCCTGAACCAGAAGTGGTGTCCATGTTTTTACTTATCCTCAAAGGATTTTTAGTTTATCAATTTTTCCAGTGACCCCTTGCATTCCACAAAACTTCCATCACCTGCAACATGTAATATATTCTCAGAGGTCATTACCTTTAAACTCTGGTAGATACCTATATTGAAAGTAGTAGTTGAAATTCTCTTTCTGGTTTATAAAGAGTGACTGTAAAGAACTGACTTAAAGGAAGTCTTGACAACTCAGAGTCAAGGTCTATGCTGTGAACATCTAAGTTAGCTGAGATGAATGCCAACCTTTCTGCCAGTTACAGTTCTTCTGGGGCAGTGTCAGATACAGCAAAATTAATCAATCTTCACAACTGCTCCCAGTTCCCAATAAAATACAGACTAAACTTCTAGAAAAGTCAATATGGAATTTCAAAGAGAATCATATCTTTATAAATTCCATTGATTCAAAAACATTAAAGTCCCTCTTCTCTGAAATTATTGTCAGTACATTAAAGGATGGTATCAATGTTCACGAAATAAAATCTTCCAACAAGAAAACCCTGGCTGAATGTTCACAGCACATGCCTCAAGTGTTCAGTAATTTCTCCTATGTTTTTATTTCTTTATATAAAAACAACAGCTTATTTTATTCTGTATTCAGTTCCAATGATCACAACCATACAATACTTAATATTAGTTTACACACCAGGAGCTCTATTAGCATGTTCCCAGTGTTTTTCTAGATTTCCAGTGTAAATATAGGGTTGACAGTATTGCCTTGTTATTCATAAGTTTGATTTTATAAGTGTACCTCTTCTACGACCACATTTTTGAATACTACAGAATAAATCTTTCTCCGTTGCTAGACAAAAAAAGACAGATTCAGCAAGGTCTGAAAAAGAAGTTGGTTTCTAAGTGGTGGACAGTGTTTATTTTTTCCAAGTTTTCAATTATAATTCAAGTTGAGTAGGTCATTTTTACTTGCATATCTTTTGCTGGGAAATGTTCAAGCAAACAAAAAATCCCAATAATCCCAGTACTATTGACTTAGTTTCTCTGCAAAAAATTTATTAAGAAAGACTTCTGCCTAGTGAGGGTACATGACATCCCAGTTATAATTGTCAGGGTTGTGTGTGCACCACCAGCCCTGACTGTCCATGCCCAGCCTCTCAGGGCTCCCCCACCTTGTCCATGTCCCTGTACCCCACATCAGCTCCCCAGAGCCCCTGTCAGCCCCTACTCTAGCAATGCTGCAGGACAAGTCTCCAGCTGCCCACAGCCCTTCAGGTTGGTTTTACCCTCCCCTTTTTTCCTTTATCACACAGAAGTAGGCTCATGCAAATACACTGTGAACCAGACAAAATACTATAAAGGAAGTGTGTCAGGGGAGACACAGAGAGAGAGAGAGAGCAAGAGAAAGAGAAAGAGAAAGGCATAGGGAGAAAGTGAGATAGAGAACAAGAGGGAGAGAGAAATTAGACAAAAGTAAGAAGTAAGCCAGAAAAAAGGTGAGAAAGAAAAATAGAATGGGATGTGGAGATAAAGAGTGGATGAAACAGAGAAAGACAGAAAAAGAGAGAAAGGAAGAGAGATAAAGGGGGAAAAAGTGAAAAAAAAAGGAAAACAAAAGTCAAATAAGTAATCAGTAGGTTCTGGAAATAGTACTAAGAATTCAGAAAGGATACTGCAAAACATGAAAAAATAGAAACGTATTGGAATAAGTCCAGACCAGAGCTACTAATTTGATCAAAGAGCTTGAGCACATCTCCTATGAAGACAGGCTGAGATGTTTAGCCTGGAGAAGAGAAGGGTCCAGAGAGAATTTGTAGCACCTTCCAGTGCTAACAAGAAGGAGAGCTCACATGGGAGCCAGAAAGGCACTAGGGAGTGTAGTGATAGAACAAGGGGCAATTCCTGTAAGCTGAAAGCAGATGTTTTAGATAAGATATTCAGAAGGAATTCTTTATGATGAGGGTGGTGAGGCACTAGAACAGGTTGCCCAGAGAGGTTGTGGACTCCTCATTCCTGGAGGTGTTCAAGACCAGGCTCGATGGGGCTCTGAGTAACTTGGTTTAGTGAAAGGCTCCCTGTCCATGGTAGGGAGGCTTGAAGTAGAGGACCTTTAAGGTTCCTTTCAACCCAAACCATTCTATGATTTTATGAGTCTATGAAGAAAATATAATAAAGACGACTTTAGTTGTAAATATTTCTGAATAATATGTAGGCCATATTTTCTATTCCTTTGTCACTGTTTATCTATCCATTTGTATTTTTTGCCTGCAAGGACAAAGTCCTGGCTAAGCCTTTGAGCAAAACACCACCCATTGCTCTGCTCCAAATCAGGTCACTCAGGTTCTTTTTACCATGAGGAAAAGAGAGTTAGAGCCAGTGTCCATATTTTATCCTTCAGCCTACTGAGTGCAATGTAAGGATTTTTATTTTTCAGCAAAAGATGCCTCTGAGGAGCCTGCATGTATGATAAATTTTTTGAATTATAGTATTGTTGTGGACATCTGTCAATAATACAAAGTGACTTTTCAGGTTTCTGTTCCTCTTAACATGTTATTATAAGTACACTAAAAAGAAAAACAGTAAATGATAAAAATTAATAAAATTAGAACTGTTCAAGGTACTGGTAGCATATTTGAAAGTCAGTAGAAAGAAAAATAATCATCAGAGTTTAAAAACTAAGACACAGCACACTTAACTCACAGACAAAAAGTGTTTCCTATTGGAGGAATAACAGGACAAAGGGTTGCCCACAAAAACTTTACAAATGGAAATTCTTGCAATGAAGTCTCACTTTTCCCCTGAGCTCTCATCCTGTCTTTTGGAAGGAGTGCTCTCACTTCATAAAACATTCACTCTCATTTTTCTCATAGAAACTTGTTTCTGTGAGAACTGTTACAAATAAGAGCATATGCAGTAAACTGAAGCAAGAAAACCCCACAGACTTCTCTTACTAGGGCATTCTTCTGCCCATCAGAATTAGTAGCTCTCCACCTGAGAGGACTATTCTGCAGAGCCTGTAGATTATGCTATCTTGCAGAGTATAAAATTTCTTGTGTGTCCAAAATACTAAAATCAGGCAGATAGTATGCACTTTAACCAAATGATTCTCAGACAGGTTTTTTTTTCTTACAATATACTATGAGTCTCTAAGAAAGCAATTTCTCATGTTTTCTCCTTTTTAGCTGAACTTTGTGTCAGAACATGAGGTCTTGACCACACGCAGTTCAAATACCAAATTAACTAAATGGATTAGAAAGCAGCCTAATGAAAACTCTGATCCATGTACACTTTCACTTCAGATTGCAGAGAAGAATCCACCAATTAGCTAAATTAATTTTGATGGATTCTCTGCCAGGATTTCACCCATTCTGAAAACAACATTGAAAATATGAATTAGCATAATTTGATCAAATCTTGTGTTACATTGTTTGCAGGCTAACTAAAATAACAGTCAAATACCGTGTCCATTGAAGTAAATTTCCAAAACTTCACCTGAAAGCTCTGGTAAGGGCATCTCAATGCCTCATTCACCTATTGAAGAATTTACTGTAAAGATTTAACTCAAGTAGGAGAAATGACTGAATTTAGGTCAGATTTAGCTCTCATCCTAGACAAGGGAAAAAAACCAACTATTTCACTCCTGATCATTTTGACCACAAAATTTATCTTAATTTCATATCCCACAATTCTAAATCACTCCTTTGGTTTTTTTGGAAGCCAAGCTATCCAAAAGAAAACAACAAGAAAACAGGTCTCCTACTGATAACCCCTGAAACTAAATGGAATTATGGTGCAACTTGCTACACAGAACACAGTACGTTCAGAACATCTCTGGCTGCTTGTTTATCTTCAGGTTACCATTTCTAGGGTATATTTTTCTAAGAGCAGTGGAAGTTACAAGTTGCTTTTGGATTTTTTTTCTTTAAAGAGAAATGCACTGTGAATTCTGGCTGTTTGTCCCACACCATATATACATGTATGGACCGCTTGTTTTTAAAACTGTTTGAATTCAAGTATGCTCTCACCCATTCTTCCATTTAATGACCAAAAAGAAGACAGCTGCCACCTGTCTTGTGGTCTGTGGCTTTCCCAGCTCTCTCCTTATTCCTTCCTTGCTAGCTCCACATGGGAAGGTGTAGCTAGGAACAGGGAAGAGGGTTAGAAGTGCAGAAAAATCTTTTTGGTTTTAATCCCCATGGAAGCTGCACAAAAAAATCAACACAACTTCCAGTTACCTTATACCTCCTCAGCCTCAGACACCCAGGCCTGGGTTTGGGTATTGCTGCTTCTGGACTTCTAGAGATGGTCCCAGATACTGATCTCTTATGGCCAGGATAGGGATCTTCAAAATAGACATAATTTAAAGGGAAATAAGAGTTTTGAGAAATACAGGCCAACTTTTTCCCCATTTTACTGGTACAGCTATATGAATATTCATGTGGTTAGATACGGCTGCTGTGGAAGCTTTCAAGGGAGAACACTTTATTTGGGAAAGCCATTTCCTGTACAAATGCAGGTTGTATTATTCAAAGCCACAGAAGGTTAGGTTTTGCTTACATGCCTGATTTTTTCACTTAGTCACACTTTTACTTCTATGCAGTTGTTATATCTCCCTCATTTTACAAGTTCTTTGTCCCTTTAGTATCACCTGAGATGAATGTCGTTTCTGGGAACATCATAATACTATTTTCAGAAAATTATAGGGTACAGCTGACTAAATTTTCTGAGAAAAAACAGTAATAATTTAAAGTTTGGTGCTCAGTAAAGAAAAAAAAAGAACAGGTATCTCAGGGATCTTAATGCAAAAAAAAATAATTTCATACTGTATTTCTATCAGAATCTAAAGAGGTACACACTGTTATTGCTAAACTTCTCTTCAGTGTCTTACAATTTCTCTTGCTGAAGCAGATTTGGAAGGGAGTGTCCAGGTTATGAGGGTCTGTCAGCAATGAATTGTGCCTTGTGTGAGTTTAGAGTAATAACTCACCTGTACCCTGGCGAAGTGCTACTTTTGAAAGTAGTATCTGGACTTCCAAGATGCATTTTTTCACAGAGAATGAATTCCGTTCAAATGCTAGTTGCTTAAGAAACACAATGAATTGTTTTATTAATTGTATTTGTATTCATTTTAATACATTTTTGCATGAGGAAAATCATCAGCTTCTGAATCTCTTCTTTGATAATTCTTTCTGTCAGTAATATTTTTACTCACTGCTGTAGACATCATGTTTCCCAAATTCTCACACAGCTGTCCCAGTAGTCCAGCCACCACTGTGCTACACAGTGCTCCTTTAACCCAACAAACTAGTCAGTTTAGCCAGTTCTTGACTGCTCACCTTGAATATTCAAAATAATTTTGATGAGGTTAAAGTGTTGTAATATGTAAAGGTTATGTATTAGGCATAGCTCTTCAATGAGTGCCATGTGCAGATTATCTGTCCCTGGATTGCTCCATTTGGAAATTGGGGTTAGAGAAACCAGTTTACTGATGGTCTGTTCTTTCTTGCTTGTCTGGGCCCTGTTAAACCTCCCAGCACAATATTTCTAAAAGTTGTTGCACTTCCCTGCAGTTTTAGAACGACATCATGAAGTCCGTTTGAGACAGGGAAAAACCTTAGATCTAATTAATTTTGTTGAAAAAATCCTTATCTGTGAATTTTCCATAAACCTTTCATAACTACATGAAATTCATGCTCCTTCAACTAGTTGTCTATCTAAGACAGAGATTATACAGTTTGCTTTTCTT
The DNA here is from genome assembly GCA_034509425.1 of Eopsaltria australis. NCBI lineage: Eukaryota > Metazoa > Chordata > Aves > Passeriformes > Petroicidae > Eopsaltria > Eopsaltria australis. Next base: position 2,979,145 of record JAVTVJ010000004.1, on the reverse strand, counting down.
TCTGCCTGAGTCAAGTTTCTACAAAAATACTCAATTTTAGACCATGAGTATCCTTATGAAATTCTGTATCTATGAGTACACTGAACAGTACTCCTGTTTGATACAGTATTTATGACAAAATGACATAAAAAGATCATGTGAAGAGACAAAATACGCAGAATTACAATGAAATTGTAATCAATTACAATGAACTTTCCTTTTTCAGATTTCATCTAGCCTTAACCCTACCCTGCCTTGATTATCACATTTTTTACCAACTATTTGATTAGATGAGGCATCAGTTGCTTGTCATTAATTTCTAAATATATTTTACATTTCAGCTCAAATTCCATAATTTAGTTCCTGGTAATTAGCCATTAACGTACAGAGATCCCCATGGCTATAATGTTTTCTGCATGTTGTCTTTAGAGTGATTAAATCTTCAGTGAGGTTTTAAAACACATGAAACTTTCCATTACTATTTTTTTGAGGGGGTAGGTTTTCAAAGTTCTGAGACGGCAAGTCATTATTTTTTGGGGTTTTTTGGTCTTTTTCTTGTCCCAGGAAAGCCTCAGTGCACTGTTAAAGCAGTATCAAAGCAGTGTGAGCTCCAAATTACCCACTCGTTGCCAAGAAGATATTTGTAGTGAACCAGCATCATGAACTGAGAAAGACACCCTTTCTCAGCAAAACTACCACCTCAGCATAAGTAAGCTGATCAATAAGTTAATGGCATGAATCAATGAAAAAGATTTGGGAGAGATCTTAATTAAAGAAACAACTGCTGATACAAATTATGTTTCCAATGTATTGATGTAGCAGAGGGCATGAGGTTGAACGGAGATGAGTGCTGATCAATGCCTTGAACATTTGCATTTCTTTTCATCAGAAACCATCTCTCTTCATCCTTAGGCATACAGGCACGCACACAGGCAGACACACATCACTACCACCAGCACCTCAGAAGGGCTTTGGTTTCTTTGTCTTTATTGATTCCTATAGCGCTTTTCTGGAGGCTATTGTGGTTGCCTCACTTTACAAGGTGAAATGAAGGTCTCCACAGACTAGATGATGTTCATCCCTTTAGACCTTCCTGGGTACTATCTCAATACCCTAAATCAGTAAGAAGTGCTCTGCCTCACTGTGAGCATCGTGACCTACATGTTGTAATGTACAGATGCAATAAGGAAGCAAAAGTGTGACTTTGGCAAGTTGTAGTTACACAGAAAATAATGACAATATTCCCTAGCACAAAGGGACAAGTGTGTTTGTGTGTGTGTGCATGTGCACACATTCAAGAGACACGGACAAACAGACGGACAAAGGGAGAGAGAGACAGTAAGAGAGCATTCTCCAGTGGCTGAGCTGCACAAACATCCAAAGTCAATAGCTGGTTTCCCCAAGTGATTAAATCTGAGACACAGTTTAAAGAGACATCAATCTGTGATGTCAGCAATGCTCAAAATATAGCTAATGGAGCTTCAAAAGATCAATATTCAAACCTGACTTTTTTTTGTGCTAGAAACTCACACCGCTGTGACATCTCTTGCTAGATGCAAAGTAGAATTTATTTCAACTACTTTTATCACTGCTGTTCATATTTTTGTTACATCAGATGTTGGTGTGTCTGGTTTTGTTTTGTTTTTTTTTAATTGGGTGGGGAGGAAGCTTTATTCCCTAGGATGTAAAAAAGTAATTTAAACTTTTGCTCAGCTGGTAGCCATGTAATCCATCTTATTTTCCTGTCAGGTTTTATAATGAAGTCAAAAGCAATCCTAAACTGGTGACATAATAATCTAATGCTGTGTAGTAATGATTATGCTGGATCCAAAAATATGGTTTCATTGCATACTAAAATTGAAGAAATAGAGCAATTGCAATTATCATCATCACAGTAGTATCCCAGGGCAACAATAATAAAAATATCTGATAGAAGAAGAAAGAACTACATTTTTAGCTACTTAAATCATAACCAAGACTCAGTGAAAAGGCTGAAAAAATGAATAGATTGAAAAGTATCTTTCAATAAAATACCAATTTCCTGTGGTTGAATTGCTGGGTGTTTCATTAGCTGTGTTTAAGAGGCCATAGGAAAAGCAGAGGAATCTAAAAGATTGAAGTCATTAGCAATACTAATATTATCACTGTTCCAAAATAACATCCTGTCTAGAGCTAAACTCTAGCATGCATCACATTCATTAGAGAATGATTCTATTGACACATTGCTGTATATGTAAACTGGCTGAATAGATAGTAAAATGATTTAAATATTGAGTGAGCTCACTCTTCCAAACGTTAGTTCAAAGACTGGTAGAATTGGAACCCCGCTCTAATCAGGCTTTCCCATTTCCTTCTCCCACAAGAAATAAAAGAAAAACAAAACCAAGTCAAATTAAGTTGTTAAATGGTTTAAGGATTTGATATCTTTTGCTGTTAATTTAAAAGGCTGAGCTGCAGCTCATTTCTTTTCATCTTTACAGCAAAGCAGAGGGTGACCCCAAGGGTCAGTAAGGATTATCTCTGTGTCTTTCCATTCCATCTTACGTTATTAGTTTACGCTGCAAATGAGAAACCGATGTCAGAAATATGCCAAACATTATTTATAAATATAGAAAAAGTCAGGGTGAAGTCTGATAGGTCTGTGGCTTAGCATGTAAAGGTCTCAACAGCAATTAGTAATTAAGATACATCCACTGCAAGGTGGAAACTGTGAAGAGCAGAAGATATTTTGTTAGAATGTTGGTCATTTGCATGAAATACAGCTCTGAAATGTTGAACACTGAGCATGAAATGCATCAGAAATCCTATAATTAAAAAAAAAAAATTTAGCACAGTGTCTTAGGATAAAAAGAAATACTGAAGTCATTACTAGTCTTGACTCAAATTTAGTAGGAAGTTACTTTATATTTTTCCATATACCTTGTTTAATTGACCTTAAAATGCTGCATTTTGCAGTTTTCATAATTAAGAATTTTAATTGTTCCAAAGTATTGTAAATGGTGTATATAAAAAGATGTGAACTTTTTCCATTAATGAAAAGCCATACTAGCCTTATGAGGACTTTTAGCTAATTATCATTAAGAAAAATGCCATATGATACAACACTGTATTTTTACACTACCACAGAGGAGTGGAAACTACTCATTATATTCATCATTGAAAGAACAATCAAAAAATAGCCAAGGAAGAATTTAAGATTCAAAATACTTTAAGTAGAAATTTATTGCTAAGAAAGTGTGAAGGCAAAATAGTTAATAGGCAAAGATATTTGGAGAGAAGAAATTGCTCTGGCACAACAAAATCTGCTGTACTTTAACCAATGTCATTTAAAATCTTGTGCCTTTGTATCAGAGGCTTTATATGAAAGATGTGCATTCTCTTTTTTGCACTCATCACAAGTTACTAGAAAGATGTGTTTGATAAATACGCTATGTTTAGGTGATATTGCCCCGTGCCTTATCGCACTAATAAATCAGAAAGCATGAAGGTCACACATTTGAATAAAGATGCTCCATTTGTAGCACGTCAAACATTTAAACCTAGCCTCTAATGAAATCAGAAGTTAATGAAGTGCTGTGACACGCAGAGGAGGTGTGTGCATGCACACACATTCTCACAAGGGCTGATAATTAAGGCAAATCAGCAAGTCAGGGATGTCACATACCCCACTTTTATTAAAGCAAAGAAACATGGTGTTCTGACCCATACCACCAGAAAATAATAAAAAAGAAAAATATAAAGAAGAAGCTGATATCTCTGGCCAATCGAGTGACCAGGTCACCCATTCAAATTTCATTCCAGTGTGCTCCTCTCATCAGCCCCATGTCTAGCCTAGATCAATCTGCACACAAAAAGAGTAAGAGGAGCCTGTAGCATAACTCACTAGAAACCCACTATGCTTTAAATCCCATCTTGTAAACCACTTAGTGTATCATGGACAGAAATAATGTCTAATTTTGTAGATTAATAAATTAAGTTTGCTATTACTTTGTTCTAATGATTCATTCTTTCCCTTTTCCCATCTCCTTGTGTTATCTCTAGGTTCCTGCAGTGTAATCCAAGGAAAATCAAATATTCCAGGTTCAGAAGCTCCAGGGATAGGTCAGCTGGAAATGGGGACAGAGAGAGAAAGAATTTCTCCACTCAATTATGCTGCCAAAGTCAATGGCTCATGGCATTGTATTTCAAGTATTCCTAGGTGCTTAACTGCACAGTGCTCTCTCCAGCAAGGTTATAGTTGCTCCTCTGAACTCTTAGGATAATTTTATAAAATCTAGTAGTCCAGTTTTATTTGACAACACTACTACAGAGAAGTCATGGAAGTCATAAAGCATTGAAATTAAAAAAAGAAAAAGTAGTTTAGCTTAGTTCTGTTTTTGTAATGAAAACATATGGGAACAGGTAAAAAGAGATAAAAAGACAAGAGTGCTTGAGCTTAAAAGATTCTGTGAAGTCCACTAGGAATTCACCAGGTAATTTCACCTGGGGAGTGTGACAATAACTGAAGATTAACACTATTCAAATTGTATAATAGAGTTTAGCCTGAGATACTATAGACTTAATTGACAGAGACATAAGTGAGGGCTGGCAGAAGGAGGCAGTGGATCATCAGTTATCTCAGCATTTGACTTTCAGGTGTCTCCTCACAAAGTTCCAACCGTGTTTATTAAACCCAAAGATCAAATATAATGTCTGAAGGAAAATATAGTTAAAACATCCAGCATGAAATTCACAGCTGCACAAAAGTTCATTTTACAGATAGGAAATTTTTCTAAGTGTTGGTTATTTATTCAGGAATTTGGACAGTTTTACTCAATTTACACATTATTCCCAGGGTAACTGTTCAGAGGCATTGGACTTTGATGATCGTGGTGATGGTCCTAGTGGCCACCTTCCAACTCTGGATATTCTATGGTTCTATGAAAATTATGAAGAGAATAGCAACAAGCTGCTGGAAATCAGTGGTTTTTAGTTTAAATATCACTCTGAGGAATGCTTAAGATAAAAAGGATCTTCAATACACACCCAAAAGTCTCTCAATGTTGCTTGAAAAAGAGCAAACTGGAGCAGGCCTTACCCTGTCCCTCATGATTTAAGTGAGCTCCTGAGGAGTAGGTGTTAGCAGCGTATGGGAACATATTGGTAACAATAAAGTGAGACAAGAACAGCTAATCAGTGCTGTCTAAATTGCCACCTTACAAGTGAGGCTGAAGAGCACTCCCAGAGTAGATGATTTTTCAGATAACGTCTTATTACCTGTTATTCACATTGGCTTATACAGCAGGTTTCTTTAAATTATTTGTGTCACCGTAGTGTAGAGGTATCTCTTTACTCTGGCAAACTGTACTGGAAGTCCATCAAAAGCATTGGTGGGTTCATTGGGACTAAGTTGGAAGCTTGATGTTTTTAAAGGACTTTTCCTTTGTAGCTCTAGTATGTGTTGTTAAGTGTTTGGAGCTTCTACTCCTTTGGAAAGCAGATTATAAATCTTCCCCATAGTCTGAGAAAGAAAAGATAGTAGAATCTTCAAGTGTTGCTCATTTGGGTCATCTCCTAGCCAATTCCAAAAAACTTGGAGGAGTGGTTGATAAAGAAAGAATATTCTCTCTATGTGAACAAAAAGTTCCTGGCCCTTCAAGATACCTAATAAGAATTGCTGGATTAAATGTCTACAGGGAGGCGGTGGCACAAGCAATTTGCAAGACAGAAAACAAGTTTCATCCAAAGTTCAGGATATAAAGATGCAGAGATTTAAAGCAGTTTCTGGAAGGTCACATTTGAAATGGACCATATTATGACTTAACTATCATATCAAGGAAAATAATGAGGAGCCTGATGCTAGGCTATTAGTACCTCCAAATTTGCTGGAAGAACTTGACTTCTAACTTCATTCATTATTTCACAGAGAGTACCATAAGCACCTATGGCACCTCTGTGTGTCACAGTCTCTTTTATAAGGCAAGAATATTTCTATAAAAGTTTTCTAAAAACCTCCTTGAATTCAACATTACAACGCAATTTTTCTGTGTACTAATGTTTTAAATAAAAAATAGTTATGTAAAAGGAAAAAAATCACAGGACTACCATTCAAACTGATCAAGATGCCATCTACTCAATCAAATGGATTTTTGAATTTTTTTAAACCAGTGTAATTCTTGGAATCTAACCTAGATCTACCTGCAAGTATTCGTTGCTGGTTGCAAAGCAGCTAGCTACCAACTAATAAGACATAGCATTGTGAAGCAAGACAGAGAACAGCAAATTTGAAACCATGCATCACGACTGCTCAGCACAGGGAACAATATTCACTTTGCTTTTCAATGCATGCCTGTGCACGGCACAGAAAAGAGGGACGTACAGATTGTCATTCACACCTATATTCACTTCCCCATGCATAACGTATACAATATAGCCCTCAAAAAGTTTCTGAACTTATTTAACATGTTGTAAGGCTTTTCCTGTGTGAATCTGTTTGCAAGTTGTGAGCTGTGTGTATTGATTAATGCAATAAATTGAGATTAGATGCCCTTGTGCTATTAAACTACTAAGTTTAAGCTACTTGGTCGAACTTGAATCCTTTCCAAACAGCACTTTGGCACGCTTCAGAGGACTGAATAATTCAGAAAATGTTACCAAGAGTCAGTATGGATGATGCTACTTTGCTTTTTTGAGATTATGAGACTTCAACCATGTGGACATGAGCTATGCCCCTGGGGATCAGAGGACAGACACCTAATCATATTATTTACAAGCATAGACACAGCTCTTTGGGATAGTAGTAAATATAGAAATGAAAACATAATACCATCTACTTCTAAGGTGGGTATTCTGACTCTTTATTTTGCTCATTGGCAAGCAGCTGTTTCAGAATTCCTTTACAGACAGTGAGGAAGTGATTGTTTGAGAAGATGCCCAGCAATCAGTAAGCAAGACTTGTGTGCTTCCTTGTTTGTCTCTGCAACCCTCACACTATAAAATCACTTCTCTTCTGGTCTAGCATAGACTGAAGAAAAGGACAAATCCTAAATTTGCTTTTAATGAGAGATAAGCTCTTTCCTGAGGTCTTGATGAACTTGTTGGAAGATGCCCTATTTTTATGTCAGGGATGCTTCAGAAAACGATCCATGTAACTTAATCCTATTTGTCAATAAAATGTAGAACATAAAGATAAATGTGGCTATTGCTTGTTTAATTAAATGTATAAGTTACTGCATTATTTTTTCATTAGAACAGTGATCTAAGGTGAAATTCTACTCAATTACATGCCCCAATAAAATAGAGTAGCAGCAATAAAAGACAACTTCTACTTAGATTCACCTAAACTGAAACCATACAGAGTGGCAATAAAACAATGCTGATACCAGACCAAGTAGGTATTTTATTTTAAATTTTGAACCACAAATGTAACAAACTCTTTTCTCTGAACCTGTAAATTTTCTGAATATCGTAAATATAAGTCCACACCTCTGCAATTAAATATATATATATATAAATATATCTCCATATGTATTATTTTCAGAGAGCAGTTGAAACATTTTGGAGGTACCACGTCATGTTATATTACTGGAAGACTGTGCCTTTTTTCACACTTGTTTTTGGAATACAACTTAATTTTATTTACAGAAATTATTTGCATGCATTCATAGAAAAAAGCATGAATATTTTTAAAATTAGCATCTCAGGGTCATTGGATTTTGCTTTGGTTTTGAAGGATATAACAGCTTTATTGAAAGAATAAGTAATAGCCTATCAGCATATCAACCTTTCAGGGCACACGAAATGCAGTTCTTACTGAAACAGCTGAAACTACAAAGCAGAGTCTTTTGAATGTGACAAAGGTGCAAAAGAGAATTTTAAGCACCTGTGCTTCCAATAACAACTCTCAAGGAAAAAGTCACACTCCAATTCTGAGAGTCTTAAAAGCATTTAATTAAGATAGGTGTGAGTCCCTTCCTTCTGTTTGCCAGGGAATAACATGGATAAAGGTCTGGGCATGCAGAAGGTATATGTGGAGATATATAAAATTACTCTAGATTTTTGTTACTTCTCACTCCTCATTTCATGCTGATATTTTTACAGTATAAAGAAAAAACAACACGATATATGAAATACTAGTCTGCAGAATAAACACATTTCTCAAAATAGAGGAGATGTTTTTAAACAACTTATATTGTATGCACTTTTCTTTGCTAATTTAGCATCTTTAGGGTCTGATTTTATTGGGAACACTCTCGGGACATTTTACACGACAAATTTTATTAAACTCCATGCCTTGAAAAGGGTAGTATTTTTTGAAGTATGGGGAAAAAGTATTCTCTTTCTCTTAACTCTGTACAGAAAGTCATCCATAATGATGATCTGAATGACTAAACAACATATATCAGGGAGTATGGATTGTGAAATATTATTCTCTATCATGTTGGGGGCATTCTGTGACTTTCCATGGAATATTATTTATTCAGAGTATTAGGAAAAAAATTACAAGGTAGTCTATATTTTATCTTTTGGGCATTTAAAGTGTGTCCTGTTATCAGGAGAAAGCCCAATTGATTTTATGATTTATCAGCATCTGCATTTCAGTCACATACCCACAAGACAATAGCATGACTTGAAATTTGCACAGGCTGTCTATATATTATGCTGCTGTGAATAGATTTACATTTTAGGAGAGTGTATATACTCCTACTCACATTTGAAGCAAAGAAGAAACTTGCATTGATTCCTAGGAGAAACAAATTTTGATCAATGACTAAGATTTTCAAAACCTGGACTTAAATTCCTAAAACCAGTATTCAGTCATATAAAGAGAGGGCCTGATTTTCAGAACTACAGAGTACCAGAAACCACTTGTTGAGATTAACGGTTTTGTGAGATTTTTTCTAATAAAACAAATCACTTATTTTTGTATTCAGAGGTGAATTTTAAGGATCTAAATTTAAAAATCCTTGGCCTAGAATTTTTGGAGATGTTTTGTTTCACACAATATTGACACAATGGTTCAGGAGGTGAGATGAATACTATCTCCTACATTACAACTCTAGTTCTCTACAACGGTTTTTTTCAATTGTGTCTTCTGAATATATCTACTTGTGGCTGGTTTTAGTACAAGTTATTCTAATCATAATTCTACAATAAATTAGTAAAAATGATGGTATATTTCCATATTAAACAAAGATTTCAATACTATCCCTTCAACTATATGAGCTTTTATCCCTGCCCATGCTCTTAACAGTTTTGCTCCTCTGGTGTTCTCATAGCGCAAGTCATTGCTCACAGTTTGCTTTCTTTACACATACACCTTGCTCTTGATATTTCAATGAATATGAATGTTGAAAACTATATTGGTATTCATACACACAGAGAAAATTCTAAGAATTTTATGGAAAATGTGTATTATTAGTAAATAACATTACATTCTGTTAAAGGTGCTTCTTCCCATCTTTCATATGAAAAAACTTGAAGAATCAAATAGAAGTAAAATGGTATACAAGTATAGATCAGAAATAGCTCAAAAATATAAAATTATGAGGTACTGTAGTGAAAGTGTGTTCATGTTTGGACAAATCACAGAATTAGAGGATCAGCTGAGTTGGAAGGGACCCAGAAGAATTATGGAGTCCCATTCCTGGCCCTGCACAGGACACCCCAAGATCACACCATGTACCTGAGAGCATTGTACAAACACTTCTTGAACTCTGTCAGGCTTCCCACTTCCCTGGGGAGCCGTCCCAGTGCCCAACCACCCTCTGGGTGAAGAACCTTTTCCTCATATCCAACCTAAACCTCCCCTGACACAAATTCAGGCCATTCCCTCAGGTCCTGTCACTGGTCACCACAGAGAAGAGATCAGTGCCTGCCCTTCCTCTTCTCCTCATGAGGAATTTGGAAGTGTGTTGAGATCTCCCTTCAGTCTTCTCTAGGCTGAACAGACCAAGTGACCTCAGCTGCTCCTTCTTGAGCTTCCCCTCAAGGCCCTTCACCATCTTCATTGCCTTCATTTCGACACTCTCTAATAGTTTAATGTCTTTCTTATATTGAGGTGCCCAAAACTGCCCCCAGCACTCGACGAGAGGCTGCACTAGTGCAAAACTGAGGAGGACAATCCCCTCCCTTAACTAGCTGGTGATGCTGTGCCTGACACACCCTACAACACACATTTGGCTCATATTCAACTTTCAGTCAATCAGTACCCTCAGGTTCCTTTCTACAGCATGGTTTTTATTATTAATTTTAGAAATCTGCCATTATAAATATACAAATAAATGTTCTCCAGTTGCTATCCTCAGTTTTTTAAATCTTTGCCTCCTGACTAGAAAATTTTCAAGCCAAGTTTCAATGCAGTGATGAGTTCAGTCATCTTTAAATGTGAGGAAGTGATTAGGGCAAAAGTAAGAACCTTGTGGTTCTGAGACACAATATTTTGGAAAAAAAAGGCTTTATTGTGAAGAACAGAGAAATGTGTAAATTAGTGCAGAATTTTATACTTCATGATCCCTCACATTTAATATTTTATTTGTAATAGCATTTTTAATGATAACTGCTTATTTGCAGAGAGACAGAATTTGCATGTGTAGTAATGTAATTCTATTAATAAGAATGCATTGAATATTTGCAGCAAATGCAAAATTTTTGATATGTATTAAGATGTATGATTTTCTAATAACAAATGAAGAATGTGTATATGATATAAGAATATTCAAGAAAAAAATGTGGACTCCCTTAGCTAAGAAACGTTTCATACTTCAAGTATCTGTATCCCAACTTCAAGCTGAATTTCAACAATGATATTTCATATATGTCTTTTCATAGTCAGGTGGTAACTTTGTAATTCTCTTGCAACAGAAGGATAGTTGAAGTTTTCTTTTCACCCAAAGTATTTAAAATAAGTAAAAAAGTGAGTTCTTCTGATTGTTCCATAAAATTGAAGTATGAACATTCAAAATGTAGACCAAGTATATCAGAAACTCTTGGGTCTGAAAATACTTTTTGATTAAAAAGAAGTTCTTTAAAAAATTTAATTCATTAAAAAAATTATCAATTTATTGTTTGATTTCAGCTGCTGAAAATTTGGATTCAGTCTTAAGGGTTGGACTGGTGAGTCACTGATGACACTGTGGAGCCTCCATCCACAGAATTTGGCTGGACACAACCCTGAGCCACCTGATCCACGCTGACCCTTAGGCAATCTCCAGAGGTCCTTTGCAATCTAATTTTCCCTGTGATTCTGCAACTACTCTTTTTCTCTTCAATACCAAAATGTAATTTCCAACTAATTATAGAGAAATTTGCAAAATGTATGTATTTTCTGAATATGCTGTAGATTATGGATCCAGCTATTTCTTTGATGTCTTTGCTCCATACAACCAGAAAGGAAATAATATCTCTGGTAATGCTTTGAAGGTTTTTCTCTTCTGAAGAGAAACTGCTTTATGAGACTCTCTGGACAAGCTTCTCTGAGGAGAGCAGAGACTAAATGAACAGCCTAAAGCAGCAATCAACTGAATCAACAGACTAATGGCTGCAATCAGTTCCCACAAGGGCATTTCTTCTATAGCACAAAGGATACTTAGATATGTAATGATAATGAAAATGAAGACTCATCATTTAGCACAGACTCCTGAGTAATACTTTCACTGAAAAACAGCAGAGTCATTGCCATATGATAATGGTTTGCACTCACTAAATATATTTAAAAAACCTACACTGACAGGAGTATTTCATATTACTCTTCCTGTTTTCTACATCTCTGAAACAAGACAAGGATATCACCTGACCCAGAGAGCTGGAAGTGGATTTGCTCAAATACTATGCCATGCTTAGGACTCCAAAACAAAGGTTCATTAACACAGATTCACCAAACTTATGTATGACAGCTGACCTTTGGGAACCCTGTGTGTATTCCTAGATCACCTAAAATGTGAGATCTAACAATTTCCTGCGGATTTCTTTCAACAATTTTTTAGCTAATAGGTTTCATCTCCTATTTGCCACAGGTTGGTTGTGTATGATGATAATTACAGTTATTAAACTCATACATATGTCGGAATTTTCAGAGCAGAAAACAAACAAAACTTTAGGACTCAAGCAGGAGCCAGCCATAACTTGGGTTCAGAGTTTTGCAAAGATCTCTTTATTCCTACTTTATTTCTATAACTTGAAACTGTGGCTAGTAGGACATCTTTTATTTCCTGCCATTGGTGAATTTCAACAGATGGTGCATTCCCTCACTTTTTAAACTGTCTGGAAGGGGATTTGTTTATAGTTACCTGCTTATAATTTGCCTAGAGCAGCATTTCCTGTTTAGGCTTTAAGGAGTATTTGCTTTATCCATCTTTATGTGTTTCTTCCTATGCAGTAAATGCTTCCATCCTGGTGGAGAGAATTTCCAAACATTCATGTTATAAAAAAAAATACAAATGGAACCTATGCTAATATTACAGATGTATTTTCACATGTAGTCTAACCCACTCAATTACTTTTCAGTCAATGAGTAAGTAAATCACCAGATGTATCACTAGGCTGCCAGGTATTGATTTGCTTGCTAACTTAACTCACGGTAAATGAAGGCTGGCCTTGAGCTGGAGATCAGGGACTATTTTTTTCTGTGCTTCTCTAGAGTCATGATCAATTCTTCAGCCACTAAAACATAAGTGTGAAATAAGCTACTAAATAGTAAGAAAATATAAAATAAGTAAATACATAAATATAATGGAAGCATATGAAGGACAACTTTGAGGCAACCTAAAATTTGTAACCCCATAGGAGGCTGTGGATATTTGTATTCTCTTTGTGCCCAGTATTACAGATTTGCCAATGGAAAACTACCATCTACATTAGATCAAGCCTTATAATGGCACCACATTCAAAGTACTTAATTTGAGAGTCGTCTGGAGTCCCAATTCAGAGGTCACCCCTGCCATTTCAAAGGAGAATGCTACAGGGACATCAAACAGTGAATCCATTCCCAGCAACAAATATTTAATGCATTCTACTGGTTCGTGTTTAATGTGTAGCTGTAGCCTACAGAATTTTAAAATAAAACAAAACCATGCATTACACTTTTAGAAACAGAAAGTTATTCATGGTCTTTTCCCTGTAATATTTCTGGTCTTCAGATGCTAGCAGCTGCGAAACATATACCGTTCCTTTCAGCTGCATAACTATCCTTCTGGCGATTAATTACTTAGATACTTCGGAATAAATAGGATGTAAAGAAATACCTAACAAAAGCCTAATGCATCTCCAATGATGGAACCCTGTGCTATGCCTGAGATGAATATCCTTTTCAATTTTTTTTTTTGAAAGACAAGCAGATTATTCAAAATTATGGCAATCAGATACTGGCAGAGAAGAAAAATAGCGATATGCTGAACAGAAACCACTTAAATGCTGCGAGTCTTGATAATATAATATTTCCACAACTGTTTCTGTTTAAAACTAATAAAAATAAACATAAAACATTCCCTTCTCCTCCTATCAAATTCATTACTTTGAGCGACAAAATGACAAAATGATTAGCTGTTAATAAGGCCCTGGTTTAAAAGATTGACTGACATTGCATTACTCATTTAATTTCCGCTTCTCCTAGGTTTTTTTTTTTTTTCTTCCTCCAAGCACAGAGGGAATTAATATTATCACATCAAAGGCCTCCCTTTAAATGGGGGAGAAAAATCATTTAAAAGGACAGAGGCTGTGATTATTCAAACTAGGTTATTTGCACCTTGTATATATAACGATATCATGGTACAACTTCATTTTGTTCAAATTGCTGTCAGTCACTAATAGAAGAAATTTGCTTCCGTTTTATCAGTGCTATTGTGTTCAGTCAGATTTGTGGGTGTAGGATGGGGAGTTCAGGCTGGGCATTAAACATGAAATCTGATAAGAAGGATATGAGGAACGGGGAGTAAGGAAGGTAGAGAGCAAAGGAAGACTGATTGTGAATCCAACATTCACAATGCAAATGCCTCCCTATCCCAGCTTCCTTCATGATTTTCTTCCCTCTGTATGTGTGTTGTTTTTATTTAAAGACACAGATACAGCCACACACTAAAGCACAAGCATGAGCCTCTGTGGAATATGAGATTTAGCAATACAACTCTGTGCTCTAGTGATTTTATTTCCTTTCACTTTGATTCCTGACAGACAAATTATTCTAGGGATGATTTAACACCTAAAGACGTATGTCATATTCCATAAAATAGTTGTATCAGTGGGAAAAATTATGAGTGGCACAACCCCTGGCCTAGCAACATCCAATGATCTATCAGCATTTAACTCTTGGCAGATTGAATTATTCCCCTCCCTAACTGTAACTGTGTTAGGGCTTGCATGACAAACAGTCCACTTGTCAAATATTTATCCTTCCTCCTAAAAAAAAAGAAAAAAGAAAAAAAAAAAAAAAGGGCTGGGGGGTGGTGCAGAGGAAAAGGGGAAAATAAAAAAAAAAAGATTGACCAGGATAAGGAGGAGGAATATAAGTGGTAAAAGACCAACCACAGCATGAAATATGAAACATAAATCACTGGGGTCAGGGAGAGCAGGGGAACTTGGTTACTAAGGCTCCAGATGGATTAAATAATGCACGTCCTGAGGGAGGGTGGGAAGGCGAGCACTAAAATAATAACAGAACAGAATGCTCCTATGTCGAAAGGTTTGAAGACAAGCCTTGTTAATTCAGAAAACACCAGAGTTAAATTAGCCCAGGTCCCTGTGAAAAGTAGTGCTACATATTGTGCAGAGAGATAAATTTTCACTCACTCTCTCCAATAAACTGGCCACTGACAGGTGACTGCTGTGAGTAGTTCATTAAAATGTCCAATTCATGAGAGACTTTCAAAATTTATAATGCTTCCTATAGACAAAAGGGTCAAGTTCAATGAGAAAGGAAGAGAGCAAAGTAACTAAAGGAATTATTCACTAATTACCTTTTAAACACATTTGCAATTTTTTTTCAACAAGTATTAACTTGCTTTTAATGCCTCTGGGTTTACGGCTTTAAATCAGAGGGGGAGATCAGAGTTCAGCACACATCCCTGTTTTCATTGTCCTCTGGATGGAAGATTTTTGAACATGTAAGACCATGTGCTAAAGCCCTCAGAGTAAATTATTTTAGAAGATATAGGATCAGACGTTTAGCAGGGAATAGAACAGTGATGGCAATTTTAATTAGCTTTCATTTACCTGTAAGCCAAGAATAAAAACTGAAGTTAAGTAATTATGAGTGGGGTGGATAGTATTGCATATTATGAAAAATTACTGGACACCTATGAAAAAAGAATCACATGTAAATAACTTTATTGTGTTTTGAGGAATTAAATATTTTTCCCTAATGGGATAAGTAAAGCTGAATGTCTTTGCAAAATTTCAGCCATAACCATTATGCTATTCCAGAAATATTCTAAAATTTGAACATGTCTTAGACAAGAAAGTGTATATTCTATAAGACTTGAAGGAAGAACAATGGCAGGAAAATAGTGCATGACATTTGTTTCCCTTTGAGAATCTTCCCTGAAAAACACCAGGCTAAAGATTCATCTTTAGCCTGCTGAAAAGCACACATCTCCATGGCAATCTGGGCATGATCATCTATGCCAATGGATGAATAGAACTTTTTCCAAAATTGTAACTTTAGGCTGCTGCAGACTGTGTCAGGTTTGCCATCTGCAAAGCCTTCCAGCATCGAGTTTAGTCTCGGTCTTAGTTCACCCAGAGGTGACAATTATTGCTGCCGGTTTCCCCATTAGCTCATCCTTGAATCCTGAGAAGACACGAAACCCAGAAAGCTTTTGTTTCTAATTATCTCTGCAGAAGGAATGTAGTCTGGGACAGTTTTGACTATGTCTGTCTTAGACTAGTCTTTGACTAGGACTGTCTTCTGAACAAAAGTAGTGGTGGACTGTTAGAACACCAGGATTGACAGGGCGACATGAGGAAGGGGACAACCAGTTGATTCAAGTAGGTGGAAGAGTCCCTTTAGTCAAAAGGACAGGGAAATGTTATGAATTGAAAATTATTAGGAATAAGAGAGAAGCATAAGTGAGTCAACAGAACGTTGGAGAAGGATCCCAGTGGAAAACTGGAAGGCATTCACAGAAAATCTCAGAAAGACAATGTAGCCTTTATATTATGTTGTTTTCTAATGACCTAAGCTTTGTTAATTAATATAATATCTTACCTTAGGGATAGAAAAGCATCTTTTATTGTAGAAATTGGAAGATATGTAGTAAAAGTGAAGGCAGGGAAGTTAAGGGAAGAAAGAATCAAAATAATCTTCTGGTTAGGACTATGCAAGAAAACTGGAGTGGATTTCAATTTGGAGATTAAGAGAGATAAATGTTGGTGTGTACATGTGAACTAGGTGCTGCAGCTCCCCTTGTACTCAGCCAAATGTAGTATACTGAAGGGCTACGCAGCTGAGCATATATGGGTATTATCTTCGGGGTGAACTGATTAACTAAAAACTCCATTGAATCACAGGCTGACACTGTCAGGATTCAAATCCTGGGTTCAGAGACTGTGACTATGCTGTAGAGGTGCTCTGATTACCTGGGCAAGAAAAGATTTTTTCATGAGATGGCTATCTGTGCGTTCTTCAGGTTCTCGGTTGGATGATTAGAGACTCAAGAACTTGTTTGGCACAAACAATGAGAATTCACAGCTACAAATCTAGCAAATAAAAAAATTCTTTCCACACACAAAATGCTATCTAATTAAGGTGTCTTTGGGAAAAATATAATTCAGACAACAGATGCCTCAAATTCAGCATCTATTTTGGAAGTACCATAGACATGAATCTCATTCCAACCCAGTTGCTTTTGCAGGGGCATAAATTCCCTTTTTTATTAAGTATAAGAGAATGATCAGCGCTACAGATAAGCCATGAAGGGTGTTCATCATTGTATCTTCAGAAGAGCCTTGAACAAATATATGTGTCCCAGACACTGAATGATGATGGGAAAAGAGTATAGTGAATAGTTATTTGTAAGGAAACATTATCCATTTTATAAGACAAAGTTAAAAAAAAAAAAAAAAGAAGAAAAAAGAATGTGATCATATTATCAATATCTTTATAATAATGCATACACTGACAGGGTAAATTAAGGTTGCATGAGCAATTTTAATTCTGTGGTTTTCAAATTTTTGAATGCTTGACTTTGCAACCTTAATAGCTTCTCTTAATATATTTTATGTGCAATTATATAAAGTGCAGTGCTTTTTGATTTATTGCAAATGAATATTCTTTGTTTGCTAGAGTCATGTACATCATTAGTTCAAGTGGAAGAGCAGCATTTATATTATATGTGTTTAGAGTGCCATGCTATGACTTTCTAAGGCATATCTGATCATGCTAAAAAGCTCATGAAACTTCAGGGTGAGCAGAAAAAGATGGATATGATTCAAACCACTAGCTTTCTGGACGTATTTGTAAATTTGTCCAAAACTCCTCAGAATATTTCTTAGAAATGAATTGCTATAAAAATACCATTAATTTTTATTTTATAAAGATATTGAACATATTTTAAACCAGTTTCTGGAGGGTTTTTGTTCCTCTAGAAGCATGAGAAGAACATTAGAAAAAAGTGGCCCAGTTACCTAAATAATATATATAGTCTCATTACCCTCATATGCAACTAAGTTAAAATTATTACTACATCTTAAGTGAAGCAAGACTTTTTGATAAATGCTTAAAAATAACATTTTTGAGATAAATCCCTGTATACAATCCCCAGACCTTTTAACATGTTGATTCCCAGAGAGCAAGAAAAGAAACAAATTCTTGAATATCAGTAGTTTAAATTATCCCTTCTTTTACTGAATGTCACAGAAAGCTTCTTACAGCTTTTTACATAATTACTTCGCTCGGGCATGGTATTGTTCCGTGTGCGATCTACATCATGTTATCCTCACCAGGCTCAACAGCATCCATCCTCACAGGGGGAAATTTTGTGTCAGAAAGTGCTTAGTCATGGCACTAGTCCTCAGTGGCATGTCCTCTTCATTTGCTTATCAGGGGAATTCCTGTGCTGTCGTGGGCAGAATCTCGGGAAAGGGAGCAGAGCCTCAAACTGCGCCATTGCTCATTCTGCGTGTCCCAAATGAAGACACAGCCACCATTCCTGTGTGAAGACACAGCCACCATTCCAGTCCACTCTTTGTAAGGCATGGGTTTAGGATTTAAAGGCAGATTTTCATACAGCTAATGAAAATAATTCCATCTAGCAAAGGGCAGGACTTTGGGACAGGAAAACTTTGACTCATCCTCCATAACTACTTCATTTCAGCAAGACCCCTTTGTATGAATAGAATGAGGTAGGATTTTACCTGAGATTACATTTTGTACCTGGATGTACAAAAGTAAAAACCAATTTTTTTCAGATTTTACATAATTTTAGAACTTAATTGTCTTGCAACATCTTGGACTTCATTCCATATGGACGAAAAATGTGACATTCCAAAAAAATTTACATAATAAAAATTATCTCAAAAATGCAATCAACAACATTGAAATATTTCCTTTCCTAAACTTTTCTGTTTTATGTGAGTATTAAATGTATAGACTAAATGGGTATATAACTGATACAGAGATAAATATCAGTTCATCTATTTTATAATATTAAAATAAATGTATTGTTCTATTTCAGTGAAATACAGCAAAGAACTTTAAAAAGTGCTCACTTTATGTCATTGAACATCAAGAGAAAAAAATAACATATTTTTATTTTCTATGTAAAAGCTGTGAAATTGACATATTTCCATCAAATATTTCATTTAATAATCTACATCTCTTGCTAAAAACCTGTTCAAACAGTATGCTGGCTTCAGTAATCCCTTTCTCACCCTCAGAGAGACTATAACCTGTTGTAGTTTTTACAGATTCTGTAAAAGACAGATTCTCTTTTAAATTAGAGAAATTGAAAAACACTCAGAAAGCAAGTAAAGTCTGAGAAGATCTTCCAAAGGGAAGTCAAGGGACCATGTGCTAATTTCATGCTTTTTCAGATGAGCAACACTACACATAGTTTTCACAGCTCTCTATCTAAAGCACAGAAAACCCTACTAAGACCCATCACTGAGCATGATACGACTTTGGTTGCTGCCTACAGAAAGTGAGAAAAGAATTACTCACAGTTTTTTATTTTGTTGATTCATTTCTAACATATGAATATTGGGTATGGGTATAGAAACAAATTTTGAGAAACTAAGTCTTCTGATTTTTCTACAGCTATCTAAGTGTGGTGTGGTTTTCAGTGTCTCTGGTGCCATGCAGTCTTAAAAATGCTCAAAGATGAATACATATATATTTACTTTTGGTTGAATGTCATTTATTTGTTATCACACCAATTTTAAGACCAGCTTATTTTTTTCATAAGTAAACAAAACTCTCTAGGTTCACACATGTGTTTCTTGTGTACATCTGGAAACATTTATATCTGTAGTGGAAATCAAAAGTCCTTTTGACAGTTCAAAAGTAGTCAAAATGAGAAAAAGATCCCAGCAGATCATATGATGGTGTTAACATCACTAAAGTTATTGCTTTGAATTATATTATTTTTCTATTAAGTAAAATGAAAGCAATAAAAAAACCTTGAGCTTTTATTTATCTTTGTTGTTGTTGATACAATATCTGCAGAAGCAAATATCAAAATAACAGAAAGTAATAGAAAAGAGACAAAAGACGACTTATTCGTTCTTCAGTGACATCATTCTGGTCACTTCATAAATCAGGGAAGAAAGACACAAAGAATTCATATTGTGACAGATTGTACAGTTACAGTGCTATCATTCATATATTTCTCTCTGAAACAACACAGAAAGGCTCTGAGATCTGTGATGTTCACTTGACAAGGTGATGTCCCTCCACACTTTTCCCATCCAGCAGTGACTTGTCTGGCTGTGGAACTTTTCATTTCTGCAAGCAAGAAATTGTCACAGGCAAAGAAGCTGGATAGTGTCAAATGCAAGATGCTTTGTGTTTCATGAAGATAAAGCTCTGGAGCCTACTTGGTACTTCTCTTAAAAGAGGCACTTTTGCCATCCCTTGAATGAGCTCACTTCATCCCACTGCTCACCTGTCTCCTGATTCCACTCCCTGTAGTTGTCAGGTTTGCTAGCACTAGATAGAGTGGGAACAGGTTTTTGCTTTGTAGGCCCTCTTCTCCATCCTAAGGATCTGTCTGATCACAGTGTGATGTACTAATGAAAGTAGAAGAGAGGTGAGGGATCAGTCTTGTCTGCCACAGGTTGCTATTCTTCAAATAAAACTGTGTTTTCCTGAGTGTTTTCCTAAAAGGAAAATACAGGCTCTAGAATTTCTTCCATCCTTCCAGCCACTGCACAAAAGGAGGAATTTTGTTGGTAATGTAAAACTGGTGAAAGACCTCTTGTAGCTTTTCCCTTTCGTAAATGTATATCAGAGAAAGAAATGAGAAATAATTATTGTGTTTCACAGTAAGAGCTCAGATTCTATCACATCTTTTGAAGTCTGTAGCTTGCTGATGAAGCATGATCCATTTTATAAAATGCAATTCAGTTGGACGGTCCAAGATATTATTGGAAGAGTTGCACACTCTGTCAAATTCAGAATTCTCTTGGCCTGTTTTCTATATAATTAACATAAATTTATATCAATTCTTGTTTGTCTGAGCTTTATTGAGTAATAACAGATTGCTGCATTTTATATCTGCCTTGAAAGTACTGTAATCAGAAATTCACTGGAACACAATCTGCAGCAACTTTGGTTAAAATTTGTTTTAGAAAACAAAGGTTACTACATTGATAATTTTATGCATACTTAAATTGGTGAGGGAAACGCTTATCCCAAGCATGTTCTTTTCAAATATAATGTCACAAATCTAATTTTTAAAAATACATAAAAATTCCTCAAAAAATAATATCTACATTGAAAAATTAATTTGCAGATCACCTTTGAGCAATCCCATTTCCTTAGTCCCTTTCTTTTAAATAATTGAAATCAGCCAATTCTCCCCATGAAACTAATAAATAGCTGGTTTACATATGGCTTTTTATTCTCTCAAAAGAAATGCATGTATGCACTGAAAATAAGAAATGGGAATTTTCATGCAAAAAGATAATTAATAAAAGGAATGACATTTGTATAAAAATGGTGTTTAGCTTGGTAGTGCATCCTCAGTCAACTCCTCAATATCTTTCATCCAACATTATAAAACTGCTTATGTTCAATACCGATAAATGTGCTACTTTGTAAAGCTACAGCTGAAATTACGTTTCAAAGCTGCACTTGGCAAAACAATAATAAATGCATTTCGATAAAATCTCAATTCTATTTTTTGAGGATTTATTTCTAAACTGTTGGTATACTCTCCACCTTATAAAAAAATTAAATGTGTTCTGGCAGGATCGTCATCTAAGCAGCAGCTTGGAGGGTGTTTGAAGTACCGCTGCTGTGTCTGAAAGGCTCTGATCAGGACCTTGTTTGTCAGACTGCATGTTTGTCAACATTGATATATCAAAGAGGTCAGGTCAACAGTGCCTCAGTATAAAGTGAGCAGGACAGGGTCAAATGGAAGCGCTGAGCCTTGTACCAAGATCAGATGGGAAAAATGTGAAGTACATTTAAAAGGAGGCAATTGTTTTTCTCTCTTCACTGTATGCAGGTGTCTGTTTGTTGACCTGGATGGTACGTTTTTAGATTAAGCAAATAAGGTAACTTTCAACAGTATTAAAACAGCAAAACATTTGGAGCAGAAGTAGAACATTTCAAAGTTTGAAAATCCTCTTTAGATTTTAAATCTTCATAAGAGAACATGGAAATTGAGTAAGATTGGAAGGAACAGGAGTGGAGACCAAAATCACACTTCCTTCAAGCACAAAATACACCCAGCCTGGGCAGTATCCCCAAATACACTCGTGAATCAGTCTGGATGTCATATCCATCCCTCATTCAGGCATTAGTACTGCTGACTCTTCCTCTCACTCTCTCTAAGTGTCCTTTCAAAATCTGTCCTCATTTTAGGCTGCGATTACACACACCAGTCAGCGATGGTGCCTTTGATCAGTTATCATCTGCTTTTACAGATGGAGACAATGTGATTTGCCAAAGGCTGCAGAGCAAATCAGAAGCAGAGTCAGAAACAAATTCTGGATTTAGATTTAAAATAGATCTGCTACCAGTAGACCAGCCGAGCAATAGACTTTGCATATTTATGCCATTTCAGCCAAACACTGAAAACAGTATTTGATTTTCCAGCCCGAGAAATGTAATTACAACAATATGTTATTGATTTGCATGGTGCATTTTGATGTTGATACTAAACACTTTAGTGGAGAATGGATAATACGACTGGGTAGATGGACAGCTGCCATAAACCAAAAGGATGTGATGACATTTCTACAGGGAAAACATCCCAGTGGATCAGAACTGTGTTCAGCAGTTTAAGCAGAAAGTCAAATGTTAGGACACTAAACTTGAAAGCCCCCACCTAGTACACTGTCACTCTGCCATCTGTCAGAGCGAGTTGGGCTAA
Organism: Eopsaltria australis; assembly: GCA_034509425.1. Lineage (NCBI taxonomy): Eukaryota > Metazoa > Chordata > Aves > Passeriformes > Petroicidae > Eopsaltria > Eopsaltria australis. Next base: position 2,956,658 of record JAVTVJ010000004.1, on the reverse strand, counting down.
CACCAAAACAAAACAAAACATCTACAGCTAATCTCTACTGAAGGTCTTAAAAATTATTCCAAGCAGTTATTCAGCTACAGACCAAGGACAGATCTTCACTACCACCAAATTAAGAGTCATTTTACCAATGAGATTGAGATGGTTTTAGTTAGTTCATCTGAAAAAGGACTCCTCAGAGCACTATAATCTGTGCTGGTTCTCTGAGTGAAAAACGAAGTGAATGAAAGACAGAGAAAGAATTTCTTTTAAAAACAGACATGTATATGTACTGGGAACTGAGTTTTATCACCATTAAGAGAACTGTCCTCAGATCACCATTGCTTGGTTAGGAAAAGAAATCTGACAACGTATAGCACACATTTGTTTATATTTAGCATCCCTTAGCAGAAAGTTGACAAGGTGTGCCCAGGAGGTTTACAATCTTGTACTTACTACCCCCACCATTTTCCCCCTCCTCTCTCTCTACGTATGAAACATTCTTTCTGTTTTGAGATATAAAATGGCAACCTTGGGGCTTGGTTGCTTTTTTCCCTTCCCCTTAGGTTTTTCTGTTAAGGTCAACGTTGCTTCAGAGTCCACCTATCATTTCTAATCCAGTTGTTTCCAGCATTCATTATATCAATTCCTAGCACAAAAAATATCACCTTCCTTGACTCTATCTGTGAGTTCTACTGCTCATCGTGAAGAAATTCAGAGCTGTTGAATGATGATAGGTTACAGTGAATAAAAAAGTGCCTGCAACAACAACAAAATAATAAAAAAGGGGAAAAAAAAAAGAAGTGGAGAAGAAGGTTTCTGAAGAATGTGGGAAAGATAAATAGGACTGATACTTTGTTTCATTGTCAGTAGCACTCTGGGGTTATTTGAAGCACTTATTTATGCACTGTAAGCAGAACAATACTGAAGAAGAAATGATTAAATACCAGCTCTCTGAGCAATAGACATCTCATTGTGGCAGGCCTAGACTCACCACTGGGTGGTTTTGATAAAGGCAATATGAGTTGATAACTGATACAGTTTGCCAGGGAGTCATCTGGGGATGCTGACAGCTACTATGCTTTAATAAAATCATTAGAATGTAAATGTTTTTATTGCGAAATAAAGAGCCTCCAGCAAAGTTGACACTATCGCTGCTCCCTCCACTGAATGAAAGCACCGATTAGCATTCAAATGATATAATGATAGTCTGGTTATCTTTATTAAAATTTTTCAAATCGAGTCTTCATTTTGCATGATTGAGTTTTAAACAAATGCAATATTCAGTAGGCTGGTGAGCCAGTCTGAACACTCTTGAAATAATTAAAGTGTGCCTTTTATTTTTTTAAACATGTGTTTCATAAGCAATGAATTGGATTTGCTATTTTAATATGACAATATCTAGTTAGCTTTGCATAAAATAGGGATGTTATAGCATAATTATTGAAAGAGTACAACTTTTAAACATATGTTTCATAAAGCTGAATTCAATTTTCTGAAATGTGACAATGCCAGTCAGCTACTGAAATAATATCAAAGGATGACTTGATTGTTTAGGTTAATTTCTTGGACAATCTTTGCTATATCGTAATTGATGGTAAATTGTATGCTTTGTGGTATTTCTTTTCAAAGGAAACACAGAACTCATTTCCCACAATGCTCATCAATTCACAGTTCAGATTTTACAACTGCAAGAAAATGAAGGAAATTCTAAGCAAGTAGTTCAGACCCTGAATTTCTGCAACATATGATTTAATGTAAACTAGCAGAGGTTTTGAAGTATCCAAGAAGAGTCTCAGGAAAATGAAGAATAAATTAATGATCTAAGTCCATTTAACTGTACTCTACATAGGATCAATCAATCATTAATAAATATTTAGGAATCCTATAAGACCCGATCTCTTTTTCATGACTTCTTTCAGTCGTGTCAGCTTAGTCTAACCTTTCTCCTTGATTAACCAACCCCATAAAACATACTGTACTACAGATACCAATAAATACACAGTACTGTAAGCAAATATGTTTTGGCTGGTTCTTGGTTATAAAAAATCAAGAGAATCAATGATGACATAAATGTTCCTTAAAAAATGTGTGCCTGAAGTAGCTGCAGTATTGACTCCAGCTCTGAGACAGCTTCAGAACTGAATTGTAAAAAAAAAAAAATCTGAATACCTGAAAAACTCTTGTATCCATTGTTTGAGCAAGAAATGGATAGTGTAGGAGCATTCTTAGTTCTTAACTCGTTATTTATTACAATGACTTTCTAAAGTTGTCCTGGATGTTTTAGAAGATTCTAAAGAATCAGACATTTCACTATTTACATTTCACTGAAGATGTGCCAGGGACTATCATCAAAAGAAGGAATATAAATACCTCTCTGGTAATAAAGCTAACATGTGAGCAAACAGGAATGTTAAAAACATATCCTTTTAACTCTTGTGCATTAGGAAGTACTGGCACATAAAGCTGTATTATATTAAAAAAATAACAAATAATTGAGAGGGGTTTGTGTGGGGTTTTGGTCTTTTTTAATAGATGAACATGTGTATGAGAAAGAAACTTATCTAAAAAATTAGAATTTGACAAATCTGTCAATGTGGTATTATTACACCAATTGGATTAAATTAGACCAGAATGTCTTTAGCAGCAGCATCTAAGAGAGGACTACTGAGATCTGCAGTAGCTACTGTGGAGGAAAATACATTCCTTTTTCTACTCAAAAGATGTTGTTACCATCTAAAGGACACAGGAAAGAGTTCAGGCCACAGCATTCCTTTCCCTCTGCATCAGATTTCAGAACAGTCTGTAGAGCAGCCTGCATCTCCCTCCCAGAGAGAGAGAGAACATCTCTCCTGTCTACTGCCAGTGCAGTTAGTCTGGTCCAAGTGAGGGGTATTGCAACAGTCTTTGGTACTAAACTTCAACAAATGCTTTACAGTATTATTTAGAATGTTATGGGATTATTGATCTGGAAGAAGAAAAGCTTACCAGTTTATAAATAAGTTGTCTTTTAATGACAGCTTGCAAAAGTGAGAGCAAGACAGTAGTAAATGTATGTAAAAGCCATTTCAATACAGATTTTGTTGAACGACCAAGGGAAGTCTTTCTGCTGACACCCACAAAATATTGCTATATTGAAATCTTGTGGGGTTACACACCATAACCACACAATCACTTATATTGGAGTTGGGCATATAACATTTTTTTCCACTTCTTCCAAATTTTTTTCTAAAATAAACGAGACTTTTTTCAGGCAGAAATTTTCTCTTCGTGGAGAAATTCAACTGCAAGCCTGATACTTACACGTTGTTTCTTTGGGACACGTATTGTTCCAAATGTCTAATTTGGTTGTCACATGAAGTCTCATACAACAGATCTCATCAGTGTGTCTGGTTATAAGCAAAGACTGGGGGAAGAAAAAGGAAAAAGAAAAAGGTGGCATTCCACTTTTTGCTATCTGGCCCAGGTATTGCATTATCGATTCATGGAGGAAATGTGCTGAGCAAGTGGCCCTGCATGGAACTAAAAGAAACCCTTGGGACCATTTATGAGATAGAATTTGAGCTCAGTTAAAGAGCTATAGCACATGCTGTTCTTCTTATTGACAGGGAAGGAGTTTGCTTTTTTTTTAGTACAATCAACACAGTAACACATGCTTTAGAGACTTAGGAAAGACTACAATCCCTATGTATGTAAAAGCTGGACAGACATGACTGAAGTCCAAAGTAAATGAAGAGCAGAAACTTGACATGGATTTGGGCAGACATAGGCCTATACTAGGTAGAAAATCAAGAGACAAAAATAAAAAAAAGAAAAAAACCATTGGATATGTCAATTGAGGGCTAACTGAGCAAGAAAGTCTTTGAGAACTGTGGGCAGTGCACTTCGAAGTGGATACTGAGGCTTTTTTAGATTGTGCTTGATTGGTTTCAAAGATAAAGTGGCAGAAAAATTGCTGCCTTTTGAATGTAGGAGAGTTTTTGTAGGCATGCAGACTTGAGCAGAAGAAAATTAAGCAGGTTAAATTGGTAAGAGGAAAAGAGAAGGGAAAAGAATGATTAAAAAAAGAAAAAACAGAGAGAGAAAACCCAGAGAGAGGATTTCCGGAGAGAAGAATAAGTAGAGAAAGATGGAGAGTACAAATACTGCATAGTGTGAAAACCCATGAAATTGCAAGAATAATATAGAAATGTGAGAATATGTTAAGGTAGATAACAAAAGAAAATTAAGACTCAGTTATAGCATTAGAAAGGGATTAATCCATTGCTACATTTCATAATATTATCAGCAGCACTAAGACATAACTTGCATCCCAAATTTTCAGTCTTTTTTAATAGATGGTATCAACCTCATGGGGAACAACACACAAACTGTATATGTTTTTCAGATGGTAACACATGCTGGACAAAGTTCAACAGCTGCTCTCACAAGTGTGTGTTGAAAATGTGACTGAACTGCTGGCATAGCGATCCAAGTGTCTTGAAAACTGCAGTATAGTTTTAACTGCCATCCTCTGCCTCCTCCCCATATTCTTCCTTCTGGCTCACAGAAGGCTGTCAGACACATGAAATTCTCTGGACTTTAACTAACAGAATAAAATATCTAATATAAATTACCTTTGACTGCTGAAAGTCTTTATTTACAGCTGCTCAGAGCTGCATCTGGAGAGTTTAGGTAGAGACTACAAGTGCCAGATGGTGGCCAGACTTAACCAATTAGCAATCTCTCTCATCCTGTGCCTGGGTTTGCAGAGCGACTCCTCACATCACAGTTGCCTGACTCAAGCCAGTACCTCTATGGTCTAAAACAGTAAATACTAAAATAGTAACACTGTTGTCAGGTGAGCCAACGCAGATCTCTGTAGGCTTGGCTCAGTCGGAAGGTGCTCTTTGCTGTGTTTCCCTGGCTGTTGAAATTAATGATGTAGCTCTTGAACAGCTCAACTTGTTGACAGGTAAGGCCCAATCCTGGACTACTTTTTAAGGCAGGAGTGTGTTTAAAACAGTAATGAGGGCTGTCCTGAGTGGAAAAAAAGTGACAAATCATGGAGAATGGGATAAAAGAAGGTTGACAGTATCAAGTACAGATATTTATGTTACGAAAAAAATAACTCATCAAATAATCAATGCTCATCAAAGCATATTCAAGTCCAAAAAGATCGTCTGCTGAAATCTACATGACATATCAAACGATTGAAAAATTTTCATTTATAGTTGTAGCTGTGCTAAAGCATACAATCTGGACTGATCTGTGATTAGTTTGCTTCATATAGTTGGAAAACAAATAAAAATCACAGGCTTTTCCAGTGCAATTTAGGAAAGGCAGAGATATGCAGACAGATTAAAAGTACAGATCCTCACGAAACTTTTGGAAAACATTCCCTGTGCCTCTTGAAGAAAGGATTAGTCTCATCCAAAAAGTCTAATTAAAACAGTTGTGTTACTCTGGTTATGCTTCTCCAGGTGATTAGGAAGACAGGGTCTTGTATTACAGCCTGAAGGTGGAAAGAGGTTGATGTTTGCATTTTGTTAGATAGAGTTTCTTTTGCCTTTCTGACCTGCCCTTGGCGCAGAGCAGGGACTGGGGGAATGTCGGCTTTAAGCCACTCAACTCCCAGAGACTCTGAGATCACCTGAGAGTCATTAAAGCCTCCTCTGCATCACAATGTCAACTCCTCTCAAGAAGGGGAAGAAGAACAGGAATGGGAAGGGTTTTGATGAGTATATATAACCTGGGAAAGGCAAGGTGCAGAACTCTATTACGTGTACTGCAAATCTCACGAGAGATATCCAACACGCTATAGGAGTCAGATTTCCAACTGTTTTGTGCTGCAGGAGTAATTAAAAATGACTACTGATGAGGATTGAAGGTATTTGCCCTCCTCTGAAAAGCCTGCCACAATACCAGCCTGTTATTATGCTCATATGAAAACCATATTCCTTCCTCCCTACCACCTTTATGACTGCTTTGATTACAGTTTTATGGACTCAAGGACCATAACTTTGCTTTGACCCTGAAAGACAAATAAATGCAAAACAAATCAATGTGAAACTCAGAGCATGCCAAGATGTTCCATCACACTTCTTTGGAAAAATTTCAACCAAATTTCAACAGGTGTAGCATATCAGTATACAACTGTACTAGTTCAGTAACAAAATTATGACTAATTATACTATTAGCTTTGATTTCTGATTGTTTTATATGGATAGTATGTTAAGGATTTAATGAGTAAATTTAAATGGGTCATCCAATGAAACTGTACAATTCACACACCAGAAAAGCTAAATTAATGTTTCATTCACTCCTTAGTTTTATTCTGCTTCTAGCTGCTTTCCATGATTTTCCTGAAGACTGGATATTCCGTGTTTTTTTCTGCTCTTCTCTTAAATGTTATCTGTCAGACATTAGATTTACTATTTTACTTCCTTTGTGTGTAGAAGCAGTTTAGTAGCAGTTACTGGCTTTTTTAACATAAATTATATTTGTAAAAATTGTGACCCAGAGAGACAAAATTAGAACTCAAAGGATCAGTTCAGAAAACATAAATGTCTATAAAACTTGATCTGAACCTGATTCAAATAAAAAAAATTTGGGTAGGTTTAAAAACACTTCTAAGTCAAGATTTTAACCTCTGTAACAAATTTGGCTATAACTTAACATTAAATTGCTTGCTAGGAGCAAACACAATTATTCACTGGCACCATATTATTGATATCTAGCACAGGAAGTTTATATCCAGGGAAGAGGTGGGAATTAGAGACATTCTGAGGTCTACTTCTATTCCTGATTCTGTTCTGTTTTGATGCATAGTTTTTTTGTTGTAGCGCAAATTTCTTACATGATATTGTGTTGATCTGCATGTTATGTGTAGTCACTTGCCCAAATTGTTCCCTGCTTCTTGTTTCTCCTAGCTGCCCATTTCCCTGGCCTGTGAGTAAGGGAATTACAACTTACTCCAATGCCCTGCAACCTGAGATTTAAGTATTATGGCTGCTGACATAAAAGAGGATCTCATTCTCTTTTATTCCTCCCAGCATATGACCTCAATCTCTATCCTTTAGATAGCTGATTATCCAGATCCTCTGACTCTCTTTTAATCCCTTCTCCTTCATTTCACTGAGACTGCTCATGGAGTAAACCAGGATTTTCTTTAAGTGAGGTGGAATTATCTAGCTTTCTCAAATCACCAATGTATATTTAGCAAGACACTGGGCTGATGAAAACATAATTGTAATAAGCTGTGCTAAGGGTTCTGAATCTAGAGGTTTGTTTATACAATTTGCATTATAAATAAAAACTGGGGCTTTTTTCTATTTTTAATGGGAGATACTTGAGGTTACTCATACACAGCCCTAAAAAGACATACGAAAAATTAGCAAGGGATTTATTTTGAGTAACTAGATCAAGGGTAGAATTTGTTCTTCACAAGGGAAAGAAATAACACAGCTCACAGAAAATTGATCAATGCCTCCAGACCCATATTGTGAATTTCTGTTCTTTCATCTTTACACACAGAAATAAAGGGACCTATCTGTTTCAGCTAGGGTTTTATAGGTATGTTTTACCTGCACTGACTGAGTTATCTGTCTCCTTGTTGGCAAGGAGGTGGATAATTCCCTATCTGAAAGTGTTGCATTTTTACAATGAGCTTTTTTGGGCAAACATGAGAAGTGACCACAATCTCAAAACACAAGGAAGAACACAAATTGGAAGAAAAACACAGCATAATAGACCTTCTCATATTGTGCTCAAGGGGACTCCAGGGACCAGCCAATCCATACAAGAAGAATAGTGTGAGCTAGATGGGACCCAGTATGATTAATCACCTGAGCAATGCAGATTTAGCGCATTAGGTGAAAAGATAAATGTGTAAAACGCTGTGTCAGAACCCATGGAGTGGCCCACACGGTAATTCAGGGTCAGTAATTGAACTTCACTCTAATTATCCTGGGGAGATAATATTAACTTATAGTTGAGTGTGAAAGAGAGAGTCCATAATTCATCACTCGATGGGGCTGCTCATTGCATTGTGTTATTGAAATATGATGGCTCCATTTTTATCCTGTCATAATGACAACTGATGTGCTTATTTTCTTTCTCTGTGCCTCCAGGGGATGATGAAATAGTAAGCAAACATTCTTTCTGGTGAAAGAACAGCACTTTATCACACTGGCTTCAGCTCTAAAAAAGCACTTGCAATCTCAGAAACAATTTCTAGAAAGAAGGCCAGGCATTTCCTCACGCATTCTGCTTGTAGTCAGCTAACCTAAATAAAAGCCACTGCCTTTTTCTCTTTATGAGATATAATTTTTCCTTTGTCAGTTATCAGTTTCAGTTTCTTAATTTTTTTGAGAAGTTTCCTTTCCTTTTCTAATTCTCCCAGGATACATTTGGCTTTCATTCTGTTCCTTTCAAAAATATAAGTTTTCCTCAGCAAAGATTTTAAAATCAGCCTCTAATTCAGTTTGACTTTATTCAGCATCTTAAAAGCATTCAAATATTTTTCTGTGTCATGAACTTCCTATCTTTTGCAAACTTTTTCACCAAGTAACACAGATTCATAGAATCATAGAATGGTTTGTTGGTTGGTTCCAGCCACCTTGTCATGACCAGGGACATCTTCCACTAAACCAGGCTGCTCAAAGCTCCATCCAGTGCGGTCTTGAACACTTCCAATGATGAGGCAACCACAACTTCTCTGGGTAATGTGTGCCAGTGTCTCACCTCTCCCACAATAAATCATTTCTTCCTAATATCTAATCTAAACCTACTCTCATTTTAAAGCCATTCCTCCTCATCCTATCACTACATGCCCTTGCAAACAGTTCCTCTCCAGCTACCTTATAATCCCCCTTTAGGTACTGAAAAGTCTCCCTGGAGTCTTCTCTTCTCCATCCCGGACAGCCCCAATTCTCTCTGCTTGTCTTCATAGAAGAGGTTCACCTTTGGTCATCTTTGTAGCCTCATTCGGACTCTCTCCAATATGTCCATGCTCTTCTTGTGTTGAGAGCCCCAGAGCTGGGTGCAGCACTCCAGATGTGGTCCCACCAGAGCAGAATAGAAGGGGAGAATCCCCTCTCTTAACCTTCTGGCTGCACTGCTTTTGATGCAGCACAGGACACATTTGGCTTTCTGGGCTGCAAGTGCACATTGCCAGCTCACATCAAGCTTCCCATGAACCAGCACCCCCAAGTCATTCTCCTCAGGATTGTTTTCAATCCCTTCCACACCCAGCTTGCATTTGGGATTGCCCTGACTCAGGTGCAGAACTTTGTGCTTGGACTTGTGGCACTTCATAAGGTTCACATGGGTCCAGCTCTCCAGCTGTTCAAGAGCCCTCTGGATGGCATCTCTTCCATGTCAGTTGCACCACACAGCTTGGTGACATTGGCAAACTTGTTGAGGGTACACCCAATTCCACTGTCCATGTCACCAGCAAAGATGTTAAACAGCACCAGTCCCAATACTGACGCTGAGGAAGCTACTTGACACTGGTCTGTGCTTGGACATCTGACCATTGACCAGATCTCTTTGAGTGCAATCACCCAGCCTGCTCCTTATCCACCGCATGGCCCATCTGTCAAATCCATTTCTGTCAGGTTTAGTGACAAGGATGTCACGAGGGACAGTGTCAAGTGCTTTGCACAAGTCTGGATAGATGATATCAGTTGCTCTTCACTTGTCCACCAATTCTGTAACCCTCACATAGAAAGCCACCAAATCTTTCAGACACAATTTGCTCTTAGTGAAGTCATGCTGGCTTTCAAAAACCACCTCCTTATTTCCCATGTGCCTTAGGATAGTTTCCTGGAGCACCTGCTCTATGACCTTGCTGAGCACAAAGGTGTGACTGACTGGCCGGTAGTTCCCCAGGTCGTGTTTTTTTTTTCCATTTTTAAAAATGGAGGTTATGTTTCCCCTTTTTTCCAGTCAGTAGGAACCTCACTGGACCACCAAAAAATCTCAAATATGATGGGTGTAGCTTAGCCACTTCATCTGCCTGTTCCCTCAGAACCTGTGGATGCATCTCATCAAATCCAGGGAAGTTGTGGATGCCTCATCACTGAAAGTGTTCAAGACCAAGTTGGATGGGACTTTGATCAAACTGGTCTAGTGAACACCATGAGCAGGTGGGCTGGAACAAGATGATCTTTAAGCTGCCTTCCAACCCAAGCCATTCTATGACTTGAACATCTTCAGGTTCCTTATTGATCTTTTCCTGCAGTGGGTGGTTCTCATTCTCCCAATCCCTACCTTTGCCTTCTGTGACTTGGGCAGTGTGGCTGAAAAGTCTTGCCTTTTATAGAAAGATTTAATTTTTAGATGCACATATTTTTCTTGTAATATTCATAAATAAGTATATTATACTTGACTATGCAAATGTGACTCTCAGGACTTTTAAGGTATTTATTTTTTTAAACAGAAAGCTATCTTGTATGTAAACTGTACCCTTTTCATTTCTCATATATTTAGTATCAAATTACTTTGAAAAAATATCTGGTCAATGTTTTCTGATATATAATATTTTATTATGTTTTTAAAGTTCTTTTTTTCATGGATGTGCAAAATTTAAACTTGTAAAATGAGTATGGAAAAATCTACAAGTATATGTAAAAGAGCATCTTAGTTCCCACAATGTATATTTTCTACTGTTGGACTATCTGAATTCAAATAAAATCCTTTAAAGAAAAAGCATTAAGTTTCCTTAAAGCTTTCCCAATAATTCATATTAGCTTACATATCCAGATATAATGAACCCTTTCTGAAGCATGAAATAATTTTGTGTAGCCTTATGTAAAATAAAAGTTGTTAGAATATTGAGTTAATTAAGCCACTGATCTTTAATACTGGCTGTAGTCATCAGCTTAGATTCCCGCTGTCTTTCAGAATAAGTGGGTTTCTGTGTGTATCATCCATCTCTGGTATTTTAGAAGCTCTATTGTCAAAATAAAAAAGTGAAAATAAAAGGTACAACAATATTTTCCACTGGTCTCACAACTTAATCTAGTTTATCTTTTTAAATAAAAGGCTACATTTATATTTACTGACTTTTGTATGCAAGTCATATTGCCAAGAAATATATTTGTTCTTTAATAAAACTTATCCTAGTGACTGAAGGTTTGATTTATGAGCAGGTTGTTGTCACCTTGACTGCCTGAACCCTTTCATTTACTGCAAGAGTTCCGAGACAGGTCATGATATTTACACTAGGTCAGGATAATAATGTCACCAGGATCACAGTCCCTGGCAATAGCCTATTTGTCTCATTTAAATAATGAACACCATTGGTGAAAATTGCAGACTGAAACCATAGCACACAACAGACAGTAACACGCAACTGCGCAGGATATGAAGAACAAATATTGACACAAAATATGATCTAGTTGTTCTAATTTGCTAGTCATCTATTTTTTTTTTCAAAACAGTCTCCAAAAGTACATGGATGATCATGAAATAAAATAAAAATATTTTTGCTGTGCTAATTCTCAAAATAGAGCATTCATTCTAATAAGTATGAGAGTCAATGTGGTGCTACCTTTCTCTTGGTGTAGTAAATGTCATGGTAAACATTTACAGGATAAACTCTTCAGATATATGAGAAATAATTTATAGGGGTTGTTTTTTGACTGACAGAAAGCTGAAAACTAAGTCTTCTCAAGCACTTAACAAGTACTTCCTGATCTACTTCACATATTCAGATCTCAGGAATTTCAAATCACTGTAAAATTTAAAAGTGTATAAGCACAACCAGATACCCTTGTGTACAATATAAGGACCAGAATATAATATCACCATGCTAAAACTCATTTTGGACAAAGGACGCAAAGGACACCTACCTGTTCAGTGTCCAAATCCTGAAATTCAGTACTCAAAGTGGCAGCCTATTTTCCATCCACAAGAAATGGTACCAGGTGAGCACCTAAGACTGCAGATTTGAATGTTTCATGCGGAGTAGGCAGGGGGTAAAAACAGATAGCAAAAAGCACAGACCTAATGTACCCCCTGTACATTAGGTCCTGCTTGCAACACCTGCCTTGAGTACAGTCACATGTAGATGCCTCTCTGCACCTACCTGCTGCTGTGGGCTTGGGGCTGCTGCAGCAGGGTTTAGTGCTGCAGCAGGGTTTAGTGCTGCATCCCTTCCACAGAGTGCCTTTAGCTGATGCACTCAGCCTGAGATCACCCTGCTCCCCCATGCTGTGCACACACATGGTGCTGCACACCCAGCAATACCTGTGCTGTGACCTTTCCACACAAGGCCATCTCTCCGCTCTCCCCACAGCGTGCTATGTGCGCCTCAGAGATGCAACATAACAAAGTGATCTGGAAACAATGATGGGAGGAATGCTGCACACTGCCCAGAGCTCGGCAATTACACATGGTCCTGAGCTGCATGCCTCCAGAAGCTGGGATTTATGACTCAAAGGCTCTGCTTGACATAGGCATGTAAATTTTTCCTTGTGTGCAGATAATTGTATTTGTATTTTCTTGCTGAACATAGGTGGATGAGCAGCTGGTGATAGTTTGAGAGGGCTGAAACTCCCAATCTTCAGAACAGAGAGTTTTAACCTATCAAGGTTAAGGAATGAAATTTTCCAAAGCAGAATTGGGGTAAAAGCAGAAAGCAGGAAAATTTAACAAGTGCACTAAACATTCTATGGAAGCTGGGCCACAATGCATCAAGAACACAGCAAGCATGATACTGGAAATAATTTGTCAGATTATAGGAAGCATTAAAATATTTTTCAGTAAAATACTTAAATTTATGTGGACCAAGCATGGTACCTAAAACATATGCAAGTCTTCTAAAAATTAATGTATAAATTATCCAAATATCGTAAAAGATTACTGTTCTTATTACAAAAGTGACATTGTGTAAGTAAAATTGGTATCCTGAAATTTTTGAATGAAAGGTAATACTACCACATAAAATGAAACATAACAAAAGTTCTAACATCAATTTCAAAGTAGTGAATTTGTCTGCAAATTTTCTCCAAAGATGTATTCCTTCCTAGAGCTAAAAAAGGCCTCATCAACCTAAAAATATTCATCAAAGAAATCACATATTTACCAACTAGGTGTAAGATTTTATCATCATTCCTACCTCATTCATTGAATTTGCACTATAGAGAGTGCAATGTACTTTACAGAGTGTTAAAGGTGCTTTTCTTAAAATACTTTCTTTATTTAGAGCTTTTTTGATTTAGTTCTTTCTAGTGGGATGGTTTCTGTCTTACAGAGTTCTCTGCTGGTAGAGAAAGGAGAGAAATTGAATCCAAGAAATATTGTTGATTTTGCTCCAAGGAGTGCTGTTTTATTACAGTTCTGTCTCAGGATGGCATGCGACAGTTAGGTTCAATGTGGACAAAACATAAATTTTGGAACCTTAGATCTGTGAAATAGAAATCTCTGAATGGACAATTCCAAGCAATCATGAAAAGGTATGTGGGGACCCTTCCATCCACCTTACATCTGTGTAACTCAAGATGACACATCCATAACATGCTACTTCTCATTTTCCTTGCTTTCTTTTTGAATAAAAGGGTAATTTTCACAGCATTTATTGAAATAGTGGGTATTTCAAACCTGCATTTCATTTTTAACCTGCTATAAGGAGTTCCTTTAGATAATAAGTCAGTAATTCCTTCAGAAATCAATGGAAATGCTCAGAGCTATTATTATCTTGACAGCATATTGCAAGATTAGTAGAACAATTTCACTATGTTTATAACTACCTCATGCTGGCATTTGATTCCCATTTGTCTTTAAAATGAAAACAAAGAAAAGTAGTTGCACAATCACTCTCAATCTCTGTCTCTCAAGCACCAATCATTCTATCAACTACACAATTATTTTCTTCAAAGCAATGAAAAAGTTCCCATTAAGGAAATTTAAAAGTTCAAATGGATTTTAGGTAAGTGTCATTAAAAATGTATGTGAAAATAAGAATAATTCATTTAGAAACATACTTATCGAAAAAAAAAAAAGTGGATTAAAAATATATGCCAATATCATAATCTACTTTTAATGGCTAGGGAAAATACTCAGAAAGGTCAAAGAGCACAACAAATTCCTGACCTACAAATTTGTCATCCTTTCATTAAAAACCCAAATATACAATATATATAAATATACCCATATATAAACATATACAGAATTATAGATTTTATTTTTACATGTCTGTGTTGGCTGCTATTTATCTTTTTATTGTATTTCAAATGGCTAGAGATGGCTTAATTATTTGCTTATGTGTTTTTTGGTTTTTTGGAGTTGTTTTTAGGTTTTTTGACAAGGATTATATATAACTGATGTGTCCGTCCTGTGTTCCTTCCTTTCATTCCTTCATTTTTTTAATGAATCACTCTCACATTTTTCAGTCTCGAAAATATCTGTTCACTTTTTGTGATTTCATTAGAACATTATAAGAACCAAATGAGTTGAAAACATCTGTCTTATTTAAGTACTCCCATTTCTTCTTCCTTTGTTCTAGATTGGAAATGGAAACTTATTTTTCTCTTTTTTGTATCAATTTTGCTAACAGCAAATGGTGGTTTATAATTTTAATGTCTTATGCAGATCTGTAAGCCACTAAAATATTTGGCCTTCTAGGCATCATTTGTCAACACCTCTCCTTCTCCATGAAGAAGCTGACCTGTTATATTCTTAGCTTTCCTTTTCTTATAATATATTTATTCTGCAGTATCAACACCATTTCTTGTAAGTTGCACCTCATTTGCTGTCTAGACATTTAGGATTTTGTCCCTATGTGTTTGCTCAGTGTTTTTCAAATTATTCTCAGTAAGCTAACTTAGTTTTTGCTTACTGCACAGTTTCTCCATACATCTGAGATCCAAAAAATAATCACAATTCAGAGAAGTTTCCCAACTGCCTATCTTTGTCTTAGTTATTTTGTGTTGTGCTCATACAAAAAGGCCACTTATGATTTATATCACTTTTTCTTACATTCACCTGCAATGCTTGTCAACCCTCTGAGAACGTGTGTCCTCCTGAGGGCCTGATTTTTTAATATTTTTTCCATGCTATTTTACTTCTTAACCCTACCAGATCTTTTATACCATTGGTTTATGTTTATTCACATTCAGATGGCCTTTCACCTTTATTTTCTTATCCAATATCTCTGTGTTGGCTGGAATTAGCTCTAACTGTCTGTATAATTTCCCTAATTCCCCCATTCCTTTTGAAAGCAAATTCTGCGTGCTGAATATTTTTGCTATTTATTCACAGAAAGCCTTATCCTGAACAACTTTACATTTTGGACTCTAGCAGATCTTAATTAGATATCTCCATTGTTCTCTTCCTTCCTCCTCTCTACTCAGAGATTTTCAACAAGCTTCTCTCTTTTATTTTCTGTCTTGGCAAGTACATGCATCCTTCATCTTCAAAGCAATGTTCCTCCTTTTTTTCATTACCTGCCTTTCTTCTACAAGCTATTTCTATTTCGTATTAACATTCCAGTAATTGAAATTATCCTATCATGTATTTGCTATAGCAATTTATTCTCAAACTTGACCAACTGGTAAGAGCCTCAACATTTTTGTCTTTCCCATATTTCTTCCCTTAATACACCTACAGCAGGGTACTTTGCAGACACCACATTTCCTTTGCACAAACATATGAACAGGTTTTTTAAAATAAATAATCATTTGCTTGTGAAATGTCTCTGCCTTACCAACTTTCCACTGACCCAAAATAATATTTCAACAATGGTGTATCAATATACAGCTACCCAAAAACACTGTGAAAAATTAATTTAAAAGAAAGGTGGATTGGATCACCTGGATTGAGACTTGCAATAAATCTAGCTTTGTTTCCAGACATAAAATTTAAAATTCAAGTAGACTCTTTGTGGAGATCAACAAGGATTACATGTGTTTTATACAGCCACTACCCACATAATCATCTGTAAAAAAAATTATGGAAGAGGATTACAGAGAGTGCAAATAAATGTGCAACTGTAGAGCACCTGTTTCAGTTTTGTTTATTCTTTTTCCTTTGAGTTCAATTAAAATGCTTCTTTTATCTTTTTGCATTGTTAAAGAACCAAATTAAACTTGGGGTAAGCTATCACAGACCTTCAGGATGAAATAAACTGCAACTACAATATGCTCTATTTTTCATAGAGTTTATAATATTAGTGACATTTTTAGTAAAGATAGTAACAGACAGAGCTTGAAAACCAAACTTCTGCAGGAAAATCAGAAGTGACATGACAAAGGCCTGACATAATATCCAAGCTACTGATTCTTATTGTTTTTGATGTCTGTTCAGACATGTTTGACATGTCTGTTTTCACACCTCTTCTTCTCTAATAGCAACTGTGCTCTGTCTTCAATTTCCAGCCCTTTTTTATTCTTCTCACCAAAGTTAAAAAAATTCTCCCAGCATAAAAGTAGCCCTCTCATCCACCTGAACTAAGATTCCAAATTTCAATTTTGACCAAAACTTCTAACAGAGTAATTAATGCTAAAGTAAACAGGTATCAAGAATGTCTGCATGTAAAAGGAATTATCCCGATTCAGCCTTTTATTTACTCTACACTCATATCTACTTAACCTTCTCTAACCTAGCCATCTATCAAGAAACTATACAGCTTTGCATGGTGACTAAGCTTTTGTCTAATAGAATATTTTAAGCTTGGGAAAAATGAAATTTATATAACTGGCATTATGTGCTCATAAAGTTTTTAACTCAGTGAATGATGGCACAGGTTTAACTGATGCACTGTTGTAAGAATCTGTTGTCAATTAGGGGTGTTAGCACTTGAATAAAATACCCAGTCATGCTGTCAGAACTTCCCAAATTGATTACTTGAACCAATTAAACTTTTCTGCTGTGCAAAATTCTCTGCATGAAGAAATTAAACAGGATTTTCTGGTGTTGCTGTCTAGGTAGGAAAAAGGCTGTAGTGAAGGGAAGAATCAAACAAAATTCAATGAAGTCTTGAAAGATTTGGGTATTTTTCCTCAGGGTGTATCATATTAGGAAAGTTTTGTTTGGCTGGTTGGTTGGTGTGAAGGGTTGCCCGCAAAGGACTAAAGACTGTCAAAATGTAAAATAAGGCCAGTTTACTCCATTTTGCATGGAGCTTTTAAAGCTGTGGTCTAGGGAATGTGTTTTATTAGCTTATAACCACCTGTCACTTCAAACTATATAAACCATTTGCTAGAGAGCAATTAAGCCAAAAATTCTCAGAGGATCATTTTAAGATATTAATTATAACCAACACGGGAAAGGAAGTTGATATAGACAAATATTATTTATGTTGCAATTATTGCACTCATTTACAATTCTGTATTGTTGTACTTATTTACAATTCTTAAAACTGAAATTCTCTCAGATTTTACAGTTGTGATCAGATGCAGATATTTTTATTCTGAAATTATTCTACACAATACACAGGTACATTTATGGACATGCTTTTGTTACTTGAAAGAAAGTAGCTATATATTTCCAGTTGTTTTTCTTTTCCATTTCTGTTGGCCTTTTACTTTGAAACAAGACAGGTCAAACAGAAGAATGATGAATAATTCAAAATGTTGAAAGAAGAAGACATTGAAAAGCCTAGAAAGGTCTGTTTCAGACAATTCAGGGTATTAGCTCTTTCCTCTCCTTTAGTAATTTGCAATTTTTTCTCTGGAAAGAGGCAGAATATTATGTGCCTTCACATTCTAGGATGACAGTTACAAAAGTATGACTTGATGAAAAAAAATTACTATGAAGATTTTTAGGCTGATGTTTTCTTGTTAATCAAGATTAACAAAGATGAAGAACAATTTACATTAATACAGCAATGAGGTGACATTTCCTTATTTAACTAACACAGCTGTTTTATACAGTTTGTTGTTTTGGGTGGACAAAAAATAATTTTATCCTTAGATGATTTTTTAATATGCTTGCTGATATGCCTAAATCTTACAACAAAGCAATAATTTCAAAATAAATTTAAGACATCACCTTAATAATTTTATTTAATTAGAGGGATTCTTTAGCTTGTTGGAATTCAATACAGTGTTTGTTGAATATACATATGAAAAGAAGTAAATCACTTGTCAATAAAACAGTCTTCTCAAGACCATCATGAATATGTACATTTAAAATAAACACTTAATGTTCTCTTGGTGTGTAATTACTTGTGTGTATAAGGATGAGGTAGGCTTCATGTTACACTTAAATGCTCTCCTACTCTTCCAATTCAGTCATATTTGGTTTGTTTCCTCCAATGGTGAAAATATCTAAAAAAATCATCTTGTAGAATAATTTTATTATTTTCATAATTTGCAAGCTACATTATTTCAGTTAATACTCTGCTTCAGTGAACATAGTGTTCATAGGTCATGCTATAGTTTAAATAAATTTCTTCCCTTATTTATGATTCCCAGCCTGGCCTTAGCAGTTGTAAACAGAGGCAGAGCAATTTGGTGAATATCAATCAGTCTTACCAGGTTGGATTTCCCCTCTCCTATCAATAAGTTTAGTCCTTCAGGCATGACAACTCACATCAAGGGGTTTTGTACAGTGCTTAAGCTCCTTAGGTCATTTGGATGTTCTTTCTACTAGATCATCTTTTGACATGTGCCTTGGGATAGCTTCTTTCCCTCACATCCCACTATTCAAGTGAGTATGGTTCACATCCAGCTTCTCCTCATGCTGTTCTTAGGGGGATGCTGGGCTGCATGTTTGGAAGAGGCCCAACTTCTAGCATTTCTTTAAAAATGCCAGAGATGACAGACAAGTAGATCTTTGTGGCTCCTGTGGCAAGCAGGTCAGCCTTTTCCTGACAAAATATGCTGGACTTCTATAATTACACAATTCTTTGTCTCGTCAAAAGCCATGTCATCTTTAGCTTGGTAAGATAATGTGTACAGGAAGAACAGAGATCCCAGGATGAAAGATTCCAAAAACCCATCTAAGCACTTGAGGATGAGGCAAAACAGGTGGCAAATTGTTATGTTGCAGCACAGAGCACAAAGACTGAAAGTAACTTCACAGAAATTGCAATTAAAAAATGAAGGTGAAAAGAATACCCTATATTTATTTTGCATTTGTTTTTTACTAAAATCATGAGTTTTATCAAGTTGCATTGTATTCAAGCCAACAGTCATTTTTATCAAGCAGCATGCCTGAGCAAAAAGGAACAGTCATGTACAAGTGAAATGTACGAGAAAGTCTTTCTCTTCTGCTCCATGTGGTTCTGTTCCATGGCAAAAACTCTATTTGTTTACTGTGTTTTCATGGATAAGAAATTTGGAGAGAGGTTGTAAAGGTTGTAACACCAAAAAGTGAAAAACTATCATTTATATGCTTGCAGCTTTCAAAAAATTGAGTTATTTATGTTTAGCAACCTGCAGGGAAATATACAACTACTACTACTACTACTACTACTACTACTGCTGCTGCTACTACTGCTACT
Source organism: Eopsaltria australis (assembly GCA_034509425.1). Taxonomy (NCBI): domain Eukaryota; kingdom Metazoa; phylum Chordata; class Aves; order Passeriformes; family Petroicidae; genus Eopsaltria; species Eopsaltria australis. The sequence goes on along the minus strand of JAVTVJ010000004.1, from coordinate 2,937,250 downwards.
ACTGCTACTACTGTTACTACTTCTTCTACCAGTAATAGTAGACTAACTATGAAGGATCACAAATGACATAAGATACTGCTTATTATTTGATATTACACACCTAATAATCTAGAGAATGATTTAAAATAATAACAATAATGTGTTCAGGGTGTCTCCAATACTACCACATTCCCTTCAAGGCAGAAAATAAATTAGAAAGAAAAAGTCAGCCGTGTGATGTTTTCATGCATTTATAATTTTAAAAGACCACTTAGACAGTCAAGTGGATGGAAGAATGGCAAGGTTTCCAAAGCTACACGATAATTGTACTTGTTAGCAATACCCCACTTCAGTTGCACACTGGATAATGGTCAGTATGAAAAATTCTGGACAAATACATTTCAGTCTCTATACAATCAGTAATTACTAGGTTCTGGGAATGAGATGGGACTGAACAAAGACCAGGACACTGACAGCAGTATCTTACATTCTGTATGGAAGAGCAATGTAATTTGTGTGAACTGCCTGACCATGTGCTTTAACTATCATTCCAGTAATTTCCATTCTAAAATTTTGCCATGTGCGTAGAAATTCAGACAGTTATGTCTGACAGTAAAAACAGAAATAAAGCTCTTCAGGTTCTGTCTGCTTTATGTATAGGACAAGGTTAAAAATTTTCTAATTTGAGTGTTACTATAGCGTATACCGTGACCCCTCCCTGCAACTGTAGACACACAAAAAGATAAATATAACTGAAAAACCATCAGCATATCATTTTGCCATAGCTTTGTAACTAAAAAAATGTATATTTTTATATTCTGGTAACCAGCCAAAATAATTTAAAGTAGATTTATTTCAATGTGATTAGATTCTTAGAATGCAGATATGTAGGTAGGTGTGTTTGCATGTCTACTTGTGTGTGTGTAAATATATTTACAAAAGAAGCTCTTTTCCAATATAATATGTTTTCTTAATTACCATTTGCAACAGAAGTGAAGGCATAGTCCAGGATTTTTGAACTGTACTGGAGCAATCTGGAAGTCAAATTCTTAGTGGTGTCTGTGTACAGAAATCCCTGGTTCACACTGTGAGCAAAATATAAAAAAAAAGAAAGTAAGACAACTGCTAGCTCTGATCAGCTGTGCCATATTTTCTAAAAGCCCATGAACCAGAACAGTGGGTTAAAAGGAAGTTGACCTGACACATCCAGGTAGACTGATAAACTGAGCTGAAAACATTTCATCTTGCAGCTGATGCTAGGTGAAGCATATATGACAAATTGTAATAGCTGCAGGGTAATGGATCACCTGTAAGGGCTCAGTGTTCGCTCACTAACTTGCTCTCGCTCTCTCTCCTGCTTTCTCCCACACACGGCAAGATATTTTCCCTTCACAAATCCTAGGACTGCAGGGAAAAATCACAACCTTGGGCAATTCATTCAGCACCCAGCACCCCATACAAAGCAAAAGCACTGCCTTTACATGCACACCTTTATAGCAGGACAGGCTGCACGCTCAGAGTCACAGTTGGCCTCCCATAAATTCTCACTTTGAGACAATGCCTGTCTGGCACTGCTGATCATGCCTCTAAAGAAGGCAATAATTGCAGCATTGTTAGGCTCAAAGAAATATTTTTGCTGGTGTAATATCATCAACTTTCACTAGTTATCAAAGATGTATTTCCCTATAAATGAGGGTGTCCTAAGAAAAACTACATATTCCTGAAATATTGTGTTGTTTGATTAGACTGTACCACCAGAGAGACACTCAGCTGGTGTTACAGCTCAAGGCTGAACAGCTCATACACTTTAGCATATAAACAGATAAGCCAGACAGCAATATAAATAGCACTTGTTTCTGGCTTCCTGTCTGTCAAACTGCCTGCCTTGCAGCCCAGCTCCCTTTGGGTGCAAACTGTTGAGTCTGCCAGAGGAATGTCTGACATGGGGCACCAGCCACAGGAAAGAAGAACATCATATACATGCAACTCAGAAATACTGGATAGGGTTTGCTTAGAGGCCCCTGAACTCTCTGTCATTCCCACTTTAGAAGTACAGCTAACCTCTGTCTCTTGTTATACCAAAGAACATAACCTTGAGTGCAGCAGTTTGCTGCGTTTCCCCATAGTGAAAAGTACAGGTTTTCAGCACCCAAACCTGCAAAATTTAACTCAAAATTTATGGCAATTTAGTTAAACTGGAGTAGTTTAGTAGGTAGACATGTCAAACGAGGCATCTGACTTGTCCTACGCAACCATTTTCATATGGTGGTATTTTAGAATAACAGATGCGTGTGAAATCAAGGCTAGCAAAGATTAAGATCAGCAGCAGTAACCACACACAAGTTTATCTAGTTTTTTTTCTAAGTTAAGAGAGCAAAAACATGAAAGAAAAATAAAAGATTTTAAGATACTGACATAGTTTCCTCTAAATGAGGAATATTCAATATCAGTAATATTTTCTGGTTTCTGTTTTTTTAACAACTTGGCTCCAGGTTTGCATGAAAGTTGTTCATGGAAACATTTCTCAGACAAAATGGGTTACAAACTATATTTTCTTTTATTTGTAAAAACAGCTCCCTTACACATAAGCAAAGTATCTGTCTCTCATACTGATGTTCTAATACATTCTAGGAATATTCTCTGTTTTCCTTTCCTGTCACTTACTTTCTAGATCTTGGTTCTAAGTGGCGATAGTATAGATTATATTTTACCTCTTATTTCATTTAAGCTGGGATCAAATGAATATATCTTCTATTTATAAAGCATCTCAGACTAAATTAATTTTGTTGTAAATTGTAAATCAGGCTGTTTTTGGAGCTGGTGTGTTGAATGCAGTGTTAGTCACCATGAAACCAAATGACACAACAGACATTCTCTGTTGGCTTTCCCCACCTAGAAGCTTTTAATGTGACACAGCACATGCCTTGCCTCTCAGTTCTACCTATTCAGAAAATCCATCAAAATTAGTGACATTACTGTGCTATAAAAGTGGTTTCAGTGAGACAAAATTATTCCCAGAATTTATAGTGGATAAGTGAGGAAGAAAATTATTTTTCCAACAAAATGATTTTGTACCAGCTGAAAATGAATGCACAGTAGCAACTGGAGATTCAGAAGAGGGATTCAGGTTATCACTCATTGAGACTACCCTCTTTATCATCTCACACAGCCAAGCTGCAAAAAGATCTGCTTCTCCACTTCTGGTCTTTTCACACCATATATTGTAAATTTCCACATTAATTGCATCTGCAAAGAAGGGAAGAAGTAAAACCCATCCAAGACAAAGTCAGGGACAAGACATATTTTCAATAGTCATATTTCTTTCAGTTTGGAAATTATCAGACTTCAACTCATAGTAAATAATTAGTCTAGGTAGTCAAAACTGACATAAGTTGGAGAAAATTGAGTTTCTACTTGGGTAAATAAAATAATTTAAATAATTGAAATAAATATAAAAATAATTTGGATAATTAAAATAGAAATAAATCAAAATATATAGGTTGGGCTTTGGCAACCAGAAGATTAACAAGAAAATTACAATTTTTGGCTGTGGTTTAAGTTGATGCTGATTCATAGGATTGACACTAGAACAACTATTTGATTTTACTTTGGATCCTAAGATCATGTAGACAGTCTATACCAACTTCTGCAGGATTTGAAATGACAGCGAAGAGCTGAAATGTTTCTCTTGCCTAGCTGCTAGCCACTGACAGTGTCAGCATCAGCATCTCTGTGTACCCATCTGGCCCAAAGCAATGTCTTGGGTTCCAAGGGTTTCCATCCTTTGACTTTGAGGAAGAGAATATCCACCCTTAGACATGATGCTGGTCTGTGTGGTGTGTATGGTTTTGATACTCCTGTGAGACAGCTTTCAGGACTTGAGCACAGAAAGGGAGAAGGCTTTCTATAGTATTCTGTGGAGTTATACTCTAGACTCCAGGAAGATTGGCAGAATACCTTTGTTTTAAGATTAAAAGGCTTTTGCTATGAAAAAGAGTATGAGGATGCTCTAATCAATCTCTATGTCAAATTATTTTTGCTTGGTGGAAGCAAGATTTTTTTGTGAAATATTTTGTTAAAATATGTACATGTTTTGTCAAGGTGCAGAATTTCTCATGTCTTTCCGAGGTGTTTCCTTCTTATTCTCTTTTCTTACATTCTTTCTTGTTCAAACTTTTCTTCTTAAGTCATCTTCATAATTTTTCACTGAATCCCTTTCTTCTTCCTATTAATTGATCAGTATTTGTTTTCTAGATGGTGATGAAAGGTAATGTAATTTTCAGAATTCTAATTTACTATGGGATGTTGTGGTGGGTTGACCTTGGCTGGCTGGCATGTGCCCATCAAGCAACTCCCTCAAACCCTTAGCAGGACAGGGGAAGGAAATATGATGAAGAACTCACATGTTAAGGACAGGGAGATCACTCATGAATTATCATCACAGGAAAACAGACTTAACTTGGGGAAAAATAACTTCACTTATTGGCAATTAGTAATGGAGCAGGATAGTGAGAAATGGACACTAAACTAAAACCATCTTCATTACATTCCTTCTCAGACACGTCTTCCTAATTCTTCAGCTTCCCTCCTTTCCCACCCCAAGAAGTTCAGAGCAGATGAAGAATGGGGGCTGTGGTCAGTCTTTATGGCTCCCTCTCTGACTCTTCCTCTGAATCAGTGTGGGGTCACTCCCATGGGATACAGTCCTTCACAGACTGCTCCATCGTGGGCCCTTCCCACGGATTGCAGTTCTTCAAGAACTGCTCCACTGTAGATTCTTTCTGTGGATTATAACCCTTTAATCAAAGACTGCCCCTGCATGGGCTCCCTTTCATGGGCCATGGTTCCTTCTAGGAGACTTCTCTGCATAAGCCCTCCACGAGCTGTAGCTTTCTCCAGGGTTAACTGACTTCTCTGGTGTGGAATCCTCATCAGACTGCAGTGCCAGTTAGTGCCAGTAACTGCTCTAGTGTGGTTGTTGCCATAGGTAGCAGGGTGGCAACCTGCTTCACCATGGTCTTTTTCAGGGGAATATCGAGTGTACCCTGTTGCTTTGCAGATGACATTGAGTGGGCAAGAGAGTTGATCAGCTGGAGGGTTGGAAGACTCTCCAGAGGAATCTGGACAGGCTGGACCAATGGGCCAAGGCCAGCTGTGTGAAGTTCAATAAAATCAACTGCCAAGTCCTGCCCTTGAGTCACTATAACCCGTGCCACCTCTACAGGCTGGGGACAGAGTGGCTGGAAAAAGGCTCATCAGAAAAGGACCTGGGGATGCTGGTTGACAGCCAGCTGAACATAAGCCAGAGCATGCCCAGGTGGCCAAGAAGGTCAATGCCACCCTGGCCTGTATCAGAAATAGCATGGCCAGCAGCACCAGGACTTTGGCAAGTAGAACTGCTGAGTTAGCAACACTGGTAACATGGACAGAACAAAGAAAGATTAAAACTATCCTTAGGTAGAAAACAGTCAGATGAGCTGATAACTCTGATCTCAGAGCCTAAGCTGTTTCATATTAAAGGCATCAATAAAAACTCCCTTAAGAGAAGCCATATAAGGCTTATATTCTCTGGCCAATCAAAGAATTTTTCATACAGCAAAGTGCTAAAGAAATGGCAGAAGTGCTCATTTCTGATTGAAGTTCTAATTGGAAGAGGTTTCAAGGACTAGGGGTGAAATGAACATTCCTTCTTGAAAAAGTAATTCCAGCTCACTGGAACCCTTATTAGTGTGTCAATCAATCAAATAATTTAGAGAAAATCTAAAAAGAAAATATGATCTATTACACATAATTTTTAGAAAACAAAAGCAAGAAATCTGCAGGTGTGTTGTAGTGGATATGGTGGAAGTAGGAGCAATCAGCAGAATTTTATCAGAGGGTTATTTGAAATCAGGATTAACACTCTTCATATCGCAGTCACACCACATGCACATGACATTTAATATGTGCTGTTGGCAGCTAGATAACCTCACAAGTGGGAGTTGAAGAGCCCATCTATGTTTAGGCTTTCTCACATAGTATGCATTTAAATTGAGATTCCTGCTATACATGGTTCCTCTGTCTCACTCTCTCAGAGAAAAATGGATAGCCAGTGCTTCATAACGTGATTATTCTGTCAGATACGACTGATAAACTTTCTTTTTTCTTCAAAATGAAAACTAAAAATCAACAGTAATGTCTTCAGCACCATTAGACAGCAGATTCAATAGTCCCAAAGTCCATCTAAACACATGTTTCTGATTTATGGGATAAATCTATGGAGACCAATAAAAATGGTGTTGAAGACCTAGATCTTCTCACATATCCAACATATGCTTCCTGTACAAAAGTCAGGCGACTAAAGATGCAAATTCTTGGTTTGTCATAGCTTTTTCTGCGGCACATATCCTAGAAATTGGCTTGCTATCAGTCTGATATTCTGTAGCCATTCTACAGACTAGTCACTGGTTAAAAAATTTGAAGCATTTTCAAAAGCATGATCAGCAGACATCAGTAGCTTAGCAATATTCTTCCTAAAATTTTAAAACTTTTTTTTCTTCCTGCCAATGAACAGTGATATATACAGAAAACTGAATGGATCTTAATGTATCCAGAAATGTTGATTATAATCATCATTGATTGTGGATAAAAAGCACTAGAACAAATCTGCAGGACAGAATTATTCTTGTTTCACAGCCTAACACAAAGAGAGTTGTTTCATTATGATTTGTGTGGATTTGTGGACAGTATTATTATTATTATTATTATTATTATTATTATTATTATTATTATTATTTATCATTGTCATCATCGTCATCATCCACTACCTTTGATATATGTATTTTTTTAATACATATATGACATGAAGGAGGAAATAGCAAGATACCAGGAGAAACATCTCGCGTTGTCATTAGGTCAGAAATCCTGGGAGATGTATATATGGGTTCATAGAAGAAAAGTAAACTGGATACAAAACAGTACCTAATTTTATGCCATAACTAAAAGCATGTTTTAATTTCAGCATGAGATTGCTACAAGTTTACTAATAGTCAACTTAAAATGTCTATATATCTCTACATATATCTATATGTATAATTTCAGGTTTTATTTATCAGGGGATATATTTATATTTATAAATATATTTAGTTATTTTATTTACTACTTAAGCCACTGGTTAGCTGCTTTAGTAAAACCTTAATCTAAGGTGAGAATTTTCTCCTGATTTGTATTTCTTCTTATTTTGCTACTGTCATTTATTATTTGTTCTTATAGTAGGTTCAGACACAAGAGGGAAAATTAGCCAATTGAGTGATAACAAAATATGACACCATGATTCAAATTATCCGAAGAATTTCTGTGATTTTTCCATCCACTGGGATTCCACTACATCTGTGAACAATCTTGCTGCTATAGAATGATGACAAACATTTCTGATGCAATTTGTCCAAAGCATCACCTTAGATTATAAGTTGCAATATATTTTGCTAGACAATGATTTGTTCCTATGAAAAAAGCACTATTGTTCAAGATTTACAGAAGTCTATTTACATTTCTCTCAACTGGCCAAGAAAATTTCACTTTTTTTCTTGAATGAGTATTTTCCACTATAATGTGAAGTCAGGTGCTAACCCCACACAGGTAAATGAATAGTCAAGTCTGGCTGTCCATATAAAATGGTATGAGTATGCAATATTAAAGGGGTTAGGTATTACATAGTTCAGGGGTTTCCCCCTCACTTAAATGCTGCCAACCAAAGAATAAATTTCAGTAACATAATTCCTATTTTTTTCCATATACTTTGAGTTCTAAATGATATTTCAGTCTGTAGAGGAAATAAAAAAAATAAAAAAGAGAGGATCTTTTTTCACTGGACACGCGTGAAAAAAGTAGTGATTGAGAAGTAACGGGGTGGATTTAAAATTATTGCTTGTAGTATCAATCATCACTTCCTAATTACTGCTGGCAAAAAAATTTCCTATGTGGTGTTAGAAAATGATATTATGAAGCGTTTACTATCCGAACCCTATTGCTGCCAGGATGCCTTCTTTCAGCCCATATGAAATGTGTATCTTTCAGTTTAGAATTGTTTAGAAGGCACAGATGGCAAGAAAAAGAAATGTGAATGAAATGCACATCCATGTACATGAACACAAGGTAATATACACGGGTTTTGAATGATAAAAATCCTTAAATTTAAAATACTACAATTAAATTCAACCCATGCACAAGCCTATTCACATATATTAGGTCTAACTCTGAAAAGTAACATGATGTTGTCATCTTTGCTATTTACCCTGTTGGGTGAGAACTTGCACATCTTTATGTTAAGCTGCAGTTTAGACACATTGGTAATTTTTTAAAAATCAAGTTGTTATTGCTCAACAAGTTCAAATCATTATGCATACGAATAAAGGGGTTCATTTAAAAAATCTGAATCTAAAAAAAAAAATCTAATATTTTTCTTCCTCCTTAACAGTGTGCTAGAAATAAACGTCTGCAATGTTCCCTTGGAAAAGAAATCAATTTAATAAAATGAAAAATATGTCTCTCCAGTTTAATTCTACCTTCTGAGAAATTTGATGTTATTAGTTTCAAAATGCTAAAGAAAGTCCTTTTTCAGATTGTATTACCTGCACTACAGTGTTTTCTAAACTTCTTTGTGCAGAATTATAGAAAGTGGAGCAATAACACATGAGCAAAGGAGGGGAGCAGAAAGCAAGCTATAAACAATAGCCTTAGAAGGAAATATGAGCAAAAACTGTTGGACATTCTTGAGAACTTTCCAAAAACAGAGTTCAAGTTATAATGTGTGGGTTTAAAAAATTTCTGTTGTAATTGCCATCACCTTTCTTATTTCCTGCTCACTCAAAGAGAAACTTTATAAGCTAGATTATTACCATTTCAATTTGTGCTTGGTTTTTAAGTGTATAGCACTTCCAGGTCTACAGAGCAGGCACTTGAAGTATGGGAAAAGCATACCTTTTCTGTATGATATGGTAGAAATATTCATAAGGTGGCAATCTTGGGATAACTAAAGTTGAAATTTTTTATTTTGTTTTAGGTGACAACAACACTCATTCTTGTGTATAGTGGTAAAAAAAAGACAAATTAAGATACTACAAGGTTATTGGGCCTTTCAGCAACATATAGGAAGGTGCAATGAATTCCTTTTATGCTTTCTGCATAAACATGCGCTCCAAAGTCATTAACAAAATGAGTGATGGGCTGAAGCTTGCTACAGTTGCTGTGCAGCCAGCATCTCTTCATTTACAAAAAGAATTTGCCTCCCATGAGTTATTTCAGTGTGGTTGAGTGCATCCGGATGTAAACTGAGTACATTTTAATTAATGCATCAACATGCTAGCAAGCAAATCTCAAGATGTGAATCAGAGATCCAATTTGAATAGGTATCTGGTTTCTGATAGCATTGAAATAATCAGTGTGCAGAAGATCAGCAGAAGCAAAAGGAAGTTCCAGGGAGCAACAAGGAAGTTACATCCTTGACCTTCATTTAAATAGCTGAACTTGGGATGTCATTGTAAGTATCCCTGGCTGGGTTACCAGCTGGTGTAAATCAAACTGACTGCACAGATTTTCAAAGGCAATAGATCTGTTTACATTATCTGACATCCTCATTGACATAATCCAAAAGTGCAGAGTGAGTCAATCTGACACACAATGTAGTGTCACAAATCAGAGGCTTAGCATGATGCTAAGGTCCCTCTAAAATCGGCGTCCAAACCCCAACTGAAATTAGGAAGTATAGACTTTCAACCTCAGTCTTTAATTGAATCACTATCATGAGAACTACCAAGGCCAAACTTGAGGACTGTTTCTATAGCGTTTCAATTTAGTCTATCAAACGATCCATTAGACCTGCTCACTCGCAGCCACAGACATCCACATCAAAGTTTCAGATGCCCAAACAGAGATGAACTGAGCAATATTCCCCTTGTTAAAAAAAAAAAAGTGCCTTTGCTTTGATATAGAAAAAGAAAAATCAGCTAATTTTGTCCTCTACTTTTTTTGTCCTGTTCACCTCTGTAAGCCTGTTTTTGTTCATGAGCCTGATGCCTTATCTTCTCAGCAGTTGCTTTTTTCTTTTCTTGCTATTTCTTTCAGTCTCTGAATCAAAGTGATTCAGATTCATATTAAAATGACTTGTAAATTTTCTTATAGCCAAATAAAAGCAGACATACTGAAAACTGAATTCTAAGAAACTAATTAATTAATTAATTCAGTACGAATCAGACTCATTAGTTCATCCTAATCTGCTTCCCCATTAAGTTAGGCTGAAGTTTAATGAAATTTATCTGCCATATTGACAACTAGGCATCACATGATTTTAGCTGGTCTGTTTTAAAATTCAGTGGAACTGATGTGACTTTGAAATTGAACTAAATTAATCAATCAATCAATGCCCAAGAGTGGTGTAGAGGCACCTATGTGAGTGTAAAATCACTGTGAGTGAGATGTATCCGTTAACTGTAGACAACTACTGTATAGACTTTCACATCTCAGCTGGTTATCTAGATTCTCTCTGTAATCAGTAAAGAGAGGCACTTCGAGGCCATGACTCATTTGGCTTATTTTAGATGACTGCTGTAGAAAAACTGTGCCTTGGAAGAATTTCTTTCGAACCACCAACCACAGAGACAATCTATGTAAATAGCTCAAATACAGATGCATGCTTAGTAAGCATTGAAATATAAGCATAAATAAGGGTGTGATTTCACTGTCTTTATTGTGTCGAGCCATGCTTTTCGGTATTTTTGCAGACTGTCCTTTCTGGGTAATGCTTAGTTTGACTGAGATTAGCAAAATTAAACCATATGAATCAGGTGAATTTTCCAATGTTATCCCAAGCTAGACTCTGTTAAGGTGTACCTAAACAATTTAGAGAACTGAGAACATGCATTTATGTAAATAAAGTTGGATAAAAGACAAATTTTCCTTGCTCTCTGAGATACTTATTTAAGTTGAACTCTACTTTGCATGTATGTATATATAAATACTTGTAAAAACATTTTATGGTAGTGTCCACAAAATTGCAATTGACAACCACCTAAAAACATATTATAGGGAACAAACTGAAGAGCAAAGTATTTTAGAACAATTATTAAATTATACCCTGGTCTTTAATCTTACCCCTGCAAAATGAAATAGGTAAAACCATCTCAAACACACAGTCAAATGAAAAAGAAATAATTGCCTGTAACCTTTGTTGTTCTTCTCTTTTGTGATTCACATCAGAAAACTGCTGTTATAAGGCTTCTGAGGGGAAAAAATCTTCAAAATTAGTCCTACACTTTTAACCATTAAAATAAAAAACAATAAAAGCAATTCAGAACCTGGAATGCTGTACTTCATCCTACAGTGCCCCAGTAGCTCAATTAAAACTATATCAGATCAGTTACTTGCCTGCTACTCAGCTCAGGTTTGTGATCATCTAAGTGGTCAGATCTTAATCAAACAGTGGTGCTATCTAAGGGTAGAAATAAAGCAGTCCATTTTTTATTTTTTTTTCCTGTATCACAGTCTTTGTTATCTGATTCAAATACCATTTGGAAAAGTTTCATTTGTTGCTGAAAAGCTCATAAGTAAGATCGGGAAAGAAAGAACTCCATCAGCTGATGGCATGAATATGAAATTGAGCAAGTGGCACCACAGCACTAGATTCACTGTGACCCTAGATAACTATAGAAAAGACAGATTAAAACACTAACTTATGTTCCTCTGAAGAGGTAGCTTCTCCTGGGTTTGAGGCTAAAACTTACTCTTGCACTTAGAATCAGATTACTTGTTCTGTGTCAAATTTTACATCATTTAGGCAGAGTTATTTTTTGTATGTTGAACAACAGTGAAGGCAAAAGAGTTTCTCTTGAGAATTTAGACATTCTTCAAGATGTACTTCACCATAGATAAATTGGAGACAGTGCTGGATGGCTTGAGTTTCATCCTAATTGTATAATTAAACCTGAAGTTCTGACTGATTTGTGGTCTCTTTTACAACATATTCTACAGCTCAGCAAAATACAAATAATTTGGTTTTATTTTAATCTTTCCATGAAGACTTTTCAAATGTTCAAGGCCAATATTAATGCTATTCATATTTTTATAAATTATATAATCCACACATGAGCTTTAAATGAAAGACATTTTATCTGTTCTTAACTTTTCAAGTGCTTTGATTTCGATTTTCAGTGTCAAGAATGGCTAAGTGATGGTGTAGGCTCTCCGGAGTTGCCAGATAATAAGATACAAACTGCATTTATTTATTTATTGTTGTTTGTTAATTTCTTCAGATCATGTGCAGCACATAAAAGTGTACCAACAATCACTTCTTGGTAAAGAATGACACAAATTATGGAAGATTTTCAATAGAAAATAACAACAAAATCAGCAGATGATAGATCTACTGGGTGACTTTACCTGCCTTATGCCAGAAAGATATGTGTACAATACTCTACTGAGCACAGAGGAAGGAAAGGCAAGAAGCATTCTCTTTGTAAATATTATATTGGGAAGGCAGATTTAGTTTTAATTTTGAATGACAAGTCAAGAATGTTGTTTAATGCAAATCCTTTCCAAAAGAGAATGTACAAGACACAATTTATTATTTATCATTCATTTTCTGTACTTCATTATATATATCTGCTATAAGGATTTTGTGCTATTGTTTGGTCTAAAAAGATGAGAAAATGTACTTTCAGGGATGAACCCAATCTGTATAAAAGCCATGCTATTCTTTTGCTTGTGGTGGTTTATATTTTTAAAGTCACTCCTCATTCTATTACCACAGAAACTTCCATTTTACTGTGCCCAAATGCTTAGAATATTTTGCACTTACAAGAGCGCAGCTTGGAACAAATAATTTAACTGTTCCATAAGCTACTTTAAAAAAGGAAAATATGTTTTTCCTCTTGTTTTCTGGGAATTTTTTTATTTTCAATGTTTTTGCGGATCCTAGGACAATGTGGTCCTGATTTAATACTAGCACCCTAGAACTCTGCAATAATACAAATAAATTGTTACTCCATCATCATTTGGTAGGGAGAAAGCTATTTTATTTCTCAAAAAAGTAGCAAAACTCACTACTTAGTAGTAAAACAGAAAGAAGGATCTATTTCTCAGCACTGCTTTGTGCCCACAGAATAGCTGTCTCAGGTATCAGAGCATATCATGCACATAAGATTACAATGAGGACTTGCACAGTATCAATTTTGCTTAAAAAAAAAGAAAACTGAAAAGAAAGAAAATTAGAAGTCCAACTAGAGGTAATTCTAATAACAAAATTTTGTACTGAAAATGCCAATTCTACCACAAAACCCATAATTCAGGGGCTGGATTTTTCTTCTGTTTATTGAATAAATAGAAACTACCTTTTTATAGTCAAATACTATGGCAATTTAAAAAAAAAAATTTTACATGTACCACACTTCATTTGACAAATTTTGGAAAAAAAAGCTATCTATTATGAATACAAACAAAAAAACTAAAAGAATACAGAAAACAGTCAAAACAGTCCACTATTCTATCCAAATCAGATTGGTAGAGGAAAAAGTGACTGAGACAAAGGAGTCAGCTTTCATCACTTTCTGGTTTTGTGGTAGTGTCAAAAAGTGAATTAACATTTCACGTGATCCCTTGAAATATTTTTCCATGGACAAGGTAATAGAAAATGTAGTTCCGAAAGAGTGCATTTATGTGCACCTAATTTTGATTTTCTTAAACAAACATTTTAATATTAATTTAATATATGTGCAGTCTAATATAATAAAGTGCAGTTCTTTGGTAAAGAATTTTTTCCTTCCTATGTAAGATAATGGTTTTAATCATTCAGCTATTTTTAGATCAAAATTTATAATGGACTGCAAAGCTTAGCTCTGAAGGATAATATTTTTTAAATGACAAAAAAAATTATTTCAGATTTTTTTTTTTTGCTTTAAACAGCAGAAAAATAAATAGAAATAGTAAACTTTCCATTTTTTCTTTTTACCAAGTCATGTGCTTGAATTTAAAATCAAAATTAACTGGTTCTTCCAAGTTGAGTTTTTAAAGTTATCTTTTATTTCATTCATTTCACTTAGTAGGAGTAAATATGGCAGAACCTTGTAGGAATTATTTACTCTTCCCATTTTGATGGTTTCCATAACCAGTAGAAAATGTGAAAAATTTAGTAGGAATTGATGATAGGACCAACAGACCATTTTGAATGTATGTCTGAAATTCCCTAAGAAAAATGTCAGTGGGCAGTTAAAAATGATCAGCCAAATATTTAACAATGATGCATATTGTGATAAAAGCACTTCCTTACTTCACTGGAAAAGTTGGGGGAGTTTAACTGCTCAGAGTATTTTGGATCTGTGCATTTGTCCTTTATCAGACAAGTTCTACTATGGGGAAAATTGTCCTTTAAAAATACTCACCTTAATTCCAAAAAGATCTTCAGACTTAAATCCAGCTCCCATTTCTGTAATATGAATATTAAAATTTAACTCCACACGGTTATAATTTCATACTACAATTAATTATTTAACTAAGATGAAAAAAAAAATTGAAATAAAGAAGGTATTCAGCATACTCAGGGTTTGTGTGTTACACTGAATTTCAAGAGTCACTAGGTGTTTGTGGTAAAAATTGGTTTCATTATAAGGTTACTGATACTATAAAAGGTTATTATTTACTTATGTGTATTTTCAATTTTTAAAATTAACCGTATTTTGTTTGTGTTTTAGAGTTGGTCATCTTTGGGCTCCACTTTTTTCCACACATTGCTTTATGTTGTCTGTTTAATTTTTGAGTGTTTACACTAGCTACACCAAAATCCAATATTTATACAAATTTTATGTAAATTGTTCTGTATTTTCAGCAATTGGATTGAAAAGTCAGCCTAGACATACAAAAATCTCTTTTCACTAGGACAGAACAACACAAATGTATTTTTAAGACACCTTTTTTCAACAGGTATTGCTTCTTGTTTCCTTTTAACCAGACAGAAAATTGGTAATTAAAAAAAACAACCTTTTTTCCTTAAAAAAATATAAAAATCTAAAATCCTAACTTAATGAAAATATTGCTGAAGGAATGACAAAGTTTGGTCACAAATACATCCTCTACTAGAATTCACTCTACTTAGAGAAGATTTATCTTGTATATTTGGAAAAATTTCTTCACCGAAGGGTTGTTAAGCATTGGCACAAGCTGCCCAGGGAAGTGGTGGAGTCACCATCCCCAGAGGTATTTAAGAGATGTGTAGGTGTGGCACTGAGGGACATGGTTTAGTGGTGGACTTGGCAGTGCTGGGTTAACAGTCGGACTCGATGATCTTAAGGGTCTTTTGCAGCCTTAATGGTTCTGTCTGTGACTCATCACAGCACATGTAGAGCAAATCCTTACATTTCTGTAATGATGTAACCCACAAACTCCATGTCAGAATGAATTTGAATGCACATGAAATGGCTTGTGCCACGAAGCCGCATGAGCTGCTCAGGGAGGACAGCGTAACAGTGATTGATGACTGACCTTCCATGTTGGACTGCTTTGAATGTTTGTGATGGAAGGCTTTTGAAGGCCAGTGCTTCATTGCTGAAATCCTGGCCTTTCAAATGTCTCATGAGGAAGAGGGGAAGCTTTACTTTGCCTTACCAACCAGATATATTTAGCAGTCTGCATCAACAAAGATGTTTACTCTGTATTAATACATACAATCTAAAATTAAAAGACAAAAACAGTACTTAAACCACATGCTTTGCTAATTAACTTCCACTTTACTTTATTGCTTATGCAGTCACAAAGACTTTAGCCCATCAAGATACAGTACTGGTTCTGGGAATGATGCAATGCTTTCAGAGAGCACAATGAAGAAATCTGCCTCAAGCTTCCCGTTCTTTCTCTCTTTTCTTGTCCTTCCTTTGTATTCCTGTAAAATGTTAATGTGATAATTTCACCAGCACCATTTCCTAATCAGTAAAGAGTATCCTGAGACAGTCGCAGGGTTTGTCTGGTCTAAACAGTTTGCATAGCCTGAACTCCACAGTCACACTGGGACTTCACAATGTTGAGTTTGTTGGTTTATTTTGGCTCTGAGTTGATCATCACTGAATTCTGCCTTGTTATATTTTACAGTGGTGAGTTTCTGAATAGGATTCACTGTGACCCCACTGGAATTTTATATCCCTGCAGTCAAAGAAAATCCTCTGGCTTAAAAAGGTGAGCTGTGACTTCTGTGGGGATGCAGATAGAGTTTTAGATACCTCAGATCCTACAAATAGAAACTATTATTTTAATCCTCTTTCCTGAGTCTGAGACTATGTCATGCTGCCTGTTAAGTTTCAGGAATAGATGGGACACTCTGGCCCCTCTGTATGAATGGGGAATATGAGAAGAGGGAAAAGTGGTTGGATTAGATTTGGGCTGAGTAAATGTTGATCTTTCCTCACCTGCTCTGCACAAGTTTTCACCTCACTGAACATTTTTATTAAATTTTAATCAAAAGCACAGAAAAGATTGTTGATTGTAGAAATGTCTAACCCTGCTCTAAGCTTCTCCGCTAGGCCAGTTTGTAGATGTTAACAGTGCCACACTGACATGGAGTTTAATGTTGTTTTACAGCCTAGGTGTCCTACAAATTATCACAAAACACAAAAGCATCAAACAATTCTGTGACTATGTAAATGCGACAGACCCAAGACCCCAAGCCTCTATGAGATACTTAAGATTGACTTGTGCTCAGAAGGTTCCCTCTGCATTTGTTTCTGATGCTCATCTTTTGTGAGATCACAATTTGGTTACAGGGGCGATCTTGTGCTGAGATCCCAATTTAAGAGTCTGTCAGATATATGTTGTGGGGAGTATAAAGTTGCATCCATGAGATCTTTGATCACAAATAGATGGTCTGCCTCTTTTTTGGAAGTCATACACGATCAAAGAGATCCTTTATTTAGAGATGCAAATGCTGCTGTCAAGCTCATAAAATACACAGAAATGACAATTTTTTACAGTCCTGCATTGTACTTCAAAAGAGTGGGTTTTTTTAAAAGGTCGTGACCATTTTGATATCAGATACTGTTATTTGTGAGTGGAAGGTGAGCAATCTTTCATTCTTCTGACTCAAACATCATATGAATATGTGTATTAAAACAAAGGTGAATCTCACAGAATGAGGAAATGAATTTTTTAACAGATGTTAAAAGGCTAATAGGTTCACAACTCTTAGCACCCAGTCCAAATACCAGATTTTTATATTGCAATAAAAATTTACCAGATTTCTGAAAGTATGTGATCTCTTGAAAAGAAAAATCATAAGAAACTTGGATCAAATGTCTATTATTTAAAAAACTTTACAGTCCACTAAAGACTGCTTTTGGCAGGGAAGTAGGAAATGAGTTGGAAAGCATTAATAAACTTTCAGGATACTTAAAAACACCAGCTTATGGTACTTGATCTGTAAGTGAACTCTGGATTACTTCCATTTTTTTTTAAACCTTAAGTAGTGCTTAGAAAGAAAGACAGTTTATCTAAGTAAAACAAAAAGAACAGAATGCAGGGAAAGAAAGTTTAACTTGGACAAAAGCTGCAAAAGACAGAAAATGAAGTACTTGATTTTTTCTTTTTTTTGTATTGAATTTGATGAACACTTTCAGTGTTCTATAGAAGGAAACAGAAAATTGCAGTAGGATTCCATTTTAATTTCATTTAAGTGCTACTGATATCCATTTTTCAATGAATTCATAAAATGTGTCTTGTACAGAAGCAAAGAAAGGGATGCCAACTAGTTGGTAACAATAGAACAGGGTACATAAAGTTTGGGGATCATAAAATAGATTCCAAAACACCAGTTTGTCCCACTGGCCTGACAGGCACTGATTTTTTCCAGTCTTAAGCCAGATCTACTTTGCACCTCCATAAAAATGTTAAGTGATTCAAATTCAGCGCAATGCTATGTAGAGTGATGAAACCACAGTAAAAATACCTAGGCTCTGAAAAGCACTATTTCCAAAACCGGTTGGAAATTTTTGAGATCACCCCGAGACTTAAAAAAATCGTAGATTTCCAGAATTCTTGTTGCTTTTTGCTAAAGGCCTGAAAATTGTTTCTATGTATTTCTGGAGGGTGGCTTTTTGTTTTGGTTTGGTTTTTTTTTAAGGGCACAAACAAGCTTTGAGAAGTCTCTCCCCTTTTCTTTAACATAAACTTGTCAAGTTTCAGCTGGTTTTCTTGAAAGCTTTTCTGAGGACTGGAAAGTGTGTTTTGTGCGAACCCAAGCACCTTAATTGAAAGGTGTCTATGAGTGTACTGAAGCCTTAATAATGCTGTGTTTCATCCAGAATGTTAATTAGATGTTGTGCTAGATGGGTATTAACAAGAAATAAAAGCAAAACAGTTTTAAAGAGTACATCTATAAATTCCTTACCTTTCAACTTTCCTTCCTGTGATCTTTTTATTAGTTCTTCAGTTACATTAGAATTTTATAGGATTGGAAAGATTTACATTCATCATTAAAACAAACCAAAAATAATTTTCTTGAGAAAATGCTCCTCTCTGGCTATGAATGTCAATAATAAACAAGAATGAGATCAGGACAGCAGCTTGTTTTCTTTCTGCTGAGTGTCCTTAACATAATGCTAATAAGACCATTCTCTGTGACTCTATCAAAGCAGCAGGCAAATCAGATTTTAATAGATAAACTATGTGCAGTAGAAGAACTTGGGTATAAACCTTTATAAAGGCTAAAATAAACCACTTTTCTATGTATGCTGATACAGTAGATATTAGTCTGCCTAGATAATTAGATGCATATGACTATTTTCTGACTGACTAGACTGAACTTAGAAACATTTCTAAAGAATTTGAAAAAGCTGTCAGAAAATGCTGTAACAAAGCACCTCTGATAGAGCACCCGTAGTAGACTGGGAATCCATTCCACCAGAATGAATAATATGCTGAACTAATAATTAACTACATTTGCATCATAGGAAGAGAAAGAAAAGTTGAGTGTAAAAGATTTTAGGAGATGCAGGTGGTCACCTTTCAATGAACACCTAGAATCTACAGCTTCTTGCAAAGCTAAGAGGAATCAGAGCAAATACCAAGTATTTTTTTCTACTGCTCTTCAAATTCATGCTTATATGAAGCTTATGGTCAGCAAGGAGGTAGTTTGGTTAAAAAGTTTATTTTCAATTACAAGGTCCTTACTAAGGCTTTGAAATTTTGATTTTAAACTGATATAAGAAAAAGAATTTTATCGCAAAACAAATATTTTTAGAACATCATATACCTGAAAATACACCTGTGGAGTGCAGAGCAGTTTTGTGTTTATTCTCTCTGGTTATTTATATTGCTACAGGAAACCACTATCACAAAATTCCCAGTGTTGTGGGATAATAAACTGAATCATGGCTGCCTTATATTTTCTGGAGTAGAGTCCTGCATGATTAGTACTACTGAAGACAATAGAGGAGCAGGCTCCTAAAGGAAAAGTTGACAGTGACATATGTAATTGGATAATATGGTGCAAAATTCTTCAGCACAGACAGGCAGACAGACAGAGGGGGAGTGAGAGACTTTTTTGAGAGCCACTTTTATTGGAAAAAATATCAGTGGTTTAATTTGGATAATAATTATGCCTAACATACCTACTTGCCATCATAATAGCATTAGTCTTATTTTTTTCTGTGCCACTTTGTGAAAACCTGATTTCCCAAGGCCATGCATTCCTTGGGCATCACTTAGCAGAAGGCCAAAAATATATGACTTTTTGAAAAAAAAGTTCCATTTTTTCTTCAGAATGATAACTGAGCCCAGAGGTGACCCTTATACACAATTGCAGTTATTCAGGTCTAAAAAGCCAGCAAATTCACATGTAACTATATCTTCCAGCTTCAACAGTAGGGCAGACTGTCAGCTCCCTCATCTGTCAGCACTTGTTCAGGCTGGTAAATGAAGACTGGTGCATACTAGCAGTATCTATTTGCTACAGGATATGCACTCAAGAAAGTCACGAAAAGGAGTTTCAAGCAAGGGCCAAAACCAATCAGTCATTTTCTCCTGTCAGTGATAAGAAAAGCAACATAAAAGAGAGAGGTGCTTGTCCCAAAGGTGGTATCAGTAGCAAACTGTCACCAAATAAAAATAGTTAAAGTCATAATGACTGTACTAATTCAATACAAATAGCCAGGTTCCAGTTAGCTTAGCATTTCCTCTTGCTAGGCCTCAGGCAGGAAAAACAGAGGTCTTACTGTTCAGAAGACAAATTGTGTGCAACTTGCTTTGGGTGAAAAAAGATATGCTGAAATGGTGGGACAATCAGTGCCATAATGTTTCCTTGGAGCTGAAGTCCTCGAAAACCATGCTGCATCTCATTAGATTAGCAAAAATCTTCCTGCTGTTTTGCTTCTCTGTGTTGTGAAGACCCAGTCCCAGCTACAGTCCCTCCCATGCCCAACGTACATTTTATAAACCTGGAGGCAGTGGAAAGCTGGACCATCACCCAGGAAGACTGGGAGAGGACAGCCAGGCAGAAAGAGTGAAATGTAGAGAAGCTCCGCTCGATGTGGTCTCTCCCAGAGGTGAAACTGGCTGCTCTTTGAAGGCTTCCCTCCCTGTTGTCCAGAGCCATAAGCTCTGCACAGGGAATTGAGAAGTAAATGTAAAGACCTACTACTCTGACCTGATATGATTTTACAACAGACTTCTGTGATTCAAAAAGGCCACAGAATGCCTAAAACAGAGGAAAATGAGGTTAAAACTTCAAATCAGGAGCAGATTGCAGGCAATGACTGACTAAGGCTCCACTGATGCTGCCCCATCTGACACGTATGATCCCAATCACATTATGTGCTGCTGTATGTCTCTTCATATCTAGAGTGAAGCTGTCTCTGGCTCTGTAAATTTATTGTGCTTTTCCAGTGCTCTATACAATGCTTGATTCAACTTAATCAGATAGCTGAAAAGGAAAGATGCTTTGATAGTTCTTTCCAAGCCCTTATGTATACATTGCTATGTTCTAATATTTTAGAAACATTTTACATACATAAAATATAAAAAGGAGTGCCTTGATTCTATGACCTTTATTTCCATATTTTCAAGAAAATATACCAGTCAGAAACTGAAACAATTTAAAATATTTCACTATTGTCCCCCAGTTTCAAAATAATTACAGCTTTCTATGATAATTTTAAATTATAAATCAGTGAGTGTTCCCATTATCATAAAAGTATTTTCTACATTGGTTAGCTGTACCTGAAAACATGGTTTGATAAAATATATAGAGAGGGAAGGGTTCTGTAGCTGACATCAAAACAAAAGATAAAGAAAACCCTTTCTATATAGTCAAACTTCCCTTCTCATAACACTTTTTCTTTGGGATATTATAAGAAAAAATCAACACCAGAAACATTCAAGAGATGCTTTCAGTAGTGGATGCTCTATTGAACTTCCATTCCTCTTTCATTTTTCCCTGTCAGCTTCCTGCACTGATGTCAGTAATTTACCTTACATTCTCACACCTCCTTTCTCAGCCCTTACACAAAAGATGCTCAGAAAGAGACTGTGCTATAGTGATTTCATTCAACCTAGATGTTTGATTTCCACAGCTCCTTCAGATTCAGGTTGCAAACTTTCACTCTTCAGACAGCTCAGAGAAAGGATGTTTTTCCTTTACAGCCTGCTGCCTCTGTCATACTGGATATAAATGCTTCCTGTTGTGTTTCTGCTTTCAACTTACAGCACTCAGATAGCTCATAAACTGTGGACCTTTTTGTCTCCCCCAGGCTCTTTCTTCACAGGGAACTTTCTGGTCGACTTACTGCCCTGCTCTGAGATCCTAGCCACCTGAGTATGGCAGGTAGCTCTGAAGAGGGGGCGGCTGTATTTCTCAGGACGTAGATCCACTCATGACAGAAATAAGCATCATCATGAGCATGTTGTGCTACAGGTATTACGCCTCCCCATTCTTCTGTGGTATTACTCTTAATTCAAGATAAGCAATAATAAATCTGGAGCACTCCAGCTACAATCTAGGGGACCCACATCAGAAAACAAGACTTGAGACAGTTTTTAAGGACCATTTCCCCCCTTCACTTTCTCTCTTCCAGAAAAATAGAAGTAGTACTCTGTCAAACCAGCAGATGTCTTCAGGATCTGCACCTTTCTCTGGTGAAGGCATGGAAGATAGAAGTGTCCTTACAAGGCGGTAAATTCTTCAACAGATTTATGAAACACTTCACAGAGTAGGCAATTTCCCATTTAGAGGTTTGTGAGAAAGTCAAGTGAACAACCAGATATTGTGATCCATGTCTTATCCTTTACATAGTACAGCTAGGCAACCACATTGAATGAATTTTTAAGACTTTTAGAAAAATGTTCTGCCAAATCTATAGCAAAACTAATAAATTACTGCAGTAGTAACAGTTCCTACCTAATCTTAAGTCGGCTTCTGTCTTCTTCTACTGCCAAGAAATGGTCTCATTCCTTCTACACTGGAAAGAAGATCAACCTACTATTGTGTTTTGACTTTTCATGTGGACGAGTCTAGGGTCAGCTCAGGCCATCTCCTAAATTTTCTCGCTGATAAGCTAAATAGACTGCTGGAGTATATGCAGAATATTTTTCAGTCTTTAAATTATTTTCATGGCATGATGTAGCTGCTGTGGATGTGTCCTTAGAAACCTCAGGGGGAGAAGACTTAGAAAAGGAGAAAGATAACTGGTGGAGAAAGTTTCAAGGAGATAGGAAACCCCTGGAAGGTGAAGTGACCATGGTTTAACCCAGGACAAACCAGAGTAGCCATTGCTGGTGTCCATCATCTCCTCCCTCCCCCCAAGAGCCTTTGTTCTATTCCCTCTTATCTCCTGGGCCCCTTTCCCTCCCCATCCCATAGGACCAAGTAACCCTGGACCTTCCCTATCCTCCCCCACACCCCCTGGTGATTGGTGGTACGTGAAAACTCTTAAGGCTGTGTCGGAGGGCCCCTCGCTCTCTTGGATCCTGCCTCTCCTCTGTGTGAAGACCCTGCAATAAAGCCACTCAGAATTACATGCACACCAAGAGCCCTCTCGTTATTCTCTTCAGCTGCTGGCTAAACTGGACAGTTCCTGCACCACAATGCAGGCCGCAGTTTCTCTGGCTAAGTGTCTACGGGACGCTGCCAGAGTGCCTTGGGATAGGGGCACTCCTGGAAATATAGCTAACTGGAATCTGTCGTAGCAACACCAGTCTGGACAGAGGAACCAGCGAGCTATAGCGTGACTCAAACCTCTCTGAAGGCTTTCCATTTTATCAGTATTCTTCATCTGCTGTGGATGCAAGCGGTAGGTTCACAGTTGCAATACTCACAGAATCAGAGTCACACAATTGGTGAGGCTGAAAGGGACCACAATGGGTCATTGGGTCTTATTGTTTGGCACCTGCACAGTAAAGAAGTTCTCATATTTAGGTGGAATTTCCTGTGCATCAGCTTTTGCCCATTGCCTCTTGCTCTGTTGCTTGGCACTGCTGAGAAGAGCCTGAACCCACCCTTTTGTCAGCCTCCCTTCAGATAGTTGTAGACATGGACAGCTCTTTGTCCACCAGGACTCCCAAATCCTTCTCCACGGAGCAGCTTTCCTGCAGATCAGCCCTCAGCCTGTACTGATGCCAGGGTTATTCCTCCTGAGCTGAAGGACCTTGCATTTGCCTTTCCTGAATTTCAGATGGTTCCTCTCTGCCCATCTTTCCAGCCTGTTGATATCTCTCTGAAGGGCTGCACAGCCCTCTGGGGTATCAGCCAGTCCTTCACAAATAATCATTGGGATGTGAGTGGACAACAAGTTGCCCACAAGTCAACAATGTCCTTAGGGGGCCAAGAAGATCAATGGTGTCCTGGGGTACACCACAAAGAGCATTACCAGCATGTCAAGGAAGGTGATCCTGCCCCTCTACTCAGCCCTAGTGAGGTCACATCTGGAGTGCTGTGTCCAGTTCTGAAGGGCAATAAATATGGTTAGGGGACTGGAGCAACTCTATTATGAGGACAGATTGAAGGAGTTGGGCCTGTTCATTCTCAAGAAGAGACAAGTGAGAGAGAACCTCATCAATGTGAACAAGTATCTAAAAGGAGGGTGTCAAAAGCATGGAGCCAGGCTCTTCTCGGTGCTGTGCGGCAATAGGACAAAAGGCAATGGGCAGAAAGTGATGCACAGAAGTTCCACCTGAATATGAATAAGAACTTCTTTACTGTGTGGTTGCCCAGAGAGGCTGTGGAGTCTTGCTCAATAGAGATATGCACGAACCATCTGGACACAACCCTGTGCAATGTGCTCTGGGATGACCCTGCTGGAGCAGGGAGATTGGACCAGATGATCTGCTGTAGTCCCTCTCAACCTGATCCACTCTGTGATTATGTGATTTCAAATGCACTGGGTTTAGATCAAAGAATTGAATGAGCTTGTTTTAGTCATGCAAATGATCAGTCTACTGTAATCCACCATGATGCCTAATTTCTTTTTTTGGGAAGACCATGCTAGAATATTGAGAAAATAAGTATCTTGTAGATACAGTTGGGCCAAAAGCGTAGAAGTGTGAATCAAATAGAGCACAGAGACCTTCACTCATTAATGCCCACATCTGCACACAGTATGTTGAATTCTACAAATCAAGTTTATCTTAGGACAAAAACGTTAATTTCATAAATGCATTTGTGCCCTTTTACTTCCAAATAATCTTCTACTGATAAAACTGATCTAATTAATATTCATTGCTCTCATTATTTTTTTCTTTTAATAACATTGTTTGTGGGGTTGCCACATTTTTATAGGTGCTGTCATTTATCCTTTAGGCTATCTTGCTGCTTGTTTTCAGTTTTGACAAAACTGAACTTTGTTGATAGCATTTTAGGCCTCTAGCACAATTGTTTTTTCCTTTGTTAAACTGACCCCTTAAAGCACCAAGTTTATATCTCATTTATTCCTTTTGCGTAGCGTAGTGAAATCAAGTTGCAGTCATTTGCACCCAAGAAACCACTGATTTTTAGTCCTGTGATCACGTCCTCTTTATCAGGTCAAGATGAGGCAAGACAAAATTCCTCTATGTAAGATGAAACACTCTGTAAGTTAATAAATTGTCATCTGTAATTTTTAGAAATCTCTAGAACATTTCAGCACTGGCAGCATATGCTGGACAGATTGAACTCCTCCCCATTCCCTTCTCTTTCCCTGATAAAACATCTTTTCTTCCTACACACAGAAAGGTACTTGAGAGCAATCCATAGCATGCAGGAGAAAGAAAGAGGGAAAGGAAAAATTAGATAGGTCGATTAATTATCCTTATAAATACAGAAGCAGGAAAGGGGATGGTAGAGATGTGATCACCTCTAGATTTTTTGCCTGGGTGACCTTCTTCCTTTGCTTTCTACTGAATGTCCATGGAAAAAGAGCATCCCCGTTTAGACAGGTGTAGCACACAGAGGCTTTTTCTGTGTGTCCCAAGGGTGGAAGGAACAACAGAGAGTGTGCCAACACAGAAGCTATTCCAAACCATCAAAGCATCTGCCTCTGAAAAGCACATAAATAATACATTTGTTCTGAATGTATATGTGTGATAGTTTATTATATTGTCACATTGATTCATGATTCAAAATTATTTGCCTTAAGATGATATCATTTAAATCAGAGCTGGATGTTTTTCCTTCCCAACAGCAAAATTATCAGTAATAAGGAGAAGATGGAGTTTAACTGAATTCTGGTAAATTGGGGCTGAGACTTGATTCCAAATATGTCCTTTTTTATTCACAACAGCCTTCCATTTCACTGTCTTTGTTGTCTGTATCATTGCTTTTACCTTTCTGTCTGACATCACTCTACCTTCCAAACTTGATTTCTGTGTATACTGACAAACCAGAATCTTGGCGGGGGGGATGGAGGGGGGGAGGAGTTTGTGTGTTAGTTTTGTTCAGGTATCTAAAGAAATATAAAAAACAGGAAATAACAGCTCAAGATAAAGAGAATAAACATAATAAAACCCTAAGGAATTTGTTTAACTCCATCTGTGGCTACTTGAAGATGTATAAGTGTAGCAGTGGTAATCACATTAATGAGATGCTGAAAATTTGTGAATGATAGAAGTGATGAAAATTGAAAGATCAGAAAACTATAAATAATATTTGGCATTAAATAAGTAGATGAAGACAATCACCTACAACTCCTTAAATTTCATTCAAAGAAATGGGAATATCTACCATTTTGGAAGCACTTAGGAAGAAGAATCAGCTAACATGGAGCTGGCAGGAGCAAATTCAGTAAAGACAATTTAATTGTTATCACAATTTTGTGTCCATTCCCTGAGGATCACTGAAATAAAGTAAAGAATACAGTCAAAATTGCAAAACTACATTGGTCAAGTCTGCATAAAAAAGCTTTGTTTTGAAGTAAGCCTTTTAAAGGACCAATGAGTGTTGCTGAAAGATTATTTGGAGGCACAGACTAAATGTACCAAGCATATACTATGAGAGTAATATAGCTGCAGAGAGTTTATCAAACTCATTAATTAGAAAGAGAATCAGAGAAATTGTGGGATAGGATTTTTTTTTATAACAAGAATCATTATTTGGTATTTATGAATGGATAGTGAGAACAAAATTATGAAAATTATAGTTGTGTTTGATAAATTAAACACTTCTACAGTAATAGCTACATAATTTTAAAAAATATCAGGAAACCTGTGCCCTGTTGACATATTCTAAGAAAAAACAATATTCATTTCCCTTTCTTTTTATTAAATTTTTAGTTCTTGAACTGTGGACACATATCATTTTACTGTTTATCAAAGATCACATTAAATTGTGTATGAAACTACATGCATCATACTGGCCTTAAATATGCAATTAGAATGGTATGTTTAAGTTGAAAAGTAATATCTGAATCATAAAATTAAATGGAGAAATGATAAACAGGTGAAAACTTGCTAAGTAAATTATTAAATTAGTATCAAATTGTACATTCCTTGACTATTGCAAAGGACAGTAAGTAAATCAATTGGTAAGGGTTGAATTAAATAAACCCTCCCTTATATATACGAATTTGGCATAAGGAGAGGAACATAACTAAGAAACAAGAAAAATCCAAAGAAAGCCAAAAAAAATCCAAAAAAAGACAAGGTTGAGAAACATTTTCTTCTAGTGAAATTGTGAAAAGGCATTTAAATAAATAATAAAAAAATAATAATTTTGCAATTTTACGTTACTACAATTACCATTCCACCTCTGTGTAGAAAAGACCATTAAAAATGTGGAATTCATTTCTGGAAATGAAATTTAAAATAGAGAAAATCCTCCAAGACTTCAACTGCCAATGAATTGCACCAGTACTGTTTTTTTTAGACTTGAGACATAAGCTGCACAGTATTCTTACCATGTTATACCTGAGACATATGTCCTGACCTCCAAGTCCTTTTTTTGAGGAGCTCCATGACAACTCTGACAGCAGACCTGTGTTCCACTCAAATGTAGGAAGTCTCACTATGAAGGTTTATAGGAAGCAGACTTGACTACAAATACTAGTAATGCTCCTGCTCAACATTTTTATTTCAGTTGATCCAAAACAGTTGAGCTTCTCCCACTCTTGGTGGCCTTTGGACTAATATGCATTGCTGAGGAAGGAATGATGTTTACATTTAGAAAGGAATCTGGTGTCAGAATTTTGTAATACTATCAGAAATTACAGTATTACATTACATTATGAAAAAAATAGAGTTTTGTGCGGTGGTTGACAATGAAGTTACTGTGGAAAAGAAAGAGCTGAATCACGCTTGTTCAGCAATTGCCACTTACCTCAAATCCCTCAGATTTCTATGCTACCAGTTTCTTCTCTAAACTGTAAGAGATTAGTATTACAGCAGCACGCATTTTCTAGAGAACTCTTTCAAGACCTTTTCAGACTGCCCATTTCTTCTCTTACACCTTTCCCTTCCTTGTTCAATTCCAAATATTTTTCTTGACCTTTTGGCCTGCAGCTTCTTGCCACAAACTGCAGAGAAAACCTAGACCTCTGGCTCCTGTTAACATAGACATGATGTAATCCTGCCTACATGATGTAATTACTTCACTATTTTTTTCAGTATATGCATGTATATACATATTCTGCTTAACTAGTCATCTGGGGAAGGATGTGAGATCATTTTGTGAGATTGGACCAGAATGAAATTTAAGGGTCATTTTTATAAGCACGTGGGCAGCTGCAGTAACTCTGTATGAGGAACTAATCTCCTGACATTTTCTGAATTTTAAACCCTTGGGATTCAGTTTTTAATGTCTATCTATATGCATATTTACAATATTTTAAAAGATAAACAAACAAAATAAAGTGAAATGTAAGATGGTACAGAAGTATGCAGCTATTGCAAGCACTTCTGGGCTTCCAAGCACATCCATCAAGCCCATGGGCTCTACAAATCTGCATGGTTCAGAAAGTTACGACACTATTAACATAACCTTTCATTCCAGAAACTACTCTTGACTGTTATAAAATCAAGAAAAAGGGTTAAACTTTCAGAAGTTTTTTTTAATTGCTGGATTTCAAAGAGAAATTCCAAAGTTTTAAATGGCTTTCATTTTAATGCTCCAAACAAGCGATCAGCCATAGTAGCAGCCCATTTAGCCAACTTTTATAGCTGTGGATGCTTTTTGCATTCCTGTCATTCGCACGGTTGCGGTACACGGAGAAGGCAATTGGTTTCATCTTATTTCTCAAGTGTCAGGAAAGAAGGTAGAGAAGCCATCATGAAATACAATTAATATGGCCCTTCTCTGCTTCTAATCCCAGTGAGGCACAGTCTGAGAGCAATGATTTGTATAAGCAGTTCAGTGCCCGGGCAAGTAGTACTATAACTATCCAAGCACTGTGCATGTGACACAGCTCAGAAATATTAATTTGTTTCCAGGACATTGACCTTGTACCTCTATATACAGTCAATACTCACACAATTATATAATTTCATTAAGCACACACACATTTTCTCTGTTTCTGTATGCAGCTGAATTTATGTTAGTGATAAGAACTGCAGTAGCTCCTTCTTCATTCTTCATCTTGCTTTGCAATCCAAGGGTCTATGAGAAGACAATATTCCCTTCAGAGTTTTTTTGCCCTCTAGCAAGCTTTTCTGACATCTGTAGTGGAGCTATGAGATTCTTTAAATAAGGAGCTCAAATAAGCTTATTACAAAACAATTTTGACTTAAAAATTACTTATGAGAAAATAAATTCATTTTAACCCCTACACATCTAATATACTTATGCATTACAGCTATAGCTGAAATTACCAGTTGTTACTAGTAAAAATCTCTATAGTTGTGTATGGAACCCACTTTTTATCAAACCCTCATATTAATTATAAACTCTGCGTAAGAAGTCCTAGGAGCCTTCATTGTATATTTTATTTAAATTTCCTCATAGACATATTTTCTTTATGATAATTTTCAAGACAGTCTTAGTGAGGATATTACATTTTACAAAAGCTGTTTTAACATGAGCCTAGGCAGAAATGGTACACTTTATATAAGCAAATTAAAAGAAGAAAGCAGAAATTTGCAAGTAGTCTTAATTTCACTGCACTTTTAAGTAAGAACCTCAGGAGTAAACAAGTTGTTTCAGTAGAGCTGGCCTAAATTGAAAAGGCTCCATATGCTAATTTTAGAGGTGCTCAAAGTAACCAGACATAATTTCAACAAGTCTATCATCAGCCCTGATTTGTTTCTCTTGGTTTCAACTGCCTCTATTAATTTCTCAGCCTGTCAACTTTTATATAAAACAAGTTTTGTCATAGGAAAATATATTTGCACCCTCCTTTTTCTCCATCTACTTTGACTGTAAAGAGGTTTTTTTCCCCCTAAGTCTTCTGAATTCTGTTCTAGGATTTATTCATGGAAATGCCAGCTTCTTTTATGGAAGTACATGACAGGCATAGAGTCAATACCTATTATTTTTAATATAAACACCTTGGTTCTATACTTCTTAATCAACAGTGTTTTAAAAGGAACTTTTAGCATAAAAATTTATACAGTGGTTCTGTCTTTATGTCCTTTCTTAGAGGAGTGAAATAAACCTTTTACATTTTTTGAGATCCACTCCACTTTCTGTCGTACCCTCAGCTTTCCCTCATTTGTACATATTCTTAATATATAGAGAGATACATGTATAAATTCTTAATATGCTGTACATTTTCTCAGCAAGGGTCAAAGAGCTGAAATTCTTTTTCAATGTTTAACCTATGCTCCTCATACTCCTCTTTCAGTACTAATTGTAATTTCTCTATATAGTGAATAGATAACATGCAGCATTATTCTGAGATTGTTGACAAGTATAAAAATCTTGTGGAAAAAAACCCTCAAAACAACTAAAATTTCAGGAAGCAACATATCTCTGGAAGCTTAGGAGGAATGGAGGGCATTTAGAGAGCACAACTGAGGCTTTCCAGAAAGTTCTGCTGCTGCTTCTTTTAGCTTCCTGCATTGTTTCATGACATTACCTCCGAAGACATCATAATGCTTCAATTTACTCTTGCTTAATCATCTACAATAATTTTCTCATAATTATTTTAACTTCTGAAAAATTCATCCTAACCTCTCAACAGAAAAAAAATAGAACAATAAGGGACAGTGAGAAATTCAGAATCCACATGTTGAACAAAGGAAACACAAAATTAAAAAATATGATTTTTAAATATGTTCACCTGTTGTCTGAAAAACTCTAATACATGAAAGGAAAATGTATGGTGAAAAATGCAGATATTAAAATAAAAATATAATAACTATATACTGTGCATATATAATTATGAATATGTATGCATAAATAAATGCATATTATATAATAAATATAAAAATATAATATTGCCCAGATAAATCTGTATTTAAACATTTAAATAAGCAAACAGCATAGTGCATTGACAGTAAAATCTCTTCCATCTGTGCCATAAATATATGTGCATAATTAAAATTTAAAGATTAAACTTCTTTGTAGTACTTGTGTTTACTAAAAGATAAGCCCTTTTAGTATCAAAATTATATCTATATATGCATTTTAAAAAATTTGGATACAACACAAAATTAATTTCAAGAAAATGTAGCTACAAATACCATCTAGAACTTCAAAAACAAGAGTGAATGTAAATTATATAGTATTTGATATTTAAATTCTTGAGAAAGAGGAATTTTGAAAGACTTAGTGTAATGATGAATTAGTGAAATTAAATAATCCTGTCTTCAAAATATGTCACTTATTGACCTCAAGGCCATCAACTTGGTACAGCTCATTTATATACAATAGACTGAAGAAAAAAAAAGATCAAATTAAATAAATAACTTGAGTAAATAAATAATTCTGCAATTATTTTTAAATTGCCTTCTAAAAAGAGGGAAGGAAGGGATAAAAATTTGGTGAAGTGTAGTTTGTAAGGCTTAAATCAACACATAAAACAATCAAAAAGATTTTTGTAGATTGCTTGTCCTTCACTATTGATTTCTACCATAAAATTCTAGAAGTTATGAAACATGACTTTTCCTTATTCAAATAAAGAAATATTTTAAAAAATCTTAATGTTAGACATTGCAAAATAAATTAGACATTGTAAAATAAGGTGATCATCATTGTATAAAAGTGATACTACAGAAGTGCATGAGGATAATGTTAACAACTTAATATTATGTAAATCATATGCTGGAAATGTGGAAGAAATATGCATTTCTCATTGTTAGTTCCTGAAACATGGGAATATTATACCTGCATACAAGATAACATGATGATTTTCTGGCTTGTGCTCTGTAGGAGCAAGTATCCGGTACAAGATTTGTGGCAATGGTGACAGTCATTCTTGAATGTTACTTGATGATCCAATCAAAGTGGAAATCTGCTCCTTTTAGAGTCTGAACGGTCTTTGACTTTCCTGACTACATTCCCACACTTCCATGACTATACAAACAACGTGGGCAATCACAAATGAGGTTATTTTTCTTCCATGAGTATTCCAAGTGGTACAAGTATTGCATATGAAGATGCGCTTTCATAATTTTACCCCAGAATTGCAAATATCAAAGTGCCTTCTCACATGTATGTTACCTCCAGTACACCTGTACATGTTGGGGGTTTCTTTTTGTTGTGTTTGTTTAGTTTTTTTAATTCAAAGAACTAATGTGTTCTTAGTAAATAGAATTCCTAGGATGTCTGTGGGCCAGAACTACAGGAGAAACCCTTAATCTTGCTAAGAGAGACCCATTGTTCTGAGGCTTCCAGCTGCATTGAGTTTTCTCCACACTGGAGATTTCTCTTTCTGGTCTTACAGCAGCACTTCTCAAAGGTGACAATGTGTAGTCCTCTAATTACAGAAGGACCCAAAGAAGTTTTGAGATATTAGAAATAGGAGTTGGCAGCAGCTCATTTCTTCCAAGGAGGAGGTCTAATGCCTTTGGTTGTTTAAAAGCCTGGAAGAAGCTCCAATTCCTCCATGAGCAAAGAAAAAAGGTTTACATTTATATTTAACTACTAGGCGCTTCTCTTTTTCCCTCCTTTGTCACTAATTGAGAAGAACATGTTAATACAGGGATTTAAAGGGATGTCTCAAAGAGGATGGTCCCAAAACACAAGGCTTTTCCCTTCCTACAATTCTTACTGCCTGTGATTGAACAGGCCAAGACAGAGAGTGAAGCACCCCTGGAACAGTGAAGTGAGCAAGCGTAATTGCACCTATCATTTCATGGAAGGGAAACCTGTAAATGTATCAAAAAGATTGAGAAGTAGAAGGGAAACTTTCAAGGTGTAAATATGTACATGGGTGCTAAGGAAGGTGAACTGGTGTATTTGTTTTCTGAAGCCTTGCAGCACTCTAACAATTACCTTTCCATCAAGAGACTATTACACTTGGGGTTTGGAAAAGTAATGTCCAGACCACCTATTGGGAAGCCTGTGTTGAAGCTTTAGTATTTCACCCTGTCAAAGCAAATAGTTGGTTAGTTTTATGAATCATAGAATCCTCTTACCACTAATTCATTACTCTAATGAGCGTGTACTAAAAAACACTTTTCACTAAATAGAAGTTTTCCCTATATTTTGAAATTCAGAACAACATTTCGTTCCTAAAATTGGGATCATTTCATTTGCAGTAACAAAGATTTTATGCCATTTTGGATTTATAACTGCAACCAGCTGAATTAAATGAAATAAATTTGCAAGTGGAGCAACTCAATGTAATTACTTCAGTGCAGCTCAGAGTGGCCCCAGTGGTTCTCCTGTGTCTTCCACTCTTACCAGATCCATGGGAATGAACTGTTGCACAGAGACCTTTCAAAGTCAGAGGAGATCTTAAGCACACCCAAGCTGCTGATTTCTGGCCTTTACACATGCCAAAAATTTGAGGAAACTTATGCCCATGTGTCTCAGAAGAGAAAGGAGAGGGTACTTAGATTAGGGAACAGGTAGCAAAGGCTGATGAGCACAATCAGAGGAGGTGATAGATAAACAGCACTTAATAAATTATAGAAGAGGCAAAGAAGCTTTTGGACAATTCATATAGGCATTCAAGCTCTAGCTGGTTATAAATATGAGCAAACTAGGGTTATGATCAAAAAGGTTTCTCTAAGAAGTTTCAAATGGCAGTTTGACAATCTGTTTATCAAAGAAAAAAAAAAAAAAAAGGGATTGATTACCATTGTCCACAAAATAAATTATATTATGTTTCTTTTTGCTATGACAGTATTGCTTACACCTACACTTAGTTTCATACAATGGAACTTGGGTTTAATTTAGATATTTCAAGGACAAATCAGATATTAAGTTTTAACTACTATCAAATGTTTCACAAATGGGATGCCGTATATATAGATCTATTTAAGGAATTTCAAACAACCCTTAACCTCTCTGAAAAATATATTACCAGGAAAAAAAAGCTACAAAAATACAAAAATCACGTTTCTAAAGCTTATTTAGTTACACCAGTTGGAAGCATTAAAATAGTTTTTAAAAGACATGCTGAAAAGCCACTACTGTAAAGATTTGAGTCTGCCTAACTGGTACGTCTAGACTCATTAAATGTCAAAATACTAACTGTCTCTTATTTTCAGAACACAGAAATGTATATTTTTCATGTCACAGATGCCAGAGGTGAAAAGCAATTTAATTCCAAGCTGGCATGATATTAAAAAGAACTGCTGCAGAGATTTCAGGAACAACAAACCCACTTCAGACCTCAGGGAAAGCCTGCAGAGAAATGTCCTTACTAAAATTTAAAAAGAAAGGCTTTGAACTACAACATGGAAACAAATATGGACATTTTCTCAAAAAATAAAAAAGCTCAAAATATAAAAAAGAAAGGGAATAGATTATTCCAAAACGGAAATAAGGTCCTGGCACCTCACTTATAAAAAACTTGCAGAACCAATATGTTTTGTCTCTTCCCTTCATGTTTCGCTTCAGTTTTGACTAAGAAAATGTTATCCTTTCAGATCAATAAATCTTGGTAATAGCCTCTGCAGAAGTCAATTTCCACTTTATTCTATACAGTAGGAAACACAGTATGAGAGATTCAAAGATTTATAAAGCATATTGTGGGGCTGGGAAGAACCACAGGTTAAGTGCAGATCTTGTCTCTTGAAACTTCAAAAGAGAGTGAAAGAGGAATGAGGGAAAATTAAGGCCAAAAAGAGATGCTGATCCAAAAATAGCACTTTAGGATCTTCTTACACTAAACTCAAAAGCCTAACAATGGTTCATTAGGAGAAGAGCCCTAAAAGCTGTAATATTTACCACTTTTTTTTTTTTTTTTTTAATATGAGTTTTTAGGCACTGGGCAGTACTCCCAAGGCTTGGTAACTACCAATAGGCTGGAGACCACAACCAGTCGTGTTATGACTTACCAACATGAAATAAGGGCTTCACAATCTGGCTTCAACTTAAATGGCACATGTCTACCTCCTCTGGTTTATCAAGCTCTAATAATAGCCACCTCACCTTGTATGGTGTTTTCATGTGAGATAGAAAATGACAGCATAGAACAACAGAGAAATCTAGTCTTGAGTCCCCATACATATGGGGGAAATGGTCTCATTGAGAGAGGACGAGATGATAGCAAAATGCTTTGGCACTAAGCTTGGATTAGCAACTGTCCACGCAATTTTAGTGCAGCCTGCCTGACGGAGTCCTGTCCCAGCTGCAAAGTCAGTGCAAATAACATTCTCCCAAACATGTTTGGAGCTGACTTCTGCAGCAGACCAAGGATGGGAAGCATGA
The DNA here is from genome assembly GCA_034509425.1 of Eopsaltria australis. NCBI lineage: Eukaryota > Metazoa > Chordata > Aves > Passeriformes > Petroicidae > Eopsaltria > Eopsaltria australis. The sequence continues at coordinate 2,902,047 of JAVTVJ010000004.1, read as the reverse complement.
TATATGAGTCTGACTTCTTTGGAGCAAGAAAAGAGTTTGCTTGTATAATGGGACAGTGTGCCGCCCATAGTGTGGATCAGAAAAATGATGCTGGGCTTTTTGTTTGCAAGCATACGTGAGTTGTATAGCCAAAGGAGTGAAGGCATCAGATGGGTCAGTGGGAGCTGTGGGAACCTGTGGGCTTTAAAATGCATGTTTTCTAAAGGAAACCACCTCTCTCCAGAGGACCACACAGAGAGTACCATCCCAAAACCGGCACCTTGGATATATGTTGGCAATTTTGTGGAGTTTTACTGAAAAGACAGTAGGGTAGGACCACACAGCTGAAGGCAGAGGTTTAGGTCGCTGGGATGCCACAGAATGGAACTCAAATTAATAATGGTAGATGAAAAAAATGCTACCTGGGCCCACCTGAATGTTAGCTCCTACACTAGGTTGGAAGGTTAGTCAGGAGGTTTAGTAGCGGTGGGCTCTTCCTTCCTGTTTCTGTTGATCATAATGAACGGACCTAGGCGATCTTTAAGGTCCCTTCTAACCCAAACCACTCAATGATTCTATGATTTCATTCAATAATTTCCCAGAAATGCAATGAGCTTCTGGAAGGTCTGTACAGTGATCTGCACAGCTTGTTGGGCACCTGAGCAGTGGTATATGACAGGGCACAGAGCTGACAAAGTAGCCTGCAGGGCAACAGAGGGACAAATAGGAATGGACAGAAGGATTTTGTTGGTTTCTCGCGTAGTCTCTGCTCTTGATTGTCCTGATATGTTGAAAAGAAATGGTGAATTTATTTCATTTGGCATGCTATAAGACTTTAGGACCCACTGTGCAAGTTTTATTAATGTGAAGAAAAAGTTGCACAGGACTAAATTCCTGCTAAATTACCGGTGACTATGTTCACATCTATACAAATTTTATTCCTATTATCAGGCTCTTTTAAGCTATATTTGCATAGAGTATGATGAAGAATATCTTTGAAATTCCCCAAAGGGAATACATGCACTTTCATTTCTGGTTTGCAGAAACTAAATAAAGGGAGTGAAAGGAACAGTTTGTTGCAGAAGAAATTATTTTACTTTTTTTTAATCTAAGAGCACTTATCTTATTGCTTCTTACTAGTCCTAAATGCTTATTGCAAAGACAAAAAAATGAAATTACATTAGAGTTTATCACTGTAATAGGATATGGATTACCATAAAGGCAACATAAAACATTATTGCACAGAGCTGTTAACAAGGCATCCTGATTGGCTCTACAAAACAGTTTTGTGCACCATGCTTTATGCAAGCATGTTTTTTTAGGAAAAACTCCCAAGTATTCTGATGGGTGACCCAAGGCAGAAGACAGCAAAGAACTTAGAGCAGAGAAAATGTTTTTGTACTGTTGAGAAAATAAACAGACACTTAGATCTGGCTTCAGTTCTTTCTGTCACAGGTAACTTAATAACTGTCATCCACTGATTAAACACCATTAGAAAATTAGGCAATTATTTTCTTTATTCGCAAAGTGTTTGCGATACATATGTGTAAAAAATTTTACCTAGAAAGTAGAGAGGAGAAATTCATTTACAAACTATACCTCAAGAATTGCTCAACCAATTTTAATCAAAAAGCAATTTTTTCCACCTCTTCTATTGAAAAGATGCCTAGAAGTCTGCTAGTACTTTTCAGAAAGTAATGAGCATTTTGAAATCACAAGACAAAATTTTTTAAAAAGTGTCCACTATGAATTCAGTTCCCCATTTTTTTTAGTTTAAAATACAGTTATAACAAAAATTCTCATGACTCATGAGATATAACAACTTAGTTGACATTGGATGAGTGTGTGGGCAAATAGACAAACAATGTAGAAGCAGTACTAGTCCAAATTGTGATACATATTTTGACTACTTAGGAAGTCAATAAAACTCTTGCAGTTTCTGGTTGGCTTTTCCTTGATTTTTCCCCTGAATATTATGGGGCTAGGGAAGATGTGTCTTATGGATCAAATCACCTCCAATGATATTTTTCCTGTATGCTCCAACACAGGAGAAAGCGCAAGGAACAAGTCTCAACTGATTCTACTTTATCCTTTTCTGTGTCAGTGCTATACAGATAATTTTTGTGCCTTTTTGCAATATATATAGTAGAAGGATTAATTACTCTGGTTCTTCCTTTTGTAGAACCATTTCTGGAGGAATGTAGGGATCATAATCTGTCTTCCCTGTAGAGCATTAGATGAAAAGCTCATAAAGAGCACTGTTAGAAAAATACCTTGTAGCAGGAAAAGAATGGAGTTGGAAAAAGAGAAGTAGGTTTCTGCCTTACTTTTTACTACTTAATACCCCAAAGAGTAAGCAGGAATATGCTTGTCTTTTAAACAATTATCACAAATTACACTTCCCACTCTACCTGAACAGTGTACACACACACACACACACACATATTTGACTGTCAACTTATATTTGACTGCAGTAGACTATCACAGGACCCCATTTGCCTTCTGCATTTTGAGGCTGGTCACAGCAGCTCCAGTTTAATTTATATTTTTCTGCCCTACTATGTTGTTGCATGTCTGAGCACATCTGTTTTTCATCCTAATTCTGTACTACAAAAGAACACTAAAAATAAATTATTTCGTAAATTGCATTTCTAAGGACCCTCTGACTTTTGCTGAATTCAGTGATATTTAGACCATACAGTGCTTTATTTACCCTTTTCACTCACTTCAACTTTCCCAGCAAATGAGAGAAGCAAGCCATTGGGGGTTTTCTGACTTTAAAAAACACTTATTTTCTAGAAACTCAGAACAAGGGGAAAAAAGTGTTTCAAAAAGTATCTACTGCTCACCCTTATACTTCCAGAAATAGAACAGAAGCCTGAACTGTCCCATTTCCCACATTTTTAATTCATTAGTTTTCTTTCAACTTAGAAAATTAACTTCTTTCCTTTCCCACTTGTATTATGATGTCATACGACAAACTAGTTATGACAGGACATCAAAGAAGTGAACAGATCACCTAACTCTGTGATCTTGACAGCAGTGTGAAGAATATTTTCATGAATCCTCTATTTCTACTTTGTATGCAATGGGGATTGTCTGACATTTAGTAAATGCTATTGTCTTGATTTCCAGAATTCTGTTCAGTGGTAGTAAAATCTGTCCCCAGGCAAACCACAATGTAGCTGTTTTTTCATTTCTATGAATAGTTAAATTAAAGTTTGATCTGTGTGGGTTTGTAATCATTTTGCTGAGAGGAGTGGGGGGAGGGGGGGAGTTTGGGGGGGGGAGGGCGTTGCTTGTTAGTTTGGGTGGGTTTTTCATCTGTTGATGTTGTTCTTGGTTTGGTTTGGGAGTTTTGTCCTCAGAGATGTATGACCTGGGAAAAATGAGGCAAGTAACTGACACCTGTATGTGCAAAGGAACAGGTTTTCCTTTCATGGGCCATTTGAACACTGTCTGCCACACTGAATATATTCTCATTCTTCCTTGCTCCAATTTTGCAAGCCACAATCTGTTTCAAACAGAAAATTTATATTTATATCTATATTTAGTCTTCTTGTAATATGGCATAGCAGCAGGAGAGGTTCCATCAATCAGCTGGAGTTCTGCTATTTCCTTGGTTGACATTAGCTGGAGAATGTCTTTTCTCAAGAGGTGCAGAATCTAAAAATGACTCTTTAAACCTGATTCTGATGTTAGAAGACTTCATTGAGGGGTAGCCACCACTAGTTCATTTGAAAACACAGACTGAAAAACTTTTTGACTTTAGAGATTACACACAGAAACATGCTCCAGATTTGGATCATGTGCTTCATAATTTCTGGAGATTTTCAACAAAAGTTTAATTTTGCTACTGTTTTCAGCTTACTTAAACAATGATAAAATCACACACATATTTCTTTTCTTCTTTGGAAAAAACTATTCCACTTTCAGAAGCAGGATTTGGAACATCTAGTCTCCCAGGAAAATCATGTTTAAGAAAGCACAATTTTGTCTAGTTTCATAGTTAGCTGGTGATTGCCAGCAATAAACAGTGGCCAAGATGCTTATCTGCTCAATTTGATGAAACCAAATCGATAGAAAATCCAAATTAGGTGCCATAGAGTCTTAAGTAGAAGAATCCTACTACCCACACATGGCTCCCCATTCTGAATGATGCTTTGGGAATGTGAGGCAGGCAAGCTCATAGGTCGATGCTGAAAGGTATGACCCTGCTGGCCCCACATTTTGAAACATGCCAGAAGCCTGTGTACAAATAGTGCTCTTTTCCTCACTTCACAAATTTCAGCAGTTTAACAAGTCCCTGAAGTGAGGCAGAATGCAAAGCCTCATCCAAAGCATCACAACAAGAAGCTGGAAACCCTCTGGAGATCTGCAGTCCGCCAGTGCCTCCACTCTGCTGATCTTGTCTAAGCTGTGCTGAATGAAGGTCAACCTTTCAATTAATGCCTATTCCAGCGTAGCAAATTGCTTTTTTTTCCCTGTGAATTGATATGATATAGGAGACTTTTTTTACTATTAATAATTTAAAGGTTCTATCTTTATTCCCTTATCCAATGGCCTGCTTTAAAGCATTAGTGGAGAATACTAATAGGGCTACTTTCACATGGGATATGTTGGTGTAAGAGATAGTACCTATAATAAGGTTGAGCATGAGGCATAGGTAATCCCAGGGTACTTTGTGATATTTGATTTGATTTGTGGTCCTTTGCAAAAGAGGCAAAACATGCTTGAACCTGATAAATGTCCTGTAAGAGAAAGAAAAATGTCTATTGGTCGGAGAACAAAATTACTCCCAAGAGGATATGCTGCTTTAAGAAAGAATATTTTCCATATCCAACTTATTGCTAATAGCACAATGAGGTAGAGGAAGAGACAGAGAAAGGTCAGATTTAGGTGACTCTTCAAGCTCCTTGTATTTAGTCTGTAATAATGCTGTGTAATAAAGTTTTACAAAGAACAAAATCTTCCCATAAGTATTTCATTAACTATTAGCAGATTTGGAGTAGCTTACTGAAAACACTACTACCTTTACCTTTATGCTTATAAAACATGTCAATAGAATTCATAACTTTTTATTTCTATTTTCCTTATACCTTTTCCTGATAAGAGTCTATATTTTCATTTAGAGGTACATAGCACGTAAAATTTTGGCACACTGCTCTTGCTTGTCTACAATTAAACTATTGCTATGAGCAGCACTGCAGCTAATACAGCATGTCTAAAATTAAAATTGTGTTCTTCAATGCTCAGACCAATAATGGCAGAGGATATTTTGAATAAAGACAGTAGGCAATGTTTTTCCAGTTCTATTTGTCAAACAAAAGGTGTGGTTGTGATCAGCACACTTGACTTAGCATCCAAACTCTCGCAACGTGATGACCTTGTGAAAGAAACAACTTGAAGATTCTTAGCATTGGAATTTTTTGTTCTCCATCCCTTCCCATTTGGCTTCAAGTACCTTGCAGTTTGTGGATGTTAAAACCCTGCATTCTTGAAGAATAAATACTCATATATCTAACAGTGCAAATTTTTTTTATTATTATTTCTAAGACAAGCCTTCTGTTCCACAAGTACAAACAATTCTTTTGATTTTTAATGTCTTTCATGATATGGTCCACTCATGAAATTTGAAGAAGTTTAAAATTATTGAGAGAAGATGACACTAGCTGAATATCAGTGATAATAATGCAGTACAACAGACACATCTCACACAGTGTCTGAAGAGGACCCCAAAAGTAAGGAAACCTGGAGATAACAAATAGAAGAAAAGTTTTGAAAAGCATCTTTATGATTTGCATAACTGGGCTATTTCAACTAAGCATTATTCAGAATTTAAAGTGGAGATCTTTCTAGATGTTTAAAGTGTGTAAATGTCCTAACACAGCTGGTGGTGGTGAAACAGTATATCCTAAAAAATATAGAACCAAAGAAGCCAGGTACCACAGAAATGATATGCCTAGTATTCAGTAGAATGCCAGTCTCGCCACCTCTGGGGTAAAACAGTGTATTTTCTCCTTTTCATGAGATAAATCAATAACATTAATTATTTTAATTTATGAATGTGTTTCTGTTGGAAAATGCTAAAAAGGGGGGAAAGTGCTTGAAAAATGACAACATAGATATTTTTCACATCTTGGTGTTATGTCTTGAAGTCTTAAATCATTACAAGAAAAAAATGACACTGCTTGTCCTATCCTCCTGGTAAAAGTGGCTGACAGAAGGACTTCATCATGCACACAACCACACACAAACTTACATAAATGCACCAAGAAGGTTTGCACTAATCTTCTAGTTATCACCAGCATTGAAAACACTACTCTTCCTTTTATTCTTTTCGATAAAAACTGCAAGCATCTCCAAGCTTTTCTCATTAACCTCTCTTTTCTATACTTATCAGCATCTTTTCCACATTGTTGGGGCCATTTTCCAAACAATCGTTTGAGGGAAGGGGAAAAGCCAAAGCAATAATGGGCTCAGGGTCACAATTGAGACTGTTCCATATAATAAGCAAACCTGAAACAGTAAACTGAGAAAGAAAGAGGGAAGGAGAAGGAGAGAAAAGAAAATGCTGACTTGGGTCAGGGGTCAGCTCTCTGATCTCATTGTCAGCGCCTCTGCCTTTTGCGTTATGGAATTTGTCTTTCATTACCCTGTCTGCCACTCCTGTCAATACACCCTGAAAAGGCTCCTCAATAGGAAATTGTAAAGTTCTGGTTGAGGTAACAGGGGGAACTACCCGCTGAAGCCAGCTTGTGGCTCACTGCTGTTTCCTGGGTCTCCGCCCTGGTGCCACTCTGCCCCCAACATTGCCCCATAGAGCATCAGCAGGGACTGCGAGGGAAGAGGGGTTACACAGCCCGCCCCACCCCACCCCTTCCTCCCAGGCAGGGCATCCCTGCTGCTTCAGGGAATGTGCAGCTTTAATATCTGAGCCCCTCGAGTGCTGAAAAGGCAAACAATGCAGGAACACCTACTAACACAAAGAACATTGAAAAATCATTTGTTTCTCCAAAAGAAAGAACATAATGATCTTCTGAAACAGGAGATGAGGTAAAATGAAGACTCTGAGTGTGGTAACAGGAACTTTAAGCGTCATATCCAATGAAGATATTTAGTTCTGGTTTATTCCCTTTAACTTCCTACATTTAACAGACTGGGGATTTCCGTCGTAGTTAAGAGAGTTATAATCTCCCCTGACATTTGTACTACATCAACCTACACTGAAGACCTTTCCAATTGAGTACTCAATTATCATTAGCACTGCTGCATATCCCAAGGAGAGTTTTTATTTAGTAAAAATTAATGAATGATTTTCAGTTTTCAAACAAAAATACTTGTACATTAAATCCCATTTGGAAAAGCCAGATTTTCTTTTGTGTTCAGTTTATCCTTCAATTAAAGCAATACTGTATTTGTGTGCCTATTTTTCTTTAAATTTGAAGTATTTTCTAAAAATTTATGTAATCTACTCAAATTTGTGATGCAAACTCTAAATTTAGTTATATGACAGTTGAACTTATAATAACCTTCACTAAAAACACTTGCTTGAAATAAGGAATCATATGTCCACTCAGTTTCTGAAGTTCCAGCAAACTGTAAGTGAAATTTTGCTATTCTTTACTAAAAATTTTTATTTAGACACAATCTAGATCACTGAAGTTTAAGATGCCACTGTTCTTGGAGGTACACTGAGATCTCTGAAGCCAAACTTAAGTCTTTACATAGTGCTACTCATTAATATGCTAGGATACGTCTATTCCAGTTGCAAAACTCTGTCTAAGTTTACCAAGAAGAGTTGTGGTATGGCTCATTGAATTCAGCCTAATTCAGCTTACACTTCCTATACAAGTGAGAGCTCACTAAGGAGGATCCTTTAATTTCTGTCAGATTTTCAGCAAAAGTCCAAAGCAATCCAGTAGTGCTTTTCCTAAGTATTTTAGTCCTATCAGCTTAATAAAGTATTCTGATATCATCCTCTGTAGGTTGATTACTTTCCCTACAGTTTCTCAGTCTAGAGGAAAAAAAAGTATCATTAATAAATTGATCTACACCAAATTTTGACAACACCATGGGCAGGAGAAGAGAGGGGAGAGAGGGAGGGAGGGAGGGAGGGAGGGAGGAGGGAGGGGAGGAGGAAAGGAAGGAAGGAAGGAAGGAAGGAAAGGAAGGAAGGAAAGAAGGAAGGAAGGAAGGAAAGGAGGAAAGGAAAGGAAAGGAAAGGAAAAGGAAGGAAAGGAAGGAAGGAAGGAAAAGGAAGGAAGGAAGGAAGGAAGGAAGGAAGGAAGGAAGGAAGGAAGGAAGGAAGGAAGGAAGGAAGGAAGGAAGGAAGGAAGGAAGGAAGGAAGTTGTTCTTCCTGATATTTCAGATAGGACAGAACCCTGTAAGAGTGACAATAGAGTAGGGAAATAATTCATTCTTAGTGAGCAGTTTAAGAACATGACATGATGCCAATTTGCTAGCCTTTGGAAAAAAGGAGACAAAAGGTGTTTTCATGCTCAAGGTTGTGATATTGGCATGAGTTATGCTCTGTCAGACATGTGAGAAGCTTCTCACAGAAGCCATTTGTGTTTCTCCCTTTAGCCCCTTCCCAGTTGCAAACCTGTCCATGAAAACCCAATAGAACTACTCAGGAAGAAAAATTAACAAATCTCAAAGGATCACGGGAATTTCTCCATGACAGGAAAATTGAGACTGAACACCTTTTCCTTAAAATTGATATGTTATCATTCACAGTGAAATGAAATTTTAGAAATTATTATTTTAGATTATCTTAATTCTTGTTTGGATCCCTGAATATCTTCTCATCACTCCTCATCCCAGATGGACAACCAATTGTGCTTCAGATGTTAAGCATCATAAAATAGTCATGTAATACTATCTTCTTTTCTTCCTTATTGATGTGTTATTACTGGAGACCGTCCATCAGTAGGACAGGCAATCCCACTTTCCTAGGCAGGTATATTTGGCAAAGGTTAGTATCTGAGGAGGCTTACATAAGAAAGCCCTTCAGGGGCACAGATGTAGAATAAATGCTACTAGCTTCATTTAGATAAAAAAGTCAAGGACACAAGTGTCCCACTCAGACCAAAGGGTGTCTATTATGAAGTAGTCCCAAATGTTGATACAAAGGTGAGCTTTGGAATGTGGAGATTCAGCTTTTTCTTGTCCTCTGATCTTCTTATGTGTTTTCACCACTACAGGAAAGCATAGCATTGTGTCTTAGAAAAAAGCAGTTGAGCCATTTATCTGTATCTTACTGGTAGATAAAAGGTCCAACCCAACTCAAAAGTCAAACTGTGCCATTTCAGTACACAAAAGTGAATTTCACCCACAGCAATTCCACTAGCCAATTTACCAACAGATGTTGATTTACAGGGAGATCTATTAAATGAATTTGTCCTTCATTAATAGACACTATGTTGTAAAGTTTCCCCCAATAGCTTTCCGCAGCACACTTGCTCTCCATTTGGTTGAAGTCCAGTCTTTGCTATAAAGTGCAAAATTGCTTGGCTGCTAACTAAAAATATATAGCAAGCAAGAAACACTTTTTAATTAATATAAAAGAAGTAGTTGTATTATTAACAGTGGTACTGGGAAAAAGTCAGTTTTATTTTTCCTCCTAAATTATTATTATATGTCTCCCACTGCTGGCATTTTCTTTGAAATAATCGTCCTTTTTCCAAAAGGTAATGGATACTTTTACCATCCATACTTTCCCTTTATGAGCATTTATAAGCCTCACTGCACATACTTTATCCAACAGGTAAGGTTCTACCTTATAAAAAAGCAATTTAGCTTTATAGATTTGGCAATGCTGAACACTTGGTTAAATGAAGGGTGCCTTATTTAAGAAATGGCATATCTGAAAAGGCCTGTTATCACAGCTTTAAGTCAGTGTAAAAACACTATCCAGTACACTGCTTTGATATGGATGGAAACTATTGCTTCTGGCATATTCTCACGTTGGTGGGTGCCTGGAAATCTTTCCATATATGCTTCTGTGTAGATGGAGAAAAGATGGTGTACATCTTGAGGATAATTATTTTATTTAAAACTGTGTTCTTTTGTTTAGGAAAATATTTGTACAGAAATATGATATATTAATTGCTCAAGTTTTAAGATACATTGCTTTTCAAAATAAGGGACTTCAAAGGAAGTATTTCAAGAACATAATTGAATCATAATGAAATTTTATGGTATTAAATGTTACATTTTCCTTATTCCAATCTTGGCCAATTTAAAATTCAGACATACCAAAACTGTGTTTATTTGAAAGATGAACAAGTCAGAAATAGCAGAAAGTGGTAATTAAATACTAGGGTTTATACTGTTAATGAGATTAACATTTTATAACAACCTCAGGTTATTTTTTATTATTTTTAGGTTGGCAGAAAATAAAGTATGCAAATACTGGGGCATTTGAGGGTCACTTCGGGAGCTGTGCCTACGGTCATTTTTTATTAGAACATTAAGTGACTGACTTTAAAAGATAATCTTTTAAACAGAATACGAGTATTTTTGCACAATTTAAAACTTAATAGGAATCCTTTATTTTCATTCAGCACACAGCAGTATCTTGTAAAACTCTTTTTTTTATTTTTCTTTTTGGCAGGGGGTTAGTTACAATTAATATAACTTTATTTTATTTTGTGGTTTGGTTGAGGTTTTTTTTCAGAATGGGGTGGTGTGGTTCTGGTGTGTTTGTTGCTTTGAGCTGAGACTTCTTTGTCTCACAGTGATATTTTAATTTGGAAAGGAACAGATTATCTTAGTCTTCAAAGCAACAATCTCTCCCTACTTTTGAAATGTTCCCCAAGATATCCAAAAAACCTCCCAGCTTATTTGTCCTGGCAATCCTTTTGCAATAACAAAGTTGGGGAAGTTTCTTACGACTCTCCGTTATTGCATTTTGTCAACAATTTAGTTTCCAGTACTTTAGAGCTGTTGTCACCCATAATCCTCTCTTGTGTACCATTGACAGGGTGACCTTCATCCTCACTGGCTCATCCATCATACAATGAACTTTTCACTCTACACCATGCTCATCCTTTCCGAGTAAGGAAAACCTTTGTCTGCATCCCACTTTGCCATTCACTGGAGATTCTGTACTTTTGCAAATGTGTATCACAAGAAATGAAAAAAAGGAGGAAGTGGGGAAAAAAATCATGAGTTCAGCACCTTTGAAAGTAAGTACAGATGGCTGGCTTTAAAGCACATCTATCATTCTCATTTGGAGTTCTTTATCCCATAGGCCACCCCCACTTGTGCTGCCCCACTGGACAGAAGACACCTAGTGAATCAGTAACAGTGGAAAACTAATTGCCATTTGAGAAATGCACTTTCCCTGCATTGCAGGATGCTCTGTGCATTTGCCTCACATCCCTGAATTTAAGGATCCCATTGAAAACAGTTTTTTAATAGTAAGCAAATTCTTTAAATGAAACATATTAATAAAGGAAGATTAATTGATACTTTCTACCTTTTGTAATTGGCAAAGTTTGATTTAAAAATGGCTACACAAAACATTATTAGGGATAAAGGATTGCTTCTATTCACATATTCATGTACAAGGTCTTGAGTACTCCTGCACTAAAATATTTCTTGCTCCTCCAGAGAATAGGTTAAAACATGCTATTCTGGTGTCATTCTATTTGTTTTTAATCCTTATTTTTCTTTGCTTTTATTGATATAACACTTGACTCAAACCTAATCTCAGGTTTTTGAAGTCACCTCTTCAGCTAGTTATATGAATATGTTCTATATGAATATAGAACCAGCAGAGAGTATCAATGACTATGTGGTGCCCCTGGAAAGGAAAATTTACCCTTAAGTTAGCACATGTAATAGAATATGAAGTGGCTTATTGGATCCCTATGACTTGTTCTTAGTTTTACCATTAGTTTGTTTTTGGGTTTTTTTCTCCAGAGATTTTCAGAAAATATTTTAAATAATATACATCTATTCATTCTTTTAAATTATATATGAGACAATAAATCATAGAAAGACCCCAAATTTAGAAAAGGAGAAGAGAGCTATTTAGTGGTATAGCTGATGTGAGAAACTAGGGACCGGCAATGGTACATCACTGACATTTTCAGGTAATGAATGTAAGATTTGGTTATGCTAAAATTTTGTTTCCTTTTCGTCATGAAGCTAGAGTTATACTTCAAATATTTTCTATTTGCTATTATTTTTCACAGTTATATGCAAGCAAGTTTGCATCAAAAGTCCTATTTACAGTACATTATGAATTGCGTATTTCCTAAGATTTTATTTGCCTTTATCAAAAAAACCAAGCAAAAACCCCCCAAAAATCCAAAGCAACAACAAAAAAAAAAACCTCAAACAAAAAAAAAACAAAAAAAAATTCAACAAACCCACCAAAATAACCAAAACCAAACCAAAACAAGTCCAAAACAAACAAAGAAAACACCCAACCCCTCCCCCACAAAAAAAAGAACAACAGAAAAACCCCACTCCATCCCAAACAAGACAACAAACCTTTTAGACCAAAATTCATGACAGGAAATACAAGTAGGACATAAATGCCCTGTGAACATTTTTTTGTCATTTCAGTTGAGTCTTTCTACTTTGTAGTCTAGAATTTTAGTGCCTTTATAAACCCAGAATCATGGAGTTGAACTCTCTCTCAGAGATGTTGACATAAGTCAACATAACCTGAGTGATTTCCACCAAAGAAAGTGAGTAATTACAACCAGGAGCAAGAAGTATCTCACTCAAAATCATTCGGTTGTCAAGGTTTGGTTAGGCCTTACACTCATTCGCTGGTATTTTCTCCAGCCCTGAGTCCTAGGTGTGTAACCTGTGAAACTGCAAACCTTTATTTCCCAGTTGCCTATATTCCCTCATCAGAAAGATCTCTAATTTAAAAATTGTGCCTTTTAGTTTTATCTAAATAGAGGAAAAATATAAGAGAGTAAAATATTTTTAATGTAAACTTCAAGTAGCAAGAGTAGTACTTGTAAAAACAAGTTGAAGAATTTGAGAGCGCATGTTTATCAAAAGCCAATTTTTTATTTTTTTTTATTACACTCTTTCCACTTCAGTTTATTGTACATGAATTGTTTTAAATGTTTTTGTGATATAATTCTGAAGTAAGCTCCTCTTCCCTCCTTCTGTGGGTAAATTATACAACTAGTTTCTCTACAAGTTCATAATAAACCATGCTCAGATTTGAGAGTGAACTTCAGTAAAGAAAATTACTTGCGGTGAGCACCTAAAAAATACAAATGCCTTTGAAAAATCTCTTTAGACTGTATTTTTTTAGTGTTAACTTCCACTTCACTGGGATGAAACTTCTGCTTTCCAAGGAAAAGATATGCCTCTTAATTATGGTGGATGCCAATGCAGAAGATAGTCCTCATTTCTACTGATTAGCAAAACAGGGAGCTGTCAAAGGGGACATGATCTGCCAGGAATTGGGTAAGAGAAAGTGCACAATTCCTGCAAGTGGAGCACACTTGTTGCTTCTCTTCAATATGACATTCACTTGCACTTGCCCGAACTTTTGGGACCCTTCTGCCCAGCTCAGATACTGAATACACACAAGAAATCAATTTGCACCTCATCAATATAGCTGTGAGGTTAAAGGTTGGGATTCCCTTTCCAATATGTTAATGCTGCAACAAGAAATTACAGAAACCTTATATATCACCTAAGGAAAAAAATCCTGCTTACAACGTCAACAAAAGCATCAGCTACTGAGAATCTTAGCTTAACCATTGAAACTAATCTCTAAATAACTAATGAAAGTCAGAGAGGACTTTATCATTGAATTTCTATTCACTTACATGACCTGCATGCAGGGTGAATAACAGAGACGAAATAATATACTGTAGCATTTCTGAAGGGATTGACTGCAACAGGAGACCAGCATGAAGGAAAACCTTTTGCAAGTAGAAAGAACGATACCAAACAGGTTGAGCTAATACTGTTTTTGCTGTTTTTCTGCCTTGTCTCTCAATCTTAAGTCAGCTGAGCAGCAGCTTTCTTAGTGGGAAAAAACCAGGAGGAGGTCAGGCGGAATGACCTCCCTATTTTGTCTCCCAGTGGCCTGCCTCCCATTTACTACACCTTTTGACATCCTTAAGTAGATATCTCTTTAAGTGTTCAGTCAGTAAAACAAACTGCAATGCAGGCAAAGGAAAGGGGGGTGGGGAAAGAAGAGTACACTCTAGGGCTCAGACGAAATGTGAGGCATGCACAACCCATAAATGTTTCTTATATCTTCAGCCACACATCAAAAATAGTCTATTATTTCACATATTCAAACAAAACTAATTTCCAGTTTACTAACCAACTACTGCAGCTTTCAAACTGTGTCACTGAGAGTCACTTGGGAGAAATGCCATATTCTAAAATAAGCTCTGGAGCTACATCTCAGGGAAATCTCTCAGATTTGTTAATTCAGCAGCAGTATTTGGATGTTAATAACTTGACTAATCAACTCAGAGTGAGGAATGTTAGTGTGTACTGTACTTAATGAATCCATGCAATTCACATATGAGAAATCAATTCATTGAGTAGTTGTGGTAATACATATGTGAGACATGTTATAATGGGATTTATGGCTTGGAGTATATTATTTCAAGACTGTTGTGGAAAAGTTCCAGATGTTCTGCAAAACTTCTAAAGGCTTTTTTCAATTTGTAAATTACACATTTCCTATCTCTTATTGTTATCCATTAATTAAACAGTTTAAATATTATGGTATGAAAAGAAATTCTTAAATAAATATCAGATGTAACTCATACACTTTAAATAACCAGAACCATAAATTTTAACACCATGGATGTACCTGTTTTTATCTGTAATCCCTAAAAGAGAAACTGAAAGATATGCATAGCATTTAGGACTTCAATAATTGGTAGAGAACTTTACAAAAACATGGATTTAAAACATTCAAATATTACTATGACCCCTGTTCAACATCTCAAAACATTGGTGGATTTTTAGTTTTTAAGAATTCTTACCAATTTATTCTCTGATAGTGGCAGAGTTAAAGCTGACAAGTTAAAGCTGACCTAAAGTTCTTATGTTAATCAGTTAATTTCAACATCCATATAAACTGGACCCTCCAAATACACAAGATTTTTCATGAAACAATAAGTTTTTTGGAAGACAGACTCATATAGCTGCAACTGGGTATGTACCTTTCTTTCAACTTTCATTTTCTTGAATGACATTTCCTTTAAAAAATTTGGAAAATGAAATTGTCTTTCACTATCTTTTTCTGAATCTTGCTGTGCAGCTCTCCATGAAGTATGTTTTAAAGCAACTTCCCAAATAGAAAAACTACTTTTTTCCAAGTACTTTGTTATTCAAATTTATAATTCGTAATACAAATCAATCCCTACTCAAAAAAACCAAGCCAAAACAAAACAAAAATCTCTAGGTAAACAAATTATTGAGCTGTTTTACATTGTTTATATTAGTGAAATGCTATTTTCTATTGCTGCATATAGCAACTGGTTTGGGTAAGCCAAACTAGGTTTTAGAGCTGAGTCAGATGAATGGAACAAGAAAATATTATGAAATCAATTTTTGTCGTCAAGGTGAGCAAATATGAATGAAATACAGAGACATCAGGTTTCAGATTTGCTAATAACAAAAGAATTCAGAAAAACTAAACATCAATGATACATTTAAAGAAGTAAGTAATTAATGTTACCACACGGCACTGGCACATCCTGGGAGAAGGCAACACGTAATGTAGGTTTGAAGGCTCTGTTTCCTTCAAAATTAAAACTCTGGATAACAATAAATGGCACAAAAGATCCTCCCTGGGTTTGATCAAAACATTTTAACAAACTTTTTTTTCAGTTAGTTCTTTAGCAAAGCTAAGCCTTTCTGCAATGACATATATATTTATAAAGCTTTGGATGGGAGAATTCCAGAGGTTCGTGGCTCTGTAGTTAATCTGGATGACACACTCCAGTGTGGCATTATTCAGCATCATACTTGCAGGCAGAAAAAGTCCAGGACAGTCCCTAATGATGCAAACATTTCTCTAGAAACAAAAACATTACATTCTAATGGTTAGGCAGCCTGATGGCACACTGTCCATAGTTCAACAACCAGAAGATTCTGTCTCTTGGAGAAAGGTGGAAGAAGGTAGGAATCAGCCTCCATGCTCTAAAAACTGTGTAAAAAATTCAAATATTTTAGAGCATGCTATAAAAAATATGATGTCAGGATGTATTGTTTAGAAACTGCAGATATAACCATCCCCGAAATATGTAAACTTCTTTTTCTGGGAACCATCTTCTGCTTTATGTGTATTAAAAGAACAGACTGATTTCATGTTCACTTTTCAAAATTTTTAGTAATCTGATCATAAAAGTTTGCATTTTTTCTGTCCACATTTGACAATCTAAACTTATTTGCATATTTAGACAAGTCTACAACATATTTTAAAAATGCCCTGCTTTTTTTTTAATGAGTAATTGTTTTAAAAGCAGTTTATATAAGGGAGGTGCTACTAACATATTTTTCTCTTTAGTGGTTAACACATTTCTCAAACTGGCCTTCTGAAATGGGCATTTTCTCTTCAAAATGTCCCATTAATTCCTATTAGGGAACTACTAGTAAAGAAAATTGCATGTTAACTTTTATCAATCTGTATGAATAAATGTTAACCATTCTCAGTTAAAAGCTCTCTTTTTAGCTCCACTCAAGTGAAAACACCTAAAGCAGTGCACACGTTGGCAAATCATTCAGAAGATTAATGCACTTAGGCCTGTACAAAGAGTTAGGGATGTGTATTAGCATTATAGATTTTAATTTGAAATGATGTCAGTCTTTTCTCAGCTGCATTGTAGTGCAAGGACTGCCATCTGCTTATAATAATGAATCTGACAATCCACGTAAATGTGATTTGCTGCTTCTTTTACCAACATAATGGCCTGGATATTGATCCTAATGGTGGAGCAGTTGCTGCCATTTCATTCAATAGAAATGGGAGGAGAGGGTGAAAGAGTGAAATTTCCAGGATTTCTTCTGTAATGACAGTTAAGAACAGAGCTGTGAGGTTTTCACTATGAGAGGGTATGAGGATATCCCTTATTCTGTTGAGTTTTTTTCCTGGAACAAACTCTAGAACTTACAACTCCCTAAAGGAAACAAACAAAAGAAAAAGTGAACATCTGTAAGGAAAAAGAGCTCACAACAAGAAGACAAAATAAAGTCTCCCTGTACAGATGTTCATTTTTCCTCCTGTTGCTGATGACAATCAAGATGGCATTTGGGGGAGAAGGAAAGAGTGCTATAATGTTTTATATTGTAAGCCAAGTTTGGAGCCAGGCACTGACTTCTCTGTGCTGTGAGAATGAGATGATTGAGGTGCAGCATTTTCTCTCTCTCTCTAATTTCTTCATGAGCACTTGCACCTGTGAAGAAAGGCAAGGATGGCAAAAGCTGTGTCATTCACAAATCACAGATCTCAGAGGAAACTTTTCTCCAGCTAACAGGAGATGCATGGATTTCTTGCCTGCCATTTTCATCACCTCAGTACAAAATTGCAGGTGTCCCTCACGATGGCTTTCCTCCAGGGAATGGAACCTGGAGGGAAGTGCTCAGACTTGGAGCTGTCTAGAAGAGAGGCAAGGGGCTATTTCCCTAAGCTGCAACTATTATTATGTCTAAGTTGATTCCAACTCCACTGTTAATGTGATTTGTGCTGGGCCCAGCAGTATTACAGTACCTTTATAAGAGGGTGCATGGCGTTTCCATGACAGCCAGAAGATGTAGGGATGGAAAATGCCATTTGAGATAGCCCAGAAGTGTTTGATTGATACGAGACATAAGGTCAGAAGCTTTAAGTAGCAAACTCCAGTAATACTCAGTCTGATTTTCCTTTAAAAGTGGAGTTTACAAGTAGTGGCATGTCATTTTTAATAGATTTTTAACCAAAGGAAATAAAATATAAAGATGCTGTTAATTTTACCTCAAACAGTTCCTGGACAAGTCAGTGTGACCTCAGTGACAGAAATACTAATCTCTGTGGCAATTTAAAGTGGTTGCTCACACCTACACTCAAATTTTTCACCATAACAAAGGGTGATATATGAAGCAGCTTATACATAACTCCATTTCAGAACTGTTCCTTTACTTCGAACAGCTTTAACTACTGATTTCTCAGCTTTCATTTCTAACCTTGAAGACTGTTACATTCATAAACGGAACAGGCACTGCTCATTTCAAGATATCCTCAGCAATCCATCATCTTTATGTCATTTGATCTCCCAGGAGTACAATTTTCAAAAAGTGTTCTCAAAGTGTAAAACTGCCTACAAGTAAGAGCTGCAGCATGCATGTAAAATTTCTGTAATATTCTATCAAGACTAACCACAGAGCTTCCTGATTTAATATAGAACATCCTAGAATATCTTGCATCTTCTGCCTTATCTGGAAGATTTTTTTTTTTCCCACAGAGCAGTGCAGCTCTGAGTGAAAAACAGTAAGAGGAAGAGAACTTACACAAAAATGGTGAATGTGAAAGAAATGGAAGAAAAATAATGAATAAATTCCAAAGCTGTTTCCAACAAGCTTATATAAGAAGCATAAAGGCTTTCCAAAAGAGCATGATACTTGCTCTCCAATCTTTTTTCTAATAATTGGTGATAATAAAAACCACCAGTGATACTCAGCTGACAGTCAGAAAAACCCACCTGCCCCAAAGAAATTAGGCAAACAGAATTTGGCATAACCATAGAGAGGTGTTGCTCTCAGATGTAAGTATAAAATGAAGGAGACTTATTATTAATGAGCAGCTTTTGTGTGAGTGACACAACTCCAACTGAAAAACATCTTTCATCTCAAAATGAAGGAGAAAACTGCTCTCCCATCTTCCCTTCTATTATTCTCATCCAGTGTTTCTGCTCGGGTAGCAGCAGACAAGAAGATTTAACACATCCTCTTTGCATAGTGAACCTTCATCTTTCTGCAGTGAAGATCTGCTTTCCCACAGGTATTCCCCAGTTCACTCTTCCTAGAGCTGCATTTCCACTCATTTTCTTTTTCTGAGAGGAAAGGTAAGGATAAAAAACAAAAAAAAAAAGTCAAAATTTATATCACTCCAGAGTTGTCCTGTGTGGAAATCATTAGGTAAAACCTGTTTGCAATCAGAGTGGATGCCTTTAGAGGATAGGGATTGGATCCTGATGCCTTCTATCCTCTTTGGTTAGTACCCATTAGCCATATTTCACTACTGTTTAAGCTACTATCAGCTGTCCAGATGTACATCTTTTATTTTGATTCAACCTTCTGAACTCCCCTGTTACAGGAAGAAGAACAACCATTATAGTTAGGTACAAACCAGTAGGAAGAAAACTCATGTTCCAGTCCCAGTTTCTGAGGCTGTTGATGTGTATGTTGCAGAATCTCAGGACTAGCTTGTTTGTATCTCAATAAAGCTTTTTTAGTAGGCACAGTTTCCTGAGAAAGACCATTAAAACTGAAATAAATATCTTTAAATCTGATGAAGTACATGTGTTATATTGGACATCTCTATAATTTCTTTTACATTACAGCAATACTTGTGCAGTCATGCACATGTATAAGAAAAAAAAACCTCAATACACATAATCTAAGCATATAGCAGATGTTCATTTATAGCTCAAACTAGATAGCCCAGCTTCAGCAAAGAGCACTGGGAAAGCTGTTAGCATGGTGACAAACGCAAAATACTTCTTCACATGCTGCCAAATCTTCATCTCCCTTCAAAAAGAAATTACTGTTAGAGGGGAAAAAAATGTTCAGCTGGGATTGAAACAAATACAACTTCAAAATTACAAGTGATGTGCAACCCTTAATACGAAGGTATCCTACCAAATCTCTCCCAGATGTCAAGTGAATGTAGAATCACAGCTGCACATTGTCCACTCTCAGGTAATGCCCATAAAGATCCACATTTTAGAGTCATAGAACATTTTGTGCAGGAAGAGACCTTAAATATCATCTAGTTCTAATTCCTCTGGTACAGGGAACCTTCCACTGGATGAGGTTGCTTAAAGCCCCGTCCAGCATGGCCTTGAACACTTCCAGGGATGAGGCATCCACAGCTTCTCTGGGCAATCTGTGCCTGTGTCTCAGTAACCTTACACTAGAGAATTTATTCCTTATCTTTAATATAAACTTTCTCTCAGTTTACAGCCATTCTCCCTTGTCTCTTCCCCACATGCTTTAATAAAAAGTCCCTCTCCAGCTTTCTTATAGGGTCCCTTCAGGTACTAGAAGGCAGCTCTTAGGTCTCCCTGGAGCCTTCTCTTCTCCAGGCTGAACAACCTCAACTCTCTCAGCCTGTCTTCATTGGAGCAGTGCTCCAGCCCCCAGATCATCTTCGTGGCCCTGCTCTAGGCTCAGACTTACTGTTTTGGGCATTATTAGCATCACGTCCTTTTGATTTTTTTTCTTCTGGTAAGTGGAAGAACACCAAGAGACCTAGAATACCATCTTGCAAATCAAAACAGAAACACAGATTTTCCACCTTATGTGGAGCAGAAGGGGGTCTGGACCTGTGTCAGGTCTGTACTCTGCCAGCAAACCCCTAAGAGTCCAAAACAGAATAGACTTTGTCTGACAAGAAAGGACTTCATTTTGAAGAGACTTTTCAAGGCTTCTGTCCAGAAGAGTTATGAAAAAGAAACGGTACAATGTTGAATTGTAATTGTCATTTTTTTGTGATACATCAGCTAAATGTGTGGTATATCCTAATACCTCCTAGCACATCTCATCCAAACCTTGCCTCTCTTCTCCAGTTTTACAATACCTCCTTTTTAGTAATCACAGTAAAAACACTGAGTGGGAAGAGCCCATTTTTGTGTTGAAAAATACAAGCAGCCAAGAAGGGCTTTGTGGAAGGGAAAAAAAAAGAAAAAAAAGTGTTTGTTGGTGTTTCTTAATAAGCAGAAAAGGAGCAGCTGTCAGCCTGCCGGAATTCAGAATTTAGATGAGCTGTGAGGCCACACTTCTGCTACCCCGCATCTGGTTTGGAAACAAAGAACAACCTGTCTTTGGTTGCTCTCATCTTGTAAGTACAACTACCGCATAGGTAATTAACACTTAATGATAAGGGCTTGGTTTTGCATATCTTCATTTCTACTGACTCTTCCACAGTGTAAGTCTTCTTCCCACTTTCAGTTAAAACAAAGGCTATGTAGAAGAAAGGAAACCTGAACCTTTTCTGTTGTTGAGGGGAAGTGAGGTAAATTTACTTTTTCAGGTCATTTCCTGGAGAGCACACCATGGTATATAAAACTTTAATTGTATTTTTTAATCTTATCCTTAAAAGACAAAGAGTACTTCTTCCCCTCTTCTCTAAAATGTTTAGAGATTAACTGTCTTTGTGAAGCACATGGAAACTACCATCAGTATTTTTAAGATATCATAGAAACATAGAATGGCCTGGGTTGAAAAGGACCTTAAAAATCACCTAGTTCCAACACTCCTTGCCACAGGCAGTGTCATCTTTCACTCAGTCTAAGTTGCTCAGAGCTCCATCCAAACTGTTCTTAAACACTTCCAGGGATGGGGCAGCCACAGATACTCTGGGTAACCAGTTTCAGTGCCTCATCATCATCCCAGTAAAAAATTTTTTCCTAATATCTAATCTAAGTCTACTCTCTTTCACTTTGGAGTCATTAACCTTTGTCCTGTCACATACTAGGGCTATGTGAGCAGTTTTATTTCAATGTTAGTGTTATTTATATATTTGTATAGAGCAGTATTATTTGAGATTGTATATAATGTGAGCTCATTTGTGCTGTCTATAAAGTGATGAGTAGAGATACACCTCCACAGGGGAATGAGATTTCTCTTACTCTCTGGTCATCTGCAACAAATTCTAGGCAAAAGTCATTCAGTACTGCTGGGTACAGGCTCTGTGGAATACTGGGTTTCATGGACAGCAGAGAGGTAGAGGGAACAGACTCTTGTCCTGTGTAGCTGGAACATCACACATGGTCAAGACAACTCAAACTTTTACAATTTCAGCCCAGAAACTCATCATAAACCATGGATTTTTGAAATCTTACAAAATCCAAAGTTGCAGCAAGAAGGACATATTAAGGCAACACTGTCAATAAGATAAAGAAAAAAATCAACATAATAAACTTGTGATTTTTCTGTATTTTAACACTCACAACTGATCATTTTCTCCCCTGTAATTTTAGGAAATGAATCCAAGTACATAGATATCTTACAGTCTTGTAAATTGCTTTTTAACTCCTGTAAGTGGACACTTTAAAACATATTTTCGCATAAAAATGTTTAGAAGTAGGAAAAAGAAATCCTAGTGAGACAGTTTAACCTAAGTTTGTGTCTTTGTTTTATTTCGGTTTCAGTATTTCACAGTCCTTTTCTGCTCAACTGTCAAGTGAAAGATAAGGCTGTCATACTGTCTGAATAACAAAAGAAATACAGTTTTCCTACACTAAAGTGTACTGGCCTCGTGCCACTGTTAAAATTAAATTTGTCCAATCCCAGTTAGCTGCAGCAAACATTTTTATGGCGATAGTTGGCAAAGAGAAGAGATCTTTCTGGGGTTTTGTGTTGCTCCATTTCTCTGAAACAATAGGAAGAATTGACATTGTCTATTCAGTGTAGAAGATAGGCTGTCAAGTAAAGCAAGACAAATGTGATGTCCTGACTGATTATTTCCTTAGATACTAAATCAATGAGCTTATTATCACAGCAATTACACTACTAATGTAAACAGATGCTATGTGTAGAAAACTGGTTAACAACAATGTAGGCAGAATCCAGGGGTTTTTCCTGTTACACAAAAAAAATATTTGGAGTGTGTTATACTACAAATAACATCCGATCTTCAGTTCATATGTATCAGTTAATTAAATATATGCTCTACCACATAATTTACCTGCTAAAGAGATGTACTGCAAAAACATACATAATTAAAGTTTTACTTGTGTAGTCTTCATTACCAATATTAATGTTCTTATCTATATCAAGCATTAATAAAATTCAGGGATTCTGAAATAAAAAAGAAGTAAATTAACTCTGGCAATTTTCTTAATACAATTTGTTATTTAGTTTATAATGAAATCAAAGTGGGAAAAAAGCAATATCCTTTACAATGGCTAAAATTAGTTCTGCATGACTCAACTTGAATTTCCTATCTATTCTTTTATTTTATTAATAGTTATCTCTAAATTTCTAAAGCCTTCTCAGTTCTAATTGTATATGTGCTTTAGATATATCTAGTATGCATAAAATAAATCATAAACACAATAGCATTTAAAAAGATATGTCTTTTTAGCAGAAGGCAGTTCCTACCTTGGAAACAATTCAATCAGCTCTTAAGCTTTCTGAATACAGGTGGGTATTCAGGATATGTGTTGTATTAATCCAAAAGAGTAATGGAGAATCAAAGTAAATAGGTATGAGACTTCCATAAGAAAGGACCATTTGACCTAATAGCAGGACACTTCTATGTTATACTGTGTTTTTTTTAAGTCAAAGGAGTGGAAGGACTCTAGCAAGTACTAATAAAGAACATATGGAGCTGGTCTAGATATAACAGAGATCACGTCAGAAAACAACTTGTCAGAAAACATTGTTTCATTTAAAGTGCAAAACTTTAAATGGGTATGCTGATCACAGAGAATTTTGACTCCACTGAATGCAGACAGTGAAAACCTTCAGAATTTTTTTCCCCAATTGGACTACAAACAAATGGCAGATAACAAAGCCTGCAATTTCTCTTTTCATCACTTTTATTATATCTATTATAACAGTGAAAGAAGCAGTCATATTTCTCCCCACTTTACTACTTCATGAAAAAATTGACATAGAAAGCTTCCTGCTCATCATCATGTTAAATTAAACTATCGTTTAATAACAACAGTTATTTTCTAAGGCCTTTTTGAAGCAGTAAGACCTGAGTCATTAAGAAGGCTCTCTAGGCAAATTGTGTTCACTATTTTCTATAAAAATCTGAATTCTGATAAAAAAGAATCAAAAAAGCAATATTTCCTCAAAGGTTAAGTGAACTACTAATCTGAACACCAAGAATGAGGCAGAAGTTCCTGAGCTGCATTCACAGGACACATTTCTCTTTGAGCACTGCAAGAGTTTATTTTCATGAGATCTCGCAATGTCCTAACATGTTTGGAAGCAGATTGATTAAGATGTTTCCATTCTACAAATCCATTGTAGGTATGTACATGTGTATCAACAACCTCAAAGTGTATTTCTTCTGGTCTGGCACTTGATTCTGTATTGCTGGAGAGAGAAGTACTGTCACTACTGCACCACTGAGGAGGGTGGGTGCAGGACAAACCTCAGCAACAACACACTCGAACATCCATTCACAGGCAGCAGAAGAGTTTTAGTCTTGCCAACCAACTGCCAAAATAAGTTTTCCCTGGAAGATAGTCAAAATCATTTTTCCCTTGTGAAGACTGATTTCCATGACAGATATCAGTCACAGCTGTTTATAGTCATATGTATATTTTGTGCTAACTCTTATCATATGGAGATTTTTTATTAAAAAATAAACCATTTTAAAGTTTAAAAAATCTCTTGGTAAAGAAAAGGATAGAGATCAAGTGAAAGATGTTTATAAATTGCAATCTTTTTATGCAATATCTAATACAGAATAGAATAGCCTTAAATGGCCAAATAAGGAAAATTACAAATGTACTTATTTTTAGTAATAAAAAAACCAATAACTCAGTATTTCTTTGATAATGTCAGGGAAGTTTCAGGTAAAAGATTTCATCAAAGTTTACTCAGAGACCACTATCAATTAAAGAGAAAATACTTTGCAGAAGTTCAAAATTCATTAAGATTTCTCTGTGTAATAAATAAATCTTCTACAATATAATTTGCATTTATTACATGTGGCAGAAACAGTGTAGTTATAATCCTTTTAATATCTGTTAGTTTTGATACACAGCATTGGTCTCTGTCTTCAGAGAATTTCTCTCCCTCCTGCAAAATTTAACTCTGCTGCTTTTGAAACACCAGAACAAAACAGCACCTTTCTAAAGATAATTTTTCATGAAAAGTAATATATCTCTGCTTAAAACCACAGACTACACATATCATTGTTACAGTGTCTGTTCTTTGTGACTGAATACCTCACTGGCTTTCCATATACTGGTTTCCACTGCTGAGTTTCACTGCCCATCTAAAACGCCCATGAAGATGAGTCTTCAGTTCCCCAGTTTACTCAGAAAATTATTATAAATTTGGCTGAGATAATTAGGGAAATATTGTTGCAATAGTTCAACAACATTTTTTAGATTAAGTGTAATTTGAAGTGAAAATCTTGTGGGAGGGTAGTCAAACTCATGCTTTCTCTTTTCTGGAATTTTTGAAGTCTTGAGAAAAATCTTCTGGGCATGAGTTTATCACTAAAGGTGAAGAACCACTGTATTCAAAAAGAAATTTTTATAGTCATTAGTAGTCATTATTCCAGTTTTCCACATGCATATTTCAAAATCCATTCATTTCTGATATTATTATATAGGTTTCCATATGCTGTAACTTCCATTTTTATTGCAAGAGACATATATGGTTCTATGAGAACAAACTGAGACCAAATAGTTTTGCCATATTCAGCATTTGTGGAATCGCTATTTCTGTGTTTTCTTAACATATATTCACTTTACTAATTGAATGCATTAGAATCTTTATGCCAAAAATATTAAAATTTTAAAAATCCTTTCGAAAATCCATCACTTTATGCCTCTCAAGAAGAGATCTCACATTTTGCAGATGCAGCTGCGTGATAGTTTTAAAGAAATGGCAGAATGTATTTATTACTTCTATCAATCGTTAATAAATAAGATAAAGGTTTTTAGTTTTGAGGTTTTAATTTCTTTTAAAATCATGTATTATTGCACTGAACATAATAAATCAAATTCTTTGCTATCTCATCCAGTGTCTGAGCAGTTCTATTGATCGGTGATGAATGAGTCCCCAAATTGTCTACTGTGTGCTCTGTTCATGCTCACTGCACTGCTTGTTTCAGCTACACTTACTGTGAGACACAAAAAAAAAACCCCAAAAAATAAAAACAGCAAAGCTGCAGGTGTGGGAAAATTAAGATGCTTTGCCAAGGAAGGTCAGAACTTTGGAGAGGCTGCAGAGCTTTGAAATGCTCTAGAGACTGACTTAAGGTGTGAGACATCTGCCTTTCATTTTCCCACTGTATCTTAACTCAGACAATGTCAAATCAAAAACTGGAGTCTTTCAGAAGTTGGATCACATACAGAGGAACAAAAGGAAGTTTTAAGTTGACTCAGGCAACAATGATAAAAATATAGAAAGGAGATATTCCTTCCTCTCTCTTTTTATTGTACATATGCTCCTCAACAAAGTATTTATAAAAATACGTAGAAGTCCATTTCCTTGTGGCTGGTTTTCTACTTTGTTCTTTCACACTGTCCCAAAGGCTCATCACCACTCATGACATTGAAGCCTCGGTGCAGCACTGGATACTCTTTGTGATCAGAGAGGACACAGCAAGTCCTATAAATGAGGCAGAGCTGAGCAGTGTTTAAAGCACTTTTGCTTATTGCTGTGCGTAACATAATAACAGATAATTGTCAGAGAAGCCAATTTTGAAACATGGCTGCAAGAGAGCTTACATAGGTTTCACCTTGCCCTAAAGATAAATTTCATTCCAACTTTTTAAAAGGAGAGCATCTAGAAAATTAAACCGATTTAATAATACCATCTTCATACTTTTCTGTGGTCAGCAAAAAATGGGCTTTTCCATTATGCTCACAGTTGGGAAAAACAACAGTTGTTTCCATCAATACATAAACAGTCAGCAAAAAGAGTTAAAAAGGTAGTGTAGTGTCTTTTTTCTAAGATATTTTTCATATAGTTATTGGAAAAGACACATCTTCAGAGCTAAATGCTCTAATATGAGATTTAGAATATAACTGTAGGAAACCTTGTTTAAATATGTGGAATCCAAAATAAAAGTTCAAAATAAAATTATAGATAACCCTGATTTTTGTTTTTTTTCCCAGAAGGACTGAATTTAAAAGAAAGCAGTGACAGCTCATCACTTCTGGAAATTTGACTACTAATAGATTCCTAATACAGATTTTAGGAACTACAATCTGTCTTACACCAGTCTTTTGCCTTGCCACTGTTATTTGTCCCTTTAGAATTTAAGCAACTGGATTTAAACTTGCACTTGATTTAAGATAGAACTTCTACACAGTATTCCCTTCACTCCAGTGTATTTTCGACATGGAAATGTTCTATGTACTTTTGCACAGTACTTGACTGTAAAGAAAAGGAGAAAATGGTACAGAGAACTTGAAGCATTTGAAAGGAAAAATATAAAAATATAACTATTAGAAAACTCATTAAAGTCACTTAGAAGTTTGGAGTACCAATGGCAATAATGAAGCATGGAGGCACTAAAATCCTATGATAGTGGTCAAAGTTTTGTATTACTCTCCATTCATCTCTGTCAGAATTTTCAGACAGTTGTACATTTGTAAAATATTTTTTCAAGGATCTCACCATCCCAGGCACTCAGCCAGTATAAAACATATATGTTTGTTATAAAATAAGTATAATTAACATTAAATTCTCTTGCATCATACAGAGATATATAATATTTTCTGGCAAAAATACAGGAAAAAAAGAAAAATTTATAAAAAGGTACTCAGTTCTTCATTTAGATGTCATTTTCATTTATAAAAGTTTAAAAAATGCTACAGTGTTTAGAAAAACATTCAATGATCCACATATAACACAAATTCAATTTTCACGTCACATACACAGTAACAGAAGATCATTATAATATCATACTGCGTTTAGCAGAAGAAAATTCTGAAAAATACAGAATGAAAGTCAGAAATCCTCAAGTTTTACATCTGACAGTGTAGTCCTAACTTTTACATTTGAACATCTTTTCCACTGTCCTTGACAGCTTCAGGGGAGATTTGACTCCTACTCCTGCCTTCCACGTTTGCTCCAGCAAATGACAAACACAGACAAATAATCACTGGGAGCTCATAGAGGCATAGCCACAAGCAGTGAAAGCCATTTAAAAAGACAGCAATGACAAAGTATTTCCTATTGTACTTCAGAATCAGGTAACACATATAAGCACTGATTTAGGGAATAGTGTTGCCTGCATTCCCAAGACCAAACTTTGACTTGTACAAGCCTAGACTACCAGCAAAGCCACTGTGCACTTCCTACAGCAACCAAAAAATGTTCACATCCAGCCCAGTGACCCTCCGATGACAATTAGTTCTAAAGACAGGACTGACAATGTGGAATTTTTTCCCAGGTTGGCCAGTATTATGATCCTTGCTTTGTACAACTTGCTTTGAGTCACTGATTTGCCAAGGCGAAATAGTTCTTTCTTAAAAACATAGGCTTGATTTTCTAGAGATCAGGTATTTTGGACAACTGCTTTCTGAAGGAGACATTCAATCAGAACTGGCAAAAATTCTTATATTTTTATGCCATTGAAAAAGTAATTCCACTAAGTAACCTTTAACAGCTAAGTTTTACCATGCACAGATGCAGCTGCTACTAAAACAAGGAGCAGGATTCATTCCTGATAGTCATTACGCTAGACCTTTGAAGGCTATGGAGGAAATGAGTGTAGAGCTTCTAATAAAGCATTTACAAGCCAATTATGAATTTGTGTGCATTTCTAGACTAGGAAGATTGGCTACTAAACTAAGATATTCAAAAGATCTAAACAACATTATGCATACATAAAAATAACATGAAATTCCAGCTTTTGCCACAGTATTATAGAGTATTTTATATTTGACATGGTAAAGTTGTACATGAAAAGGTATATTCTGCTGTGTTTCCCTGGAAGGATTGGTTTTGCCACTCAGGGATGCATTATTTATTGATTGATCAGGAGAAGAGCTACCTGAAACTGTGACTTTCTCTAATTACCTATCTTTGCTACCGTTGAGTAGGCACTGGACGAATGATACTGCCCTCTTTGAAATCAGCACATAGGCTACTTTACTGATAATTCTAAGAGATCTGGGGAAATGATCTTAAATTAACTTCTTTGTTGAGTACTTAGAGCACTCTGCAGAGGATTAACAGAAACCTGAAGCGAGGAACGCCAGTCACTGTGTCACATGAATTCTGCATACTCATTTCCGTCCCAGACTGATGAAACACAGAATATTAAGGTCAACAAAAAAATGTCATTACCAAAATAATTTCAGATTTCTATGGCCTTTGCCTACAGTCAGAAACAGTGGGTTGCTGCACAAGCAACAGCAGTATCAAAAAGCAGCTGTGCCTTGTACTGGCTGCTTGTATCCATGGTCAGCCCAATACCACAGAATTAGCTTTACTCTTCAAGATACACACACACAGTGATTCATATTCTCCCTTTTTCTGAAAGAGATGGAACAAAACTCAGGTCCTAACCTGAGATACAGCTTTTCTAACTTTACCCACCTGGCGAAGAAACTTGTTCTGTGTTAATCTTGTATCTAAAGTCTCAAAGAATGAATGTGCATAAGGATTTAATTTTTTCCACATTATGTTCTTCAAGTATGCTTAAAGAAAAAGAAAAGATCACACATTTCAATTACTAAAAACCACACAAGGATGGAGTAACCTGTTTTATAACCTTTTATACATTTTATAAGCAACACATAAGTATTAAACAATTTTCTTGGCCTTAATACCCTTTATTGTCTTGATTCTTTCTCCTCTATTTTAAAACCAAAATCAAAATGTTTTGTTGTGTTGATCTTATTTTCATTCTAATTTACTTTCAAGCTGATTTTGAAAGCTGTTTTAAAGTTCTAACTTAAGTGAAAAAGCAGCAACTACACAATAAAATCCTTGGGAAGAAATGTGATTTATGCAGATGAGTTTGTTAACAAAATTTACACATAAATGAGAACATTTTTTTCCATTCTGGTTGCTATTACAAAGAAACACTGGGAAGTAAATTATCTGTAGAAGAGTACAAGATAAAAAATGTATTAAAAGCTGTAAGAACGAAATTGAAATGTCAAACATAGTTACTTATAAAAAACAGGTGATGGACTCCTTGTAAGCTACCTATTAAAAAGAGTAATCAAAGTGAACTAAAATGACTTTAGTTCTCCCCCTAAACTTGTGGCTCAAATTCTCCACAGGTTTATTGGCTGTTTGCAGAGTTTCATTCACTCCTAGGCAGGGCAGGCTTTCTGAAAATTAAGGCTATATATGATAAGACTCTTTATTACTCACATACATAACATTTGAATTCTGCTACAGGATTTCACAAAATCCTAATAAATGCTTCTTGGCACTAAGATTTTATGCATTCCATAACCAAGATGCTCTGCAGACTGCAGAAGAGGGAGATGTGGTGCAAATACAAGTTTTCAAGCTGTAAAAAGGCCGTGCAGCCAAAACTGAGACAAGGTCATTGTGACCAAGGCTGCTCCTGGCTGCAGGGCACGTTTTCCTCAGGACTCCCCCTCAAACCCCCATCCCATTTCTATCCCCCAGTCCCACCACCCCTGGTCACCTTCTGGTGGGTTGGTGACGCCTTCTGCCCGGGACCTGGGGTCCTGGGACAATGGGGCCAGGAGCACAAAGCATAAAGCTGTGACCAAAGTCTCCTCACCGGCAGGCCTTTTCACACCAATGGGAAGTACGGCCACTTGAGCTGGACATGGCTGGCTTGTCAGTTCCTGACAACAAACTGTGTTTGGTACGCAGGGCATTCATGGGCAGTGTCATGCTTTTGTCCAGAGCCATGCCGACTTTCCCTAGGTCGATTTCTGGCTTTTGCAGACAGGCAACGGTGTTGAGAAATCCACCCAAGCAGAAAGGGCCCCCCTGGCTGGTAATTTCTCACATTTAATTACTTGATTTTCCTTTCCTGCAGTCAGGAAGAAAATGGAATTACATCACGCCCCACATAGCCTTGGAAAAAGACCAATTGTTTCTAATAGAGCCGCTGGCGACAGGCACAATACATGCACTCCCTGTTTCACGTCGGATATTAGATCGTCCAAACAAGTCTGAGTACTCCTGCTCCGAGGATCCTCAATAGGGAACAAAGGGGACCAGGCCTCTCCTGTGTCATTTCCAGCACCCCACAAAAAGAAAATCTTTATTTAGGCACACTTCATCCTTTTTCACTCTTTCCAAGCATCTTCTGAGACTCAGAGATTGGTTTGGGGAGCAGTGGTTTCCTACATGAAATTAGTGAGCTGATGTTTTATTCTGGTCATCAATAATTAGTCAAAGGAATGCCTTTACCACTTTGCAAAACTGGAGAGATGTCTGGCCATGAAGTATGTGATCCTTGGTCCTGGGACTATACAGTAATGACAATTTATTAAATTAGGTACATTTCCCACAGGCATGTTACAGATCTTGCACAGATGCTCCACTACAGTTTATGTTTAAAAAAACACAGTCAAACAAACAAATAGAAAAGCCCCAAGAATTACCATGTTTAATCAGACCAGTGATGCATCACAGTCAGTACTGGGTCTCTAATGGCAGTGTACGGAGGGTGGGCAGGGAGAAGCATGGGTGTGTAGAGCAATACCTCTCCAAAATACATATACATGCTAAAAAATAGTACTTTCCTAGAATACCCTTTCCCCTTGCAGTGATTTGTGGGTTAACGACTTTGTGAATTAAAGAGATTTGCATGGACTTCTGTCCTACCAATCTTGTCATTACTGACATGCTCAGGCCTTGCACAAAGTATCTAAAAACACTTTCCCAATCACTTCTCAATCAGGAAAGATGCGTGCCTGAGGATTACCTGGGTACACCTTTCTTCCCAGCATATGTTCACGTGCATGCCTGTCAAAGTTGATGTCTAGTGCCTGTGCTTCTAAACAGGTATTCAAGATCTGAGAAGTTACTTCTTTCAGGTGCTAAAAAATATGCATAGTTCTTAAACAAGGTTTTCCTTAGCAACCATTTAAAACTAGTCTACCTACGGGAAAAATGCAGGCAGAACCTGTTGCTCTTAAATCCTAGAGATGGGGGTCACTATTATAAGTACCCGCGTTAAAATATTTCTCCTATCAATATCAAACTCTGTGTGTGAATTGCCAAGATGAGAGCTGTTTTTTCATAACATATGTGGACAGTAGAGCACAGAGTCACACTACACCAAAAAGCAGGACTAGAATGCAATCATGATCAACAAGAGGGTATGGAGGAACATTAGTAGCAAACAGACGTCAGCAGGGAGCATCATCAGGATAGGATGTAAGGAAGAGTAGATGGTATCAGATGATGTTACACCTGAAATAAAAATTACTGGACCAGCATTGCTTCCCAGATGATTCTGCAGAAGAGTTCATCAGAGAACTCCTTATTACTGCTAATGACATTAAGGCATAAATGCTGTATTATTCCTGTTATTTATTCCAAACAACAGGGCTCCAGCACTGACAATGTCTATGCAGACACACTGTGTCCCTGTACCAACAGAGACAGAAATCTCCAAGCTTTCACTGAGAACTTTTGGATTCAATATTAATGAACAACGCAATATGAGTCCATATGGCTGGTGAGGCCCGAGCTGGAATTCATAGGACATCAGTCAGTGTACTGCAGGAGTCAGGTCTTATATATATTTTAAAATAATATTTGTTTTAATGGCATATTAAGCCACTGATGTCAATAATGAAAGAGAAGCGACAGATGTGCCTGTGTAGATCAACTAAGCTTTTTTAATGTTTTTAAATTATTTGTTCTGTTGTAGACCTACATTACCTAACAAAAGAAAAATAGATTTGACTGGTATACATTCTAATTAGTTATACTAAATTTAGTCAAAACTAGGAGTTTCTCTTTTATGCATGTCTTTTGATATGTTTTTTAATGTGTTCATTCTGAATTGGAATAAAACAATATATTTTGATGTTTCCAAACCAGTGGCTGCTTTTGTCACAACAATAAAATATCAGATTTACAAAATAACAATTCTCTAGAAGAATAGAAAGCAGAAAAAAAAAGCACATTAAAAGAAATTTTACAGGGATTTTTGACAAAGAGGCTTAACACATAAAGTATGTTTGCCAAACACAGATGTTTTGTCTGAAAAAAAAAAAAAAATAAAAAGAAGAAATTTCTTTTTTGGTAGCTTGTCAGTCAGGGAAAGAAATTCCAACGTGTAAAACATATAGGGCTGAACAGAGAACACAGAAATTGCTACACTTCAAATTGGGCCTCCACTCCTGGCTTCCCACAATGCAGTTGTTTTTAGAATATACACAAATCAAAGCAGAGTGGTAGATCAATGCAGCTGGATGTCTGCAGAGCTGCTCTTGGCAGCTGAGGCCAAGTAAGACTGTAGGTATACATGTTAGAAAACCACGCCATGACCATGCTCTGTATAAAACTAGGACACAGATAAGAAACCTGGGTGAATATAACGTACAAGTTATAAGTCTAACTAAAGTGATTAACGGCGTTAGAGGGCAACTGACTATCCCAGTGCAAGTAAACATTCAGGGGTGTCTTAGGGACTCAATAAGCCATTGTTTCTAAAGTTTTAGTTCAGGATATGGCACTTCAGGTCTTAAAGAAGAGGAAGTCTGTTGAATGCAGTGGGCAAATCCTAAAAAAAGGAATAATGACTGTCCAGCAAAAGTGATGAAACAATATTCACAATCTAGGGGAAAGGATGAAGATGGATACTCCTGCCAATAGTGGCAGAGCAAAGACCAAAGGCCTTCTCCCAGAACTGAGATGATGGGTGCTGAGTGAGCTGGAGAGCTCCTTGATGTGAGAACTCATTAAAACTTTCCATAGCTGTTCTCCCTACAAGCCTGTTCAATTAGACACAACTAAGATGCAATTATAAATATCCTGTGGACGGATTCTCTGCATCAACTCATAGTCACTTACTGGTATCTGCTTGATTTTGTCAACTCCTTCAGCTCAAACAATCCCAACCAACCTTCTAGTCATCTTATCAAGACTAAATTCATTCCTTAATTACATTTACATTTACTCTGATTAATTTAAATTGATTTTTGTGACAGACGTTTGTATTGTGCTGAAATACCATTTAAGTTGTAGTTAAGAATCCAGCGTTGAGTTTGTCATATACCTGACAGCATTATCTGGGCCTTAGAAATATAAAAATAGTTGGCTTTACATATGAAAATCTGCCACAATGACATTAAATAACCCGGAATTATTTTAACGCCCATATGGCTAAATCATGATTTAGACAGTTTTCTGTGCTCCCTCCAGTAAGAGTTATTTTCACAGTAAAGTATGACTTTGAACCAACAGCAAAGGGCATGGCGTTTTCCTGGCATTTATAGTACAGGTGAAATTGATGTGTTTGAAATGCCACAAGAAAACACAGATACTGGGCTCAACATGTAATGAAGCCCACAGATCCCAAACTAACAGAGGTAGCATCAGCTTGGAGCTTGAGCTATATATAAACTCAAACTATATTTGCTGGCCACTTGCTTTAGAGAGCACTGCTTTCCCATGATCACAGAACTCTGCCTGTATATTGATTCAGTATTCACATGTAAAGAACATTTGTTAATTGTCCATTTTAACACTCAGTGAAATGCGTGAGCTCTACTCAACTGAAGACTTAGAACCGGTTTGACATGTATCAAGTGGGTGCATTGAAAAGGCAGCTTCAAAATTGAGGGATTGTTTTAAGTGGTTTAAACCTAGCCTCTAAGCCAACTTTTTTGCTAAAAAGCTGCAGAGGTTTAAAATAAAAATAACACATTCTTAGCCTGTTTGCATTTCCTATTCAAAGAGCATGTTCGACTTTAATCTTAACTCTTTATCTCCAGAACTCTGAATGGGGGAAAAAGACAGAGACTATACCAGAATCCTTTGCTCTATCAACAGATACATGGGAATTAGAAAATAACCCTCTGCTCATTTGCCAATAGCCTTTGCAAGTCACCTAATTAGATGATTAAGTCATTAAAGGGATATGTGCATCTGAAAAGCCCCTAGTCAGCCTCTGAAATCAGAGGAGATAAAGACAAGACTCATTTCTTTTTTCTCTTACACTGAAAAGGTAATTAATCCATTTAACTCTGCCTAGCACTGCTTTTCTGTAGTAAAAAGGAGAGACTGAAGCAGGATAGCTTTTCAGAAACCAGAATGACAAATGCCTCTTTCTTTTGCATGCCACATGAAGAGGTTAGGCTTAGCCTCCAGTGGTCAAAATTATTTAGACAAGAGATCAGCAGCAGTGTGTATAATGCTGACTTTGGTATTTGGGATATTACTACCTGCTAATTTGACTTTGTTGTAGCTCAGTGCAAAGTCTCTCTCCAGAGCAGCATGTAAAGCTGGTAAATAAAATTCTGAAGGGAAAATTATTTAGCGTCATTCACCTCCTCCTATAGAGGCTTCACAGAGGCTTCACACTCTTGGGTACATGTCACCTGCAGGATGAGGGCTGACTTCCAAACAGTAACAACAATGTGCTGAGATTTCCAGGCTTTTACTGTAAAACTAGAAGTAGTGTGTTGGAAATGACATACAAACGTGCGCTGCCCTACCAACTAAGGAAAGCTCCACATTTCAAACTGCCAATTATACTGCGGATAAACCAGTGCTCCAACACTAATTGTTAAGATCTCCATCTGTGTAAGGTTTGAGGCTTAATTTCTGTGAATACATTTTGATATTTTCAGTATAACACAACTATGAGGAAACAAAGGTCAGCAGTAAGAAACAGAGCCCGGGAAAACCTTAATCCACAATGCTGTTGTCAGGTTTCATCAGATCAGAGAGCACAGCCCATGTTGCAATAGCTCAGCCTCATCACTTCAGTGATGTGAGAGGATCTAACACAGGTGACAGTGGACAGAGGTCTGACACTCTGCTTTGCAATTCCTCTTTCTAGAATTAAAATGGTGAATGAGGTAAAGAAAGAAAGATTAGTCCTATGAGCTTAAAACAACAAACTTATTTCTTCTGCTTCACAACTCTAGAATTTTTCCTGGGTCTGGCTACGGGAATCCTAGCAACACTATATAGCAAAAGGCAACATCAAACATGGAAAGCTTATTATTATAAGTAACTGGCATTGTTGTTCTAAAATCTGACATCTCTATGTCAAAACAATTCCTAGTTTTAGCCACATTAGGAGTAAAATTCATGTATGCTCACAGTTTTTGTACTTGCAGTGCTGTAAGTTCAATTAGAAGAGTGTGATTTCCACAATAATTTTTTTAAAGAGTTCAGACCTGTTATCCTGTGTGTAAACCTCACAGTGATCCAATACTGTATCCAAGTAAAATCAGAGAAATCACTCTGAAAGGTTTAGTATGCCTTTCAGTGCACATTTTAGTAGTATGTTTTGACTGAAATTTTCAATGATGTAACAGAGACAAAAAACCTGATGTACAGACAGACAACACTTTTCAAGTTTTGTGACCAGATTATTGTGATGGGCCTGCCTAGACACATATTTTCTTGGGAGGGAGGGTGCAAAAAGTGAATCTAAATCTTCACAAAATACTATAAATCCTTAAAATCCATGAATTGTCAAAGAAGTCCAAATATTTCATTTAAGAGTCAATTGACACCTTGATATCAAATAGATATACTGCCAGGATGTGTTCCTTTAGGCAAAATGATTATCAGTCTTCCTTAGTTGACAGCAATTTAATAATAATACCAACATGAATTATTAATTTCTAACAATACGATAAATACATTGAAAATTTCTTGTCAACCCTTGCCAGAAGGCAATAAATGAAACTTCCTTGAGATAAACTGAAATATAGCTCTTAAGCCATTGTTTTTCTCTGAAAAATGCAAATGGATGAAAAAGCATTGACTTAGCAAATGTACTTTATTTTATTCATTATGCAATGGTTTGTGCTCACTTAAATCTTTATAATGACTTTGTTTTTCCCTTGGTATTTATAGCAGCTATATTTGATACCCACAAAAGCAAATATCTACTTCTTACCTTCTATGATGAGAATAGTTCTTTCTGTCCCACACTAAATAATGGGATTCTGTATTACAAAATAATTTTAATTTTAGATATAAAAAGGGAACAAAAAGGCAACAAAATATGTGTCTTGAGGATGTCCTGGCCTAGTAATTTACTAGTTTCTCAAACTAGTTTCTTTTTCCCTAGTTTTTTAAAAAAATTAACTTGTACAGGAATGGCCAGATCAAAATACCAAGTAGATCAAAAGGCATTGTGGGCTATTTTAATTGTAAGGCCTTTAACAGGCAAAAACTAATCTGTATGCAAGTTCATTATAGTATGAGAAAACAAAAAAAACAGCAATGAAAACTGGTTTTAACAATCCATTCTTTTGAATTCTTATTTGATATATCAACATTATTTTCCTCATTCCACCAAAAAAAAAAAAAAAAGACAACATTATTTCATATCTCAGTATATTCTAGATTTGCAGGGAAGGGGAGCAAAGCTGAAAAACCTTAGGCTACCAACTCAGCCTTAAGCAAAAAACAAAAAACCAAACCCTGGCACTGTCTTGCTTGAGTGGCCCTTGAGAAATCTGTGAATAAACATTTTTTTGCTCTTATTATGGACAATATTTCCTTCCTCCCCTATCTCAATTTGCATTACATACTTTTGACTGAAGGCAATAACAACAATACCAGGAAAAGAAACACATGTCAAAGAACATCTAGATAGCAACCTCTCGATGGCTGAAATCCTTCCAACTTCAAACAAAGTGTAACTTGCAAATGTAACCACTACAATACCATAAGGCAAACTAGCTCAAGCTAACAGTTGAAGTAAAGATATTTGGTATCTTGCTGAAAATTTCTAGTGGCTAGAATTTCATCTGCAGTGAAGAAATATTTTTGACAGGACACCACAGCATATTGAGTTATTCTAACCCACTGCTGAAACATTCTTGGTTATAAACACTTAACAAAATAGTTTTAGGTGCTAAATATGTACTTTTCCCATAAATTATTTCCATCAAAATGGAAATATATGTCATCAAATGAATAAATTAGTGTAAGAAAGTTGTAACAGTAGTTGTTGCAATATAGTTACATAGAAAACAGATTATATGCTTTCAGTAATTGACTGATAGGAATTATGTCAAGATTAGAAAAACAAGACAACCAGCAGGGCAGGACCACTCTGTATGGCAGCTAATTTACCAGGAACAATTTCAGGAAGTAATAAACATATCTGTATAAAAGAGAAAATCCAAATTTAGGGCTCAGGTAAAGACTTAAATATAGTCTATGTGTACATTCAGTGTAAGGAAAAAATAAGCATTGCAGAGTTAGCATTGAAAATCTCTGTCATCACAAACTTCTTTCTTCCTTTCTATCTTACGTCAGCCTACCATTTCCAAAACCTTCTTAAGGCATTAGCATTTTTCTATTTCCTCCTTTTTTTTCCTTTTTTTTTTTTTTTTTTTTTTTTTGCCAGCTACTTCATTTATACCTCCTATACATTCTTATTTGTTCATTTGACCTTTTGTGAGAATCATCCAACTGACTTCAAAGTGATGATATAATACTGAAAGTCAATGGATATGCTTTTCTGGGAAGATGCTGCACAGTCTGAAAATTTCTTCTCAAAGACCATTTTGTCAACTTCAGGGTTTCTCTTATGGCGTTGAATGAAGACCTGTTATGAATTTATAGGCCTCCCCCTGCACACAAATTCCCACAATGCAGTTGGGTAGGGAAAAGAATATATGCAGGAGCTGAAAGAGGATTTTTGCAGTCTGCACAACATTAGGTTTTAATGATTGTTGTCTAAAGTTATTTTGCCAATCCAAAACCAAGAAAACACCATCAAAACTGTAATCTTCCTGGCTGGAATTGGTCTTTAGAGCAAGTTTAGCATAAGTAAGCCTTAAGTATCACAGTCAGGGCTAAACAACAGTGTTTAACAACATATTTCAATGCAAAATTGATTTACTGTATTTTGTTCCAAATTTACCTTTTTCAGAGTAAGTACTAGACAAGCTCCAAGTCATGCTGTGCAGAAGCTTAAGATGTCAGTACCCCCCAGTCTGTTCTTCCCCAACAACAAAGTCAGCAAAAGGGCAAATCTGACCAAGGAAATTTGGCTGCTTAGCATCAACCCAGCACTGGTGATGTAAGCACTGAGATTTCTTTCTGATGCAGCTGAGCTGCAGACACACGTTCCCATTTTGTTTTTCCCATTTTTGTTCCCTCAGAATTGATGCCTATAAATTCATAACAGGTCTTCTTTCAATGCCATAACAGAAACCCTGAAGTTAACAAAATGGTCTTTGAGAAGAAATTTCCAGACTGCTCAACGTCTTCCCAGAAAAGCATATCCATTGACTTTCAGTATTATATCATCACTTTGAAGTCAGTTGGATGATTCTCACAAAAGGTCAAATGAACAAATAGGAGACTTGCAGGATTTATTTCAGGTATTTATGCACCATTAAACAGGGTTAATCACCTGCTTTCCAAGACATCATTTTGCTCTTTGGATTGCACGTGGTGTAATAATGACAGTGAATGGAAAAACACAGGTTATTTCTATATCGGAATTTATCTCTGCTTAATTCAGCTTTGTTTTGCTCTCCAGACAAAGTGAAAACTTGAAGGAAAATGACCAGAGCTTTTTGGAGCACAGTAACGTCCTCTCAAAAAATCATCTATCAGACCTTGGCATGCCTCCTCTCCTGTATTCTCTCCTGAATTCAGCAGGAGGCTTCCAATATGACAACTGATCTACCAGACTTTCTACTAAACAAGCCAGAGCTTCATATTGGATAAGCCACTTTAAAGGTAGCTGTGAGGAGCCTGCCAGCCACAAGCTGCATGCAGATGAAAGTGAATAATGCAACATGCAGCATGCAGCAATATTCTGCCAGTACTGATTCCATCTACACAACAAATACCCATCATGTGCACATAGATGGCAACTGAATCAATTATAATCTTTCAAGAAGGGTAAAAACAAAGACCTACGTTTTCAAAGCAAATGTCACCAAAACAGTTAAAAAAGACAAAAGCCAGACAAAAATATGAATAGAAAAGATCTCTTGATTGCTCTTCTCATTGTAAACTGCATGGTGAGGGGTTTTTCTCCCGTTTGAAGGGTCAGAATAAAAAGTCTGAAGTAAAAATCATGTTTAAGTTTTCATCTTTGAAAGGATTTACTCTTGGAAAGAAAAAAAGTTCATAATATTTTAACATGTAGGGATCAAACTAACAGTGCCACTCACTATCAGAAAGTAAAATACATTTAAAACATGTTATTTTCAAACTTTCTTGCCCTAAAGAATAACAAGCTTTCTAGTGTAGCTAGAGAAAGTAAATACACAATAATAAAACCACAGAAATGTCAGATGACTCCTTTCTGGTGGGCAAAAATAACCCACTAGCCAACATTTACTCCTTTACCCTTATTTCTGAAAGTCCCTTCAACATATAGGAGCAGTACAGTTTCTACCAGTTAAATACACTTGACAATTGAGACACAGAATACACACATAAAGTATGTATTTAATCTACACTCTCAGGGAAGTAAACATAGTTACAGAATGAACAAACCTCTAAAACCTACCAAATTAAAACAGGGAGATACACCTTGAGTCTCACAATCTTTTTTATTATATAGTCTATTAAGTGATGCTACAAACACTGTATACTGAAGAAAAAAACAATGTTTTTTCCTCTATCCTTCACTTACCTACATAGATTAAAACAAGCAAGCAGACACATATGCCAAGGCACAATTAAATAATTAACTCCATTCACACCTTCCCTGCTCCCTAAGCAGTTTTTGTGGCAGCTGATAGCACCCCCTTTGGCTCATGGAAGGAATTAAAAGATGCCCCTTCTGAGGGAACCCAGGCCACACCAAGGTTGGTGCTCATTTGAAGATCTTGTGACCCATCATGGTCATGTCCATCTTAGACTGAAAGAAAATGTATTGTAGTCATGTTTGAATACTGGTAGTTGCTAATTTTATTTAGTGTGGAACTGAAGTAGTCAAGTTGATGTCTGACTGTCCTATTTATAGGTGGCCAACCAACCATTATGCAATTTTAATCTAAATAAAAGATACCAAAATACATATGTTGTGTTCCATTATTACTGCAATCATTGTGCATAATGTTTATTAATGAGACAGAGAAGGTATGAATGTCCTTTTCACAGTTTAGTACAAGGCTGAACAGTCATGTTTTAGTACTACACTTAGTTATTGATGAAATGTTGCAATGCTGCAAGAAAAAAAAGAAGTTGGACAAGTTTGAACTATTTTTCTCTAAGCACCACCTTCCTTTGCAATGGCAATTTTAAGACATCAAGATATGTCTAAGAAAAAATCACACAAAAAACTGAAATAGTTGCTTTCCTCAATTTCAGTGAGATTTCTGGAGTCCACCAGGCAAGGTATGGCTGTGAATCATAGTCCTGCAATATGAAAAATAAAAAGTCATAAAGAAGACTAGAGCAGACATATATTTTGAAAAATGCCTTTCATTATGCTGTTTTCCTCTGATCATCATTTTATTTTCCTACACCTTAACAAGAGTCACAGAATACATGAAGTAATGTGAATTCATGATGAGGAAGTGGAGGGAGATGAGTGAATTTTGCTGTTCACAACTGCAAAAAACAGCAGTCTTTCCTCCCTATTCAGTGCCTCTCTGGAATGGAAAAATCTGTCTCTAATTTTCCACTTACCTTCAGTGGTAGATTAGAAAACATTCCCAAGTGGAATTGTAAATCTTTGACCACACTCCTTAAGAAAGCGAAGACTTTTGGTTTCTTTCAAAAATTAGTGATCCAAATTTATAGTGAAAAGAACTGATTTTGTCACGTTTAGTATGTGCTTAATCTAAGGTATTTAAATATTGTGTAAGAGGAATTAGCATATTTCAATATAATGATGAGCATGAGTTCTTAAATGAATCAAATGCCCAGCTTCATGAAAATATTTTGTAGGCTATAGCTTGTTAGCACCGCCAAAAGGTTGCTTCTTTTCTCAAAGGCATCACGCACCCTCACATGCTCCCCTTTCAGCAGAAAATTATAAGATTTTCT
This sequence comes from Eopsaltria australis, assembly GCA_034509425.1. Lineage (NCBI taxonomy): Eukaryota > Metazoa > Chordata > Aves > Passeriformes > Petroicidae > Eopsaltria > Eopsaltria australis. The sequence continues at coordinate 2,860,028 of JAVTVJ010000004.1, read as the reverse complement.
TGCACTTAAGGAAGGGTCACCATGCAATTTCCTTTTACTATAATTTGAAATCCCGCAAATATAATTTCTCACCATACTCTAGAGAACATAACAGTTTTGGCAAAATGCAAAGAAAAGGTAGAGCTGAAAAAGTAAAATAAACCCACATTAATTTCTGCAAAGCATTTTAATGTTTTCTCCTAGAAAAACAGAAACTATCAACAGGCCAGCTTGAGATATTTGGATTTTATTGAAAGAACAAAGTTGTGCAATATATGCCCAAAGAATATCATGACTCAAAATGTTTTGACATTCTTCCAAACCCCACATATTTAACTTTGGAATCATACCTTCCATACATTAAATCTTCTTTGCTTGTTTGCTGAAGCATGGGAACTACAAAGTTATTTTAAATATCAAGTTAGCACTATGCATAGAATTTAATAATACTGATTCATGAGAAGGTTAGGTTACATTCACAAACTTAAAAGTAAGTCTGTTATCTATTTTTGAGTGTCTGTCCTGAAAGACCTAAATACTGCATTTAAAAAACATTTTACAAACAATCAGAGGTTGTTCATTGTAAATCACTTCAGTGACTACAATGATCAAAATTCTCCTGGTTATGCTGAGTTCGTTATCCAGCAGAAACTGCATTTTCAGAAGGTTAGAACAGAGAGAAGGTACTATCCAGGAAAAATGGCCAAGTATGAAACTGGAGGACAGGCTGTCCTGTTCATAATTCTTGTGCTTCTTAAAGGTACAAGTTAAAACTGGGAACATACTGCAACTTCACTCCTATCTATTTGTGAATATCTTGCTAAGACAATTGGGAAAACCAAAAGGATTTTTGCATGGTTAGGTCTTAATATGAAGAAATGCACCAAGAAGCTAAACCAAAGCATGTCATAGAATAAACTCCTCTGGTATCATCATCATGAGTAAACGGTCAGTTTGCTTGTTTTAGGATCCTCTAAATCCAAGCCTATTTTGCACACATTCCCAGAGTAGGAATGACATTCATTATACGTATCTTTTTGCTATGCAGTGGTGCTGGAGGCATCTCCAATGATTAAATTGTCTGTCATACCTGCCAACATTTGCTTAAAATAGGGGATGAAGTGTGCTTCTGGCACAGTTAAGCAATAATCTTGCCTGTTAATTTGTGAGACACCACAATTTCAGGCACCACAAGCTTTTCTGCTTTGCATGGCTTTGCATCATTCATTGATCCTGACATACAGTATGCAGGAAAATCAGCAACAATCCTAATTATTTCATCCAGAATGGTTCTGTCCAGAAACCTCTGTCTGTGGAGGAAGGCTGAAGTGCTAATCACACTTATTATCTTTATTTGTACCTAAAGTCATGCTTCCACTAACTCTTGTGATTTGTTTTGTTTGTTGTATCTACTGCCAGGAATACTGGTTCAGATTACCTCAGGGTTCTCCTTGCTCAATAATTTCTACAGTAGTTTGAGCAATTTTTGTAGACCTTGTTTATAACATTTAATCTTTCAAGTAGAACCCAAAACTTTGCAAAAACATGCTTCAGAGTTGTAGTTTAAAAGAAAATAATACTACCATAATCCTGTATATGAGAACTGAGAGCAAAGCCAACAATAATGACAAAGAGCTTCACAGTAATATGATGCTAATATTTTTCTTGGTGCAATCACATATAACCCCTGGATCCTAGAATTATGTTCCATTTCCGTTACTCCTGCTTTACATCTTTGTATGGGACAGTTAGTCAATGGTCTATAAACTATTAAAATGATAGATAGTCAAACATTCGGGAAATAGATAGCATCTCACTCTTAAGATGACTGATTTTTCTGCAAGCTTTCAGGAGTTCCCAAGTCCTTTTGGACCTAAATCAAACTCTTTAATTGGTGGAGGTATGTAATTAAAATTCTAAACTTCCTTTTATGCATCCCTTCATGCTTCAGATTAATATGGGATAGGAAGAGCACTGCCTATAGTATCTAAGATGTATTTCCCCCGCCAACCCACCTTAATCAATACATCAACATCCTCTGCTGTGTTCTCTTTCTTTCCTAAAAAATCCTGTTTGTGAGGGGTTTTTTTGGCTATGGCTGAGCTTTGCAGAAAATATTTTATCCTGCTGTGTTTCAGGGTGACAGCACCTGTTTCACCCTGCCTACAAATGCATTGAGCACTGAAAAAGAGTAGAGTGGGGAATGGCGCTATACACCTCAGGATGGGCAGCTGTTTCATCTCCAAAAAGAAGAATCACTGTTTTGAAATCCTTCTCTGAAGTGAGAAACCCTTTGTTCTGGATACAGGAAAGAAAGCAGTGGTGGTTTACAATCAATGCCTCACTCAAATGCCGCTCTCCCCTCCAAAGGCTCCCCCTGCAATTCTCTGTGTATTAGACCACGGTCACAATCTCTCCTCACTCACTCCAGTGAAAATATGGACCCACTCTGCTGTCTACTTACAGGATTTTATGGTCTTACGTGACACAGACAGTTTTAGAAATGCAGGATAAAATACTCAGAGCTTCCTTTTCATGTCTCCTTCCTTTGCAACATGTTTTCTTTAGTAACAGGCAGAGTACAGAAGGATGGCAGATCAGATACGAGAGCCAGGTGATCCCCTGGCTGATGAGGGGGTTTGGGTTGTCATTGCAGGCACCAGTAAGTGGCTGAATGCCTGGCATTTCAGAAAGAAGCCTGACTCTTATTTCCTTTCCTTGTATTTGAAGGAACTTCACAGTATTTGACAGGTTTTAAAACTGTGCATATCTGCTGCCATGTAAGAAGCTTGCCTCTAATTTAAAAAGGTACAGTAGATAAATATTACCTCAGTAGGGCTTACTAAAAGTCCTTCTTAAATCAACAGCTATGCAGTGTAGTTAGAACTATATGCATGCAGAGCAATTTTAGTTTTTTTGACATCTTCACAAAGCCAGTGGTGGATACCCATTTTCAGACTCTGAGAATGATTACATGATATCTTGGCAGGCCAAGATGACAGTATGCAGCTGGTAAGCTGTTTCTAGCTGTCATAATAGGTAGTGTTTGAAAAGGAAAAAACAAAGGCTTACTTTAATGAGGCCTACAGCAGCAGCAAACTGAAGTTATAAACACATTTGCTGCTATTTTGAAATTTTCAGTGAACTTTTTTCTTACTTCACATTCCCTTTTTAAACACATTTTTCTGTCTGCCGTTATAACTTCAACCACTGCTGTGTGCCGTCTTTTGTAAAACTTGCTCAGAGAGATTTAAGGGTTATTTTTTGTTTGTTTGTTTTTGGGGTGTTCTTTTTTATCTTTATCCCATGTCTCCTTTGAATTTTTCCTTGAAGAAAGAAACTGTTTCCTCTAAATACAACCATTTGGTTGAGTGTAAAAGTGTTAATTGGGGCATTTATTTACTCTGCCGAATTAAATTCCACAGTGATTCTACACAGAGCTTCAGCAAATCCAGTATTTTTTCTTCTGAAAGCCTATGCAGGTGGCGTCAGCACTGGATATTCTGTTTACAAATCATTAATGAAGTGATTGTGGCTTTTTTCATTTGCTCACACTTTTGAACTGCTCAGAGCGACACATTCCTAAATAGAGAACACAAGAGCAGAGAGAAGCACACAATAGCCTTATTATGGGGGCCACACAAACACTGGTAGTGCTGAGGGTTTATATTAACCCAATCAATTAAAGATGTACGGAAAGAGTTCAGCTAGTAGGGGACTGGGAAAAAACGGTACACAGCAATGAGTTGCTAGGCATGCTAATCTGGACTCTGAAATTTTCGCTTAGCGCTATATCTGAGCTTTCTTCCTGCACAATAAAAGGTCCCTTTCAAAGCTGAGAGTCCTTAGCAGTGCAACCATTGGAAGTCACTGCATTCTCTGAATGAAATAAATGCCTTGCTTTAATTTCTATAAGGCTTGTGTAAATTTCCTTCAGTACTAAACCATTAGAATTCCGAAGGAAAAATGCATATATTAGGCTATACTGTATCCCTATTGTGCACTAAACATCAACTCATGCTACTGATATGGAGTTTAAAAGCTTAAATAAAGTGCGGAGCTCCTGCTGGGCAAACAAGCTGAACTGGCCCAATGAAGTAACCTTTTTGTTAAGAATTCTCATTTAAATAAACAGCATGGTAGAACTGCTGAATGCAGATGGCTTAAGTGTTCGGGTTCTTCTAGAAGAAATAAGTCTTAGTAGTTTTACACTTTCATGAGCTAAATCATATTTTATGAAGGACAAGTGCCCCAATTTCTCACAGACTGTATGGTAGAAATGAAAGGAGTTCGTAGCTAACTGGTTCATTTTGAAGGCTGCATCAAGGCAAAACAAATATGCAGATTTTATTCTGCAATTTTCCTGTTGCATGTTTGTCTATGCAAACACATGTACAGACACTTGCATACAGAAAGATGTAGCTCCAAAAGCCACCTAAGTTCTCCAAGGAGTAAATTAAATCCCTGTGCTCAGGTTTGGCATTTTTCTGTTCTGCACTTATCTGTGATACTTTTTGAATAGGGCGTAGCATCAAGAGCTATGAAAGACTCAAGACAGAACAAAGCCTGCTTTAACATAGATGCTTTGCCTCAACTTTTATTGCACTCCCCCTCATTTTGCTAGGTAGTTATTTTCCCTCCTGACAGCAGAATGCTAGCCCTGTTTGCTTCCTTCTCCTCTAAAAGTGCATAGGTGATAGGGAATGCTACTGATCATGCAAAGGGCTAATATTGCCATCTTGAATGGAATATAACAACTGAGAGATACAAACATTAATTTGGGATGCTATGTAATGGGATGACATTGTGCAAATGGAATTGAGAGCTGACTGCCCTCAGCTGTCCAATAGATACTGCATTCTCTGCATCTTTTATAGGAGGTGAATAAGCTATTAACTGTTGTGTGAAGCATCAACCAGCTATTTTTACAGGCATCCCACCCTCCCGCTCCATACTGTAAGGACAGCTCTAAGAGACAAATATGAAAGACTGAGAAGTGGGGAAACAATAAAAACATCTGTCAAAAAACCTACCTTTGAAAGGGTCTGTTGACTGCAGGCAATGTCTTGTATAGAAAAAAAAAAGGGAATTGGCAAAAGTTGGGGAAAAGAGAAGGAAAATTGCCAAGAGTCAATCATTGTCATAGTCAATCAAGAGTCAGAGTAATCTGACTACATTTATATGAGAAAATACATTGTAGTAATAAACATCTGTAAAACCAGGCATTTTCATGTTGGAAAAGAAGAATGGGCTCTGTGCACCAGAATGGGCTCTTAAGACAGACCTTTCCTCTACCTGTTTTGTTGCCATTTGTTCCCATAAAGGTGAGGTAAATTTCTACCATTTTTTAGTACCAAAAATCTTTATTTAGTTATTATTTTTCTGCTGTTCTCATAGCACTTTAAAGAGTCCTGTATGTCTATGTATTTGAACTTGTCATGGTTTAACCCCAGCCAGTAACCAAGTAACCACAGACCCACTTGCTCACTTCCCCACAAGTGGGAACAGGGAGAGAATCAGAAAAGTAAAAGTGAGAAAACTCATGGCTCAAGATAAAAACAATTAAATAGGGAAGCAGAAGCCACAGGCAGACACGTGTTCAGCCATCTCAAGGAAAGCAGGTCTTCATCATGTGTCACAGTGACCTGCACAGACAAAAGCCATCACTCCAAATATCCCCCCCTTCCTTCTTCTTCCCCTCACTTTGTACACTGAGCATGACAACATTTGATATGGAATATCCCTTTGGTCCGTAGGGGTCAGCTGGACACTTTCCACTGGACCAGGCTGCTCAAAGTCCCATCCAATCAAGCCTTGTTTCCAGCCAAAAGGATGGACTTCTGTTAGCACAACCAAAGCTCCTTATACCTTGCCAAAATGAGATCTGTGTCAGGATTAAAGACTTCCCTCAACTAAAACTATATAAGAACATCTGAGAACAAAATGTGTGGCTAATTAAAAGAGGTGTTTCTCTTTCAAATCTGGGCACATAAATGGTAGGAAATAGACCACATTAAACTATATTGTGCATTATTGCTAATTAAAAACACTTACAGACCTTATGACTCATGGTAGATCACTTTTCATACCAGATAAATTTAATCTAGTGACATTTAGCCCAAAAAGCCCTCTAAATACCCCAACTTCCATCAACTTTATTTAAAAGTTGACGTGAACTTAGAGAATTGCTCCTCATTGCTCCTCCCACTCCTCTCACAGCTCTGCTGTTGCCTGCTAATTGCTTATAGGCAGCAGCCTGTCAAAACTTCACATCTCTCAACAGGGTCCACAGCACTTGTTGGCTGAAGGAATTTTGCTAGACCAAGAGCAGCAGGATGCCCAGCTTGGTGAGGTGTGCTTTAAACTGAAAGACTTCAGAAGTAAAGTCTAAAGTAACAATGCTCACGCCAGGGGAACAAGCCAGGCCAACCAGAGCAGGAACAAATGTTCCTTAGCCATCTCCCAAGATAAGAACCAGAAACCCAACTGTATTAAATGTATGTATATCAAATGCACACAGGCTGAGGAATAGACAGGAAGAACTGGAGCTCCTGGGCCTGTCAGAAAGTTTTGATACCACAGGAATAACTGAAACATGGAACAACCCACATGGCTCAGAGGAACATGATGGATGGCTATAGGTTGTTTTGTAAAGACAGACAGGGAAAATTAAGAGAAGCTGCACTCTATATTAAGGTTAACCTTGAATGTATAGAAATCAACTGTGGTTCACTTCACTTGATCCCACTGGAGTCACACCACCTCAAGTCTGAATCCATTCAAAATAAGGAGTATAATGACTAAACTAATAAAATGCTGAGACATTTCAAGTGATTCAAAGAAATCTGAGAAATTGCTTAAATAAGATCAAAGTTTCTGATGCTAAGCCTAATAGGAGAGAAAAGAGCAGCTATTCAATGTGTCACTCATCAAAACACCTAGTGAGGAAGAAGCAGAGTTTGATTTTGAGGCTCAAGATGAGCTGCTGGCATATTCCTTGTTCTAAGAGATGCTTTGATTGGACTGAGCCATCCAGAAGGTCCTACGTGACATGCCCTGGAGCTTTGAAATGCTAGACATCTGCTTTTATGTGAAAATTATGATTCTGCTGTCATCTTTTCCCATTATATATCTTTTTCCTACTCTTCTACCTGACCTCTATTTTTTTTCTTTCTGCTCTCTAAATATATACCTGTCTTGTGATACTACCATGACCAAAAGGACACTGAAGTGGTCTGGCCACACAACCAGAGAAGGAAGCTTTCAGATGTCAGTGTCTCAAGGAATGAAATACAAAATACCACTCAGGAGACAAAGGTCATCTTTTGGAAGATTTCCCATACTGATTTATACAGCCAGAGAACTGTGTGACAGCAGAATTCTTAGGCAGGGAAAACGGTTCTTCTCTCTGGTAAAAATTATTCACTGTTTGTTGTCTGTGTCTAGAGGGATATCAATTCCTTGGTTGTGTGCACAGTCCTGTATTCCTCACCACACGTTACTAATTCTTTCCCTGTTGCCCTCTCAAGCATGGCTGCTACCCCTTCCCATCAGGCTCTTCACTCATATGTAATGCTAGAACATTATCCAGCAAGAACTATACACAAAGTAGAATAAATTTGAACAATTCCTTCAATGGTAATAGATATTACGTAGCCCCTTAACATAAAAGTGAATGGTATGAATGTGCTACAGAACTTGCAAAAAGTCAAATGTTATTACAATATTGTTGTTGTTGTTATTATTATTAAAGAAAAAGAAAAAGGTTTAATCTTAAATATTAGAACTTGCAGAACACTGGAAATTCACTGAAAATGCATTATCAGTTTTTAATTAACATATATAAATCTGTTCTGAAGTAAAGGTTCACTAACAGACGCCCATGCCAGTATTATCTGGAATAAATTTTGCAAAGGGACACCAAAATCATTCATAATCAAAGTCATCTGACCAATGACCAGGACTCTTGTGAGTAGGGTCAGATATTAAAGCAAAATATGAAACACTTTACAAATCTGGCTATTACATCTAAAGAAATCTCTCCAGAATAACTCCCTGCTTCTACCAATCCAGAAGGAGTTTTAAAAGAAGGAATGGAGTATCTGATCTTCCCACAATCATTACCATGAAGACATTTTGTCATATGATTTGCATTGAGAAGCAGCAAGGATTCATTACAAATCTTTAAGTAAGGCTAAACTTCGAGGCTATCACAGATTGAAAACTTTGACTTGTTCTTGAGACTGCAGACGATTTGAGGAGATCGATATAAAGAAAGAGGATATCATTCTTCCACCTGTGAATGAAATGAAACACCTCCTTCAGTGCTGATGTCACTCTACCAGCAGAATAACAGAGAATCTGTTGGCAAATTAAAGGCAGTTTGGAGATACGCAAGAAAATGCGAGGAGACAAAGATCCATGCCTAATAAAAGTAATCTTTTGTTTTGTGGAAATTCAGGTTAAAATTGTAAGTTGAAACTTGTTTAGATCGCAAATTGACAAAGAAATATTCAAAATACTGACTTATTGAAAAATAATTAATCACTTTGATTTAGATTGAAATAATTTTTAAAATACGTTGCAGCACAAAAGCATGGATTTGTTTCCAGTGCAGCAGCAAAAATACATCTGGGCAAGATAAAGTTACTTTCCTTCAGAAGGAAGAGACTAAAAATATGAACACGTACAAATGGAAGTTCAGGAATGTGATAGTGACATGGAAAATGGCAATTTATCTGGGCATGTGATTTTTTTCTTGAATCCTAGTAAAAACTTGCATTAATAATGACATTATATCAAAGGATCCTAAGGGAGGATTAAACCAATTATTTAACAAATAACAAGGATAAAAACCTAAATTATTTTTAATAAAAATTCTTTTTCTTCTGACAGTTATGTTAATTCATGTGTTGTGGAGAAGAGGAAGATCAAGAGACCCTTGGAATAATTCATCCAATGAGAAAAGAGAAAAAAAAAGACATGAAGTGGTATGAGAAACAGTTCATTAAGTACTAAAACCTAAGTCAGTCTCCCAGCCAACCTGGCAGAAGCCCCATTACTTGATATAAATGCAGCTCAGTTTCACCAAGATCCCAGACCTGAGAAGAAACATTATCAGACTTTCTGATGTTCCACTTTGCCAACACAAGGACTTACATTTTAAAAGTCAGTTCATGTATTTGGTCTTGAAACTTCTCAGCCAAAAATGAAGTGGTCTTTGATACACAACTTGCTCTGCATAACGTGTTGCTTGGTATGAAATTAAGGAGTTCACTTTCCACCACCCCTTTTCTGCTTCTAAAAACTGTCACTTGTTACCAAGCATCCCATAACTGTGTTTCCAACAAAGATTACACTGATATTTCTGTTCAGCTACATGTCCTGCAGGGCTGTTCTGTGGTCTTCTGATCAGTAAAAATGTAATAACATTTTCACATAGTCAATATTTAATTCTGTAAATGCAACTGGTAGTTGTAATCTAGGTTATTAACCACACAGTGATTTATGAGGGAGGGCAGACAGTGAAGGGGTGCAGAGCACTAGGAAGGTCCTCTGGTGACAATAAAAAAGTTATAAATTTCATAGCTCTGCCTGAGAAATGTATTTATATCCTATATTAAGAATAGCTTTTTATAAATTTTAATGACCCATGTTATTAATGGTGCTGTCATCATTACTGCCTGTGCAAGACTGCAGTCTTTTTTTTTCCTCTTATAGTTTTCCATCAGCTGAAGGTCTTACAGTTTCTAAAAAGCTCTTATTAGCAGTTTGCCAAAAATCTTTAAGAGTTATAAGTCTATCTTTGTTTCATTGGACTGCAAAGACTGCAAGAAATATTTTGCATAAAGTTTTACAGCCAAGGCAAAGGTTGAGCTAATTGGACAGAAAACAATTGCTTCTCTATCATGTTTACAAAGCCTAGGTCAATACATAGGAATAAAAGTAGCACCATATCAAAAAGAGGAATTTATACATGAAAATTGTCCTTAAACAGTGTAGTATACACTGTTGGGTAGCTATGAGATAGACAGCTATATAAGAAAGATCTGATATAAATATGTGGGGCACCACAGACTCCATTACAGTGAAAGTCAAGGGTAGTATTTACAATAAAACTCTCAACATTTTTACTCCCTTTACATTACTTTAGAATGCTCTGTCACTCTTGGCTGGGTTTGCCAAGGGAAGGTAAACAATGGCCCTGCCTGATAGCTGAACAACTTTCACATTTTTCTGACCCTCATACAAGAATTTCAGAGACACAAAAAGAAGTTTGGGAATGGATCAAAAGGCACAAAAGGAAAAGAAAGCAGAAGCAGCACCATTTCATTTCTGAGCATTTCCCATTATCCACCTCTAAAAGCAGAAACAGACACCTACAGCAACCTCCTGATTTAGTGCTCTCAGGGATGGAGGCAGCTTTTCTAAAACTGTCAGAAGTCTCCACAGTAGTCAGAATCCCTCCCACTGTCAGAAGCCAACAATAAAAAGTGGTACACAAACCTCTGATCTGTTGGCAACACAGAGGTGTTCGGCAGGGAAGAAACACAAGGTTACATGATTGTATGTGTAAGTCACATAGATCCTCTGACTTACAAGCATAGGTATTTTTAATCATAAAATCAGCCTTATGAACCTTATGGGCTATCAGGCACTCTGGTGCTTTGATGATGGCAGCTGTACAGCTCAGGCAGGCATATTGAAGAAGATATGTGAGTTGGACCAAGGTCCTGTGGTATTGTATGCCTGCTGTTTAATTTTAAAATATTCACCAAAAAAGGAACAACAAACACTATCACTGCAATCCCCAGACAAATTTAAGTACCTGCTATTTTACAGGTATCAGTTATGATTTTTTCAAGGATGAAAACAAATTTCCAACACTGAGACACTATTTTCCAAAATTATTCTCCTTTGAAAAGAGCTTAATTATCATCTTCTGTCTTTATTTTCATACCTACTCTGTTTCAAGTTGGTATGTAATTTTGGCCCTTGTCTTTTGACTACTTATTCCTGGGATAGGAAACATGAATATTGCTAGTTAGTAAAGCCAACATTCCACTGAAAATACTGCACTCCACATTAGTACCTCAACTTGAAATGTTTTCTCACCTCACCATCTACAAGTTATAGCTTGAATCCCATTCTTTTACATTTTTACTTCTCTCACATTGGCTTCAAGTGTTACATGCTCAGCCTGATTCAAGGTAAGCCCTGAACAGAAAATATAAGTCCAATCAACATGAATATAGAAGATGGATAAAGACAAATCTGCTTCCATAAAAGAGGAATTCCCATGCCATTCCTAATCTGAGGGGGAAAAAACAACTTCCTTAATGCTAAAAGAAAATTCAGTCTCCCAGCAGCCTTGTTCTCTTCTTTAAGTAAATTCTGCCAAATACATCATAATATATTCCTGTAAAGTCATAAGGAAATTATTTGAAATACAACTGCATTTTCATTTGCTAGAAACTCTTCTTAATGAAATCAGCTACAGAACTAAAATTAAAAAAACTGAGATTCATTTTTAATAATTATTTTTCTAGGATTCTTTTTTATTTTTTACATGTAGGACCTGCACAACTCTTAATATTTATCTGAATTTCTGATGATTGCTTACAGTAGGGATGTTGAAAACTATTTTATGGAGATTGAATAATGGTGATTGTTAATGACTACTTATGTCACATGCAGGATGCCTCAGCTCACAGCATCTGTCTCTGCAAGATTAAGTACAAGACAGACTGAATTACTGAGAAATAAGTCTGTCAGAATGTTCTGCTAAATTAAACCTTTCACAAAAAAAGGTGCCTAAACTTCCAGAAGTAGGAAATTCAGTGGTTCTTAAGTAAAGCTAACAGAATTTTACATCATTCTGGCTTAGAAAAAATCTATTTTGTTTTTCATGATAACTTGCTTTCAGAACATAACACTATGCAGTGTAAGAATTCTAAACAGTGCTTTTCTACTTCATGAATGAGAAAAGCTTTCATTCAAGATGATTACAGAGTACTCTATTGACTTAACTAGTGGATATTTAACTATCTTTTAAATTACTAAAAACCCAGTTAACAGCATGATTTCAAAATGTAAATCTACAGTTCCAAGACATCTGCACTAGGGCATTGAGGCTGTTATCTCACTTTATGGAGTAAGCAGGCAAAAGAACAAATATAGATGTAAATGTAATGTGCTACTGCTGCTTATTCTGAAGACAAATAAAGCAAATCAAGGCAGGAGTAATGCTTCAAGCAAAGAAAATAGAAATCAATCTTTGTGGGAAACAGTTTGCTTCATCTGAGCTTCACATTTTAGCTAACCTAAAGTACAACAAAAAATGATACTGACTGATACACATGTGAAAGCTGAGGGTGGAAAAAGCAAAGGAAAAAGCAATTTCTCAGTTGTAGCATCTTATGAAGGTAGTCTAGAAAGAAAGCTTCAAACTGGGAAAAAACTGAAATGTCAGGGAATCTCATTGTAATTCTGGAAGCTCTCTTTGAAAGCATCCAGTAGCATTTTTAAAAGTAAGCCTAGACATACTCACTGTCTCAGGGAGTGGCAGAAGACTTCCTATTCAGCAAAGTAAAGAAAAAGCAACAAATGTGACCAGCAAAAGCTGGCTTGTTTACTGGGAAGCTGTTGAAAGTGCTCAGTATGAAGCATCAAGGAGAGCGTGACTTGAGGCCATTTAAGAAAAAGTTTTGTGTGAAATATGTGAATCCCTGATACTGAAAGCCATAACCTTTTTTTCCAGCCAGCCTGGTTCTCACAAAGCATCAGTGCCAGAGGAGGTTGGTGACACCCTCTCTCATATCAGCCCCTTGGTTAAAGAACAGTGGTTCCTGAATATGAGGGTCTGCTGTAAACTGTGTTTCTTGGTGATCATTTATCCCTACTTAAACCTGAGTTTCAAACACTTCTACAGCCTTGATGCAGAGCTGTACCATGGCTAGCAACTGAAGGACCACATCTGGAGGGGCCTGTGGCACAGGACCTACCCAGGCTATAAAAGACTTTTCCTGAATGTTATTATAACCACCAGGTTATACACACTGTGTTCCTCAATGAAGATGCTCTTCTTCTATCTCATACTGACTACTGAAAGAAGAATTTATGTCTATTCTACCAATTCCTAAAAACTATTGTTCACTTGGTTATTCATTTACTTTTCCCTTCTACTAACAGTCTGAAACAGTGAGGAATATGACTTCTTGTTGTCAAGTTGTTCCTTATTGTTCCTTGCAGGGGAATGCTGTCTAACAGCTGTTTTAGAGAGATTAGAGAAAAATAATCTAGTCAAATGATCTTTTCAAAAACATCTATTCAGCTCTGAAAGCCTCACTGAAATCCTGCTTTAGATCCCACCCTTGCAGCCTTCCATGTCCTAATCTATTCTGCCCTCCTGAATCTTTTAAACTCATTTCCCTTCAGTCAGCTTTTCTTTTTTTTTTCTTGTTTTATTCTTCCTACTGCTTCCCCCGCCACTGTAACTGTCCTAACAGAAATGGAAAGACGAAGTCTCTTCACACTGTCAAATTACTTGAATGCTGTGATTTTCTGTATGATTCCCTTCCATTTTATCTGCTTTTTTATTCCAGGTGACTACCATTTTTCTGCAATGAATAGGTCTCTAAGAAAGTAGTTACACTATTTAGGGTATTGCCACAACCTAGATCACATTTTTGAAAGAATCCTACCTTTACACACATACACATACGTATACACTCATACATTTTCAAGCCCCAAAGACCCTTCATTTTTTATGAGAATGAAAATCTTGGGTGAATTCCAGAAAGTAAACAAGAACTAAATGAAGAGTGCCAGATCCCACATTGGCAAGTGAAAAAGGACAGCCACAAATCCTCATCCTCCAATTAGAATGATGGAGGAGTTTCAAGACAAAGAAAGAACTGGACTGAACCAACTCATACACACTGAGGGTTGGCATGACTGAGTACTTTTTATTGTTATTTTAATGGTTTGGAGTTTTAATAAGTAACTGGAAAGAACAGTGAAAATTACAAACATGAGAAAGGACTGTATTAATACATGACAAAAAATCAGGAAAAGAAAAATGGCAGCCTGACCACAAAAGCCTTGTGGTGGTCCAGAAGAACCCAGGAGATCTCCCTTTGGGAGACCCAATGGATCTCCCTTTGACTTTTTTGGGACACTTGCTATATTCCAAGAAACATAAAATGGAAAAGATTTTAAAACAACTATCAACTGTGTGCTCCACCTACTATCATCAACATCTATGTCTCTGCACTTCTTGCTGAAATCCATTAAAATCCTGATTCTGCAAATATATGCTTCACATTCTGCAACTACTGAGATCTAGCAAAGTCTGAAATGCTGTGTTTTCATATAAGTTAAATTACTTCTAGTAAAAAGATCTGGACTTGCAGATATAAGTTCTTTGTAGCAGAAATCTTAAACAGAAACCCAGCCCTCAAGAATCTGAATTGATTCAAAGAACAGGACTAGGATAACTCCTTCAAATTTCATTTCTACCATTTATAAGTCCTCCTTAATCCAAGAAGAATTTTTTAAACAAAATAGAAATTATAAAAAATGGGCTTTTTGTGGGGTATTTTACATCTCTTCTCTAATACCACTCTGCCTAGCTTTCAAGTACATTTAAGACTTATGAGGCTTTATCTACTGCTTTGCTGGTCATAAGCATGAGGCAGCTCCTACTGCCTGAGCAGCAGAGTTTGGAGAAAGAATGACCAGTGCAGAACTGTGACAGACAAACCTCCTTTCTACAGTCACAGACCCAGAAAAATAGGAAAGTAATAGAGCTCACTGACTTGTGCCATTCCATTCATCTTCAGTGTTCTGCCAGTTTTAACCAGTTCTTGTATAGATTGGTGTAGGAATCAATCAACAAACTGGCACTGCTGCAGTCTATCATCCAATTGAAAATGTTATAGTACAAGTGAAAGGTGTCCCAGAAATCCCTGAGTTTATATTTAATGCGAGAGCATGAAAATGTAAAATGCGCCACTACAAGTGAAAAATTTTGCTAAATTTTAATTTCTTGGAAATAAAGTAATTTACAAAGTAAATCTATAAGTGAAAGGTATTTTATTATATTTCAACATATTTTATTATATTCCACCACATTTTTAATTATTATTTTACTCATAGAATTTAGTAATTTACAATATACTTGTCTTAAGTTATGTTTTAAAAAATTAAAACTAGTCCTTACATCTATCCCAAACATGCTAATGACCTCATTCAAATCAAGTCAGATACTGAAAATACACCTGAATTCCAAGACAGATACAACTGAGTTATCTACTGCTTCTTCACATCATTTTCTGTGGTGAAGACCTCATTTTGACTGATTTCAAATCAGAATGAATACTTAGCTTCTTTATAACCATAAAACAAGAGCCTTTAATATTTATGTCATGTGAATGCTCCAGGAGACAACAGATGTGCAAAAACACATCTTAAAAATTGAGTTGTGGTTTTTTTTGACTAAATTTTCTCTGTTTATGATATAGATATACTGTCTCATCATTGAAAAATACACGTTGACTTTTTAAAGTTCTGGTTTTTATTATCACGTAGGCAACACAAAGCCTCATAGAATATGCTTTATCTCTGGATGTTTTGGATGGAAAAGATCTGGAGCTTGATTATGCAAATCTGTTCCCAATGCTATAAGGGCAAGAACACTCCACAGCTCATAGCACAGTTCTGCAACCCTATTCATTCAAAGTGAGGAAGCCACACTTGCTCAACAAGGTAAAGTGACTATCTGCTTCTCAGCTGATATGCATTCAGACTTGGACATGTTGCACACCGTGTACTGTGACAGTGAGAAAACACTGAGAAAAAAATTCTAACCTACCTATTACAAGCAATCAAGTTAGACTCAAGTCAACCTTGCTCTGACCTTAAAAAAACATTCCAGTAAATAAATGTAAAGTCTGATTCAGCTCCCACTGCAGTTAGGTAAGATGTACTCTCTCAAGTCAAGGCATTTAAATGAGTGAAAAGAAGTATTAAGGCAAAAGCAATCAGTAATGCTGAGTATAAAATTATTTTTAAAAAGTTTGAGACATTTCTGAGAATGGGTTCACATGATTTATTCTTTTGGCTTTGTGGCATACACTAAAAGAGGAAACATACTGTCACATCATTCATCTAAACTTGACATCTTTAGAGTTTGTAGCAAAACATGGAATTTGGCAGGAATACTGCAGGTTTATCTTCCTCTTGTCCTAGAAATGCTCACGCAAACACCATGTCATAGATAGATGCAAACAAGTTAATGCCCTCAGCCGCCTATCACCTCTGAGCACCCTTCAGCTCCTCACAGCTCCCACATGGGAAGAAGCCTAAGCACATATTGTGCTTATAGAGCAATTATCTACCTTTCACTTCAGAGTGCAAGAGAAAATTTAGGAGGCAAGGCTATCTTGAGAAAGTGGGAAAGGGAGTGTCAGAAGCCTGGAAGTTGAGCAGAGCAAAAGAACAGGGAGAAGCATTGGTTTAGGACTCAGACCAGAGCTTCTTTGCTGGGTAAGGGCTCAGACCTCAGGACAAGGTCTGTCTGTAAGTTGCTATTTGTCAGTAGCCAGTGTCAAATAAAACTACTTTTTCAAAGAGGTACCATTCTTTGCTTTTACCTTTCTGCTGATGCTGTTGTGAACAGCCCTTTTTCAGCTTCATCTGTGGGCAAACCACCCTTAGTTACATAATCCATATTTACTGCAAAATAAGACAAACATGGACATGTTATTTTTGCCCATATGAATTATCTTTTTAATATTTTCAGATCTTAAAGGCAGGTATAGAGTCACCCCATGCTGCCAGCAGAGCAATTTTTCAACTCTACCAATGGGTTGAGTTTGCACAAATATGAAGCCAGATTCTTTGTATAAACAATAGAACTATGGGGGATAATCAGCTCTGCCATATGAAGAGACTCTGAACTTATCTTGAAGGCAGAACCAATTTTGATAGCTTGGCATCTAATTTTTCTCTGGAATAGGACTTCTCCTGTGGAGTAACAACTCATTACCACATAACTGCTTTAGAAAGTCTTGTGCTGGATCAGCTACAACAGGGGAGTTACTGAAGGTATGCTTCGGGATATAAAAGAATCTGAATAAAATGTAGTTGCAACGTTTTTCTTTGTACTCTCTTTTTGTCTTTGCTTGTTTCTGCATCTGTTCTATTACATCAGTTGCAGAAATGCCTCAATGACAACTTGAATGTGAACAGCAAGAGGACAACCCTTTAAAACTGGTAGAAGGGCAGTCTATGGATGACTACCTGAATGCTTTATAATATCCACAAAAAGAATGAGATATTTTTATTATGATTATTTGGACCTATAACCAAACCAAAAGTACACATGGCCAGAACAATCTATATAATGGGTCCTGACTATTAATCAAGAGATAATTAGAATATTCACTATACTTGTGAGAATATGCTCTCTTGATAATTATGATCTTTTCCCCATGGTACTAGATGATATAAAAAATAAATTTGGAAACCACTGCCTTCCATATGCTTCCAGGTGTGTATAACACTGAGAAAATATTACTCAGATCTCCAGTCTTGCAAGTGTAATTATTTATCTTTCTTCCCAGAACCATAAAAATTATGTAGTTCATCAAAGTATATGAGTGAACAAAGGAGCTCTTCCACATCATTGGTAAACTACACGTCAGAAATAATCTTTATTGATTAGAAATGCTGGGATAACAGAGAAAGTCAGATAAAGGTGTCATTTTAAAGGTATGTTTCAGTGTTGTAAACGTCTCTGAAAAACACCAGTGCTTGATTCTCATCCTCATGCCACATTCTAATTTTCATGTGAAGTCCCAGGCAATTATCATAAGAATTAAACAAAATAATTTAAAAACTGGTGTACTAGGTCAGACCAAAGGCACCAATTATATATGGTCTTCTATGAGGATAAGAAATGAAGGCCTAAGCACAACTGAATGGTGACTGCACAGTGGTGCTTCCCACAAATACCATTCCAGTTTTGAACAATTTGAAACATGGGTCTTCTGAGGCAGAGGTAGTATCTTTGTACTTTACAAACTTTTTCATTTTCATTCACTCAGCTGTTCACCTCTTGAATTTTTGCAAATATTTTAGCACTGGTAGCATTCTTACGTTGAAGTTCCCTAGTCTAGATATGGGTTGCGACAATATCGTGGACATTTGCACCATTTGTTTCAAAGAGTTCACAGGCTGCTTTATGCTGACAGACCTTAGATCTTGTATTGGAAGACTAAGCAAATAACCAAACCTTATTGCCCTTCTCCGTGGTTTCATAGATGCCCATTATATATCCTCACAAAGTTCCTCCTTTTCTCTGAGCTGAAGAGTCCCCCTCAATTAAGCTGTTCCTTATGCAGAGATATTCTATGCATTTGATCTGCTTCAAAATGAGGAGGAGTGACCGAAAGAATCTGACTACAGTATTCAAGACACAGGGCATCTACATGTGTATTTACAAAATGATGCAATGTTTTGAGGTTTATCTTGTGTTCTCTTTCTGGTAATCCCTAACATTTGATTAGAACTCATTGCACTACTGAGCACTGAGCAGACTTTTCACTAAACTAGGTCTTAAATTCAAGATCGTCTTGAGAGGTTATGGTCATCCCAGAGCTGAGAATCACATTGTATGTAACATTAGGACTTTTCACACTGTCAATTTTCTCTGAAGAGTGAGCAAGAGTGATAACATTATCACAAAACATTCTTTCACATCACTTAAATTATCCCAATGGCTTCTGGAGGATATCCACATCTTTAATTCATTTATATTCTAAGGCATAACTCATCTTCATAAATCTGCACCTGATATCCTTAATGCATTTTGGAACTGGCTTTGGTTTGTAGGGGTGGTGAGGTGGATAGCACTTTAATTTAGTATTCCAGTCAAGGGTAAAAAAAGCGAATACAGGAGGATGAGATTCCAGCCTTTCTCAGAGAAGAGTGTGGTAGCATGTGTAATGAGAAGACAGAGTGTCTTCTAAGTATTGACTCAGCTGCTATCATTAGTTATGAAGCACTGATGAACAAGATCTGCTTTTCAAGTAAACAAACCTAGAGAAGAACACAAAGAAGAAAAGAATTATGGAGAAATACAGTCTGTACATTGAATCTTAGCCTGAGGGGATTTTTGCTAAAAATTGCTAAGTCCAAATAAATTCTATGGCACTTGAAAATTATTTCCCCACATTAGCCACTTTTAAGAAGAGCAATACCTGTAGGAGAGCACCCAGATGGTAAATAAACTAGATTGGTTCTTTGCCAACATCATTGTTTAAAAATTCTGAATTTGGGGGAAGTATGTTGCACATTTCATAGCCCTTATGTACCTCACATACTTGTGGGTTATCTATGTACTGTCATGTTAAGATACAGGACAAAAAGCATTTGCCTGTGTTGAATTTATCATTTAACTGTATTCACCTGCACTCTGCCCACACCACTCGGGACTTCTTATTCTAGCACACTCTGCAAAGTTTCAAACCCCTATTATTTCCAGAAAAATTCCTCAGGTAAAAAATGCAAACATCCTCAAAAGATCTCTGAAATAATCATAATAATGACAACAATTACAAGGCAAGGTGAAATTTAAAGGTTTATTCCTTGGTTCCCATTTTGCACTGGATGAGAATTTCTGAAGAGTTAATTGTAAGCATTCAAAAACTTTTACAAAACATTGCTGCAATACATAGTGCAGAGTACACAACGCTGTTCAGGTTCATTCATTGCTCAAGAACTAGGGAGGAATGTGCTATGGATATGATTATACTTTTCCTGGTCCTAGAATAATTATTGTAGCTGATAATAACTCTTTATTATAATTGCACCTGAGTAATTATTGAGGTCACAGACACATTGAGTGAGGCATTGTATGAACACAGGGAAGCTGCCCGTTTTAAACCACTTACAATTAAATTCAACAAGATGTATGAAAATGACAGGAAGGAATAAAATTCACAAACTGAATAGAATGATTGCAGCAAATATCAGCCCATGACTGCTTTTCTTGGGGTGAATTGGAGGTTGTTAAGCATGGGCATAGTACACTGAAAGAATGGAGCCACTAGAAAAGGTAGGACCACTAGTGACTGAATGACACAAAATAGTTAGAAATAAATTCAGGGAAGGGCAGGGACAAGTGACACAAATGACAAGTGTAACAGGTCTGCTATGGCTATGTCCACACACCTGAGACACTGTAAAGTTTCCCCCTATGAAAATGGCCTAAGAGGAACTGCTCTCACATTTTTCCCATGAGGGGCTGTTTGGGCATGCCCAGCCTGGCACAGGTACACTGCTTCACACTCAAAGGGCTCTTACAGCCTCCTTGGGCTACCCTCATATACAAGAGTCACTCATGCCTTCCATAAGATATGGAAAGGATGGGAAAATATGAGCAAGGGCAAGCATGCATTCATGCCACCTGAACCTGCCATATCCTGCCTTCACTAGAATGTCCACTGCCAGGACCCATTCCCATACCCATCTCCTTTCTCAGAGCTCAGGCATGCCCCAAACAAAGGTGCAGTGTCCTTGAGCACAGAAGAGGCTGGGGTAAGTGCTCCATATTTTTTCAGTTGTGTCTGTGGAAAGTCAGAAAGGTACCAAGCAATCTGAGGCACACTGTTCCAATAATGCTACTCCACCAAGGCTGTCCTTGAGAAAGTCAGCAGAAAGGGCCCAGCTGGCCCCATCTCCAGCATGCAGTGATGTTTATGGCATGGACAGAGACATTTTTAGTGCGAGCCAAAAGCCAAGTTTGCATCTTGGCCAGGTTCCTGAAAGAAAATTTCCCGGACCAAACTTCTGACCTTGAGAAGCCAAGCCTATAACAAAACCATCAGATTGAATCTAATCCTTCCAGAGTCATGGGCTTTGCAGTGACTGAGACATACCAGCTTCACATGGCAGAATTTTGGATCTTGTGTACTGCAAGGATAGTTGTGCAACCTAAAAAGCTCCAGCGTTCAGTTTTTATCTGGTTTGTGAATGTTCTTATGCAGACTGGCTGCTCAGATACACAGATGCAGTCAGGCCAGCACCTAAGCAGGCACTAACACCACTCTGTAGGGCAGCTGGCAGTAGGTATGGCAGGTACAAGTAATCATGCACCAGAAACGTGGACTGGGCCCCAAGCAAGTGAACATTATCTACCTTCATAAATTAAGCAAATTTTAATTGCCTGGCAACATCAGTCACGATGACCAGCTGTTGGTGTTAGAGCAGGAACTTCGCTGGTACAAATTGTGCCCAAACTCTATACAAAATGGAATGACCTTAGTTTGGGAGGAAGGGGGAAGTGATGTAGAAGAACTGGCCTGTCCAGCAGCTTTCCACTTCTCATGACATGTGGCTGCAGCCTGCTTCTGCTTCAAGCAGGTGCATGCACGTTTCCAAGAAATATTGCCCTGGGACCTGTTTGTGGAACACCGACTTTTAGATGTCTTGATTAGCACATAGTTAAGTCTAAGACCATAAGTTGTGCTAAGATGTATATATTTAAAATTATTTATTTTTCACTTAATTTGTAAATCAAAACACAACACTTATGGCTTTTTGCCCCATTAAATTAACAAACAATGCTTATTTTTTTTTACACCAGACAAAAATATTGTTCTGAAGTGTAAAAACAGTTTTGGTTCAATAATAGTTAAACATAAAATTTTATATTATTTTTCATATCCCTCAATAGAAAATTAATGTCTAATAATAATAATAATAATAAAAATAATAATAATAATATCTCAGTCTTCAGATGTCTTTCTGTGGTTTTAAAAAATCCAGTTTTCCTCACTCAAGATGACAAATATGATTTCTTTGTGAATTTGGGACTTTGTTTAGTTGTTTTTTTTCACTGAGATGTTTAGTTTTTACTGTCACTGAGTTTAGCATATCAGATTCAACTAACATTTATTGGTTTTGTGAAAACTGCAATTCTCGGCATATTTTCTTCAATTAGATCAACCATAAACACATGTTATGTGAATGTGCAGTTATTTGGTTCATTTGTAAACAGAGGTAATAAAATGTCTGTATTGCAATACCTCTGTGTACAGAGTATTCATGTTATTTCTTCCACTGGAACTTGCTCATTAATCATGGTGACAGGTGATACTTTTTTCACTGACATGAGATATACAATTGTTAAAAAATTTGTTAGAAAGCTTAATATTGTCATTTATGATATCTGCAAAATAGAGAGTACCTTCATGGGAAAACTAATATGACAAATATTGATACCAGTGGTAGATGTCTTTTGTCTCACAAGTAGTGACCTCTTTGAAAGGCACTAAGGTGTTAAATGTGAGGACCACAGACTTTTAAATGCATAATGCATGTGTACTCAAGAAATTCTTCAGACACAAACTCAAAATTATTTAACTGACACTAGATATCCTACAGAGTGGGAAGGAGCAGAAGTTCTATTCTAAAAAGGATGACATATGCACAAAGATATATAATAATTAATTTAACCAAATACACTATGCCTTAGGAAAAAATACCTAGAATTAAAGTATCAGCTGATATCGGAAGAAAGGCGTGCAGCTGTAAACTTTAATCTAGTAAGGACATACCACCCTTGTGAAACAGGAGTAAAAACCATATCTGAAAAGAGATAAAACTTCAGAGGTCCCCAGCTGGACAGCAGGAAGCAGCCAGAAAGGATAAACTCTCAGATTAACTGAGTTTAGATCTCACTTTGACAGGATCCTCTATATTAAATGTACTGTATAATAGGGCTACAAGACGAAGAATGATAAAGCATTTGGAACTGGTGACATCCTCCTGTGACCTGAGGTGGATGAATATCAAGAAAAGTTTATGAAAAAAATGCTCAATGACTCTAAGAGAACAAAAGTAAACTGTCAAAGGAAGCCTCAGGGTCAAATATGGAAAAGTCCTGATTTCTATATGAGAAGTTGAGAAAGAAAAACAAAAGTAGCCTCTTCTCTGTTTCAGTCAAGCTCTTGTCACAGATAAACTTGGCTGCTCTAGAAAGACTTCAGCCTTCCCAGGCTGCTTCTGTGCTAGTGTGACTGTGCATTTGGGATCAGAATCTATTTTCCTGGACACTTATAATTAAATTCAAACTGTTAACATCTCCCCAGCTTGTACTTTCTTTATTTTAAATGTATCTTGAGGTGTTGCTCTATGAGGACTATCAGGAATGCCTAGGGAATTTAGTATTGACTCATACTGTACTTTCCATTTTCAAAAAGGTCACCAGGAAGTTTTGTCTGTTGAAGAAAAGACTGTTTTAATGCATCATGACCACAGGAGGAGAGAAAGTGCCTGTTAAAGGAGCCAAGAACTCCATAATATGCATACTTGGAAAAGTCAGAAATTATGAGAGTGTGAGCTTTAGTGATCTGGCAAGCGAACTGTTTAATCATTATCAATTTCCTTTAGTCAAGACGATAGAAAGTCCCTTTGTGGATACCCCCTTTCATTATTCTGTTGTTGTTGTTGTTGTTGTTTTTTGCAAAGAAGATCCATGGGTGTAAAGAGAGCTTTGGCAAGAGACCAAGGAGACACACATTTCCTGCCAGTAAAACATACTATTTTACTGATGTTGCTAAAAGACTCAGAGGAGAGTTTTGCCCTTGAATATATATGCCACTGCTGTTTACTTTAATGGGAGGTATGTGTCATATTCCAGTGATCAACCTTGGCAGTTGCAGAGAACTCCAGCTAGGAAACCAAATGCTTATTTCATCGATGTGCTGCACTTTCTATTGTTGGAGAGATGAAGACACCAGCAGACATACATACTCTTTCCATTTTGCTTATTTTAGAAGTAAAACTGGTTTATGACATGCTTGAAGAAACCTCACCTCCTTTATTAAACTCTCAGAGCACCAGTCCTTACACCAAAAACTCCATGAATATCCCATCATCTGTTTTTCTTTCAGTGTGGTAGACTGACTTTCAGAACACACTCTTAGATTCCTAGCACAAAATTCAGATGCGCCATGTTCTTCAAATATGAAATTCCAGGGAGAAGAATCAAACTGAAGGTTTATGAAAATCTCTGGAATTAGTTCTGGATTAATCTTGGGGGTTTTCTTGTGAAAGCCCAAGGTCTCACCCTAGGCTATTTGTTTTGTCATTAAAATTCCAGCTGCATTCATCCCTCTTTATGTCATATTAGCTTAAAATACCTAAAATCAAACATTTTTTTTTGGTTTTATCAAATTCCACAGTCCATCAAGTTAATATATTAATTTGTCATAAGACATAGAATATGTATAGCCAAGTGGGAAGAGACTGGGGAGTAGGTACAACCAATTTATTTTTGAAGGAGAAAAGCTTCATTCCCTGGAGATAGCATAGCAGGTATTTTGCAAGTGGAGGCATACTATTACTTAAATCCTCAAATACTTTTGTCTATTGTCTTCAAAAGTAGAACATGCATTAGCCCATATTAATTCAACCTCACTGTGACCCACAGTGACATATCACTGTCCTTAATCTTTATAAATGGCTTTTGCACTCTGCACCATCAAAAAACTTTCTTTTTGCTGATCAATACAAAGTGTATTTGAAAAGAGCATTATCTGCCTTTGAAAAAGCCTTCTGCACAATCAATGGTCTTCAGAAGCAGATGCTGATCAAGCAAGCATAGGCAACATTGTAGAAAGCTAGTAAATATTGATCCCAATTCAGAAAAGGAAATTGCCTTGTAGTTGCAGTGTCTGACTTCATTTAGCTCATAAGTTTACTAGAGGTTGATTGGCTGATCTGGTAAACACTATAGTGCATCATCACCGATCTCTGTGCTTGTATGAACAACTTGCCAGTTTTCCCTGGTCACACTGTGAGATAAAATTACAGTCAAAAAAATTTCAAAAATGCTAGAAAAGCATGACTAACACTAATTGTTCACATGATTTCATAGTGGATTAAAGTAAGCAATACAAAAGCTCTGACACAGGCATATTTTATGAATTTGTACTCCTAAACTAAAAAAATCCAAAACATAATATTCAATCATTTTTATACATCAGAGAGTCACCTAACTCATTTGGTTTGATAAAGTAACAGACTCAATTATTTTCTTTGTTTCCTAGGGTTTTATTGCTAGAACCTGGCATTTATGAGAGCAGAAACAGCATTCCATGGTAGGCCTAGATCCAGCCAGTACTACTCCACCAGTGTGGACAGAAGGAAAGATGCAAGGGAACCTCAGCAGATGATCTAAAGATCCATGCAATACATTACAATAAAACTTGAATTATTCTAGATTTACGATGTTGTTTATAACAGAAATCTTGCTTAGTACTTCCAAATTGTGAGAGTCACATAATTAGCTGTCAGAAAAGTGCACTGATCGTCATTCTGCAAAAGATATTTTAGCCTACAGCACGGTATAAATCACAGGAGGTGACGGTCATATCTTGTGTCACTGAAGTCAATAGGACTTAATTGATATTCAGCGGCCTATATGAGCATTCCTTCAGATTACTGTAGGAAAGGTTGTCCCTCACAAACAGAGGGCAAAAATACACTAATAGCAAGTCTAAGGTACAGAAGAAAATATACTAGTAAAGGTGTCACAAATACGTGATCAGCCCACTAGCCCAGTCAACTTTCTTGCTCTGGAGTAAAAACCAGCCCCAAACTCTCAGCAGGTGGAGAATGGACCACTTATCTTTGAGCCAAAAACAATGCTGAGCAATAAGTGACAGGACAATACCATGGCACCACAAGCATTTTGTGTCAAATAGCTATTGTCCATCATGGCACCTTGCTGGAGGATTGGGATGGAATTGAGGAAGTCTATGAACAACACAGACACACTTACTCAAAAATTTGTTCAGAATAATAAGGATAAGAATGGCCATTCTTCCTGTCCAGTCTGAAGCTAGGTAAATTCATTGGCGTTCACTGGCAAATCATCTTTATAAAAAAGGCCCAAATGGACTTTTCACAGAACATGTGTCTTCTATTAAACAGAAAAAATAAATCTGAAATTTAAAGACTATCTCTGGCATCGTAGACATTTATGATAAAAATATTTTCCTCTTTATTTTTTAACAGATTTACAGAGATTAGTTACTAAAAAACTGCAAAGTACTTTCATCTGTACTCTCAAAAATATGTCACTACATGGATAAAACAAACTTTTACATTTTAATCAGTTTTAAGAACTTATAAAAGTCTGAGGTAAAACTTAAGACATACTTTCACCCTAGAGTTTCAACCTATCTCAGTTGAAAACAATAATAACAATAATAATAACAATAATAATAATAATAATCCATAATCTTCAAACCTAGCTCTTGAACAACTTAGAGCAAAATTTCCTAGACTGAGAGCCTAATTTTCCACACAAATACAGTAATTAGATATGAAACTGCTCATGTACCATAATGTTGTCATATTGTGGTATTTGGTCTGTATCAGGAGGTAAATCAGGGAGCAATTGTGTGGTTTTACAGCCACAATATATTTGGAGGGTGGTAAGAGTAGTTTGGGCTGTCCGGATGATAGCTAAACAATGCATCTGAAATAGGGCTGTTTCTACTATATATGTGGAGGACAGAATATGACAGAACGATATTTTTCACTGCCAGTTTGTGGGCTGTTAAGAAAAGTGCTTGGTTTGGGTTGACAAGCCATATGTGATAAATGGTGCATAGTTTTGTAGGACAGTATTTTCTCAGCAAGAGGTGAAGGCTTGCCTTATTTTAGAAATGAAGTGGAATGACTTTGTTTCTGCAGGATGGTGGTCTGATGCCAAGGAGTTGTAAAAATCCACATACATATATCCACCATAATGATGTCAACCCCTTTTTAGCATTATTAGAATTATTTTGCAATACTGCTCAGAACCCTCATTGGAATGAAGACCACACTGTGGTCTATGTTTGTTCCTGTTCAGTGCAAACAGATAATGAAATTGGGTTCTTTACTTTCTGGAAAAGGCTATTGTTGCATTTTTGCTGCTGACTCAATACATTACAAATATATTACCAGAGAAAGTCCCATATAACTGCAGTTGCCAGCAACACACTATCATACATGGCTTAATTTATGTCTCCTCTGGCACTGGTACTCACGACTTACACAATACATGTGAAGGAGGCCCATCAGAGGGCTCTTAAACTATTTTAGAATACTAATCAGTCCCTACACACTACAGCTTTTATGCTGTTTACAGTAGGCTACAAAGGCAGAAGCAAGCTGCAAGTGCAAGCCTCAGTCAGGGCAGCAGCCCTTAGTCCTGTACCATTACCAGCACCCAGCAAATCCAATTCTAAGGTAATTACATCCTTGCTAATCATCAAGTATATGATGACACAAATCCCTAAAATAATAGTTGCTAGTAAAAAATAATTCCTATTGCATGGAAACTACTGCTTCTCTGCAAGACCCCATGTTCCTAAGCAGCACCATTCAGAAAGCTCTCAGTGAGCTCAGCACACTCAGAAGAGCTTGCACTGTGCAGGTCAGAGAGCATCTCCACCACATCCCAGCCCCTGGCTGTGCTGGGGCAGAGGCACAGGGCCAGGATGTAGACTTGACAGTCCTCAGAAATTGAAAAGAACAAGTAACAGCAAAGGACACTGCAATATAAGAACAGCTGAGAGCGAGACTGCATCAAATCCATGTATTGGGGTGGTGCTTAAAAGATCAGTCACCAACAATGCAACTCAAACAAAGAGCAAGACGACAGCACGATGAAAAACTGTGAGGAAAAAAAAAGAGCTAGGTAATTTTGTTATGCAATATAATATACCCTTTTCAAGGATAACATCATGTGTGCAAGCTCCTAATTAAGAATTCTATTTCTTTGGCCCTGGAAAAAGTAAAAAAGTGAAGTTTAGCGCAGTAACTTTTTGCTTTAAACTGAGCAATGAAAGTTTGATCCCCTGACATAAATGACAAAATCCTCTAGGCTCTTGCAGCTCAGTGGAAACGGCCAAATCTGCATTCAACTTGTTTTTCACATTTCCATCATTGTGCAGAATGAAGCCTTGGGAGCCCAAGGGACATGTGTTTAGCTGCCATTCTGCAGCGCTTGTAGCATTTTAACTTCAAGCCTCTGGGAAAAAGCTGCATACCTATTACTATGGCTTTGGAGTTTAAATTGTTAGTTGATGTGTCCTGTTTAACAAATCCAAAAAGCAGTTTGTGCCTGAAAAATAGACCAGGGCCCTGCAAGCAGAGAAGGGTTTTGGCTGGCTGTTTTTTAAGTAAAAGCCTTAAGAAGTGGCAGTCAAAAGTAAGTAATCAAATATTTGTCCCTCTTGTCTGCCTCTGGGTTATTTTACACTTAAATTGACTCATTGCTGGCATTCTAAGTTTGGCAAAGTACAGTGCTCACCTATCTCACCTTCTGCATGAAATATGCTTATGAGAGTCAAAAGGAGATGGGCTGACCCATTCTTCTTTCAGCTGAGTTTTTACTTCCATGTTTGGTCAATGCAAAATAAAACCAAACCAACAAAACCCCAAGCCTAGAATGCCTTTCCACATTCTCATACAAACCTCATTATACATAATCAAACATGATCAGCATTTTGTAAGTTCGAAGTACATTTTACTTTTCTCTACAAGTATTAACAAGGAAATACATATAAAACATAAAACAATATTTAATTTTATATGCTTTTGTAGACAGATGTGTTTCTGTAGGCTTGGACGGGCGTGCTGTTGATTTTCATTAATATATATAATCTGCCCTCTGTTTATTTTATATCTTGTGAAATAAATAGTAGGTGATTTACAGTGCAATGACAGTCAATACACTTTTTAAATCTAAAGAATAGCCTTCATACCTGAAAGGATTAACTTTTTTCAGTGTGCTTTAAAATACTCTTTCTTAAAAAGAAGTCTGTTGTTACAAATGAGCTTATGTTGGCCAGCTAGACTATTATCTGGGGAACAAATGTTTCCTTGTGAACATGAGACAACTTGCAACTTTTATTATTGTATTTCAAATAATGGAAAGTAATAGTAAAATTGCTGCAATAAACTAAAAGAAAATCTTGATAGGCAAGTCTGTTATGCAATATGTATTCCCCTTGCTGTTCCCTCACTGGTGCCAAAAGCATGTCACTCAGGTAATTTGTTTTAGACCCTTAACAAGACTTAGAAGCAATTATTATGAAACACTGACACAACAGATCTCACCAACAATTGAAGTTTGACAGCTTGTGAGAAAAGTCTCATGTTTATGTCATTGGAGAGTTGATCCTTGTATGACCTCCTTTTTCACTGCTGTGAATGATAAACTATCGCTTTCCAGTGGTTCACTATAGCTGAAGGCCCACTGTTCTGTACTTGTAAAGGAAATTTTCAGTTCGTTCTCTGAATCAAATGAAGCTGGAAACTCCTTTGGTCCCTTTGACTGATATAGTTTAGACTTTACGATATGCTCTAACTGTGTAAGGAGCTAAAAACCCAAATATATCCACACCGTGCATTTGTAAAGAACTGGAGAACAAACATCTGTAGAGATATATGTGCAGGGCTATCACACATACACTTACGGATTGAAAATAGATTCACATTTGCTTTTCTAAGGAAACTGAAACAACTTAAATGTGAGAGAGGGAGAGAAATCGCAATATATTTATTTGCCTTGTTTCAGAGTAGAGGTTGGAGGGATTATTTAAGAGCTTATGTTCATTCCAGAATCTGCAAGCACCCAAATCAAGTACTCTTAAATCACGTTTCAGAGGCAAGTGGAAGGTGATGTGGTAAGCAGGTCTACATATTCATGCTGCAAGTGTTCCTCAAAACTCGCCTGAATCAGCTGGAATTGTTGTAGAGCAGTGGAATAGAAACAATCTTCAGGCAGTGAGTTTAGAGCTCCTTGCACTCCTGCATTTAGTTTGAACTGCACAAGACAAAGCTTGTATTTCTTTCTTTGTTGTTAGGTAGCTTTCTTATTGAAGATAATTTTCTAGAAAACCAAAAATAACAAAAAAACCCACCAAACTGACAAATCAACACCATACGCTCCAAAACAAACAAACAACCCACCAAATTTCTGACTGATTTATTTATTTGTGTACTCACATCTTGGTTTCTTTGCTCTAAATATATAATTGTAATGAATCACCGTATTTTTGTTCTAAATATTAGCTGAAGCTGGTTGGAAAGGGCAGAACCTTAACCTGGACATAGATAATGACACTAGCTTAATGTATTAATTGTGTAAAAGTTGCAGCTGGTAAGTAAGGTTAAGAGTCCAGTGATTATAGAACACATTGACTGCATTTCACCACATCCTTAAAATGTTCTTAACCTAACATGAGTTAGATTACATCCCAGCTGAGAGGAAACCCAACCAATACATCATTCTCAGGTCCTCTCTGCCAGACCTTAGGCAAGCTTGGCCTGCAGGACAGTCAGATAGAGTCTGACTCGGAGATGGGATGAAGCACGGAAGTAAATGAAGGACTTAATGTATGTTCCAGAAATCCTTTGGTATCCTCTGATCTTGCTGTGATACCTGGACAATGAGTCATGGTTTTAAATCAAAGTGTAATTCTGTGATACTTCTCTCTCGGAACAATATGGTTACATTGTGCTTAACAGAATCATGCTTGTTCACCCTGGAAAACTAAACACACATGCTGACTATACACCCCACACTCTAGCACAAGTCTCACTAAACTTTGGGCCACCTGCTAACCAGAGAGGCCTGAACCTTTGGAATTATGTTCTGTTTCTCCTTTTGTTTATATTTATATGTATACAAAGCCCTGCTAATTGTGCCAGAGAAGAAAGGGTAAAAACAACAGCAAACTCAGCTTGAATAATGGTTATCTAATAATCTGGGAAGTGTTACTTCTACATCAGGAATACTTTCCAAGATTTCCCAAGACTTTCCAAGAGCTGACAGAATAGCAAATTGGTACAAACTATTGTAATTTTCACAGAAATATATACTGTACTTTAATGACACACTTCAGTGGCATGTTGAAATAATAAAATCAGTGTCAGGAACACAAATACTTTGCCTTGCAATTATTTTAGACTTTTAAGATGCTAATGCAGTTTTACCAGTGAATTCCTTGGTGGGAATGTAGGCCTTCTGCTAACCTGGTGTCTTGGCTCTCTTATTACTACAGTTTAACATCTCAAAGGTCTGTAACAGATTCTTCTTCAGTCTCTCAAAAAAAGCTTCAAAGACAGCTGTTGGGATATCCACAACAATAGTGGCACACAGGTCCATAGCTATGATGCTAAATGGCACTGAACATGATTCTTTAGGTGAATGTAACTAAAATGTTAAAATCTACCAATCCATACAGGCATGATCCCTCCACATTTCTGCTTATACTCCATGATTAATCTTTGATCAGTGCCCCTCCATACATCTGCTCCCCTCCTCCCATTATTATTTATCTTTATTTTATTTATTGCCATTGAAACTGGCAATCTCAAGGATATGAGGTGTTTAATGTCTTGCTCATTACTGCAAAACAAATGCACGTTTGTGTGAATCACCGTCATTAGCAGAAACGAGAGCACTCCTAATTGCAAACAATTACTCAACAAGTGTTGCTCTTCCCCAAGAAACCTATTAAATGCTCACAGTGGAGCACCTGGCAGCCTTCTGAGACTTCCATTTCCTATGCAAATGGAGACTGCCATGGAATTCGATGACTTTTATTCAGTTGTTTTAGATAGGTGGGTAAGACTTATTTAAATGTCTCAAGAAAGAATGCCCACAAATTACAGAATTTGTCAGACTTACCTGCATTCTTATCCCACTTATCCTAATTGGTTTTGTGTTTAGTTGGTTGGTGTGTTTTCTTTTTTTTGGTGGTTTTTTGGTTGGTTGGGTTTTTAACAACAACAAAAACCCCCAGCAATCTATCTTCTGGTTCTAAAGATCTCTCTCCAGAAGTGATAATATTGACATGTCCTAGCCATGATGCCCTACGGAAAACAAAGCATCTTGGTTTTCCAGGGGCATTGGCAATCACATCTTTTATCAATAATTGAACCTGAAAGAGCTTAGGTTTCTGTGCAATTTACAATTGCCTCCTTGATCCTAGGTATTTCACATCTGGAAAACTGCATCATAGTATCACACCTAAAAACCAAAAAGTTGTGTTTTCTATTTTCATATCCCCTAAGGATACAAGTCATAAGAGCAGACTTTCACCCTCAAGGTTACAGCAACAGTTACATTCTTCTCGTGCAGCACCTCAACCAGGTGATGGACACAGCAAAGCTTCTGCCATTTAGGAGTTAATGCAGCTGGTGTGTGTGCATGCACTAATTATAGATCACAGCATGCAGTAGGATGCTCAGGAAGTTCAAAGAGAATATTAGATCCCTGACTCCAGCAGATGCACAGCTCTGGGGTATAAGAAAAAAATGTGTGAGCATATCACACAAGCTTCCTGAGCAGCTAGAAACAAACCTGGAACCCTGCAGGCTATTGTTGGATTTGTAAAATTGACAATAGCCTCTGCAACTTGTAATTTAGTCTTGTTTTTCATTATTATTAAGATTATTGTTTCAGTTTACTGAGCTCATGAAAATATAAGTAGAGAAGAACATAGGGATTCTCTGCCAGTATTTATGCTATAAAATATTAACCTGTTGATGCCTTGCATTAAAATGGATTCATTTTTAGAGAGAGCATAATAGTTCTATCATCTTTATGTAAGAATCATACACTATTCTGAAGTATCTTGAAACTGCTCCTTGAGTTCTGCCTTTCTAAATTCAGTTTATACAATATTTAGAATACATTTAACACACACAACCCTTGTTGTTTGAAGACAACTAGATCAGGCCATAGAGCTGCTGGCTGTGATGTAGCCTTACAGCTGTTTGGGCAGAGTAGGGCAGAACGGTTAAGGTTAGAAATACCCAGTGAAGAGTCTTTTCACGCCTCTAATGTAAACCATAGAATTTAAGGCTATAAGAATTTATTTTTCTGTACCATCCAGTTAATCTTAAAGAATTTCACACAGTCAGTAGTGGGATAGAGACCTTCATTCCCCAGTAGGGCATCCATTATCGGGCAAAACTGACCTCCTGACTAATAACAAGCCTGCCTTTCATCTTGTTTTCACTGTAGGCAGCACAATAGCTTGGAGAAACATCTTCCAGAAAGACATCCAGTCCTGAACTGAAGATGCCATGAGAAGTAAAAGTGACCACTTTACTCCAATAATCTGTTTCAAGGGCTTCTCAGACTTACTGTGAAATTGTGCACTTGATTTCTCAGATGACTCTGCCTTGCCTCAGCCTCCAGCCATTGGTTCTAATTATGCCTCTCTCTACTAGATTAAAGAGCCTTTAGTATCCTACACTGTCTCTCCTGATGTTACTTTTACAGTGAGATCAAACCACCTCTGACCTTCTTAATACAATAAGCAGAATGATCTTTAATGTTCCTGGAGTAAAATGTCTCCTCCTGGGCCTCAAATAATCACTGTGGGTCTTCTCTCCAGTTCTGGGCACCCTCTACGATGTGGATATTAGAACTGATTGCATGAATACATCTATATATTTGTTCACTACTTCCCTGTTAACATATTCAGGGAGCATATTCTTGAGTTTTTGCCTCAGTTTTGCCATTCAAACACTCCACTGCCTGGATCAGTTGCTTTTCAGAATGCAAGTCCCCATATTGCAGCTACACAGTGGGCTCCTTGACATATGATTCTGTTTGACACTGCCTCCCACCCCCTATGGATGCATCTTTTTCACTCACACATCCATACTTGATTACCTAGACCCAACACTGGCTAACTCTATGTTAACCCCCACTAGATTTTTTCACCTGCAGTTCTGTATGTACCTCCAGATCAAAGACTTGAGGCTAGACCTGGAATCTTTTCTAGATACAGCTCACTCGACAACAATCTCCCACTGACATTTTTCGCCTTTTGAAATCTGTGTAAGTTATATCCACGTTACACACATACCAGGGAGGAACACTGCCAAAATATGTCCACATAGTGTGCCACAGCATCATGCAAAACCTCTATTACCGCAGACGTCCTGTTGTGGCCCCAAGTCTTCACTACCATATGCAGTACTTTCCTGAGCAGCACACATAACACTCCTTGTTTTCCCACCTAGCTACCATTGAAGCTACTTCTCAAGTGGGTATAGCTACCTATTCCCACAGAATCACAGAATTTTAAGGGTTTGAAAGGTCTTCTGGAGATCATAATTCAACACCACTTCCCAAAGCTAGGTCACCTAAAACAGGGTACTAACCAGCTTCATTTTTTAGTATATCCAAGGATGGGGACTTCCATGATCTCTCTGGGCAATCGGTCAAGTGAACAATCGCCATTACAGTGACTTTTTTTTTCTTATTACATTTAAGTAGAATTTTCTGTGTTTCAGTTTGTGCCTATCACCTCTCAGCTTTTAGTGGGTACCACTAAGAAGAGTCTGACTCCATTTTCTTTGCTCCTTTCTATCAGACATTACTAAGATTTGCTCCTGAACCTTCCCTTCTCTAGCCTAAGTGATCCCATCTCTCTTAGCCTCTCATATGTCAGAGGCTACAATCTCTTCAGCATCCTTGCAGTCCTTCATTGGCCTTGCTCCTGCATGTCCAAGTCTGCCTTTCACTGGACATCCTAGACTTGGACACAAAACTCCAGATGTGCTCTCAGCATGGCTGAGGAGAAGAACCACCCCTTTAACCTGCAGGTGAAGCTCTAACACAGGATAGCTACTGCTGGCTGCCTTTGCCACAGGGGAAAATCTGTGGCTCACATTCCACGCGGTGTCCACCAGGAGCCCTGCAGCCTTTTCTGCAAAGCTGCTTTCCAGTCAGTCAGACCCCAGCCTGTTCATGAGGGTGCCTGGAGTTTAATTCCTCTCCAGGAGTAGGGCTTGACATTTATTTTCTTTCATTCATGTCTGAAGATTCCCACCGGCCTACCTCAGCAACCTCTGAAGATCCCACTTAATGGCAGTGCAGCCACCTGGTTTATCAATCACTTCTCACATGTAAATATGCCAAGGGCACACTCCATCCCATCATCCTGGTTATGCGTGACCGTGTTGAGCAGTACTGGCCTTATCAGCAACCTCTGATTTAAAGAACTAGTGATGAGACTCCAGCTGGCCTTCATGCATGTGACCCCTACCCATTCACCTTTTGTCCACTGTCCTCTAATCTCACTGTTCTGTATCCTGTTGTCAATGAAGAAGTCAGAGATGGCAACACTGAAAGCTTCACAGCCACGACTGTCTGCCACACCAGTCACCAAATTACAGAAGGCTATTGTGTATATCAAGCATGATTTCCCATTCCTAAAGCCAGGCTGACTACTCCCAATCACATCTTGTCCTTCTTATGTCCGGAAATACCTTCCAGAATTATTTCTGCATCACACTGCACACAGTCAGCAAGGCTGACTGGTCCCTAGTTCTCTAGAACCTCCTTCTTGCCATTCCTGAAGATGACATTTGCTTGCTTTCAGTTGTCAGGGAACTCCCCAAAGAGCTACAGCCTTTCAAAGATAATCAAGAGCAGCCTCGTGATGGCATCAGACAGCTCCCTCAGCATTTGTGGATGTATCCTATTGGGTCCCACAGGTTTGTTTATGCCCAGTTTATTTAATGTACTTAAGCTGATCCTTCACAAAGGGTAAGGTTTTCTTTCTTCAGACTCTCCCCAGTGTCCTCAGGGACCTGGGATTCCTGAAGGCTGATTTTACCAGTAAAGGAGTGAGGCAAGAATGGTATTCAGTATCTTGATCTTCTCCATGCCCTTGATTACAGAGACCACTGGAAGAAACAGCTACAACCATCATAAGAGCAAGAAGCTTGCTGTCTCTTTCCTTCTTAATTCACCAACCAACCAAATATAGAGCTTGACTTTAGTAAACCAGACTGCCTAACATGCTAGAAATTATGGCAAAATAGAGAAAAGTATTTGTAATTTAAAATGGCAAGTATTATTTCAGTTCTTCTGATAGTTTGGAATGTTCTTAAAATGTAAGGAAAATGAAAATGGGGAATAGCAGAAAAATAGAGAGGAATTAGATAAACAAATTACAGTATTTGGGATACAAATGGGTTCTGCATTAGAAACTATCCCTAAGCTGTGATATGTTCAGCAGAGTAGAAGCATGGCTACGCTAACATAAACATTTTTTTAGATTAAATATACAACTGAAATATAGTGTTTTGTATTTCTTTTCTTGAACTATTAACACAAGTAGACCCTCATAGGAAAGAAGGATGGATTTGAGTCTTAGAAATTAAAGCAATTTTGAGAAACCCATACAGAAAATGCTGAAATCACAAAAGGAGCTTCAGAACCACCATAATGATCAGCCAGTTGGCAACAAATATTTTCTCCAACTAAGAGCAGTAGTGGGCACTTGGCAGAAGTTAAGGAAGGCTGGACAGTGTCCAACATGAATGGACTTGTGCTTCTTGAGTGCATTCACTGTTTTTTATATTCCCTGGTTAAAAAGTCTGTAACATTCTTTTTTTGTGTAAGTGGTTTAAATCTGCTTTCTGATAAGTTCTTTGGGTGCCCTGAAAACATTATATTAAAATGCTGAAAGCTGCTCCCTATCCAACCCTCTCCCAATTACTCACAATTTTATCAATACTTACCATAATCCATTTCAGCTACCTCCTCTTGAAGCTGAAAGGAACAGTGTCTACTAGAGGCAAGTTGCTCCATTCCTCTGATAAAAGTTCCCCTTCTCTGTTACAGAGACTAAAAATATGGCAACACTCAAAAGGAAGATATTCTTATGGACAAGATACACATCCTGATTTCTACTACAGAATCTAAGTGAAATGAAACAAAACATCAAGTTTTCAGCACGGGTTCAGGTGTATTCAACTTTTTCAATTTTGTCTTCTTTTTGCCTTATTAATTTTTCAAATAAATTAGTCCATTTGACTGTGTTCCCCAATATCCTGGCATGCACATACAGCTGCCGGGAGAAGGACATTGTTTTTTTAAGTCCACCTAAAAGTGTAACGTCTGGCTCTAATTCACTATTCTCCCATGAAGGCCATGGGGAGGATTCCATTTCTTTCTTCCCTATTCCCTCTTTTCTAGCTAATGTCTGCTGCTGTCACACACCGCTGATAGCAGCAGAGCGAGATGGGTAAACCAGATCAAAGAGAAATGTCAGCTCCAATTTTTGTCCATAGGATTGTAAAGTAACAAGGAGTTAAACAGAGTCATGCCATTTTTCAGCATTTACATTTCATAACTGGTACTTCTTTGCCATACATCTCATATTAAACAGCTTCCTAGCAAGTAAAAACCAAATTTCTTACCCTCCATAGTGTCACTGAGTTCAAAAAGGTCTGAAAAAAGGTAGCATAAGGCTGAATTTGGCTCTGTGCTTCAGAACTGACAACCTGGTGTAGCAGCCTGCAGCAGCAGCACATATAGGAAGAATTTCTTTCCCTCTGTGGATTGCTATTGCAATCCTTGACTCAGCCTTTGCACAGATTTTCCCTGGAAATCAAACGGGAATTTACCGTATGGAACCAATGCAGAATATGCAGCTGCGATTTTCAGGTTAGATAACTGAATATAATCAAAGAAGGGAGTTTTGCCTTTCCCTACAGCCAAATCTGCATTCAGCAAAGTAAAGGCTGTTCCGGTTGCAAAATACACTGTAAAAAACAGAATCTATCATCACGGCATTAAAAATGTTACTTGATATTCACACACTGACTAACTTCAAAAGGAACAGTAAAGAAATAAAAACAACCTCAGCACCTACAGTATTTAATGGCAGTGGTACTCGACCTATGGAATTCATTCTTCAGAGGCCTATATAGAGCTTTTATCATGGGTCTGAGTGAGAAATCGTATGACATGCTGGCTCAGTTCTGTTTCTTTTCAGCTATTCTGCAACTTGTTGGATGACATCTTTCACCATTTCCTTCCATTTACGTATGTAAAGTTTCTCTTTTCCTCCTTGTAAAAACATACAACCTACACAATCAATTACTTTGCCCTAAGACACAAATTGTAGAGTGCCTTCAGGATTTCCTTAACTGTATTTGATGAATGCATTCATTCATAATTTTTAATAAAATGGTCACACGCGGTTTTGTATTTTCGACTTGTGTGCCTCTTGTGATTTCAAATGGCTCTTCGATTGTTAAAGGTCGAGTGCCATTGCTCTGAGGGGCATATTTTCATTGCAGTGCATGAAGAGTTATGCACGTCAATCTTTAATCAAGATGAAAAGTCCCCCTAATGCTTTCTGCTCACAAGCTCAATGCAAAGCAAAAGAAAACTTACAACAGAAGTTGCAAGTTTAAAAAAAAAATCTATTTTAGTATGTTTTCATCTAGTAAATCATTAATAACTTCATGATTCATTCTGAATTATTTTATTCTCTGAAACCAATGTCATTAACGTGAGCAGTTCCTAGAGAAAAGCCTGAGCTGCCTTGTCAAAAAAATAGTTTCATCATGAGGCAACTGCTCTTAATAAATAAGATGTGAATGTACTTTATGGCAGCTTCTGAGGAAAAATTACAAATGAAATTATGCACATGGGGATCAATTCTAACTTCCAGGAAAAAAAAACAAAAACCTACAGATAAAATTCTGGGATGTAATAAAAACCATGCATTCGAGAGCAGCATTTCTCCCACACGAAACCAATAAAGAAACAGACTCTTGATCCAACTGAGACTATGGCTATATATGCTAATGCACATAGCATCCCATGGAACTGTCACAGGTAACATGTGCATGCAAAAGCCCTAATTCACACTGCAGCAGTCCTGTTGATTCAAACAGACAGACCTGAGAACTCCATTCTTCTTCTCATGCCCTCCCTTATCCTCATGTCTAAAAATGGATCAAATTTCTTGTTAACCTAGGAAGGGAAAAAAATTTTCTGAAATGGATTTGCAATCAAGGGGAAAAAAATTAAAATCCAATGGGTTTGCTTAGTTTTGAAAACCCAAAGAAACACAGTATATAGTGATATGTTTTTTATTTTACTGGTTTAGTATCTGTTTTTTATACAAATGACCACAGAAACATATTTAAAATTTGTTTTCTAGTATATGAAAATACATTAGATTAAAACAGATGGGATTTTTTGAAAGTATTTCTAAGAAGATAATAAAGGGAGTTTTTGAAAAAAGAAAAATAAAAAATGTGTTGAAATACAGAGGGAAATGTATTTGGACTATTCACCTAGGTTTTGGTAAGATCAGGTTTGTGAGATTCCATTTTCTGTGAGAAAGGTAACAGAACATTTAACGCAAAAGTTTCTGAGGCCTCTTTTAATGTTAAAGTAAGATCCCCCTTGTTCTGACAGCAAAAACTGTGGGGTTTTTTGCCTTAATTTTTCAACAGGAATCTTGAAAAAACTGAAGGTACTATAGATTTACTTGAGATGACTCTTCCAGCTTTGCTTACCTACAGAAAACTAAATTCTGGCAGCTTTTCTGAATTCATAATTTTGTTCTGGAATAAAGTTACTAATAACAGTGAGGAGAATTTGACTGGGTTTTTGTTAGGCTTTTTTTCTTTTTCCAAGTAGTGTGGATTGATACACATTATGAAATTCACTTACTTCAGAGAAAAATTACACCTTAGACCATAGCAAATATTAAAGTTAGCACAGTTCAAACAATCTTTTTTTAGACTGAAAATACTTAAGAAAATTACTATAATATCCCATCATAAGATTATCAGTTTTGTTAAATATATTTAATTGGGGAAGTCTTCTTTATATAATGTTTCTTAACCTTATTCCTAAATATTTGACATTGTATCATGCAATACAAGTATTGAATTAATTTTCTCCCGATGCTTTTGCACTTCTGTGGGAACAAAATGATTTTTTCAAGTGCCTCACACAGCTTCCGTTGGCTTTAGTTCCCTTTAAACGTTGCCAACTCAGGCTGCACAGATTTGGACCTTCTCTTTTGTACCTGTTATTTTCAGGCTTAACCCTAATTTCGGTGTTACAAAATTCAGAGCTATAAATAATCAGTTCATATTTTAACTGCAGAGGAGCTCTGTTAATCCTTTGAGAGCCACATCTTTACGTGCCCAAACACTTCTTCAATACTTTATTTCCTGTTGTCAAGCTGTGATACCCAACGCACAAAACACGCATGCAAGAACAAGCAATAAATACGAGTTTGCTAAAACTCTCCCCCTCTCCCTCTGGTGAGAAATGCATGTGTCCCGACTGGATGTACATGTGTTTTCCCATGTGAGAATCCCCTCTCTGACAACAAACAATCCATGTTTGTCACTGCCATTGAACTGACTAATCCGGGCAGTATAGAAGGCGACTTATATATCACGAAACAATGGGACTAATTTGAGTGACAATCACTTAAGCGGAGCGGGCTCCTCAGCGGCACAAGGCAGCACGGGGTTCCAAACTGAAATGCACCGCAGCTTAAAAATACAGGAAGAATAGCAATGGCAATACACAAGGGGAAAGGAGAAAAAAAAAAAAAAAAAAAAAAAAGAGAGAGAGAAGACATCTTTCATAGGACAGTGCTTTTTTGAAAAAATGGAATATATATATATCTACACACACACATTATTTTACCATTTTTAATTTTTTTCTTCCCCCCCCCTTAATGGTCAACACACCCTTGATCACTTTTTCCTGGGGAAGAAACTACTTGGCCACTCCTTTCCGAGGCAGATCCCGCTTTCCCGCACCCCACCGAAGCGACCTTCGCCGTGCCCCCGCGGCGGGCGGGGGCTCCGGGTCGGCCAGAGCTGCGGGGGTGAGCACCGGCTCGCTCCCCTTGGAGGTCTCACTCACACCTGCGGCTTTAGGAGCGCGGCTGACGCCGGCCCGAGCCGGGACGGTGCAGTGTCCGCTGCCGGGGCCGGGCCCGGGGGTCGCCGAGCTCGGCGGGGCGATGGAGGCCGCTCCGGGCGGGGGCTGCCCTGAGGGGACGGCGCGGCTTCAGTGGAGCTCGTGCACCCCCTACAGGCCGCGCGCGGTGCAGCGGGAGCGG
This sequence comes from Eopsaltria australis, assembly GCA_034509425.1. Classification (NCBI taxonomy): domain Eukaryota; kingdom Metazoa; phylum Chordata; class Aves; order Passeriformes; family Petroicidae; genus Eopsaltria; species Eopsaltria australis. The sequence goes on along the minus strand of JAVTVJ010000004.1, from coordinate 2,819,046 downwards.
GGCGGCCATGGCGGGGGCAGCGGCACCGCGCCGGCCCCGCGGAGAGAGAAAAGCCCCCTTCAGCGGCATCTCCTCCGGCCTTTCCTGTCGCCCAGTGTAAGCACTGCGAGCTTTTACCCTTGTTCTGAATTAACTGGCGGGCAGGGAAGATTCTTGAGGAATGGTTGCGCAGGGAGAAGAAACTTCTCTTGGGCGGCAGGTCAGCTCCGTGCTGACAGGAGCTAGGAAATACATAGAAGGCCCTTCGCAGATTTATAAATAAATAAATAAATAAATAAACAAATAAATAAATAAAACCGGCCAGTTTCCAAACCAATGTCAAGGGAAAAAAATAAAAAGAAACAGACTTGTCGGCCTGACACAGGGCCTGTGTGGAAGGAAACAGGCGGATACCTGATTCCTAAACGGGCATCTCAGCAGAGCAATGGTCCCACAAAGGGTAAAGAGGCCATTAGAACCAATTCCCATCCTCCCGGTGAATCCAAAATAAAGGTGTCTGGAGGTGGGGCACTTTTGAAAAGGAACTGAGTGTCCCATTTCAGGCTGAGCTGGCTGTGACCTCTCTGTCCGTGAGCCATCTCTCCCATACACACACCCAGAGTACTCAGCCACTCATCCATGCTGGGTACCACTGGGGCTTGCAATAGGCACCAGTGCCAGGGAGCAGGGCACACTCACCAGCTTGAACTCAATTCTCAGCTAAGCAGCCTCTTTGCAGGCATCCTAGAGCCATTACATCTGTATAGAAATTGTGTTTGAACCATTTTGTAGCCTCAGTTGCACTGCATAAATCTTATTTTACTCAGTTAGCTGCAGTCAAGTTACTGGAGATTGACATGGATTAGAGTATTATAGAGAAAAATTATAAAAACGAAAGAGGCAAAGGGAAGGCCTCCAAAGGGAAAGTTCTCAGTGTGGGCCAGTTTCCAGGTTATAGGCAAGTGAAATTAGAGGTGTTTAGTGTGGCCTTCCTGTTCTTGCTCATCACATCCCATCTCTCACCTTAACAGTATTCTTTCTACAATTTTATTATATATATATATATATATATATATATATATCCATTACATATGGGGATACAATTCAGAGCAGAATCCTAATTTTGTATGGCCAATTAGCAAAATTACTGTTACTTTTGAAAGCTCAGAACAAATCATTGCTCCCATCTCTTCAAATCTACAGGTGTCCTATCCATCAGGTTTAACAGAACATGAAAGGAAACAGATAAGATGTCTCCCTTGTACTCACTTGTCTCCTGAGGTGGAGTGGCTTTTTGTTTCATGATGATGCAGAGAGAGTGGGAACCACCAAAACACCTTTCCTGCTGAGACAGCTCTAGGGGACATCCACCACACTCCCAAAATTTGTTTTGACTGATACAAACCAAGCAGTGAGGAAAAAAAAAAAATCATGTAAGTACCCCATCTTCTCCTTACAGTCACAAAGACTGGACTTCATGTAACACTAGGTGGAGGTGGGTTTTTTTAAACTAAATGGCTCTATATACAGGGGTTTTAGTTAAAGCAATAAATACCATCCATCTTCTCATTAAAAAATTCAGGATTGAAAATGCTACCATCTCTTATCCTTGGCTTACTGGTACACAAAAATGTATGAAGGTTTCCTTCCCTCAATTACACCTCCTCAAGATAACATTTCTTAATTAACACCTTAATTAGCACTGAGCGGGTATGGCCTATAGTTTATTGGATCTATTTAGCTCTCCAAGCAGCTGCATTGCTTTTAATCAGCAGCGATATTTCCCAGAAAGCAGAAACAACACTCCTGCTCTAAATATGCTGCAATATGTTTCATCATTTATCTCCCTGTCCACCAAGGGGAATCCTTCGTAAAGGCATGCTTTATACCTGGGCTTTTACTCTTCTCTGAATACCTGGAATTTATGTTTTTTCCTGACTGACAGTCAGAAATTAATCTCAACAGAGAAGGTTTAGGCAAGTGAAAAGACTCACCTCGGTTTTACTTCCTAGCCAAAGTTGTAGGAACTTGAGGTATTCAGGTAGTGAGTGATAGGGTGTTTACATGCTCAGATGAAGAAAAGATCTCTTCAGTAACCTCATTTAAAAATTACTGAAAAAGCATGTAAATTAATTGTGCAACACAGCTTGTCTTTTAACTTCTGCTTATCTCCAATTTGAACTGAAGGTGCAATAATGTTTTGGTGTTGCCTGTGTGAGCAAGTTGGTATTACAATTTTGCCCGACCACCACAGAGAACAGGTGTCTGCTACTCTCAGCTAAGCAACTTCTGTTCTACCCTTGCAAAAGCAGGATATGCCTCCATGCTGCTAGGTTTGACAGGCTATGCTAGTTCTTAAATTACAAGTGAAGTAGGATGCTGTTGGCGGGGTGGCCATTTTCAGCAGAACAAATTACAGTCTGCGTCTGAAACACAGCTCTTCTGAAATCAACCAGTTTCAATGGGAACAGCACTGAACTGTATTCCTGCTGGTATTTCAATGTAATGACAGTCCCTAATTTTCCCAACCACTAGAGCACTAAGCATGTGCCCTGGTAATTGTCTACTTTTGCAGCCAAAAAATCCCACAAAGTCAGCATGAGATGTGCATATGCAGCGTACAAGAGAGTAGCAGACAGAGGAACCTGAGAAGTGCTGAAAACAGTATGAGCCAAAAAACACTAAATTAATTTTAAAATGCTCAACATACTATCTTTTTCTGGGGCTTTCCCAGACAAAGTGCCTGGTAACTCACTGCCGATAAAGCACTGACAAGTGTTAAAATCTATCCAGTCATTTATGACAAAAGTTTAATTTATATTTTTATATTATATTTCAGTATCATTCTTCTTTCACTTTGGCTTACGCCACTTACATTCAGTTAGCAACTGTCCGGACCAAATCAGCGTAAATGACAGAAACCAGGTAACAATTTATAAGGTTGGGTTACTAATCCCATAGGAGTCTTACTTCAGCTGCCGTGCTGAGAAATTACCTCTCAATAGACCCACATCAGAAATACTGAAAATGTGACAGAAAACACCGAGCAAGACGGCAGAAAAGAACATTTGAAAGGAACATGTACTGCTAGGATTTCTGGAACTTTTAATAGCTTTTCACCTCAATTTTGGCCATCGTGAACTCAAGCTAAGAGAAAAAATATATCTTTTTAATGAGTTTTACAACATGCAAGTTGCTTTATAATATATTACATAATGATGTAAGTGCCATAAAGAAGGTTGTGTGCTGCTCTGTAAAATGTATTAGATCATCAATATTTCTAGTTTCGTACTGAGGAATTAGAAATAATGATGAAGATTAGAGTTACAAGAATGAAAAAAATCCTTTGAATTGAACCATTCAGCCATCCCCAGGGAAATACTAAGGAATTTGTAGGCTGAGAAAATAGGTGAGTTTATGGGTTCTCCTTAGGTGAAAGAAGTCATGTTAACATCATAAGTTTTATACAAACTTTCCATATGTTGTAGTACCCTCTCTGGTTACCCCCAGGTTTCATTCCCTTGCACCCTTATTGTGTAGCCCAGTTGGAAGCAGATTTATTAAAAATGATCCATCAACTTTTACACAGAAGGAGGTCAAACATCTTTCAGTAGCATGATTCAAAACAGGAATATCCATTTAATCCTCCTGCAAATGACAGGCCAGGAGAGTTTACATCAGTAAGAACAGAGACAAAGAAAGTTTGAAGAAGATTAATCCTTCCACTTAGTGCCGTGTTTTCTTCAAGTCACCCCCAGTCTGTCTCACAGCCCACTTCTGCAGATGTTCTGTATTCCTAGAGAGGAATGCAGACACCTGGAGATGTCTTCCTTCCAAATTTTTTCTTCTTGTTTTTCACTTTGCTCAGGCATGTGTTTTCAACTTCTGAAATACCTATACAACTGCTATGCACATTAGGCAATCAACAAGCTAGAAAGGAATCTTTTCTGAATGGGTCTAAAAAGTACTCTTGTGTTGTTTTTTGACAGTTTGATTAGAGTGGCTCAGTATTTTGCTATTTCTGAAAGGCTAGCTTGACACAGAAATGCCCAAATTCAGCTTCAAATCTGACACTGAGCAAGCTAAATCGTGCTGGCTGTCAATAAGACATAGATTTCTGTATTCTTTTTTTTTTTTTTTTTTTTTAATGGGACTTAGGTTTTAATATATTATGCAAAACCAGACCGAGTCTAAAGTGATTGAAAGTGAAAAGAGGGATTAATTAGTAAGCTAAATGTAGTGATTTTCATCATATACAACTCATTGTGCACTAACACCAATGACCACTGTAGGTGCATGAAAGAAATGCTGTCTGGATCTAGGGTCCAGGATCAAGAACCCTGGCAAAGCTATATTAAAAAATATGCCTACTTTTAATGTTAGAAAGCAGCCTCTACCACAAAAGATTTGTGTTCATTATGATATGAACAGAAGCTGGTGAAAGCATGTGCAGTATAACACAGCCTGATGAAATTATGTTTCAGTCTGAATTGTTTTCATTTAAAATAACTGTGATTTCAAAATTCCTCAACTTTGTTTAGAGTGAGAAAGTAAATCAACATAAAACTTCTGAAATGCTGATTCATGTGGAAACATGAGAAAAGAGGTCTGAAGCTTTCAGCATCTATCAATGAACAAGTAACTTGATCTGGCCTGGTAAGTTTTCTAATTTTGATAAGGGGCAAAAGTGGCTTTTGCCCTATTTGAAGCACTTTTCCTTGCAAGTCTCTAATTTTTGTGACAAAAGGTGCAAAGAAACTGCAGTACGTAGAGAAGTCTGACTGATGTTGCAGAAGCCTAGGCATCTAAAATGATCAAGTTAAAGAAGACCTAAGAGGTACAGAGAAGGAAGAAATAAACATTAAGTTAGGAATCAGAGAAATAAATCTCTTTGCTTTCAGCAGGGAGTACAGTCTCCAGGCTGGTATTAAGCTCAGAAAGATAAGGCTGTTATGGATATATTCCTCAGGCATAAAAATTAAAGGAAGTAGGAGAGCACTGAAATGGCTCTTTAATGTCTAGTGTGATTATAAACTTTGCACCTGGCCTCACAAATTTTCCTTCTATAGTTCTTTTGCCTAAATCAAATGCAATGTAACAGCTACATACTGTACAAGCTTTAACTGTCTCATTCCAGAAGAGTCAGAAATTATATTATTTATAGTTCATTAGAACGGTGAAAATCAACTGGATCATTAGATACCTTGAGTGTTTCTCCAGACAGCAGCTGTTCCATACCTGTCTTGCTGTTCCCCCCCAAAGTGAAATAATTTCTCAGAATAAATTCTCAGGATAAGTTCTTAGATGTGAAACAATGCTGACATTCAGGTGGGAAACCGAGTGCTGTTTCATTAACATTATCTTGGTTCATTTTGCTTTCTAATGAAAATTAAAATCAAGATCCCCTAACACACTAACATTTTGTCTTGCTACCAAGTAACTGATAAGCAATGTAGGTCAAGAGCAATGCATTATTAAAGTTGTCTGAAATGTCATTTCTCACTTCATGGTTGTAGCCACTTTTATGAGAGTGCTTTCAGCCACTAAAATCTCAAGGATTTTTTTATGGTGTTTTATTAACCATAGACCTACACTGAAGTTTTTGTCAAATCAAACATTAGGTCAAGCAAGTTTGTGAGAGAACTGGGAAGTTTTTCTGCTGTGAGCTCAGCCACAAGGTAATAAGTAAAGCAGTTCCAAGTCTTTCCTGGCATTTTTCAGTGAGCTTCAAAAACGCCTCATTATCTTCATCGATCTTAGGGTTTAATTTTTTAATATACTGTACTAACTATTCATTACTAGGAAAAGAGAGATACTGTAGGGTGAGCTGAATTGCCTCCTTGGCCTTCTCTGGCTGTGCTGGCTGAACATTAGTTCACTAGGGTGGGAGCTTCAGTACACCTATATACCTTCTTGTGGATTTTCCTTCCAGCACTGAAGAATTTTAACCCAGAGGAAGGTCTCACTAATGGAATCCCAGAGTAACCTCAGCATGGCTAAAGTTATACAGTCATCTTATCAGTATGGAAATGACACAAAAAACCTCTGAGAACCCATCTGACAAATAATATTCATATAGTTCAGACATGATTTGTGGAATGGTCCTTGTCAGGGGTTCTTTCCTTAAGAGAGCGCATTATGCTTGGGACAAATTGCATACAAATAGATTTTTTTCTGTCTTGGGAGAACCAGGAGATGAAACATGACTCTTAAGATTAATAAGATTAAGCCAGTCCTTCAAGTGATATGATCACTGTTCTAGACAGGATGTTCCACTTTGCCAACTCCTAATGGTGCTAAAGGAAGTGCTGAAAGAGTAGAACATTTCTGTCAGAGGTAACATATCCTGTAACAAAAGAGAAAGGAAATGCAAAACAAAAAATCCAGACAGCAACGAATTTACAGTAATGCTTTTAATAGCTAATCGATTAAGTTGTACACAGGAAAGACTGTCTTTTTTAGAAAACTGCTTTGCCATCTGTGATACCATGCTGCAGAGGTTGGATGGCTTCCATCTCAGTAGAAAGGAAACCAGTGTTCTCAGAGAAAGGCTGGCTAGGCTAGTCAGGAGGGCATCCAAAATGCAATATATGTACTTGGTGCTTTTAAAGGACCATTTCACAAACCTGAAAATAATTAAAAGATACCAGGCCAGAGAGAGGAATCAAAATGAAAAATGTAAATGGCATTTTGGAAATGTTTAACAGCGTTCTACTGGGTGTCCAAAAACCATTTCCATACCTGACAGAAAAGGCTATGTGGATTTCAAGAAGAGCCTGGTTTAGTGGGGAAAGAAAGGCAGCTAATAAAGAAAGTGAACTAAAAATTAATATAGAAACAAGATTAAAGTTAAGGGGCAGGGAGAAGTGGAGAGCAATGAACATAAACTAATGACTGCCCAAAACTGAGAGAGAAGCAAAGAATAAAATAAAATATAAAATACCATTGACCAAAAGAGCTAAGGTAGAGCAGAAGACCTTTTAGTTTAGGAATAAAGGGAATCCTAGTAAAGGAACTGAACCATTATCAGATAGTAATGGGAGATGTGTAAATATTAACACAGCAATGCACTGTGTTGTGAGGAGAAACCGGGTGAAGTGATCATGACATATATTCCACCCCCATATTAAAGTAAGGATATGTTAAATGGTCTCTAAAGTTCGGCATTTTGAGATCAGTAGCCTTAAATATTTGCTTCAAATAATCTGAAAGCATTAATTTGCCTGTATTGTTGTCATTTCTTTTCAGTAATTCTTTAAATACTGAAGTGTTCCTGAAGGCTAGAAGAAGGCCAGTGAGGTACTGATATTTAAAAAGGGAAAATTGGATGATGTCAGTAACTGTAGGCCTGCTGTCATAATAACACTGGAAAAAGATGATGGGATGGCTGATAGGAGACTTAATGTACAAAGAATCAAAAGAGAGTAAAAAAGCCTAGTCTCAGTCAATATGGATGTATCAGAAATAGATCTTATCAAGGTAACTTAATATATTTTTAATAAGATTAGAAATTTGGTTGCTAAAGATAATCAAGTTGATATAGAGTACTGAGGTTTCAGTGAGGCATTCCATTTATTACGACACAACACTTTGATTAAGAAAGGAGAGCAGTACAAAATCAACATGTAATATATTAAATGGATTTAAAACTAGCTAACCAGTAAGTCTCAAAAAGTGCTTCTAAGCAGAAATTATCATTAGCCTGTGCTTCTAAATGGGGTCTGAAAAAAATAGTTTTACACTTTATTCTATTTATATCAATGATATAGAAGACAACTTTAAATAGCAGCCCATAAAAGTTTGCAGGTGGCAGAAAAGCAGCAGGTACAGGAGATAATAAAGAAGACAAGTCACTGCTGCAGAACTCTCTGACTTGCTTGGCAACATGAGGTCATTTTAATGTAGCAAGTTGTAAAAACCTACATGTACTCACAAAGAATGAAGGACATATTTATGGTTGGGGGACTGTACTGGATAAAGTAGTGATGATGAAAAGGACTCTTGGGGTGAAGGCAAGGTCAATGGGAGATAATCAGCTGAACAAGAGTTCCCAGTATGATGCTGCACCAAGAAGAACAGAAATTTGATAACATAGTGCTCTTTGATCTATCAGGCAAAACTATAATAAGATCAAATGGCTAGAAGTTAAACCTTAGTAAATTCAGAGTGAAAAAGGAAACACATTTTCAGTAATAAAAGTATATATCTCTCCTCTAATGTATGTGATTTTAAAATTTTGCTTGGTGGCTTGCTTTTTATTTTATTCATCTCCCCCCAAAAAAACAAAAAAACCCAAAAAAAAACCAAAAACAAAACAAAACAAAAAAAACCCAAAACATAAAGGGTGATTCAGGCATAGCTTATGTTACACAGAAGACCATAGAAATTCATCTTACTCTGTTAGTATTATTTCTGAATTTTACATGCACTAGGCTAATGCCTTCATTCACACTTTTAGGAATGGTGAAGCCAATGTCATTCTTGTCAGGTAACTCCAATTAATACACATCTGAATAACCACCATGGTTAATCACAAATGCTACATTTTCAAACTTAGGTGGGGATTTGAAATGTTATCAGTAGTGCTACAGGTGGCATTGTTTTAGCCATTCCTTGCTGTATAAATTGAAAATAGAAAAATAATCAAGTTCATAAAATGATTAAGGCCTCTGTTTCTCCATTTAAAAGCTTAGCATTACATCTGGAGGGGTTTGTTGACTTCTTTGATCTGATTCTTGCCTTCAAGACCATCCCCAAGTACTTGAAAGACATGTTGGTCCTGGGCATAACCCTCGCAGACTTTGTTCTTTTAAAGGGCTTTGCTCAGCTTGCGGTTCACAAGCCTGTGCCATTTGCAGCAACAGACAACTCACTATCTTCCCATCCAGACAGAAAATTCTGAAAAAGTTTGACTGGGAGCAGTTTTCCCCAGAAATGATATGATCTTTCCACTCCAAAAGTGACTGAGTCCCTGCTCTTGCTTAGTTCCTGGGAAATCACAGAGCCAGCTGTGTGTGAAAGACAACAGCTCAAAATCTTTTAGGAGGGTTTCATCTAAAAATTTGAATCAAGATCCAAATTAGGCTTTTCAAATATGGAATAAAGTTTTAATCAGCCATAAGTACTCTAAGTGTTATTAAAAATCATTACCTATTTACCTTATTAAAAACAAGAGACTGAAAGCATTTCAAAGTCATATTTAAGCCTCCTGCTGACATTGCTATTCTGAAATATGGGGAATTTATTATGTTACTTGGACGTGTGTTAAGGGACATTACTGATATTCTCCATAATATATAAAATTGGGGAAACAGCTAAAAATGTTTTGGTTACCTCTCAGACTTACAAAGAGAAAGTATTAAAAGTTAACAATTAAATAAGTGTTTTCTTATTGGAAGGAAAATTAAAATTGTTCTCGATCTGCTATTTCAGTCTGCTGTCTCAATATAGGGTGAGGGGAAATTAATTATTTTTCTGATATCTGGAATCAATTTTAATAGCAAAAGAAATAGAATGAAAGAAAATAAGCAATTCTGAAATGCCAGTTAGAAATCAGATGTGACGTAAACACCAAACAAGATTCTGGGGTCTAGCCATACCAGACCTTCCTCTAACACAAATGAAAGATAATCCGCAATTATGGGCTCTAATTATTTAATAAAATGTTTATTTGTATTTCTAATTCTCTGGGTGAAATTCAATCTCCTGCACTCGTAAGAGGCCAAAGTAATTTGGGATCTGTGCACTGGTTGTGTAAAGGGACTGGTGAGGTGAAATTCATCCTCCCAATCTGAGGCTCGTGACTACTCCGTGCCGCTCCAGTTCCTTGGCCAGCTGTGCCTTTGCAATGCTTGGTTGAGAATGGCAGTTGCAATCACTCCAGGTAGTTTGAGCTGGTTTGGGTGTCCCGTGAGTGCAGTTTATCATTTCTCTTGCCCTTCTTTGGCCGAATATTCAGAGAAAAAGGTTCTCCATATTGCACAAGAGACTTAAAATATATTCAAAAGGAGGATGTTTTTCTAATTGCACCACAGGTGATACTACTGGTGTGGTAGTAGCTTGAAACATCCCTGATCTTCAGGCATCAGACATAAGGGCAGGGATGTTTTACATTCACTCACAGTTGAAAGGAAAAGTGACATCTAAACAGAAAGCATCTCTGATATTTTTAATGTAATTCCTTCTCAGTATGTCTGAAAGAGACAGAGTCTTTATTTTAGTATATGTATGTGTAAGTCAGCATTTTGTTTTTGTAAATATTTGCGAGAGAGGAAAAAGAGACCAGATCTATTTGGGCCTGACTTTGGGTGTTTGTATGTGTATTAAAATTGCCAGAGTCAAGAAGAGCTGTGGAGATGAATGATGAAACTGAAAATTTCCATTCATACTCTCATGTAAGAGGAGATCTGAACAGAAATCAAACTCTAATACAAGTAAAGTTTTGATCAATTTTGATGTAAAATGTGCAAGAGTTAAGGCAACATTTTGAATACTTTGGTGAATGTAGTGGCCTAAGACAATCATGGGCTATCAAGCCTGCAAGTTATGGGACATTCTTGTTATCTTGCAATGTGAGGCTTCCAGGCCAGATACTGTTTCAGAGTCACTGAGCATTTTCTCTTACACTTCCAATCCCCCAAACAACAGAATGTGAACAATGCTATGGGACTGAACAATATCGTGTTTCAGTCCTTGTGGAAGAGTCTTAAATACACACTATCAATGTTTTTGCAACTCGCTGACAATGATCTATATATTTATATTCTGCAGCAAATACAGCACTTCTATCAGCCCATCAGAAGAAAACATTCAATTAGACCACTTATTTTAAGGGTGATTTAAATTTAAAGCTCTTAACATGGATTCCCAAATCTTAAAAAAATCCTTCTCCTTTCTCTATTGGAAAGAGTGGAGGGGGAAAAAAGTGACTGAGTACTTTGAATGAAGACTTTGAGCAGGCCCTTCTTAAGGAAAGTTGTTTCTTACTGAAGGCCTTGGTGAGCGTCTAATTATTTCCTTTAGAGCCACTTTGAATTGAACCATAAGATTTCAATGTGTATTGAATTTAAATTCTACTTATGGGCTCTGCTTCCTTTGATTCTGCATTTCTAGCAAGGGGAGCTCCTTACACCACATTAATCATAATATATGGAAGGGCTTCTGTGTTTGCTTCTGCAGTGCTCTAAGATGTTCCTGAAGATAAAAAAAAATCCCCTTGGAAGAAAAATCTCATTCTAAATGAAGATTTAAATTGAAATTATTGGAGAAGTTAAGAGGAAAAGATATGCCCAGTAAAATTAGAACAAGCATTTAAATGGAAGAGGGTATCTTTAATTATTTTCTTCCTTGGCATTGCAGAAAATCCCATGATATGATAACTAAGGATGCTTTGGGGGGTTAAGAGCCCAACAGCAGAAAAGCTAATGGGATTTTTTTTTTTCAGATAGAGGTTAAAGTGATGGTGCTGTAAGTAGGCTGTCAAACTATCTCAGCTCACCATCTGCTACATATTAATTTACAATAGAGAGATAGGTGAAGTGGGTGTTACTCTTCAGGAGCTGTATAAATGTGTAACTTTCCCAATTAGTATTCACTTCAAATGAAGAATAAAATCCCAGGAAATTCAGACCAGAATACAAGCCAGGCAGTATAATATTTAAATGGTAATAGTATATCTGTAATACCTTCTAGAGCTGCAGTGTATTGCCAGGAATAAAGTCCAAAAGACATTTACCATTAATGTCATGAGATGTCTTTATTTTGGATAGGTATGCAAAATGGGATAGAATAAATGTGTGTTTCCGGAAACTTTCAGTTTTAATTTTTTCCTTTTTATTTTATTGGAAATAAGTGTTGCAGTTTTGGTTTGGAGGAAACTGTTTTTCCTTTAAAAGTATTAATTCCCAGTTGCACCAAATCAGATCAAGAAAAGGAAACAGCTACTTAAGAAAAACAAACCCTACTTTCTCCCATTCCTGTGTGAATCATATACTAGTTGAAGAGAAATATCGGAGAACTCTTAATTTTTGTACATAGGAAGCCAGAAGCTACTTGTAAAAGTGGGAGCAGATTTCCCTTTCTCACTGTAGTGGCAACACAGGGCTCTATCCCATCTCTTGAATACATGGGACTTCCTTCAGGCTAATTCCCTTCCTCTCTGAATGAAACTGAAAATCCTTTTCTTGATTTCAAAGGAAATGGATCAAACACTGAGTGTAAAAATGTGGGCTGTGAGATTCTTCTTTGGTAATTAACAGGTTTGGGTGTATTATGATATATACAATAATGTGTTCCTTTAAATTCATAGATATTATTTTTCCTGGTCTCTTCCCCACTTACTGTACCATGAAGTATTGGTTAACAATTAGCAGTGCTTAGGTGAAAATGCTGTTCAGGCTTAGGCTAATCATAGCAGACCTGGCCTTGTTTTCTGTAGAAAAATCTCTTAAATTTTTATCCCAAGTTAAAAGCCATTTTATGTTCCTCATTCATTTATTGGCCCAAAGAATATGTGATTTCCCACCATGACAGGGCTTTTTTGTCCCACAACTTGCAACTTCCCCCAGACCTCCTCCTCTTCTTCCCTCATGAAGAAAGAATACTGAATTCAGGGTAAAGAAGCACTATGCTCTAGCCTTCACTATTCGATATCTCCTGTGCAAAGCCAGGGTGGTGGCAGTGAGTGAGCAGCAGAAGGCAGGTGACATGGCTGTGACACAGAGCATGGGGATACAGAACTCCTGCAGACCAGAGCTGTAATGCTGCAGCCCACCTTGGAGGCAAGTTTCTTTATAACACACAGCCATCTCCTGCTAAACATCCAGAGCAGAGGTGGTATGCTCAGCCATAATTTAAAGGACCATGACATGAAGAAAGGGTTATGATGTTTAAGTTATAGGCCATCCAAATGTTATAGGCCCAAGCAAGTTCCTATTAGCAATAACTCAAGTCCACTGAGGAGATTTGACATTCAAAACTGATGAGCACTAATCCCTCGAGCCTGCTCCGACCCAGCCACACTCAGGCCACTTGGTAACCTGAGTGACCCAGGAGTCAAACCATGATAACCCTCTTCAATTTAAAGAGCAGCTTCTCCCCATCTGTCTGAGTTCTGACTCTGCACAATAAATTTCCCAAAGAGCATAAAGACCCATCTAGTGTATATCAAATCAATATCATTGTGGCTTGCAGTGATATCTGAGGCTACAGTTCACAAAATAAACTAGGCCAGGGGCTGGATTTCTGCCCTTGGCAATCAATCAGACTCACTGGGTCATAGATTTTAGTGTAAATTAACACAGCAGAAACAATCACGCTCCCCAGATGATGATATAATACAGTATTTGCTTTTCTTTTTCCCCCCATTTCATTGCTCATGCTCAGCAGCTAAGCTGTACTGAACAAGAATAATAAAAAGCAATGATTAGAAAGGTGGTAGTAATCATAAAGCAGAACATTAATATTCTCCTGACAAATGTATATAAAATGCACATAAAATACATACACAATATTAAAGGGAAAAAAGAGAGGGGAAGTGGTGTTAAGTCACTGATGTTTCAAAGGCATTATTTTTGCTTAAGAATTGTAGAAGTGATCTTGTAAATCAGTGTGAGTGGATATAATTTTCTTTCATTACTGTATTTGAATCCAAAGATGCTAAATGCTCCGTTATTGTCTGCATATACCACTTCCCCTACATGGTGTGGAGCATACTGACAAGTCCTTTCTCCACTTCCAATTCGGGCTTTCCTCAACATTTACCTGAGCATTGCCAGCACTTTTCCCCAGAGGAGTTTTAATTTTTTCTTTTTAGTATGTCATTGTTATAGGAGAAGAGGCACCTGGTTTTTCCTGACACCCACCTTTATGCAAATCTCATCTTTTGAAATTTTCTCAGAATGTGCCACATATGAAAGCCTTGCAGGAATTACTATAATCTCTAATTATTCAATTGACATAAGACAGTGTATTGTATTTTCTGTCAGAACCTCAGGAAGAAATGTCAATACTTTCAGCATTAGCAGGACATTTTCTGAATTATAAACACCCATCTTCTAATGTTATTTTATCTCATGCATCTTCACAAAATATTTTACAGAAAGAAAATGTGATACACTTAAAGATGCTAGCTGGATGTTTAATTTAATGCAGCAGAAAATTCTGGTAAGCAACTGTTTCATTCTTTAAGTATTCAAACCTTTAAATTACTGTTCAGATAGTGTAATTCTGGTCAGAATGTATTTATTTGCAAAATACCTAATTAGATTATACAAACAATATTTAGTTTATATATAATAAAATACTAATCTGTGTAAAAAAGCTACATGGTATGGATTAGAAATGTGTGAGAATAATAACTACCATGCAGGAATGATTTCTGTTGAATAGTCAGAATAATAAGATTTATCAAATAACAGTTATAAGCAGAAATTCATTTCTTAGATTAAATTTATCCACTATTTTCTGCCAGGGGCATAAAGAAACAGAAGCTTCAAAGGTAGCTCTCTTCAGAGATGATTGAAGGCAAACTGTACCTTCTTTAGTGACAAATCTACTCTTCTGTTCCCTGACTAAAGAAAGGAGCTGGATTAAGAGTCTGCGGAAGGGGGAGAATCCCTTGTGTGCGCGTTGGTGTGTCCAACTCAGGAAAGCTCTTAAGTAGTGGCTATGGGGTAGAACTGAGGTGAAACTGAGGAAGAGCTGAGGAGTCTGACACCCCATCGATGCAGTGTGTTCCCTTTCCTGTGCAATGGGGATACGAGCTGGACTAGCAAAATATAATCATTGCAGGGCTGCACAGTGTCACTTCTTGGTAATTGTGAAGGAACTCCCTTTCTCACTGTCTCAATGATTATCTTATTTGGTGGGTCTTTCCTGTGTGGATAAGGACTTTTCCATGGAGAGAATAAAATTTCTGAGAAAGACTAAGTGAAATTTGCAGGATTAGTGACAGGTAACTGAATAGTTTGTCTGAGATGAAGCAACATTCTCCTTCTCAAATAAAACCTCAAAAGAAAAAAAAAAAAAAAAAACAAACCACAACTAACTCAGTCTAATAGGCTGAAGAAGTGTATTTTCTCTTTTCACAATAGTCCACCTATGAACAGCTGAGTTGCAAACTCACGCAAGTTATTATTTTGTTTTTTATGTTTAAATTCCTCAGGAAAACTCTTAGTTGTATGCCACTAGAACAGCTGGTGTATTCTGACAGCAGCTAGATTGCCCATTTTTCTAAAAACTGGTATATGCCAAGATTGCCTTGAGGTAGCAACCACTTTATGTGTTTGTTCACAGTAATTCTATGTTTAGTTTAAGTAGTTGAAAATAATTCTTAATGTCCAAAATGTAGCAAATAACTCTTGAGGTTATTGTTAAAATAAACATCTGATTTTTACTTATTTTTAAAAAACCAAACTACTTAACTCGTATGTAGAAAAAATTAGCTGAAAAGGTTCATAAGGCCCAAGGCTCCATCTCAGAAAGAAGAACACAGAAAGTGTCTCAACAAATTTTATTTGATCCTTTGTGAATCTGTATTATGCTCCAGACTTTAATTATGTAGTGGCAGGGTATTTTTCATCAGACTGATTCTTTCAGAGCACAGTTTGGATGCACACAGGAGCAGAATTAAGATCTCACAGGGTACCATAAATCTCACCTCACCCAACTTCCTCTTTTTGAGTTTGCTGCATAAGCATCATTCCCCTGACCTATTTTCAAGCATTTTAAAATAATAACTTTGTTGCCTCCCTATCCTTCCCTGCATTTTGTCTTCATTTAGTGATGTATACATGAAACAGCTCTGGATCTTTGGAGTGCTGCAATGATAGTAGCCCCTAAATAAGAAGCAAGTGCTATCTGTCAGTATGCTGTGCTGTGCAACATGGTAGGCTACATGAGAAGTCTGCATTACATCATTCATGGACTTTACAGGCTTCTAATGTCCTTTCAGTGAACCTGAACTGAGTGTTGAGCTTATAAAGAAAACTGAAACCCAGGGAGTTACTTGTGGTTTAGGATTTTTTGCACAGCTTCAATATACACATACTGGGAGTCATTGCAATAGGCTAAAGATGTGTTGCAGCCACTTGTGAGGTAGTAATGTTAATAGGTAAGAAATTTGCTTCCTAACATAAAAAATTTTCATTTCTCCATTGTAGAGGTTTTCTATTGGTTTGGTTGGGTTTTTTTAAATTAACACAGGGCATCTGTAATATTTTTTACAGTTCTCCAGTTGTAGAAAAAAGGCATATATTGTAAAGACTATACTTACAGATACTATTCTGTAGATGTGTGAGTGTATGATTCTCTGTGTTTGTCTGTATGCCTGTGTATAAAAATAATGGAATATTCACTGGACTAGAAGAAAGAGGGAAATTACAAGTAAATCCTACAGTCCAATGATCAGGGTACTCCCCTGGAATGTGGGAGAATCCAGTCACAGTCTCTGCAGAGATGAATTTTAATTAGAGCACTTCCAAAGGGAGAGATTAAGAGGTACCTATTCACTAGCCCATGGATTAAGTCACCTTTGCTGGAGATTTCTGTTCAGCGCCAGTTGGGATTCACTCAAAAGGTGAGCACTTCTAGGCAGTAAAAAGCTCATCTCCATGGTGTGACTCTCCTCCTGACCACCAAGTTCTGACTTTTAAGTGAGATAAGCACACCTTGCTTTTAAAACCAGTGATCTGTTAAGACTAACATTGCAGCTTAGATCTAGCAAGACTGTAACAGCCCTTTCTATGAAATTCTGGGGTGTGGGGCATTTCTCCAGTAGAAGCAGACATATAAGACATGCAGATATCTACAACTTAAAGGAAGGTGGTGGTGAGATTGCATGGAAGAACAGGAGAACAGGAATCTGAATCTTGTATTTGAGTCTCCTAAAAAATTGATGGTTTTTCTGTATTCACCCAAGGGAACATAGTTATTTTTTTCCCTTTCATTTCCAGTATACACTTCTGGCCCTGTCTTCTTCTCTGTTTTTCTTGCCACAATTATTCCATGCCTGACCTTGGAAGTTAATTGCTTTAAGGGCCATTTTCATGAAGCTCCCTTTGTGATGATGCTGCCTTGAAAGTCACCTTTGTATTAGGCTGTTCTTTGGTTTCAGTAGGCCTAGGAGCCTTTGGCTTTGCTTGCTCCAGGAAAGTCAAATGCCCATCATGAGAGGTCCCAACATCATGAGCCAAATGACAAGTTGGGGGAAAGGGTGAACCAGAAAGCGATTATTCTTTCTCCCACCCGCAGCTGCCATGTGTCAGGGTCCTTTGGTTTCACACTTAAGTCTGAAAACTTTCTCTTCTAAACTCTTAGTGTTTCTGTTTTGTGCTTCCTGAGCAGTTCTTGAGATCTCTCTCCAAGCCTTTCCTACCTGACTTCCAAATACAGCTGTAGAGAAACTGCATTTGCATCTACTGACACACCTTGATAAATATGTAGAAGTTGCAGTCTTTAAAAACAAAAAGGTCATTCATCTTTTGTCTGAGATTTGGCATGCAAAGAAAAACTTTATGAATCCAGATTGAAGAGTTGAACAGGAAACACAATCCTCGTATTTCTACTAAACTACCCAGGTATCTTTCCTGTTTGGATTTATTTTTAAATTCACTTAAGTGTTTAAAATATTTAACTGATTAATGGAAAATAGTTTTGATCAGGAAAAGTACTTCTTAGATTACAAAAGAAAGCAGTTGCCAGGCTGTATAAAGACAGGTAGATATTTAAATCTTGAGAGAAAACCTGATGCTCTCAGTTTTTAATCCTATTTGCAAAAATTTAGCTTTATTCAGATAACTTGGATAATCCATAGGAAGGAAAACAAATGCTATGTTTCTTACAAGACCCAAACATCCAATAAATCATTTCGGGGCTGAGGTAGTGAAAACAAGGCCAAACTGAGTTAATTTGGAGATTGGCCCCCATAGCTAATTTGACAAATGGCACTGAAATTTAACTGGCATTTTTTTTTTCTGCATGCCATTTTTGTTTGGTGGCTGTAAGGGTTATTAGCATGACTTGTTTCCTTCAGGTTACTGCTTTTCATAAAGTTAACTAGAAGAAATGGTGCCAAGAAAGAAAAAAAAATCAATTGGTTCATGGTTTAAAGTAATAAAATAATACAGTATTAAAATGGCAACAATCCTGCCCTTACAAAATTAGCTGGTACAAAACTAGAGTTGGTTACAGCTGTATGCAAAATATAAAGCAATAAAGAGAAATGCATATTTGCCATTGTTTTACTGAATGTCATAAACAAAGCCAACTAAAATTCTGGGAAGTAATGCTCTGCTTGTTTTTCTAAGTAACACTAAGAAGCTGCTTAACTTAAATGGTATACCATGGGAAAATAATTTCTAATTATTTTAAGTAATATTTAGATCAATTCATAATAATCTTATTATCTTTCATGTTTATGTCAGTATTAGATTACTTTCATGTTTGTTTGAGCTCTTTTGCTTTTTAGAGTGTTGGTTTCAAAGGCAAATTGAGCATAGTTAAAATAATCAATGTCCTTTGTGGTTTCAGCATATGCATAGAACAACAGCAGTTGAAAAGAATCTAGTGCTTTCTTATACAAACTATTAAGCTTTTACTGAAGAAAAACAGAATTATCTAGCTAATTATATCATTCATTATTGCTACCTGCATATAGTCAGTAACTTACAGTCTATTAAAGAAAACTATGGTGAAAGAGATACACTGTGAGAAAGAATAGCAGCTGGGCAGCCTCAATCCCTGTACAGTTTTGCTCAAAAAATGGTCTTTGTTGGCTCATGTGAATGACTGGGAGTAAACAACAGTGTGGTGCTGCAATTACTGGATTTCACCTGGGAAACTCTGCATTCACTTTTTTGCTCTGCCACAAACTTTCTGTATGACCTTCAGCTGATTATTTCACTGTGTCTGAGCTCTGGCATGGAGCTAAAAGGAGCCAAGGCGCTTCCTTTCTCCTGTCCTTTGCCTACAGCTGGACTGTAAGAAACCTGTGGTGGAGGTTATACCTGTTCTTTGTGACACGCTGGCGTAGTCCATAGCCTGGTAGGGCCCCTGTCTTGGCTGCAGCCACTCTCCCAGGTTGTACAGTGAGTAATGATACTAATCCAGCAGGCCGTCTGTACATGAAAGCACTCATTAGCTTCACTAAGATTTCCACTGGAGCCATAATTGCAGCGGTGAAGTGCTGACAATTTCTCAGCATGGGTCACCTTCTGAAATATTTAATGGGAGTGAAAAATACCTGAACGAATTGCTAGTGTCTTATTCTTTGTTGTTTTTTCTTTGCTTCATCCTTCTGTGCTTTGTGCCTTACTGTCATGAAAGGAAAATTAACATTTTGCAAGGACTCTGGGGGCTCCACTGCAACAGAAGAAGCAATAGGTGTAAAGGGTTGGCAATGCTCAACAGGGTGCTCTCTGCTCCTGCTCTCCTCCTGAGAGAGATACCTGGGGTGTGCTGTTGTTCCTGCTGGTTTATGCATTTAGAATTTTTACTGACAGAAGAAACCAAAGCATGGAAGGAGAGGGATTAAATTCATGTCCAGGGCACAGCTGAGCTGTCCCCAGGTCCATAAATACAAAAACACTATATTTGGAGTAGTTTAATTTTTTTTAAAGGTCAGCCTAGTCAGCCTACGGGTTTTCACTGCTTCTGCATCTTAAATGTGAGCAATGTATGTCCATTGCAAGATACCAAACTCATAACACCAAATCTCTGTGCACAGAGAGCATGCATGAGATAACACATTGATAAAAATATATTAACTGATCCTGCTCAATTTTGAGATTATTTTGTTGTTTGTCTTTTGCAGTGAGAAGACACTTCAAATTGCTCGTTCCAAAATGGTAGTAGAATGTTTTTCTCTTCTTAGAAGCCATCTTTTTAAGCTTCCTTAACACTTCAGCTGACTTTGTACAAATCACTCAGAAAATATTTCTACTCTGATGAAAGCATAGAGCCTGCTTTGCAAGACCCACAAGTTGGACTTGCTAAAAAATGATGTTTCTCTTCTTAATACTGGAATGTGACATACTATTGGTATGTGGCAAATTTTATTGGCTGTGTTCAGTGGCAATACCACTGTAGCATTGTGTTAGCAGACTAACCCATTTTTATTTTAGCAAGTTTCTCTTTTGCAGTTTTAGGTGCCAGGCAGTAGTTCAGACTTCCAGACCATTTGGTAGCTGGAAATAAATGCAAGGATTCACCTCAAGGATTTCAGTATGTTTTGAAGAAAACTTTTGGGTTTGTATCCCATTTGCATCTTTTTGATGAGCCCTGCTGTAAATTGATTTATGGAGTTCAGTATTTCCAGAAATACACTACATATTGACAGGTACTGATGCTGAGTTATTTAACAAATATTTGCCACCTTCTGTTTCTGATTCTTTCTCTGCTCAAAGGGACTTCTAATTCTCTGACTATTGGCCAGTGGCACTTCCTAACACCATGTAAGAATGGTACAAATCCTCCACTTTATTTTTAAAAAGGGTGTACATGTGTGTAAGAAACCTACTTGGTAACTGTACCTGTCATTAGCTAAAATATCAGGGTCTGCCTCAAAATTACTCCTTCAATATTCACATGTATTCAGATCTAAGGTTTCAGGTCACACCTCTGGGAAGAAAGAGAGGGGTTCCTAATGTGCAGAAGATGCCCTCTTCTTTTGAGAAGGGCTCTGCAGAAAAGTACAGGTAATTGATTCTGAGTATTCCTGTTGAATTCTACGTGGGTTTATTTCTCACAAGGTTGGAAATAAGTGAAGTTGTTAATCTGTAATTAGTGAAGCCCAAAGGAAACCATGATGACCTAGGCATATATCAAAACAAATTAAAACTTGAAACACTTAACAGAAATAAACTGCATGTAGGAGTCAATAACTACACTTAACTATGAAAGTGCACCTGGAAAATAATAAAGGAGAGATTTTTGGAAATTGTAATGTCATCCTTTTTGCTGTAATGGATTGTAGGAAAGTTATAAATACCATGAACTATTTGTGCAAGATTATGAGGTGAGACAGAGGTGAAAAAAGTAAACGAACCAACCTTCAAAGTAGAGTTTTCAATAACTAGTCAGGCTGGAAACAGGTGGTTATTAATATAGAAGTCAAAATAACTACAAACTTTTTATCATCAAATATTTGTAATATGCCAACATAGCAATCTGAAAATCAGAAAATACTGATTACTTTGTATTATCCAGCATGGAATTTGAACTTATTTAGGGAAAAAATGCAATCATGCTTAACTTGATATAGTTGTTCTAAGGAAAAAACCTAGAGGGGAAAATAGATACATATAGAACTCAAAAGGGAAACTATATTTATTCTGATAAAAAATATTATTTAACTACAGACTTAGTAGCCAAAAGGCAATTGTGAATCAGGAAACAAAGAAAATAAATATTCCGTGAACTGGTTATTCTAGATGATAAAAAGAGATATAAAGGAGGTGAAATTTTAGCATTAACAGACTGCAACACTACATTTGATTGAGTGTGCTTCAGTGGGATCAAGAATTTATTTCATGTCCCAAGAAGCACCAACCAGTAATGAGATCCCTTAATAAAAACTGTCTGTAGAAGAACAAAACTTTTAGGTCATGCCAGTTCTAATGATTTTGTTGCAGATGTAGAAATATTTATTGTCCCTTTCAAAGTTTATGTTCCTGGAGTTCCCGAGACCCTCATCCAATAATTAAAAAAAAACAAACAAATAAATATTTATATGTTGAAATTTTTTTTTTTTATTTTAGTCTCATGAATTCTGAATACTTTGATTTGGCAATGAGAAAAGAATAAGAATTCAATAAAAGGTTCTTTAAAAAAACAGAAGATTAAGAATCTCATAAATTATTAGCTTGTAATTTAATAATCAGCCTAATTCCAGACAAGACTAACTAAATATGATATAATAAAGGAATAAGGGAACACTTGCTTTCTTTGAAACACAAATTTTAAGCAAGCGCAAGAAAATAATTTACTACTTTTGTGATGAACTTTTGGGATTCACTTCTGCAGTACATTTTATCCTAAATAAATACCATACTTATATGTATAATTATGATGCATAAAAGAATAAACAGTCATCATAATTTTATAAAGAATACTCTCTGGTATTGCATTAACTAACAAAAAACTGGTAGTGCTAGTCATGCTTATACTTCAAAAATAAAATATCCCATTATCCTCAGCAAGAGTAAAGTATTCTGTTGTGATAGAATTTGGTAAGTATAGGTATTTTTTAATGCATTAAATGCTGAGCGTTTATCCCAGTTAACTTCAGTTCCTGAACTGTGTTATTCCTGTCTTCCATCAGTTGTTAAGGAAAAAAACTGCATTAGCAATCTTTCAGATCATAATGTGTTAACTTGCACAGTGAAGGTGGTTATTTGTCTCCACTGCCATGGGTCTGGGTTGCCAGCTTAGAAGGTATGATTAGAGGACTTCTTGATGTCTTTTCTAATCTGACTTAAACCTATGAATTATTCTGTATTCTTTAGTCACCTCAGAGAAGAACCCAAAGGCTTTCTCCATGTTAATGGTTTAGTTCAGCTCCTGAAATTTCTCTCTTGGAGTTATCCCCTTTCCTGTGTTTTGGTTTACATTGGGACAGACAACCTGGGTGACACAAAACTCTTAAGATGCACCGGTGGGAGTGCACTTATACAGGATTACAGTTGCAACAAAGCATTCAGTACACCATGACCACACCAGACCTAGCCCAAATTAAAACACACAGGAAATCTGTACAATGAGGATATTGGTCCTCAGCACCAACTGCTGTGCTCTGCAGATCCCCCCTATTGCCCTGTTACTTGTTAATGTGGAGACAGACAGGGCTGGCAGTAATGAATCCAAGCCTCCAGGCTCAGTGTGTAAATGCATCCACAAAATGCAGACCAAATATTGTTATTATCTGAAAGTGAAGAAGATTCCTTTTGCTAGCAGTTTGGAAGAAATTCCAGTCTTTTTGCCCATACAACAGATCAAGCACCAAAATACCCAGTCATTTAATAGAGTTCATATGGGTGCACTGAAATAATTCAGAAAAATTTGGCTACAGAGTTGTGCAGTTTTCAAAAGATTAATTTTCCTTTTTTATTTCTTTTTCTTGGAAATGTTACACAGATTCTGTACAACTATGTAAATTCTGTAAGTATCAAGTATAAATTGGCTTAACCTTCTAAAACAGACATTATTTATGCAGAGCATAGCCACAATCTTTATGAAAAAATCAAATATTGACAGCATTTGAAATAAAAATGCTTCATATTACCAGCAAGACTAATTGCTGTTTCTGATGAATCTCCTATTTTTAACATGGCCTAATCTAGTAATCGAAATAGATTACTAGAAGTCATGCACGGTGCTAGTAAACATTTGAGATTGCAGGCATTCAAGCCTCATCTGAAAAAGTCTATTCTTAGTGTTGCTTTTCAAAAAGAAGCAGCAGTGCTGAACATCTTACTATTTCACCTCTAAAGTTACTGGACTGTGTCACAGTAAGAGCAATCAATATTGGTTAATAGGCCAGATCTGTGTTATTAGTATTCTTTACAACCTTGACATACTTCATTTTATGTACAGATTGCCTATGAAAACTTGGGCTTATATCTTGTCTAGACAATGCCTTACATGGCCATTCAAATTAATAATGTGCCAGAATTATCCTATGCTTAATGCAGCTGTGCTCTGTATTGACTCTGAAAATTAAATTTACTTCATGGTGCCTATTGACAGCTGGGTCTCAAGCATATTTAATGGATTTGAATGGAGTTTGGGCTATGGCTTATGCCTCCAAGCAAAATGTTAATAGCTAATAATTTTCATTAAAAGTGAGAGCATTTATCTATAAACGTTGCATTTCTCAGTATATGAAGTCAGCATAAAAACAAGTTTAAGATCACCTTTCAGTTCACTCGAAGCACCCAGAAGGAATCAAGAGAAAATAAAAATAACCTGTTTGCTGTCTTTAAATGCAATTCGTTGGCTTATTAACAATGTATTTGCAAATATGTGTTAAGGGAATCTTATTCTAGTTGAGAAAAATAGCTTTAGTTCCAAGAAGGCAGAGACAATACCTCAAGTTGCATCTGAACATAATGAAAAACCTCATACATAATATATTTATTGACAGCCCTGGAAATTGAACTTCCTTATTTATTGACAGCCTGCACATAGCATAGGCAGTTCAAGTTTCTCTCACTGCTAAGCAAACATACTTTTTACCTGGACAGAAGAAACTACTTTTTCTGAAGGAAATAGAATTTATTCACCACACCCAGTTGTTCCTTGGACTCTATGAAATGTTAGAAAGGGTTGCAAGCCAGTTTCAATTCTGCTGGTCACTTTTCTGCTCTGGAATATGTTCTTAAGAGAAACAGAAACACATTTTAGTCACTACTAATATAAGATTGACTTCTGCCACTCAATCTACAGTTAGGCAGTTGCACATCTAATTAGGTAAATAACTGACCAACTTCCTCTTTATCATTAGTATCAAAATTGATTGTTTTGGTTCTAGTAGCCAGCAGGTAAGCAGGTAAAATTGCCAGGTTTTGCCATGAGAATTTCTTCCCAACGATCCTTTGTAATGTTACTGTGCAAATGAAGTATTTGAGATAAAGGCTGGTTCCTGGCCTCCAGTCACGATAGACCTCCATAATGTCAGGATGCAGGACTGCACTACATTTTGCACAAGACCGTTTGCTAAACTTAGAAAACAGGCAGCTTAGGAGAGACTGCACTGGGCTTTAGCAGAAATCAAGGCAGGCCTGAAATCCAGATCAAAGTGCCGCATATCACAGCAGGCATTGTGAAGTCAATTAGCAGATGGCAGTTCACCTTACATGTAGCAAAACTGTTTTAGTTAGGACCTTCCAAAATGTGCTTATGCAGTACAAACCATTGGAAAATGTTTTTGGGTGTTTTTTTGCTGGTTTTCTCTCTGTCTCTGCAGACTCTTAACACATTCAGTATAAAAGTCTGTGGTAAGATTAAGTGGAAAGAAGAAAGCATACATAATCTAGGTGTAATATCTATACAGATTATAACAGAGACATGTTAGACATACACACACACGTTTGTACATACATACATATATATATGTATACATATGTAGAGATACATATGCACATAAACTTACAGAACAATCCATAACCCAGAGAAATATAATGGAAAATGCATTAGAAAACAGAAAACAAACATGACACATGGCTCAGCTTCCTAGGAACTGTCAGAACAAATGCAGTCTCTGATACGCATTTCAGACAGCAGTGATTAAAAAACAAAACAGAAACAAAAAAAAAAAAAAAAACCATTAGTAGTTTGATGTGGAAGAATGTTAAAAGAATTAATCAAAGTTCAGAGTATATTATAGATAAAGATTAAGGATGGGCAGTGACATACAGGCCAACACACCACTGAGTTACAATTAAAAAGATAGTGAGAAAGCATGGTATTACCACGTGGCACACCCTCAAAGGAAGGGAAATCTTGTGTGATATTCCATGGTCTCAGAAGAGACATGTGTACAAGAAGCAAATGTACAAAGACCTCACACAAAACCTTAATTTAATTATTTTCTTCTTTAGATTGGTTCACCTTTGAGTTCAGGAATTTTAAGGATTAATAATATCTTTAATTGAAAATGGCTTTTTGAAGACAAATTTTAAGATTCTTCCTCTTAGACTTCCCACTGAATTCAGTCCCAATGAGAAATAAATTTTGCCTCCTTACAGAAGGATATTATTTTGTACACCGTGATTCTTTCATATACCCCAAGATTTGAGAGATCCAATTGAATTTAAGAACTTTTTAAGCCAGAATCTCATGACCACAGCCCCATTTCCTGATGACAAAGCTGACTACAATTTTCTTTCCTTCTGAAGCATTTTTTCTGCAAGGAACCACAATAGTGTGCCTCTGTCTCTCTCAACAATGCTTGGATTTGTCTTTTATCCTCTCTGACTTGTTTTGATTGCTGACAGTCCTGCTACACATTTTACCTTTCCAACAATCTGCACAGATCCCACCTTCATGCAGAAGTCCGAAGGGA
This sequence comes from Eopsaltria australis, assembly GCA_034509425.1. Taxonomy (NCBI): domain Eukaryota; kingdom Metazoa; phylum Chordata; class Aves; order Passeriformes; family Petroicidae; genus Eopsaltria; species Eopsaltria australis. The sequence goes on along the minus strand of JAVTVJ010000004.1, from coordinate 2,793,008 downwards.
ACAATCCCCCAACTCTTTTGTGCTGCGGGGTATTATTTGTAACCTGAAATGCATGGCTTTTTCTTGCATTAAACAAATAAAAAAACTATTGATGTCTATCTTATTAGAAAAGGAGAAATTTTAACTCATGAAGACAAAAGTGAACTTCTTTCAAAACTCTGACTAAAACAGTGGTCGGACAATGTATTTTCATCCTGATAAAATGTTGATATTACTAATGATGTTTCTTGAGGCCAAAAGTTTCTCTTCCTGTAACTCTGAGCAAACAAAAGAACAAAGATCGTTTCAGAAATGCTGTCACAACTGTCCAAATTGTTCAGTTACAGTTTTTCGTTCTTCAGATAAAAAAACCCAGCAAACTCAGCTAGTCCTCCATAACACAAAAGAAAGTCACTGTTTTTTCCCTTGTTATGCACTTACCTTTAGAAATACATCAAACTTTTCAAAATTGTCTCCTTTAAATTTTTGCTGGTGGTGATGATGGATGAAGTGCATCATATAAAAGTGAAAATGTGTCCCAAAAGAGTACTTTAATAGCAGATTCCTCCCCCTCACACACACAAACAAATAATCAGCAGGTGTTTTCCTCCTTTCTTTTCTTGTTCCTTCCTTTCTCTCTTCTTTCTTTTCTTTTGATGGGGAAAAAAACCAACAAAAACAAAACCCCTGTATTCCTTTGGGGCTTACCTTGTGAGAGAGTGGTACAGCAGGGCTAGACTCTATATTTCACACATTTTAAATGGCAGGATTTGGGAGTCATAGTTTTGGCTCATGGAAGTAAGCCTGGTTCCTAGATTTTACACAATAGCCATAATGTGACACTCTGATTTGAATTTTCCATGACGTAAACTTTTAAAGTAGAGACAACTAAGACATTCCTTTTATGCTATTTTGCTCTTCCATAGCTACAGAAAATAATAGCTACAAACTTTTAATTAATTTCTATGATACACGTCCTGATAACATCCACTTGTGGGCCATTTTTAATTTTGAAATAAAAGAAACTAAGTAAAATAATTTCCTAATAGCTATAATAGTCTCCTGCTAGAATACATAATCTAATGAACTACTGACAGCACTGAAAATTTTGCTAATTGTTAGCAGGTTTTTCTTCCCAGTACAAACCACTCACTAAACTACGAAAAATTGTAAATACATAAATCATATGTATATTTCACCTGGCACAAATTTCAGTAGTTATGGAGGGTGGATGATGCTGTATGAAGCAGCATCTCTGAAAAATGGTGACTAAGACATGTGCTGGTAGTTTGGATTTTCTAATGAAGTGTGCTGTTATATCCCTTTAAATCCTCCTAAAAATTAAGTATATTGTTCATAATTTTACCTGCATTAATTTCAATCTCCAGATGGATTTTATTTGCATAAGAGTTCCCAGGAGGGCTTTGCCATAAAGAAGCCTTGCTGAGCACATTACAGAACTAATAATTTTTTTAAACAGACATTTTTAAATAAAATAAAATCTCTATATAATATGTCATATGTGAAAGGTTAGCCACTGTGCACAATAGCAAAATAATTTAGTTTTCAATAAATGACTTTGCCTTAATTAATTATGAGGTTAACTGAGCCTCAATTCCTAACATAGTTAAGGAAGAATACTCTAGCCAAAAAGGAGATTGTAAAAAAAATGAGGCTGAAAACCACTTTCCCTTCACTAACTAGTGTGAGTCTGAAGTTTCTGCTGGGGAAGCTCTTAGAGTCAGCTCTCAAGGCTGCTTTGTATCACTACATGACAGGAAAATGGGTATAAAAACTACAGAACTGACAATTATGTGAATTATTTGACCTTTTGAAATGGTTCCCCATCAAGAAGGAGAGCCTTCAAAGGTAGTAAGGTGACAAAATCAACAGGATTTAATCTCTAACAACTAGTAAGCATCTAGAGTGAAGTTCAGCAAGACATTTGAGGTACCTTTTTTTCCAGTAGTACCTGTATTGCCCCACACAAGTATGAGATTTAAGCCCTAATGTTTAAATTGATACATATTGGAATAAAAGAATTGACAAAAATCCCCATGATGTATCTCTCTTTATTATTTTCCACCCTGAGACTTTCTTTAGGAATCACTATCGTGGCTGCCATTTGGAAGTACAGTCACATCCTGTAAGCAGGTTCACTTGTGACCGTGGATACCTCCAGGGACTTCCAGTAAATCCTATAAACTCTTCAGAGAGGCAGAATTACTCATGTGCATAATTATCTGAGGGACAGATAATTATCTATTACTAGTTTCCTTTAACGCATTAATTTATAATAGTAACAGTGTATTGCTTTTAGTGAAATATTATTGCAATTGGCCTAATATGTGTTTTTTATCTTTTATCTGCTGAGGCCTGAGGGATAGAGGGAGGGAGGAAGGAGAGGGCAGAAAAACAGTAAACCGGTGACTGCTCTTATCTTTGACATGCTGTGAATAGACAGGATATTAGACTAATACCCACAAAATCACAGATAAATTATTATCTTGTCTTGATTACTACTGCCCTTTAACAGGCTTCTCTTTTTAGCCATAGACATTAGTTCTAATTTATTTGACACAAATTTTAAGGCCTTCTGCCAAGACGAGAGGAAAAGCTTCATGAAAATGTTCTTAGCATAAATTTGGGACATCACTTGTAAAATGAGTTGATAAAAAGAAAGAAAGGTCTTTCTACTGAAACCAGAGGATCTCTCACCTTAAAGCCGTTCTGGTTTATATATTTTACCATGTATTTATAATAAAGACTTAATTCACCTTTGATGTGAACTTCCTAGCAAAAGCTGAGGCTTAGAGACTGTCTAAATTATAAGGACGTAATCATAAAGTACAGGAGAGCACGCTGCATACCTTCATATGATTTATTTCCTTACAGAATAACCTTTAGGAACAAGAAACCTTTCATTTTTTCTCTTGTGTTTCTGTGCTAATTAATTTCCAAGAAAAGTCAACACTTTATTTCAGCTGCCAGGGAAATTATTTGCCTTGCCTTAGGAAAATGTATCACTGTATTGTGATACTCACTTGCTATTGGCGATGTTCCTAACAGCCTGGAATGCCTGTGAATAATGTTAGTGTTACTTTGTTATGTGTATTTTACAAAGCATTTTTAAAATATTTTTGGATCCATTTCTGCTGAGTGACATGTGCTATTCTTTCATGGTTACACGGGTTCAACTTATAAGCAGTTGTTTTGGCTTGAGTTTTGTTTGCTTGGTTTTACCATTTTGATACTACTAATGTTGAGTATGTAAAAAGGAAATGCATTTAAATGTATATTTTTATTACCAAGGGTCAGTGGGTTAGGAGGAAGGTGTGTGCCCTGGATTTTCCAGTCCATCAGTGGATTTGCAGTTACAAAAGTTATTGTTTTCTTCTTCATTTTGGCTGGTTTCCATTTTATGTCATTCCTAAACAGCTTTGTGTGTAATGAAGCTATTGTTCAGTAACAGGAAGCCACATTTTCCCTCCTGCCGTAGCTTGTTTGGGCTCCAATATCTGCAGTCCTTCTCATGTTCATGAAATTTCATCTTATAGAATAATTTGTGTTGGGCGAGACCCTAGCCACTTTTCTGCCCCAAACAGGGCTATATTCAAGATTAGATCATTTCGGTCAGGGGCTTGTCCACATGAATTTAACCATCTGAGGACTCTAGTTTTAGAAAAACAAAAGTGGGATTTCTTCCCAAGACACAGCTTTAAGATACATAGTGTCTACTTCATGACAACTAATTTATTACACTATGACTTCTGCATACCTATGGTTCTGAATAGGACCAAGTCAATAGCAACAAGCACTTTAATTAATATTTTCTGAATATTTCACAAGTACTTGAAAGTAAAGGTCTAGAAGGAAGAGTGAACATTATTGGCTGAGAAATTTTGAGTAGACTACTTGTTCCTTTTAGGCATTCATTCAGAAGAAGCACTCATGAATACTCTCATCACAGCAAGTCTTTTCTCCAGAACTAATGAAATATATTTCTACTTGAGCCCTAATTCTGAAAAGACTCAGATGTCTGATTAAATTCAGGGATTTGGACTAATGCCAATAAAATAATCCACCTAATAAAAATCCCTATGAAATTAAATCAAGAAAATAGTTTTGAAATCCCCAAAAATAATTTCTAGTTTTATCCATGGAGCAATGATCTGGTTGAAAAATAACAGAAAAGTAGAGATATTAATTCTTGTTTTCTAAATTTTCTTTACATATTTACCATGACATTTTCATCAGACTTCTGATACAAAGACCAAATTTATTTATCCATAAAGCTGGTGAATTGAAATTTTCAGCCATCTAATTGGAAGCTACCTGTGCATAAGGAGTAAAATTAGTGGAGAGGTTATTAAAAAAAAAAGGAAATCTGTTTAAGGTTTAGCTCAAGTATGTATGAATAAGAAAGGCAATTTGCTACAACTGCTAACAATAACATATTAACATGAGACATGTCGCAGTTAATGACTGGAGTTTTCAAAGACAATTGTTTAACAACTTTGTGCAATAGGAAGCAAGACGGTTTGGAATAATATTATTTATTTGGATTAAATACTACATAAGAGAAATTTGCCTGAAGTAAAATTACACTAAGTAGAAAATAAAAGCTGAACTGTTTGACTTCAATAAATCTAAAGGTTGAACTGTCAAACCCTAACTGAAAAATACAGAGGAAACATTCATCCGGCTCTTTGTTAGAGATTCCTTTAAAAAAATTGCCAGAATAGTCATAATAAGAGGTGTAATTAAGCAATCAGCCTTTTTGGAGATATATCTGTAATTGCAAACAATGAAGTGTCTTATTGTGGATTATGCTTCATGAAATTTAAGAAAAACAACTGTAATTGTAAGTAAAGCTTATGGCATCATACCTCATGTTTGCACAGGTGTGATGTTTTATCAGACTGAAAGTTTTCTTTAACACAAGAACAGTACAAAAATACCTTACGGCATTGCAGAAGTCATTGAATGATTAACAAACAAGTGTATTCACCTGTTTAGAAACAGCTCTCCATTCTTTGTTTGCGGTGTCTGCACTCCATCACTTAAATCAAAGTGCTTTGAGTACAGAGGTTATTTTAAGCCTTTTTGTACTCATCTGGCTGGTCAGGTTTGGTTTTTTTTTTTGTTTGTTTGTTTGTTTTTTTTTGGTTTTTTTTTTGTATTACAGACAAATCTACTGCCACTGGGTCCCACATATGTGCATAGACCATGAAGCCTATGGTAGGAGTAGACATCCCACACTGTGTCCTTGTGTATCAGTGTTTCTGGGTGGGGAGAAGTGTTCCTGTTGAAGGAATTGATGCTGATCCCACTCAAGGACCCAGGCAGAAGAAGGTAGCAACAACTCAGGAGAGATTCCCAAATAGTTCTCCGTGCTTGTTGATGTGGGCCAAAACTAGCAAGAAGCTGTTTTAGGAGGAAGAGTACTTGACCATCATGCAACCACTCAGTCACGTCCCATTTCCACTAGCACACAGCACCCACTTAATCCATAATATTCCCTGCTTCCATAATCAACTTTCTGGTTCATGGTACACCTGGTGGAAGGAATACCTGACTGGCATCCTTCCATCTTGGCTTGTATTTGTGTATACCACCTCCTCTCCATTTGTCATCACAGAAATTCCCTGGACAGTAACAACTTCAGTGGGAAAGCAATTGTATATTTTTTGCTGCCTCTGGCACATGCTATAGAGCAGTTTTGAGTTTCTTTTCTCATCAGCAGTGGAAGAGCCTGAAGACATAAAAGGGCATCTAGAAATATGATCTTTAGCTATCTATAATAGCAGCAAGGGAGTAGAGGACTGTACTTTTGGAATCAATATTTAAGGAAATCTCATACAGTGGCCAGTGCTGAAGCAACATGGCTTGTTGTTTCAGTCTACGGTCACCATCCTTTTTTACAGTAATAGTGTCAATTATTGTAACTGTTCTCGCATTGGGAAATTTTAATTTTTGCAGGACCCTGGCCTTGCGTTTGGCAGTAAGTCAACTGTTCCGCAAAGGTAAAATAAGATATCCTGAAACTATAGACGCAATATTTCCAGAAAGAAAAGGCGGACCTCAATAGTTATAGTATTTACAAAAAGAAAATAGTATAAAATACTAGCATTATACATTCTTGATTTCCAGTGCTTAAAAGTTGACTATACCTGATCTATGTGTAATCCCCTAAAGTAAACAGTGGTATTTTCCTAATATCTTTATTTTATGTGCAAACTTTAGGCCAGATTCTCAGCTACTGTACTGTAGCTCCTTTTCCCTCAATATAGATTTGCTGTTGATATCATTTTGTGACTGCATCCTTAGTTAAAAATGTGTTTTAAGGGGTTTTTCTTTGCTTTATATTGTTTTAATGATGAAGAGAAATAGTTGAAGATCATTCTGATATTTTGTTGCTTGTGTCTGGCAGTCCTTTCTTCCATCTTTAAAAATATATTGATTTAAATTTTTGTGGATTTCATGCCTTAAATATGATATTATCATTAGACAAAGACTTAGCAAGGTAAGTAACTCCCATGTACTAATGCACACACACACAGAGATATAAGAATTTGCAGCTTTCCAATCTATTACTGCTTTGCTCTCTGATTACCACGGTGCCAAACTTTGATTAATTCCAAGAAGAGGTGCAAGTATAATGGGGAACAATGACACACCTGGTAAGGTTGTTCATTTAAGGGACTCCTTTTATTGGCATTACTGCAGAGCTGAAATGGTCAGGGAAAATCGTGAAGTTAAAATATTTAGCACTTTTCATTTTAAATTAGTTTTCTATTGATATTTTATTTGAGAGTCCATATCACAGATTAAGAACTAAACAAGCTACAAACACAAAACAAAACTGCTATTTTTTCCACAAATGGTTTATAAGGAAAATATAAGATATTCCCTCTGCCAATGCTAAACTCAGAGCTAAACCCTGAGTGTTAAAGACCAACCCTATGTTGATCTTTTCAGAATCATTTCTGTGAACAACATGTGGTACGTGGTTAAAGCTGGCCACAAGAAAAGGAAGTTAAATACATGACATTGCATTCCTTATATTATGTTGATGGCTAACTTTCACCTAGTTGCGCAATAAAACCTGATAATAATCTTTCAATCCCTTCTGAAAATTCCTGGAGCATCAGCCTGTTGACATGGATCATCTGAATCTGTTGTGTTGTAACTGTGGCATCAGCTTCTAATGTTAGAGTGAGACAAGAAAGGGATCTAAGATCTCATTAGTTCAGCCTTTTTTTCCATGATCTCAACGTAGCTGAAAGGACTGTAAAGGAAACTTAGTGCAACCCTGAATCTAACATGCACTCTGTATTCCTAAACTTGGAGAGTCTCTCTTGGTGGGAAAAGGAGGTGAGAAACTGGAAACTACCTACAAAAATGTTAATAAAATTGTGGAAAGAAATAATTTGTTGTGCATATGTTGTTGTATGTTCTTTTAAAATATTTTAATAACAACTAATTGGCCAGTTAAATTAATATGGGTATACTGAGCCAAAAAATTTCAGGCATGTGAAAATAAGCAGTTTAACTACATCATGCTGGAATGAAGAAGGAGTTACTTGCTGCACACCACAAACTATGAAAATGCCAACAGTAACAGAGAGTGTACTTTAAAGGAACATGTATAAAGGATCATAAACTGTAATTTAAAAAAATTTAGTCTGTACTGTTCTATTTCAAGATCAGGTTAATTGAATGTGAAATGTTAGTTTAAGGGGAAGGAAAAGTGATAGATTAAGATTCACAAATCCTGAAGATAAGTGATTTGAGGAATATTGGTATAACTGTAAAATAAATTTGACCCAAGAGCATGCAGATAATCGTAAGCTCCTTTATCTTCTGGACCTTTGGGCTTAGTGCTTTATTTTTTATTTTACTGTCTGAAAAACAGATTTTAAAGATTTACATACTTGCCACAGAACAATATCTTAAAAATGTCTGGATGAAATTATGACTTAGAGGAATTCAGTCATGATAGGCCTTCTATTGAAAAATATGCCATAACAAATTTTAATTCATAATTGTTATTGAATAGCAAAGACAGATTTAATTATCTCCATTATTGACCTGTTATAGGCAAGTACTTTATGTTATAAATCCACACATTATTGCCAAAGAGCAGGCTGAATGCATAAATTCCCTTCCAGTTCTCTCAGCAGATTCTTAATGCCAGAAAACTTCTAAAGGAATAAAATATCTCCATCTTCCTCCAGTTCACCTAGCTATAATGCAGACACAGATTTGTCAGGGTTGAAGTCCACAACAAAATAAAATTGTTATTTGGGAAGTCAAGAGAGTTAGGTAAGTCAAAAACTGAAATATAGTGTAAGCCAGATTAAAATTTCAGTTGTGATAAAGAGTTTTGATTGGTTGTGGCACTGGACATCAATTACACAGAAATCCTTCAGCAGATCTGCCATTCACACCCATCTGTTCCACAGTCATCTAAAGGAGTGATGACACTGTGTGAAAACAGGTAAAATGTGAGATTCTTTTTTTTTTTTTTTTTTTTTGCTGGAGGGAAGAGAAGGGGGCTATAATAGCAACGATGACCTTGGTACAGGACATTTCCCAGGGAATTGATGACCGCCGTGGACCATCAACTCTCCTAGCTAGTCATTAATCCCCAGGAAATGCCCTGTGTCTGCCTTGTTATTGCTTAATTCAATTATTTGTGGTTGTGGCATATATTCTGTGAATATTTTATTGCTCAATCTGCTCTGCGTCTTACCTCTGCTCCTCTTAAAGTCCATCTCAGTTGTGCAGACTGGCTCAGCTCAAGAGCACCTCACATTTGCCAGAAGAGACTATGCTTTCCACATTTCTTTGTGCCTGCTATTTCATTAGGGTATCATAGCTTGCATGGAGTAATAAAAATTGTACTATTTTATTTATCATAGGAGTTTCATAAATTGTACTGTAGGTGGAATCAGGTTTTATTGGGCATATACATGCATATATACAATCACCATAACAAAACAAATTGATCCTGCTACTTGAAAGGGCATCATTATGCTGACATTTCTAGGTTTGCTGGAATGGTAAGATGCTAAAATAAAGGTAAGAAATGGGATGGTGTGATTCCTTTTCGTTAGTTTGGGTTTTTCTTCCTGCCTTATATCAGTCAGTTCTTGTTTCTCATTCAGAGGATCCAGCAGAACAAAGCATTTAGACATCAGCCTCATTGTTTCCTCTTCAATACTGCAACTAAATGCTTATTCCTGTCTTTATTTCTGGCATGGGACTGTTCTGTGGGGAACCAGAAAGATAAGGGAGCTGGATTTTAACCCTCAAAGAAAAAAAAGGCTAGTTTTAACCCCTACAATCTATTTCACCCAACAGCCTGGCTAGTTTTAAGCTCTGAAATCCATTTCACCAGGCAGCCTCACCAACAGTTGTACCAGCACAATGGAGGGTCTTGTGTGCAGGCAGGAAGCAGTGGGGAGGAGTAAGGACGGCTTAGCCAGCCTGCCACGGAAAGAAATGCTCCTCTAATTACAGTCTGAGGGTTTTATTCTTTTCGACACTAAAGGCCTTCACAGTGCTTTGGTTATGTGAAGGAGACATTAAACAAGTCTAAATACAATCTATGTTTATGTTACTACTAAAAATGGAGCATTAAGACATTTCTGAAGAGGTTGAAAAGCATAGGTGTACAAATGTACATTATTAGACATCTGATCACTCAGTCACAGTGAGAGCACACAGGTCCATGGGATCAGATGGGATGTGTGCAAGTGCTGGAAGAGTTGGCCAATGTTGTTGTGAGAACACTGTGCCATCTTTTAAAGCTTGTGGCAGTCAAGCAGAGTTGATAAGAGCTGGAATAAAGTTAAAAGGCACTGTAAGAAAGCTGACAAGAACAATAAAAATACTGACTTATTTGAGCCAGTCTAGTAGAGGAACCAAAATGGTTTAGAGATGGAACATGTGACATCTTAGGAGGGGCTGAGAAAACTGGGTTTATTCAGTCTGAAGAAGAGGAAGTTAAAAGGAGACTATTGCGGTTTGCAGCGGAATTGATCAGTGCATGCAGATAAAAGAGCCAGAGAGTTCTCAGATGTGCACCATGACAGTCTAGAGGCCACAGATACAAGTTAAAACATGGGAAATTCTGGTTGGATATACAGAAAACTATTTATTGTTGGGGGATTCAAATACTGGAGCTTTCTGATCAGACCCATCCTTGCGGGTCTTCAAGACTTGACTGGGTAAGACCCTGGGCAAACTTTATCAGATTACACCTACAATACACTTTTATCAAATTACAACCAGGCAGGGTTTGAATATTATGACCTCAAGTTGTTCCTCTTAAATTAAATTATTCAATGAGTCTGTGATTCCAAAGCCATATCTGAAGTAAAATGAGGACAACATTTCAAGGACAGGTACCTAAATGGTATGGATATAGCTATGTAACATCGCTGGTACTAGCGTATCTCTTTCCCTTTGTTCACTAAGAGGCCGTCCCCAGGGAGAAAAATCCCAATTTATAACATTTCCATTAAGTCCTGTGTTATCAACACCATAGCATTCATGTTAGTCTTAATATCTTAAAGGAAGCTACCTGTGTCTATTTAGCAGTTAAACATATTTCCTATAGTGGATTGGCATGTTGGCATGCTACGTACTGTAAGATTGAAAAAGTAGTAATGTCTGATATTTGCACTTCTGCTACACTCTTAGCCTCCAAAATTATGAGATCCAAAACAAGATTTTTGGAAATGTGATGGGAATTGTTTATGACTTTTTGTTGGCATCATTTTCACACAAAAGACAAAACAGAAGTTGTTTGCTAGGAAGTAACACTGTTTTACTACAAGACTGAATAATGTTAGGGCACTTGGCTTCCTTGAGATCCTTTGAAATAGTGCCTACATATTTTTTCCATATTTTATTATTTTGTTCCTGCAAGCAACCCTAGTGATGGTCTCTACCCCTGCCACACAACCTTTCATTTTCAGAAGAGTCAGCGAACTACCTGCAAGTTCCATCAGAAATTTTGGAAACCCTATGATGGTTTATAAATTCAACTCTTATGTTTCTCATAATTTTAATGAGTGATGGATTCAAGAATGATTGTCTGACTCATTCCATTTGAGGCAACTAAACAGACAAACGCCACAGGGATTTCAGGTTTTCATTAATATCACTAAAGAGGCCAGGTATTTGAAGTATAGGATTGGAATTCAGAAGATTTGTACTCTGGACCCAACTCTGCAATTTATTTTTCTCCTTGCAACTCACTATGCATTACTCGGTTCCCTAGCTTGAAAAAAATAAGGGAAAAAAGCATTGCTGATCCACTTTTAAGCTATACACACTCTAGTAGTGATGTTTTTCCAGTTTTTTATTGCTTGTAGACAACAAACAGGGCAGATACACATATGAAGATACTTCTGTCAGGGCCAGTTTGTGATTTTTCTTCTCAAAGTGTTTAAAAATAAATATAAATGGCATGTGGAAGTCAATATGAAGTTTTAGACACAGACAGACTCATGACTGCCTATACACACACAAACGGAATAGTTCCTAAATTCTTAAATGCTGCACTCCTTTGATAGCATAACCATAGTTAATGTTGTGTCAGGGTTTCCACTATAAACCCTCTCTTTTATAACTAGGCAATAAAATATTACCCCAGGCATGAAGTACCAGGTCTCAACACAGCGGCTGACATTTTTATATGTACACGTTTTCACACACATTAAAAAAAAAATTAGTTTAGCTACTTTAATACATGCAAGTATAACTAATATAAAAAAGTTTAAGATACCTTTCAGTTGAAGATATATAATACACATACACATATATACACACATACATAGCGTAACTCCAAACAGCTAGTCCTTGTTACTGAAAGGGTGCTAGAAAAAGACAATACAGAATCTTCAACTAGAAAACATGCAATCATTACTTAAGAAAAAAAAAATTGTATGACCAGATATTTGGTTGAAAGTTACTTGGTTCAAGTAAATATGAGCCCTCACACGTGGCTCTACCCCCCATGCAACCAGCATTCCCCTCACCCCTGACGTGATCCACTTCATTAAACACAGAGTGCTTTGTTGCATTAGGGGCTTTAAAAGAAGTAGAAACCTAGGCTCCTTGCACTTCCTATGAGAAATGAACATCGACTTCCTCTAAAGAAAATGTAAGTGGATTTGCTTAATTGGACTTAGGGCACTGGAGCAATTAATAATAGATTGTGTCATAGTAAGGGCTTTGTTTATATTTAAAGCAATAAATTACAAGTATTAAGTTTATATTTATTCCAAGTTAAACTCATTTGTAATTGACATGTTACTTAGCCCAAGGCTTTTAAGATCTTTTAGTATAATTAAATTAATAGAGAATTATAGATCACTGCATGATAAACAAACAGCATGGACTTTAATATGACAGATATGCAGAGAACAGGCCGTGTAAGTAGATCATTATTATCAGTTTTACCTTCAGCAAAAATACAACTGAAATAGCAGCAAAGATTCAGTGCAAACAACAGTGAATGCAAGGATGGTTTATAATTTTTTTTTTCTTTTTGTAAGGTGATGGTTAAAAACATATTTATGAGTGTAGGGAATATTAGTCAGTGAAGCAAGCTTTCCTATCCCACCGCTCCGTCATTGTCTTTCTTCTTGCTCTCATGCCAAATACTTTGCATTACATTTTTGAAGAGGTCACACCATTCAAGAAGTCACTAAAACTTTGGACACTAGATTTTCAAGGGATCCTTCTAGTCCTTTTTCCCCCCTCCCCCAAAAAGCTGAAGCATACCATTCCCAACAGATCTTTGTTGAAGCGATTAATGAAGCTGTCATGGAGAACAGCAATGGAGATCCCATGCATGCCTTGGCAACTTATTTCAACATCTAATAATCCTGAAGTTTGATATCTAACTAAAAATGCTTGGCAAATAGAGTCTTTATATTCCTGTTTACTGTGGCCATAGAGAAAAGACAATTCTGTTTCTCTTCCTGCTGTCTTTTAAGGCCAGCATGAGTCAAACACTCTCCCTGTTCTTTTCTGTGCATGATACACATTAAAGAGCAGAATTCTCAGCCTGTCTGCACAAGATCTGCTTTTCAGATCTCCAACTGTTCTCTTTTTTCTCCTGCAGAGTCTCGCACACTTCTGTAAAAATGCCCCACACAGGACTCCTCCTGAACTCTTACAAATACTGAGCAGAGCAGAAAGCTATACCGTATGTTTGTTCGCTTGCTCCTTTTAATCTCCCCAGGATAGTGCTTATCTTTTTCTCAACAGCATGACATTATTGACTTGTGTTCCACTTGTGATCCACTAATACCTTTAAATCCCTGTCTGTTGGCCGGTTGCTCAACCAGTTTTTCTAGATCCTGAATTTGTTTGGCTGATTAGGGCTGTCTATTTGCACTGTTTCACCTGTGCCTCTTGAACTGCATTTTGGTTTTCTTCACACCATGCTTTCAATCTGTCAAGATCCTTTTAAAGTGGAATCCCATCAGTATAATGTGGTGGTTTCCATCTCAGCATCACCTACAGATTTAATTACTACTCCCTTTCCATTATTCAGGTCATTAACAACAACAACAACAAAAAAAAAACGAAAACAACAACAACAACAACAACAACAACAACAACAACAACAAAAAAAAAAAAAAAAAAAAAAAAAAAAAAACCCAAATTCCGACAGTTATATGCAGAATCATAGTCAGTGCTTCCCAATAAAAAATACTACTTATCAAAGATTTTCCTATTGGTTTTACACTATCCTGAAGTATACTTAATAAGAGACTGTTTTCTTATTAGCATGAGATACAGTATCACAGTTAAGATTTTACTAAGTCTGAAGATATATATGGTATTTTCTTCTACTCTGTCCATATTATGCTTCTTTATCATACTATAAAATTACATGTTCTTGACTCAATTCGTAGTTAAGTAACCTGTGGTAACTGCTACTCATCTCCTTGGTTTCTTGCAGGTAAATGGTTTCATTTGCTATTCCAGTATGAGGTTTTTAAGTTGAACATTCCATAACTCTCTATGTTTCTCTCCCCCTATTTTTAACTTACGTACCATATCTCTTTTTCCTGTTTTCCATACTACATATGGCCTTGCAATTTTTCAAAAGAGAATGTAACAACCCTAAAAGGGATATTTTGGATTCCTTAAAAAAATCCTGAGATATTTCGGGACCAAATTTTAATTTTATTTAAAACCAATGTTATTCTCTGACCTATTCCTTTTGTATGCCTTCACCTTCTGGGTTAATCAAATGACTCTGTTCAGTCCCATATTATTGGTCTGCTGCTTGGGTGCCCACCCAGATTCAGGCAACCGCAGGCTGACACGATCCAGAGTGCCCCTGACCCTTTGAGGGGGTGGGACTCTCTGGAGGGTTCAAAGATGACGCTGCCAGTGGGCTGCTCGCTTGGCAGGTGGTGCGCCAAGAGCAGGGGTAAGCGCAGCTGACCGCTGAAGAAAGGCGAGAGGGACTCTGGTATGGGTATTCTGTGCAGGTTTATTGAGCAGCCTAGCACAGAGGGAGCCCAGGGACCAAGAGCCCCGAGCATCCCCTGACATGAGCTTATAAGGGAGAACAAGAACCAATCAAATGAGGGTCCAGGGGTGGAGTTAGGGAGGGTCCAGGGCAAACGGTCCAATAGGGAGAGAGAGGGGGAGGAGTTAGAGGGAAGCAACAAATCAGCAACCGAATAGGGAAGAACTTTCTAGAACAGGAGGGGTAACTGACAAACCGGGCGGCCAATGGGAGAGACTTAAGCATAACCGCCAAAGCCTGGGCTAAACCACTGTGTCCTCCATCCCCAGGGGGAGTTCTCTGGTCCCAGGAGCCCTCCACCAGCACCCCCCATCCTCTTTGTGACCTTCCGAGGCCTTTGGGCCTTCAATGCAGCGGCTCACAACTGCAACACCGTATCTGACCTCCTTCCCCTCTACTACCATGGACATCGCGGTGTTCTCTCAACTTTTCTCTGAAACCAATTAGAGGACCAGAAATCAATGGTCTTCGAAATCTTTCTGCTGTAAGTGGAGTTTATGCTGTCAGTTTTTAGTGTTAGAATAGATCTGTTTTGGGATACTTTACCTTTGAAACTATTTGTCACCACGTTCTGTAGATCAAAAGGTATAATTTGCTAGGTTATAAATTCAGTGTTTCCTTAAGCATTTTCTCTGCTCCATGATAAAGCAAGCAGTTCACAAATGATGTCTTTCTGTCCAAGAGTTAAAAATGTATGCTATTTTATCTTCTATTTCCTAATGGGCCTTTCTCCTTTCCAGCTTGTCTTACTTTTTGCAAATGAAAGCTATCATATTTTATATTAAGTTAAAATCCATTTCTTGCTTACCTAAATTTTATTCTTGCATACCAATGTGTCTATGTGTAACTATATGGATAGGTAAATATTTGTATATTTGTAAATACATATCTTGTTTTACATATATATGTCCACTAGCATATGTATTTAAATAAATTGTTCCATCATCCTCTTTTTTTTGCTAAACTCTCCTTTGCTCAACTTGTTCCATGCTAATAATTCTTTACTGTATCTCTCCACTCTGGATATCAGTTTAATTGTGCTGAGGTCTGTATTATTTGCTGCATGGTATGAGTACATCATTTTCTGAACTAATCCCAGAGTTGATAAAGTCTTCCTCTTTTCTGGTACTTGATGTCCAAAGTAATGATCATTCAAGGAACAGGAAATTACTTTTTGTGTTGTTACTCTTTCTGTTTAGCTAATTGGTTCCAAGTAATAGAAATTATATCACTTTACTACTTTTATCAGCCTCATTTGTTTGTATCTATGCACTATGTCTTTTGTAGGGCTGGATTTTTTTATCCAGTAGGTGGCTAATTGTACACTTGTACTCAAACAAATCTTTTGTGGGGATCTTCTCTGGTCATATTTTTTACGTCAGACCTATTTAAATTTTATCAGGATTATTATATATATTATATATATATAATATATAATATATATTTAGTGCTATATATTACATTATTGCATTATGTAACACATCTGTGACTTAAAATGCTATTACTATTTGATTTAGGAGTAGGTATTTTCGTACTTTATTGGTTTTTGTAATTGATATTTGCCATTGACTATAGCATATTAAGGTCTTCCATTCTCAGGTGTTATGACACCCTAAGTTTGAAATTTTGTGTATTAGAAAACTGACCTTTTATCTAAGGATGTTTGATCAAGATATTATATTGAAAGACTGAATGAGCAGACTACTTAAAATGCATGATCACTTTTTGGTTTGAACTTTACTGGGGAAGAAGAAAGTGAAATATCGGAGTTACAATCTTCTTAACTTACTGTGAGAAGATGCTCATCACACAGGTAAAATTTCTAGACTCTACCACTACAAATAATAGAACACATTTTTATGTTTCTAATTTAATGTGTAGTTGCAATCACAAAATTCTCTTATGAGATTAACGATACTGAAAGAAACGTGTGACTATTCATTTTCTTTAATTATGAAGCTTTACGAGCAAAAGTGAAGAAAAAAAGACTTGGAGGTAAAGAGAGTCATCCTTGTAGATTTATCGGTTCTATTCATCATGTTACACATCCATGTGCACTTTTGATTTTCTCATGCATCATAGCTTTCCTGCACATGAGGATCTCTAAATAAGAGAATAAGCACCGCCCTCCGGGATACACTCCTGTCATTCCAGCACAGATTGTTGTCACATGAAATAATTTCATATAGTGAAATTCACAGGGAAATTACAGATGAAATTAATTACTTCATGTGTGCCACAGACACCAGTGTTAATTAAATAAATTCTGAATAAAAAGAAATCTAACTTTTTTAAATGGCAAATTCAATAATAGCAAGTTGCTTTTGTCATGGGCTCAGAAGTTGAGTGGGTGTTTTCACTTGCTCACTCCCAAAATTTTGTAATTGTTTTACCTGCTATGCTGAAGTCACTTTACTGAAATATACTCCAGACAGTCCTTGGCTTTCAGATAAAGAGAGTTGATAATGGATATGAGCATGAGTCTAGAGAGGGTTTTTTGCATCATCACCTCTTTAAAGACAAGCACTAATTCCCTAGTATTTAATTTTCCAAACAGCCATACTATACATTGTTCGGCTAGCTAGCAATTCCCATCTTTTTTAGGCAGCTAAATCATTAGCTTTCACTGATATCTCTCACTGATACAGGCTTAAAAGCACCCTGTGGCTAATTTGGTTGCTAAATATGCATTTAGTGTTTGATTTTGGTCTCTCAAGTTTGAAAACTGTAATCTAAATGACTTTACTAACCTCATCCTGTGATAACTGTTATCTTTCTGGCTTACTAGAATTAGACTAGGAAGGAAAAAACCTCTCAGATATTGCTATGTGATAAATACTGACCTTTTGTGACTCTCTAATTGTTACTGGCAACTATGTGTAAAGCAGTGTCATAACTGAAACTAGATCCTGGGGAAAATTCTGGTCCCTTGAAAGATAATGAAAGTTTGGGCCTTTTTTATCACTTGTGGATAACAACAGTTCACAGTGACTCCCTGAAATGGAGTTGTAGACATAGCTGTCTCCTTCAAAAAATGGCCAGGAGCAAACACTGTGTCTTTGTGCTCATTGTGGTCTTGTGTGAAGCCAGGTTCTCACCTGCTGATATGCAGAGCATGAACTAAATTTTTTTAAAATGCCATTAACAGCATCAGGAATGTCATCTTTTTACTGTATTGGAGTAACCTGAGAAATGCTGCATAACTTGCTTTAGGATCTATGACTTAAAGAGCTGGTCATAATCCCTGTTCAGCTTGATTCTCACTAAGTTATCTATAAAATTTTGATACAAGCAAAATGGCAAAAATGCATCAGCTGTGAAGTTACACATCACTGTGTCCAAATGGCAAAATTTGCATTCATGCAAAATCCCATGTAAAACATTGCAGGATTATAGTAGACCACAGAAGTTAAGTAATAAACTCTTGTCCTTTCACTGAAATGTAGGTATATGCAATTTTTTACTAATATTTTCTCACCAATATTTTTAATGGAAAGATATTTTTAAGGGCAAGCAGAGCAAGATGATTTTTCAAAGTATTGCCAGTATGTTTCTGACTCCATCTTGCAGTAATTCAGTTTTCTAAATAATTCCAGTTGTACTTTTTGGAGCAAATCCATACAGAGAACAATGGGGTTGATTGTTTTGTTGACTGCAATTGTTTTATATGTGGGTTGTTTCTCAAACCTCACTTTTGGGCGGGATAAGGAGTGGTTCAGAGAAGCCCCTCTAATGAATGGGTAACAGATGACTGTAAACCACAGGTATTAGACCTTTTCAACATGGAGCTTTAGTGACTCAAAATGTTAAAACAGAGACAGAAGAAAAACTGTGAACATATCCTAAAAGCTCAATGAACTAATTGTCTCAAATTATGCAATTTGTGGCCAACCTCAGTTTGGATTTTTAACATATTTGGGAATGTGGGTAAGTTTATAATGCACAAATAACCAAACAATGTAATATCAAATGTACTTTTTGCAAAAGATATAATTGGCTGTAGGGCTTTTCAATAGCACAGAGTCTTAGGATATACAATGATGATTGCAACATTTTCAAGTTTTTAACAATCACTCCATGTAGCAAAAGGTAATTGGTAAAACAATAAAAAATAATTAAAATAAGGAGGAACACATTGCAATAAGAGTTGCCTTAAATACATTTGCTCCCATTCACAGCTGTGTTCAACTGATCCCTTTTGCTTGATTTTCAAGCAGTATCTCCTGACTGCTGTAACAATTCCTCACATGCTAAAGTATTTAATGAATTTCATGCAGTTCAGCATGATCACAGAAGAGCTAATCCAAACATAGTTCTAAGAAATAAGGTATCTCCTCTAGCAAAGTTTTCTTCGTGCAAAATAAAATATAGATCTTTATAGTCACTGCTACTGATTGAAGAGTTTAGTGGAAATCCAATCATGTAGCAAAACATCCCTGGGATGCTACTCACAATTTGGCACTTTGTTGATAACTTAAAATTAGCTAATTAGCTACTTTTCTGTGGTGAAATCTTAGTTCCCTGGAAAACATACATTTATTTCTTCTAGAGTCAAAGGCAAATCTTAGCTTAAGATATCTGAGATATTTGCCCCATTCTGTGCTTGTGGGTGGAGGCAAGATAACAGCTAGAAGATCTACACAGTACATTATGCTTTACCTGTCTTTCGGGCCTTGAAAAGCTCATGAGATCACCAATCCATAAAAATTTCATGTCTTTTTAGTACATCTATATGTGCAAAATTACTTATTTTCTTTTTTATGCATTAAATTCAGGAAATATTGAAATGAAGAATCACCTCAAAAATCAAGATAATTTATTTTACAAATGTCAAAACGCAATGTGGTACTTTACATTCTTTTCTTTCCTCTAAAGCTCTAATTTTCATCAAATAAACAATCAAAGAAACCTTTCTCAGTATCTAACATCTAAGATTTGCGTCAATCACAGGAAGCTTTCTAATGTTTCTTTGCATGGAAGAAAGTACATCCTATCCCCTCCTAGCGTGATTAATGAAGTGACTAAAACCTCCAAACTTCTTAAGGAATTTGAACACCTAATCTCCAGTTATTTTAAGTCAACTGATACGTCCACAAGGGAGCTGGAAGTTCCTCACATGGTCATAACTTACACATGATCCTTTCCATGATTTCCTTGACTTCCTTTCCCTGTGAAAACAGAAAGACTAATACCTGGAGAGAACAGCAGGATTTGTGGTGCATTGTTTGAAAGGCTGCAGTACTGCAAGTGTCTCTTTTCTACTTTTCTTTCTTACTGGCTAATAATTGGTCACTGACAGTTTCTGTCCCAGTCTCCATTCATCCAGCTGCTATTCTCATGCCCACTTCCCCTGGACTCTGAAGTGCAGTGCAGTGTCTGCAGATGGGCTTTACTGTTTGTTCATTTAAAGAACTCCCCTAATATTCTTAACTGCAGATGGTAGAGTCACTTGTTTTTGCAGACCTGGACTTTTTTATCTTCTGCATTCTCTTGTTTCAGTATATCAGTGGTGACTTCCTGGACTCATCATGTTATGGCTGCTATTCTCTCAAGTGGACCTGTTCCTCCCATATATCCCAGAAGGACATATCACTGATAAGCTCCATTGATTAGAAGCCCACGTGGAGTCATGAATTCACTTTAGTAACACAGTCGCGTCTTCTCTGATGCAGTTTCGAAGTTTGAGTGTACAAAGGATATGAAGGCTCTCTTTCCTTTGGTTGATGAATACCTGGCAGGATGACCTAGAAGCACTGAGAGCTGTGTGTACCATTTTGACTCATACATCAGCCATTCTCTTCACAAGGTAACAATAGGAATTAAAATGCTCATGCTGTCAGGGGTGAATCTGCACAAGCGGTTTGGAGACAAGAGCACCAGGAGGAGCAATTCTGTAGGTCTCTGACTGGCAGCAGAACACAGTATTTGCCTCCTATTTCAGCCACTGCTCAGCTGGCCACTGCAGGGGTGAGGCATTTGTATGTCTGTCTGTCTGTTGCTCCATCTGGGCTGCCTTGTGTGCTTATGTGTATGGATAGCATCCAAATTCTTGGCTTCTTGCTTTTTCTTCCATTCCTTCCTTCCTCCTCTTCCCCTGTACCTTGCATCTCCACATGACCATACAGACTCTTGGCTTACATGAATATTAAATCATTACCTTAAAATTATTTCCCTTTGGAATTAATGTTGTTAATTCTTACATCCTGAAATTTATGATGAAATAATGCTCTAACTCGTGAATCTTTAAACAAAAGAGATACCAATGCTCTACAGAGAAGGACTGCAGAAGCAGAAATAGAAACTCCCCATGCTAAATCTTAATTAAAAATTTTATTTGTACAATGCAAAGTAATATTTTAGTAGTCCTCTATTTGTTCAGAATCTCTTTATACAGGTTTTCACAGCAAATTAATTTGTATAACACAGGAGGATTTTGCTACAATTGACTGGACTAGTGTAATTTTGGATAATCTTCATAATGTCTAAAACTTCAAACTCTCCCTGAAGCAGCAGGAGAAAAGAGAAAATTCCTTCCCCAGTGGCTTATGGAGCTATTTACACTGGTCATACTAAGCACTGCTAATAATTTATTTGATTAAATTAGCCCTTTCTGTTTAAGAGATCAGAAACCTAAAGTTTCATGTCTATGGCCTTGTGTTTAGGACATTCTCCCTGAGGGAAGGACAGGATAAAAAGGTGCAAAGAGAGGTAAAAATGAGCACTGCACCATTTGGCAAAGCATTTGACAGAGAATATACTGTAAACAGATGTTACAGTCTGGATCTGTTACATATCAAGTAGTTCAGAGTCTGCATTTGTACTCAGAACTCGTTTGATGGCTTAAGGAACACATTGTGTTCACTAATTAGGTAATGCAACCTTTACCAATTAATTCCACTTTCAGCTGAATTAAATAATTGCCATCAAAAGGAGCTTGACCATTTAAAAACCATTAAGCTATATTGTGTCTGAGGTCTGTAGGAAGGTTTTAGCAGTCTTTTTGGTTTATTAGTTACAGATACCTGGCTGGAGGAACTATCGATTTCATGGTCTGTCCCGCTTTGAGCATGAGGTTGGATTAGGATCCTCAGAAGGTTCCTTCCAGTCTGAGTTATCCTATGATGCTATGAGCTGGTAGAAGAATATTGTGCTATTAAAGTTACCATAGAATATGCTAATAATCAATTTTTATATAAAGATAAGTACATATTAGCAGTTGCTATCCTATGTTAATGCTCTTCTAACTGTTCACATATTTTGCAGCATTAATTAAAAACAGCTAAGAAAATTGAACCCTTGATCAGAAGACTTATTTGCCTTTAAGTATCCTTATCCATATTGAGAATTTGTTAGAGGCCCACAACAAGGTCTAAAAATAATGGATTATATCAATCCTGTAGTTTTTTAAAAGTAATCTGTTAATTGCTTGAAGATTTAAATAGCTTGTTTGGATATCAGGATATCTGGAGACTAGAAATAGCCCTCCGCACTCAAACACAGAAGTATCATTTATTTTTAAATACATATAATTGAGATCCTCGTGAGAAGAGCTCTGCCTACTGGGAACTTCTCAGTTTCTCTGAGACTGGTTACTAAACAAGACATTTACTGAAAATTAAGTCTGTATCAAAAAGCATCTTTCAGAAATGGTTTCAACATTTGCCTCTCCTACCTATCTATTACTGGTGACTTGGTTTAAGCAATTTTTGTCTTTGAGAGGGAACACAGATACTGTCATTTTAGTAAGAGTTCCAAAGCACTGCAGTTCTTTTCAAGCCCACAAAGCTAGGTTTTTCTTTTTTTCTTTTCTTTTTACTTTCCAATCTAAAAAAAATTTGTTTCTCTCTTTCTTTTCTCATCTGGTTCATCTTTTCTGCAGTAGCTGCGGTGACTGGGCTGAAGGTAGAAGAATTTAGCTAACAGAGTTCAACAAGTTTATGGTGTTAACAACAGGAAATCACCACACTAATCTGCAGATTGCCTGCCTTCACATACAGAGCTATTCATGAATTCATACTGCTGTTTCCCTGCATTTCAGAACTTCCATTGTTTTATATGGGAGCTTGGAGGCTGATTTAATTAAAGTGATCTGAATAGAAGTACAGTATGCCAGATGTACATTATAAATATAGAGCAGATTATGTAATGGTAAACCATCAGGAAATATATGGGAATGGTTTGTGATAACTCATTGTTAACTAAATATAAATCCTAATTTATTTCACTGTTTTAAACTTACTACATTTTTTTTTTAACTAGCACAAATGAACTTTCTTTGTATTTCTACTTTTTCCTATTTTTACTACAGCTATCCCATGAGGAAAGTCTGCTTCAAATTAGATTCTGGTGAACAGGTACTATTCAGTGTGAATAATAATTGTACCATTTGGGCTGGATCCACAGAGAGACTAAGACAGGCTATGCTGTTGTTACTTCTGCCCACAACAGAGGTATTTTAAAGCCATGATTCAGCTGCCATCTAATAGGCATAAAGACAGAGAGAAAATTATTTCAAAATTTATATTCTCAGCATCTTCAAAGAATATAGCCTTTCTTCAAAATATCTACTTTTCATTATGTTGAACTGTTCAACTCAGCTGTTCCATGGTTCACCAATTAAGTATTGACTCTCCTAATTTGGCCAGATCTATAACGCATTTTCAGCGTTCTCTTGACAGAAGAGGCAAAGATAGTGAAGTTCTCATTTTTACCTCTTATTATCATCTTTTATTGCTGAAGCCTTGTACACACACCACTGCAGTTCCCTCTCACTTTCCTTTACTGAAATTCACTGAAATGGGGTGTGTGGAAGCCCCCACGCCTTGCTTTTGGAGGAAGACTGCCTCTTCATCTCACAGGCAAAAGTTTTTTTGTGCAGCCCTGGTCCAGGACATACAACATCAGCTTTCACTGGGTTCAGAGGTAGATTGAAGTGTATATTCTTCAACTACTTGTATGCTACCATGTAAACAAAACTCAACCCAGAGAGCCAGCTACCACATAAGTCTTGGTCAAAAATACATGTTTCACATATGACTTATTTTTTTATTTTGAAAGCCCAAGAGAAACTCATTAAATAGTCAATCATATTCAGGTTTTGAACTATACTAATTCCTAAATTACTATACTTTTTGCATTTCCTTTTAGACTATTTGTGCCACTTGATTAGCACAGAGGATTTAAATGTTGAAATAACTTTTTGTAAGCCACATTTTGTATCCAAAAGGAAATATTTCTGACAAGACACATGGTCTTACATATTCATTCAGTGCTTTTCCTGTCTTTTGACTAATTAACAATTTCACCTGATAGGCATTTTCAAAGTTGAGTGGGCAGGAGGTGTAGAGCAGACAAATCCCACTGTTTGCTAATTAATTTCTCTCTTCTTAAGATCACTAACAGGAAAATCAATGGTCATCTAGCACATGTTCTTTATAACCTGCAGTGGTTTAGCGTAATTTGTTGAAAGATTACCCAAATGCTGTTCACAAAGAGGAAAATATATCTAAAGGTCATTACAAGAAGAAGAGTAAAGAATAAAATAAATATTTCTCCAAGTCTGGAATTTTATTTCTGAAGAGTTTACACTTCACAGCAAATATGCATCCTAGACTCCTGCAGAAAGGTCCCTAATTAAATCCTCCCTTTCAAGGAGTTCCTGCACTAGACAAAACATCTCAGAGAGTGGAAATGAGATGCAACTCCTTTAACTCCATCACCACAACTTACCCTGTGATTCCACTTGTAGTGGGCAAATGAAAGTTTGGAGTAAAGGAAAGTAATATATCAGATCTATCTTGTCTGAATTGTGTTTCTAAATCCACAGCAGGACTGGAAGGAGATCAAAGTATGAGCCAATGGGTGTGTTTGGGCAGTGATTTTTGGGTGTCTCTCTTCATCATCATTCACATATCTAGTGCTGCTTACTGCTAGAGATTTTGATGATTTAAAAAAAAAAATCAGGAGTATTGGAAAACCATCCAGGGCTTCGGAAATTAGCCATAAAGCCTTGCATTTGTTTTCACAGGGTCTTCTAATACTCCATATACTCAAATTGCTTAGAAACCTCGAAACATCTTTATGTCCTTTTGCATTTCTCTGAATCATTTCAGTTATAAGGAAAGCAATGTCCCCATCCCATTGACCTCTTCTAATAGATACAATGAAAAGGGCTGGGGGGGGGATGGGAGGGCCAGAGGTGAGGGGCTAGAAGCAAGGAGGTGTTATCTAGAAACTGGAAATTGTGTCCTAGGTCCTAGAAATAGCATGCAAGAGTGTTATCGTCATGTATGATGATGTAAGATTCTTGTCTTGAAAACCAGAAAAAAAGGGCAGCTACTTCCACAATTTTTTATTTTTTTTTAAGAGTGGGATTTCTACTATACCCTTCTTCTGCAAGCAGCAAGAGAAAGCATGGTCCTAGAGCTGCTGCAAACTCATGCGGCAAGGAATCACCAGATATGGTGGAATCCCTGACTTTAAAGTGCATTCTCTGTGTTTTAGAGGACAGACTTGGATTTCCATCCTGAGGGACTACTGTAGATATTATTCCCTGCCTCACTGGGAATCTGCCATGTTACATGAGTATTTCTACATTCACTGACACCAAAGGAAAACCATTGACTACACAGCCTTGTAAATTTGATCACTTATCTGGAATGAGAGACACTTCGGCATTGAACCCTTGCTTTCCAAGCACTCCTTGGAATTGAATCTGCAATTTCTGCAGAAGACCCCAAAACTTGGGTAAAGCATTTATTTGATGATTCACAGTCAAGTCTTTGTTCTTATTATTCCAGTCTACACTGGTGCACAGGCCTCATTTGGTGCTAACATGCGGTTTACTTAGGAAATAAGAAAAGGGAGATACATAGCCAAAAGATTTTTCTTTCAAGTACTGGTCTTTTCTAGCAGTAGAGATGGGATAGGACAAAATTACCTCAATTTGCCCCAGGGGATGGTTAGATTGGACACTAGGAAAAATCTTGTCACTGAAAGTGTTATCAAGCAGGAGAATGGGATGCCCAGTGAAGTGGTTGGGTCACCATCACAGAAGGCATTTAAACATGTGGATGCAGCACTTATGGACCTGGTAGTGTTAGGCTAACAGTTGGATTCCATGGCCTTAAGGGCCTTTTCCAACCTCAATCAATCTAGGATTGTATTTTGTACTTAAAGAGCTTGGTGTTCAAGGTGCTACAAGTATTTTTTAACAGAAAAAACACCCCAAAATGAAGAAGGTAACACCCAGCACTGCCTACTGATCATATTTGCATAGTCTCATGCCTTACCTACAGCCCAAATACACAGTCCTCACAGATGGAGGGCAGCCTATGAGCGGTTCCCTGAGAATGTGATTAGTGTTAAGTGTATATATCTAAAATACACTTGCTTTGGTTTCCTAAGAAAACTCAGTAAGATCACAGCCTTATCACACATGTCATCATTTGAAACTGACAGGCACACTACTCCTCTGAAATAAAAGCTTTGACTGTTAATTTCCCAAATTCCCACATCATTAGGAGGATGAAATTTAATCTCCACATATGTCAGAGTGGACTGAGCTAGGGATTTGATTTGTTAGGAGAATCCTGGACCTGTATTTTTCGTCAAAAGGAAATGGCAACAATTCAGTGTAACACTGTACTGTGCTTGTCCCTCAGGGGAGGGTTTGTATAGAGTGTTTCAGTAGCAGAGGGTCATTTTTTAAACTCAGGGAGCATTGCTTTCTTTAGGGTCACAGCATCTAGCAATAAGCCAGCCTCTAACACTCAGGAACAAAAGATTGATAAAAGTCAGATAAATGGTGGCTGGTGGATGCTGCAAAACTTGGGGCAAGAAAACAACGAGGTACTGGAATACCAAACTAGGGAAAAAACTGCCTAAGAAACTAGTTAGTTGTCTTTGTCAAGCTGAAGATTGTGTATTTAAGTACAAGAAAAATGAGAGAGTAATTGAAAATGAAAAGAAGACAATTTTGGGGTTCATCATAGCAAACTGGAAGAGAAAAGATCCTGCAAAATTTGAGCTACTATTAACAGCTTTTAACAACCTCTAATAAGGTGAATTTTTAATAATTTTTCTAAGGGAAGAAAAAGAAGTAATTTTCATGAATTTTCATGGGGAAAGCCAATGTGGTATTTAACCTGCACCTTGTCAACTCTCCCTGCAGAAATTATCTTTCTTCTTTGAGGAGTGAGCACTCCACAGTGGTAAATGACCATGCTATCTTTTTCCATAGTCCCATATGTGAAATAGCTACATTTTTCCCCATGATTAATGAGATAAGTTCAAATAAAGGTTATGTGTTTAACTAAACCTCAGCAGCAGAGTTATGAGACACATATTAATGTTTTTTCATCAGAAGCGACATGCTGTTCTAATTTGCTGATTGCCAAATTATGTCATCCAGCTAAAGAGGGGGTTTTTTGTTGCTTGGGTCTACAGAGGTGTCTTTTTTAAATAGACACAGAAAAACTATCAATATTAAGGAAAAAAATCATCTAAGCTACAAAATACGGTTATCAGACTTTTCCAGTAAATCACTCTCTTGGATTAAAAAATATGTTCTGAGACTGTCCATATCATTCTTTCACGCAAGACCACAGTTAAATCTCCTACTGGTATAGATTTACTGCATAAACAGGCAGCAGGCTAGAGAGGTTATACAATCTTCACCTTTTTGCTTTGTTGGGGAGAAAAGTGCATGGGAAGAAACTTTTTACTTTTTCTTCTCATTTACTCTCCTTTTTTCCCCTCTCTCACATCAATAGACACAGCCCAGTCACTGCAATCTTTTGAAAGTCTTATCAAGTCATGTCATTGGTTTGGACATCTTGCTACCAGCTGTAGAATGGATACAATTAAAATGTGAGGGAAGTGATAAAACTTTCCCTATAGAGACTAGAGTGCAGCACAAAGGAATCAGCTGAGGGTTTTATGATAATAATTTTGTCTAATGCCTGCACTGCAGCCCAAAAGCCTGTGCAGAACTACTAGAGCAAGATATATATGAAGCTATTGAGCCATGGCACCACCAGGCCTGGTGAGGGCAAGGTGATCACAGCTCACCCAGCTGGGACATTTCTCACTCCATGCCTTGTCTCTAACTACTGGGTTATTTCCTGAAGGATTTCAGTGGGGTTTTCAAGGTTTATCTTTGTACCAGAACACAGGAAAAATGTATTTGGGATGCTGATTGGCCCTTGCAATCCAGAATCAGTGCTTGAGGATAAGGAAGAAGGGTTGCTGAAGAGCATCCTAGTGCCACTCTGAGAAAATTCAAAGAGAGCTAAACTTCCTAGGGAGAACAGAAAAATTTGACACTAATAAGAAATTTTCAGCCATGAGTCCCTTGGTTTTAACTGTAGAATACTTCCTTCCTCTTGCAGGAGTGATACAAATGTGCTGTAAGAGTGAAAATGCTGCAATGACAGATTCAATTTTTCACATTTTAGAAAATCTTTGAACTTCTGTTGTGTCTGCAACACTGATAAGGCCAACAATTTCTTTGCTCTAACTCAAAAAGTATAAAAAACCATGTGTGTCCAGAGCACAGCAACAAAAATGGTCTGAGGGCTGAAATACCTCCTCCCATGGACAAAAGCTGAGTGGCTTGGGGCCATTCAGCCTGGATAAGAGAAGGCTCCTTGTGTCCCTTGTCAGTGCCTCATCTCTACTCATTGAATATGAAATCAGAAGCAAAACAGCTAAAATATACTATACACAAGAGCTTAACTGGACAACAAAGCTATTATGCATAAAGTTCTTATAACTTCTATAAGGAACAAAAATTATTACACAAACATAGATTATGGATTAACTTGAGATGTGTGAAAATAATCATGGACTGACGTGTAATTTTCAAAATATGAGAAAGCTACATTAGATTAATTTCTAGATAAAATCCTTTATAGATTAAAAAAAGAGCAAGACTTGAAAATATCATATGAGTTGCTGGAGTAATGAAATTCATTTAGTTTCAAAAAAACTTTCCCATAAATTTGAAGAACCATTGTTCATACTGCTATCTATTGCAAGTGCATTTACATAGGAAGCATCATAGAGAAATAACCCTGTGTGATTACTGCAGTGAACGTGGCTGAAACTCACTGTGAGTGCAGATTTTTAATTTTATACAGCAAAATGTTGAAATACGAAGTCCTTCATGTGCTTAGTGAACGAAGAAAACAGTAAAAATCAAAGATTAATCTCACTAACCAACTCATTTTAGCATAAATAAAACCACAAGTGTTCCTAAGGGATTCTGTGCTCAGTGTTACCAAGCAGAAAGGACTTGCTGTGATCCATGCATTAATTTACCCTTTTAAACATCTCTATTTTTTAAATAAAAAAATTGCAGTTTTCTCTTGTAATACACGAGCACATTTTAAGAGATAAGTGTTCAAGAAATTTCACTTGAAACTTGATTGAGACATTTTAAAGGAAAGGAGAGAGGTTTAAACCATGAGGTTGGATTAATGTAAATTGATTTGTCCAAGGTTATTTGTTTAGATAATAGAGGTAATAGAAGGAAGGCCCTGGGTCTCACAGAAGTGATGCTCTGAGACGTCCCATCCTGTCATCATACTCAAAGCAGGTTCACAACAGGGCATTCTCCATTTAGGCAGGGAAAATTCAATTAGGATCATTCTGTGGACTCAGAGATCCCAGTGGGGATCAGAGTAGGCAATATTCAGATTTCATTGTCTCACAACAATATATGCCAATGAAAAACATTTTCTGCCCTGCCTTGTGCTCCCCCTTGTGTTTTCTGAAGGTCTGGTCATAAGGTTTTCATATCAGGAAAAAAAAGATAATTCTTTATGGTATATTTTATTAATTATATTTAAAATTATTAAAACTGGCCATAATTAACTACTATAAGCAGTGAAAAAAGAATTGTCGAACCTACTACCTATGAATTTGGCACTGCACAATGACTAGAATTAAAAAGCATACTGCATGTACAGAAATACAAAATAATTAAGGAATAAATATATAATTAAGGAAGAAATAAAAAAAAACAGCAAACAAAAACCAGCCAAACAATATTTGAATAGTTTGTGGGATCAGATCATTGTTCTGTCAACTGCATACGTATGTCAACAACAAGCCCTTGAAAAAATCAAGCAGGAGTTCCTGCTGTAGCCCTTGGTCCAGTGCTAAGCTAAGATTTCAAAATGATAAATGAGACATTTAAAGTCAAAATGTTGACTTAAACATTGATTAAATGTGAGACTGTGTTGGTCTGTCCTTTTGATTTTTAATGTCTTCTTACCCTCCACACCATGAATGCATCACAGCTACAGAGGTGTCAGGTGTCCAAAATGTAAGTAAGCTGGTTCTGGTTCGCACAGCAAGAGTCCTTACACCTTGATGACCAACTCCATCCAGCTTTTCCCCAGCGTAAGGATTGCTGATTAATCAGTCATTGCTCCTCAGCCATGCAAACACCAGTTCCTTATCCATAATTCTTTCTTACCACTGAAGTGTTAGTGGAGGAGAGTCTGCACTATTCCTGCAGCAGTTTTCACTGGCTTCCTTTCCACAGTAGCAGCAAAGGTATTTATTCAGAACAGCTGTCCTTGTAGAACTGAAATTCATGTGAATCCTTTCAGTGGTGTGGCAGACTTCTGTGAAGACTTAAGATGCTATACTGAACACAACAGACGAAAATTAAAAGCACAAAGGAAGGGAAGAAAGAGCTTGAGGGAAAATGTCCAAAAGACATAAAATTAATAAACCCTATTTTAAACACATCAGGAACAGGAAAGTTGCCAAAGCACCTGTAGGGCCAGTAAGTAACCAAATATAGAAGGAATGTTCAAAGAAGATAAAGTTATAGTAGGAAAACTCAGCACATGTTTTCCATCTGTTTTCCCTGTGGAGAAGAACAAGGATTCTCCAAAATACCCCCTTTTCTATGCAGGACTTATCAGGGGATCTTGTTGATGCTGAACTTTTGGAAGAACATGGAATAAAAAAAATCAAATGAAAAATTTGTTATCAGTGTGATCTGATGCATGCTGCAGAGTTAAGCAAACTCAGGTCTGAATTCTTGCTTCCCAGAGCTATTGGAGTCCTTCTCAAGAACAAGGATGATCACATATCACTACTCAGCCCTAGTGAGGTCACATCTGGAGTGCTGTGTCCAGTTCTGGGCTCCTCAACACAAAAAAGACAAGAAGCATGTGGAGATGATCCAGCAGAGGCCACTAGGATGATGAGGGGTCTGAAGCATCTCTTATGAGGAGAGAGTGAGGGAACTAAGCCTGTTCAATCTGAGGAAGAGAAGACTGAGAGAGGATCTCGTTAATGTACTTAAATATCCCAAAGGTGGGTGATGAGGGGATGGTGCCAGACTCTTTTTGGTGGTGCCCAGCAAAAGGAGGAACAATGCCCATAAACTAAAACACAAGAAGTTCCACCTCAACATGAGGAAGAACTTCTTTATGCTGAGGATGGCAGAGCACTGGAACAGGCTGTCCAGGGCGACTGTGGCATCTCCCTTTCTGGAGGCATTCCAAGCACACACAAAAGTATTCCTGTGACACCTGCTCTAGGTTACCCTGCCTTGGCAGGGGGATTGAACTAGATCTCCAGGGGTCCCTTCCAAACCTAACAATTCAGTGATTCTGTGATAATCATAAGGAAATTTGGGGAATACAATTTCTCCAGATTCCAAATGGTCTAAAATATATCAATAAAATGAAACGGCTCCAGTGTGAAGATCCTAATCCCTGTAAGTAATAGGTTAAATAATAGGAATCAGATAGTAATAAGAATTAGATCGCTTAATAAAAATAACTCTATGCTTTCCTTATATGCATAGTTAGCAAGTTTATAATTCGGTTATGAATAAAACAATTATTAAAATAAATCTCATACCCCGTCTGCCTCACCATTAATAGATCTCACTGTTTTTCAAAAAGCCGGTGATCTTACCTTAGATTTCTTTAGGTTCATTGATTTACTCTTGGGGACAACTTCCAAAACACACCAGTGTACATTCTGCTCTGTAATTTTGGAAGCCACCTCAGTTATTTTGCAAGGAGCCTGTGCTTTTGATAAAAGTAGGAGCCTTCACTATATAAGTTTCTTTCCTGGAAGTTAGGTCAATATCTAAAAAGAAAAGGGATGTAGAAGACAGATAACATTTTGAACATTTTGTTTCTGTCGGTCTATTGGACCAGCTACCTGCATAGAAGACTTTAGCAGATAAAGAAAACACTTCTTGTCCATTGCATTTTAATTATCTGGAAACTAAGAACTGGTCAATACATTCAGGCTGCAGCTCTCAATCCTACCACACACTTGCTCAATTTGCAAGTTTCTGTTTACCTCTCTTCTTGTCCTCTGTTTTCATTTTGAAACTGCAATTTAATTTTTTTATACATATCTCTTGGTCTAGGAGTGCCAGCATTTGCAGTCACAGAATCATAAAATGGTTTAAGATGGAAAAGGCCTCATCATGTCCAGCTCTTAACCCAGAACTGCCAAATCCACCACTAAGTCTTGTCCCTCAGTGCCACATTTACACATCAGGAAAGAATTAAAACAGCTTTAGGTGGGACATTATTGTCATCTGGTTAAAAGGAGGAAACAGACTGCCTATTTTGTGTATGGGATCACCTTGATCAATGAATACAGAGGAAAATGGGGATATATTTGTTGCTTTACCTTGCTGTGGGGGAGTTTTTTTTCTGCTAACCATTAATGGTTTTAATAAAGGACAAAGAAAAAAAGTGTGGTATCCACTCATTTCTTTAGAATTAGAAATTAGCTGGGGCTGAGAAGAAGGTAAAGCAGAGTGTACAACTCCACTTACTAGAGTCATATATATAGAAAGAACAATTTCTGGAAACTTCAGAATGAGATACCTAATTGCATGACTGCTTTTTACTGTGCTGGACAAATCTGAAGACCTAAGTGAGTTTGATGTCATAACTGGTCCTGTTTCAGATTCGCTGGGGAAAGCTATTCTTCAAGATTTATATTTCTTTCAGATGAAGTATAAGAAAATCCTTGTTTCCCTGAAGTAAGCTTAGTTTGACAATACTATTACAACAGCATTACTACTGGTCTGGAGCACGCATGTAATGGCTGAGGAAAAATAATCAACGGGGTGGTGTGTTGTCCTGAACATTTTCTGTGTTTTGAATTCGTTTTACAACTACATTTATGGCAGCATAGCAAACAGGAAAAGCTCTCAAGATAATAATAAAAGTAGTAGTAGTAGTAGTAGTAGTAGTAGTAGTAGTAATAATAATAATAATAATAATAATAATTATTATTATTATTATCATTATTATTATTATTTCATGTCAAACAAACTGAACATGTACGTCTCTTATCTGAAAAAAATATGGAACCAGAAAGACTAGGTATGACACGAACCAAAAACTAACCTCAATAATCAGCCATTATTTTTCATTGTGTTTCTTAGGAAATGAGCCTGTATGACTGCCTTCTTGCTCTGTACATCTGGCAAACAATTGTCCCTCCCCTTACAATAACTTTCAAACCAGCTTACCAATTTCAGTCAAATGCAGCTCATATATTAGGACCTCAAAGGTTAGATTCCTCCAAATTTTATGAAAAGAGACAACCAGATAAAGCAAATACAAACAATCCACAAAATTAATGTCACCACTAAATGGAAAATTGCACTCTGAGCTGAAATGTTTTTATAACACCACAAAATCTGTTTCACGTAGAAGTGGAGTATAAATGCATTATTGTTGACAAGAACTAAAGTTTATTTTGAAAGTAATTTTATATAAGATTTTGCATATTGTCATCAATGTGAGATGTGATGGTTTGCACCAAATTCAAGTTTTCATCCTGCATTTCTGTAGTGAATATTATAATTATATTGCATTTTTGCAATGGGGCACATTTTCATCTCCTAGACAAACCAGTAATATTCATTTTCCTAATTACAAATTCCAGGATATGAAACAGAGAATTAAGACATGGTGTAGGTAACAGGAGCTCTATGTTCATTTCCTTTGATGAGTAAATAATTGGTTATTTGATTAATAAATAATAATATTTTGTTACCATTTTTCTCAAACACTTCATAAAAAAGAAAGACTTCCTGACATTGTTTTATTGGATATTACCTAACAACACTCTTTTGGGTTCAGGAAATATTTTTACCTCATCTGAAGAAAGTGGGGCATATGCAGTTCTAGAAATATATTTTACCTCCCTGGAAAGTCATAGATTCTGCACTGCAAGTTCCTATGCTTTTTCAGACACTGTGAACAAAAGAGAGGATGTAAGGAGAGATGCCCAAAATGTGAAGCTGTGGGGTTTTTTCTAAAATGTATTTGCCCAGCCAGAGATTAAGCAATCGCTCCATTTTGTGATTGCAATTGAATCATGGCAGCAATTCTACTGAAACAAACTTTTCTTGGAAAGAATATTTACATGCTCTGTGCTTTTTTGGCCTGGGCATTCTTTTCACAGTAACTGAGGCTTAGAGGGGAAGGTGCTGAGGAACAGTGCAGCCCAGATTATTCCCTGTGAGGTCCTACAAGCAACAGTGAGTAAGAAACATTAGTGAAGGTCCATCAGTGGAGATGTCTGCTCATGGATCCACTCCTGGAACAGAGGAACTCCTCATGTTCCTCTAATGGGGCAAGCAACAAACAGGTTTCAGAATTTCTGCACTAAGCTGAATGGCAAATCTCAGATACCTTGTGGCACACGTGTCCAAACTAAACATTATTTGCAATTTCCTTGCCACAAACCTGTCTTCTGTGAGGGGAGATATTCTGCATCTCACTGTGCAGCTAATTGAAATAGAGAAAAATAAACAAGGATCTCATGTTCTGAAAGATTTAGTCAGGCCTGATAATGAACAGCACAAAAAGCTTAGCTTTCAAATAACCCAGCATCTATATTAATATTGTTATTCATCTTCCAACAGTACTGGTTTATCATAAGTAAAATAAAACAAAAAACCCTCTACAAGCATTTTTATTAGACACAAATTCTCCTTGGGTTGATACTTGTAAATTGGTTTATTAGTGAAATTATTTTGATAACATCTTTTTGCAAGAAATGTTATTTTGGGAATTTTAGGAAAGGGACTCTAATTACAGACAAACACAGTAGCTCCTATTTGTGGAAGGAACAATTCTGAGCATCTATTAAACTAGTACCATAAAAAGGGCAAAATGTTCATGTTCTACTGCTACTAAACATTTATAGCACTTCTCACATTATGATACTTAAAGAGATCTTTCATAAACAGGAGTCTGATAATGTCTTTCTCAAAAATATACTTTTAGCATGCTACAAATGGTTTTATTAAAACTAATTAAAAAGCTTTTCTAATATATTGTTTGTGTTCTTCAATCTTGCCATGACCCCCAGCACCCCTGTCCTACAATCCAGTCGTTGAATAAACTTGAAAATTTTACTACAGACTTAAACACAGTGAAACCAACTTATGTAGCAAAAGCGACTTTTATTTCTTATTAAATTTGCAGTAAAAATTGGCAAAAAAGGTGCATCTTGCTATTAGGGAAAGGAAAATAATAAACTGTAAAAATATTAGTAGGTTTCTAATATCATATGTGCACTTCAAGCTGCTGCGATACCCATCCCAATTTTAAGCAAACTGTTTCAACTGTTGACTGAAATCAACCTCACGGCAACATCATGGAGTTTTATGAAGGCTAATTTACTGTGCTTTACTTTTGCTACAAACAGTGTAGACATACTTTTACTTTTCTGAAGTTTCGTGTGCAAGATTAAAAAGAATATTGTATGCACGTGTATTTATGTATGCTACTATGTATGAATGTCAGAAAACAATGCCAAGAATTAGAATTCTTCATGAGAAAGCATGCATAAAATGTGCATTTTCATGAAGGTAAATGTTCTGCTGAAGGATTTTTTTGGTTTAGGTTGAAATTTTATGAGCTGTAACATGAAAATTTAGTGTATGAGGAAAAGGAAGAAATCTACAAAAACAGGAATGTATGTACATGGGGTATATTGTTGCTGCTCCTCCTTGCATTCTGTACAATGTAAAGGCCACTTTAGAATGGTGATGCCACGCAATAATATTCTTTAAAGAGTTAATATATTCACAAGGCATATGTCCTACCTTGATATATTTAGAGATATCTGAATGTCAGATTGTTTGAATAGCACATGGGTTTTAGAATCACTATGGACAATAACTACCTGGGGGCAATGTAATGTTTTGTGTAATGTACAGAAAAACCTGCTGAATTTAGTCATTAACTGAGCTAGGAAAAGTTGTCTTGATATTTTAGTTTTTTCATAGTAAATATTCCAAAAGGCCTGCCCATACAAGACTCAATGGCAATATTAATTAATTTCTTTTTACCATTGAATTTAATTATTATAGAGGAGCTATAGATGGTAACTCTAGGGAATATATTTCTAGGTTTTGGGGTTTGGGGTTTTTTTAAGAATTTTACTAATATACAGTAAAAACTGTGTTGCAAATAGACTAGGATTTAAGGAGTTGAAGGAAGAGGAAGAAAACATGCCATGCTGCTGCGTTATTTGAATACCTTGGTAATCAGATAAAAAAATTGAAGAATACACTGCATCATTCCTGGTGGTGCCAACTGTTCCCTTGGAGGACTGAAGAATACTGCACCTGGGACTAAAAAAACTGGACCTACCAAAATCAATAAACACTTTACCAGAAAAACTGGCTCAAGCAAATAAAATTATGCTAAGTTATTTTGATGGAATCATATGCTTTTATAGTAGTTGGTGGCATTTGGTAATACTATTTAAATAGAACAAATACATTTCATAACTGCTCAAAGGGCTAATGCATCCTTTCCCTTCTGCAGCCCCTTTCTTTGCTTTCAAATGTGCCTACTAAAATTTTGAAGATCTGAGATATAGTCAGACATAATTTTTGGAGCCAGAAACCATGGCATGAAACTTAGACACTATAAGGTAAAAATAGGAAAATAAATCATTATCACCTGATTATAGAGCAAAAGCTCACGTTGCCACCAGACAAATTATGCCCATATATTTGTCTTGCTTTCCTCCTGAGTTTTTCAGAGTAGCCAACATAAAAGGGGAAGAGTAAATCTGATTAGTATAAGCAGGCCTTGTTCTTGATACTTTGTTTATCCCCCATCTTTCCCCTATTTATTTTTATTATTATTCATTTTCCTATTTAGATTAGACATTCTGACAGAAGCAGTTTTTCTTCTAGGTTTGCACAATGTCTGGTAAAGGCTGGGGAAGAGGAGAGGAAATTTTTGATGGGATTTTTTAGAGCAGAAATGTTAACAAAGTTGATATATCTCCTCACAAGAAGAGGAATGAATCTTCCAAATGACCAATTCCTTTTTTCCATCTACTATTCCTAACAATGCTTGCTTCCAAATACAAAGAAAAGTTAATTTATGTTTTACTGTTAACTCTCTACTTTCTACTACTTGAATTAATAGTGGCATAATACTGTAATATAGGTTACTCTGCAGCTGTGATATTCTGAAAGAAAACTGAAGAAAAGAAGTAAATGTGTGGATGTTGCCTAAAAAAAAAAAGCAAACCAAACCAGAAGATTGAACCCTTTCATTTCTTTAACTACAGCTAAACAGAGTTCTTCTGGTTCCAAAATTGTCAGTCTCCATGTCAACTGCAGCATCTTTTCAGACTATAGAATAATTTTCTTTGGAACACTTTAGAAATCTTTAAACGCCTTTTCTGAGGTATTTTAAGTGCTGGTAACTTCCCTGAATTATATCCACCTTCATTGCCCTGACTCTGAACAGAATACCTTTCCTTTTAGAACAGCAGTCTTCATTTTCCTGGGGAAATATGCTCCTTCAAATGTGAGTTATAAGTTGGAACCACAGCCTTGCAAACTTCAGCTCAAAAGAATGCTTTGTATCCCAGCACAGGCACGAGCAGGGTCTGTGACAATGGATACTCTCAAGGTCATTTATGGTCAGAAATGTTATTATGTAGTTATAGAGATGTTATTATGTAATTAGAGAGTTGTTATTATGTAATTACGGCACCTTCTCACCTCTTTTTAGCAGCTACCAACTACTGTTGAAGAAATGCTCACTATTTCATGTTCATGCATATCCTATTGATTCTTTCTTTCTTATTTAATGTTATTTATCAGCTGGCCTTAGAAAAGATGACTTAATTTGCAATATTCCACTCAAGAAATTGCTAAGTCAGAAGGGACACAGCCCAAAGCTTGCAATTCTACATGTTTACTTTGGCTTGTAAGCCTTACTTTGTAACACTCCCTTTTTCTTCCTTACAGACAAACTTCATATGACATTCACTGTAACGTGATCAACTCTGGTGACATTTTCACAAAGTCACTTTTGGACTATGCCCATACTTTGTTTAAAAGAAAAACAAAACCAAGACATACAGGCAGGGGGATGGTTGTCATATAGTATCTTGAACAAATTGAAAGAATAGAAAACAGAAGAATTTGGGGAAAAATTCCACAACCAAAAGGGAAAACTTATATTAGAGGTTCTAATCTATGTCTTTGTGTAAAGACAGAAGTAATGGAGATGAAAAAAAATGCTACACATATTCTTGCTTTATTTTTTACAGTTTTGAATTCTCTAGTTAATAATAATATTGGATTTTCTTTCTCTCTTCTCCCTCCCTGCACTCCCTCCTCCCTTTCATCCCCTTCAACTGTATTCAGGCTGCCTGATCAAAACAAATTACAGGACAGCCTTATAAATTAGTTACAGTAGACTAATGTCTAATGGTGACATGTCTGTTTTGCCATGGTGATGCTCATCCTCCAGAGGTAATGTCACCTAGGTTGTCAGACAAGCAACAGCATTTTCATAAATAATCCATGTGATGCTAATACAGGATGATTTGTGATGCCTTATAAAAAGTTTGGTTGGGTTTGATTGAGTTTCCCTCAAGATTCTGTATACTTAGCATTACGACCTGATCTGACTTGGTTGATTCTAATTTCTGAAAAGGCTACTCTGAAATCCTGGTGTGTAAGATGAAGACACTGTGTTACCAAGCACAGCTACTCTGGTGATACGCACAAGACTGTAATATTTTGCATGTATCTCTGATTATATCAAAAATTCACGAGTGCATTAAAATACCTATAGAGTTAAAAAATCTGGCTGACATTTTTCAAGCATGAATTCATTGGGTAAGGAGAGAAAACAAAGGGAATTGAATCTCTTCCCCAGGATTACCGTGGCCTCATACAATTTGCATGCTTCAGTTCACATGACACTGACCTGTCATTCAACTGCACAGCCCTCTCACACCCCTCCTGCCCTACCTGATCATGGCTGATCTGGACCAAATTTCACCTTTCAAAAATGCAAAGGTCCATGCTAGCATTAAACAACAGCGAAAACTACAGTGGGAAAATACTATGTGATTAATATAGTAAGACTATATGTCTTAATTTTAGAATATCCCCTCCTTTTCAGCTAATAAGGGCAAAAGGGCAAACACACAGTTGTGATATAAATAAGTCTCTAACTGGTTTACAAATATGAGCCAGATGCTCATTATCATACTGGGAAAATCTCAGCATGTGCCCCTATTGATATATTGAGATAGAGACTACCTTCACATGTCTCAACATAACTAGTTTTAATTTTACTGCTTGAATGGCTATTTCTGGTTAAGGACATCCTGGGCCCTTCACAAATGCTGTGGTTACTTCTCCACTTTTTTTAATAGGACACATTTTGCCAATGTCTTGGCATATTTCCCAGGAAATTACAATGGCTTCACTGTTGTCATACAAAGTTGCCCAGTCCTGTGAAAAAATGTGGTTCTTAATTTGAAAGGAGTTTTAACTGTCTTCAGCACTTTTCAAGATATGATGGCTATATATGGTTGAATATTTAGCACTGATGCAAAGAAATTAACTAGATCCTTAAAAGCCACATCATGCTTTCTTGATAGACTGTATATGTGCATGGTCATGAGGAGGTTCAGACAGCAAATGAGAGGAAAGAAAAAATGTGGAAGAAGAGAGGACTGTGAACAAAGTATTTGGCTTAGGAAGAAGAATTTAGTACAGACCATCTTTACAAAAAGATGAAAACTAGGAGTGTCTTGTGAAATTTCTTATATTCTCTTTGTTTTCTGCAATGTGGCTTACGATACAAACACTCTAATACTCATCTATAGAAATCAAAGAGCTTATTGAAAAAACGTGAGAGCTCCAGCAAATACTCCATCCCCCTCACACTCTGATCAAAGCAACAGTATAATGCCAGAATAAGACAACAATTCAATAATGAGACTAAGTCATAGAACGACATCCAATGATGCAAGGTTCAGTTCAATTCTAGTAAGAACAGAAAGGGAGTTTTAATATTTCTGCAATTTGATCTCTTGGACATGCAGCTTTCTGAATTGGTGGCATACCATGTCATGGTGATTCAGTTGTGCAATTGCACAACTTAAACCCTTATCCTCCACAGCAACCTCACAGCTGTAGCATCCAACTGATCAGCTGGAGAAAAGGGAAGTCTCTTCAGTAAAGTGTTGATGAAATTTGTTCTCTGGAAAAGTCAACGTGTTTTAAAGTTCGCAATTTTTCTCCCAGATGTTTCCCTCAAAAGCTTTGTGGAAACAAATGAAGCCATCTTGGTAAATAAAGAGGACTCCAGTTTTCAAACTCTGACTATCATGCCTTCCCTCTGACATTATTGAGGTACAACAAGAATATTAAATGTCATAAATTAATTCGCAAGTTGATTTCTAAAAATCTCTGTTCTTCCCCAAACCTGAAGTGCTACTTCACTAGAGAAGGTCCACCTCAAAGTCAAGACTATTAGATTACTTTCCTTCTGGTGAGTTATCCTGAAGGATGAATGTGGGTCTGTGAAGCAGCCTGTGCCTCCAGCCATCAGTGCGTATCTTGGAATTTTTGTCAGGACTTTAGTTTACAGCCATAAGGAGAGAGGAATACAAGTTGCTCAAGCTGGGTTCCCACATGACAAACATCTTGTCTTTCTCAGCAGTGCAGAGGGGTTTCTCTAAAGCAACTTCCCTTGGCTTAAGCAACATCTTACTCTGCCCTGGCTTATTTGGGTAAAGTAATTTACTCGTCTCCAAGGACACACTGACACATCAGAAAAGCAGCTGCTAAAATTTTTCTTGGTCCTTTCTGGGCAACCAGTTACACAGGGTCTGAGTCTTTTACTGGGCTGATTTACAGCTGTAGATCCCTGCTCCTTCAAGGGGTTTTGAGACACCTTTAGAAGGTCTGTGATTGATTTTTCATTAACTATGCTTTCACAATAATTACTTTTCTCTTGACCTCATAATTTGGTACAGCCTATAAACAGTTTTTCCAAACATCATTTCCAGCTGGGTATTTGTGGTTCAAGATATTTCAGCAAGCACACTGCCATAGTCCTTTATTCACAGAAGTTTTATTAATATGAAGACCTTCTGAAACCAAAATTCTAGTTTTAACTGCTTGAAGAGAAACTTTATGCACTAATTAAAGGCATCTTTACCACCAGATGTGCCCTTCCCTGTTCAAATAAGGATATTTAACTACAATAAAGGAAAGCAATAGTCCCATAAATGTGCCAGCCTATGATGTTTTCAGGTATCTACCTTTAGGACAGCTACCATGACAGAGTCAAACCAGTAAAAAAGATCACTTCCCACATACAGTGTCAGTGTCCTGAGGCCTTCCCCCACCCTGACTTACACTCAAGTTTGTCCTGGCAGTAATATACTGCTTTGAATGTGGGGCTGGAAGATGAAAGCAAGCAATCACTCTTTCTAAGGAAGAAAAAATTTATATCAGCATCTGTATCTGAGCAACATAAGCAACAGAGCTCCACAAAGCAGCCATTAAGCCAAAGGGCACCGTTAGCTGCTGTTTCCTAGTCAATGACCATTGACAATGGATTTTCTCTGTTCTACCAATTTTAACTTTTTTAAAGAAAAGGTGTTAATCATGTTCCGCAAAAAAGTGTTGTCCTGCCCCTCATTAGCACCTGTTAATGAGATGCATATTGATATGTCCCAATATTAGATTTACCCTGCCAATTTCATCAGGGCTCTGTTTTTCCATGACATAACTTGAATATGTACCAGATGAACAGTAAAACAGTACTATTTTTTTTTATTAGATTCAAAAGAGTTTGTTGCGCCAATTAATAAACTATGCAAGAAAGAATCAAAATAGTATCTCCTGCACACCACTCATATGGCATATGTGCAGGCTGTTGCAGATCTTTTCTTCTGTGCTTGGATATACCTTGGATGGGTTGCTGTTTTCTAAGAGTAATTTTTTTACAGACCTTCTCAGACTCAATTGAACACAAAGGCCCAAGGCACTCAAATTATCCAAGTATTTCATGTCTTTGGAAGAAACACAGTATGGAATTAAGGTACAGTTTACTCAGGAAGAGAATACTGGCTGTGTTTCACAGGAAAGTCTGCTTCAGTAAATTTTATCTCAGATGCCAAGGTTCATTCTGTGTGCAATATGGCAGCTGATCTGCAGGGAGGGATGGAAAGTAGAGATGATCCAGCAAAGTGATTTTTTTGTTTCACAACTGGTTTTGGGAGGGATATAAAGAGTGTCAGATCAGTTCTTTAGCAGATCAGTGCTTCAGAAAAAAAATAGCTAATATTTCTGAGCATCCCTATTCAGATTCCACTCTCAGAAACATTAATTCCTGAATTTTATTGATGTTTTAGGTGTGCAGACAGATGACTGAATGTTTTCTGACTTTGGAAGTGCAACCCCTGTATACCAGAAAGCCCAGATTTTCACTACACTTTTCTAAGCAGCCCTAGAAGTTGTTATATTGTTTCTTTAATCCTCTCCTTATATTTCTGTTTCAAAGTCTGTAAGATGATTTCAGTGAGTCAATTTAAGTGATCGAACACCTCTCAATATGAATGTGGAATTGCCAGAATTATGCTAAGTGTGAAGGTAAATAAGATCCTTTATTATACTGCAAAACAAAATGTTGGCAATAAAAGCCAACATAAAAAAAATCCCAATATTTATTAAACAATATATTTTCCTAAATATAAACATGCTTTCAGGTTAATATCCAGAAAAAAAAAAAAATTTTTTTTAAAGCTATCAAGCTGTACTGCATCTTTTTGTAAGAAGTCAAAACTAAAGATACATCCTATACTTATTATTTACTTCCTAAGAGGAATAAAGCTCACACAGATTTGAAAATAGTTTGATAAAGATAAGGAAAATAAATATTAGCTTTTTTAACTGACTTTTTAGCAAATCAAATTGCATGACTTGTATATGGGATATGACAGGATAAAATTGCTCCAGGCTTCAGTATTATTGTCATTTGAGAAAGCAAACAATGGAAACCTATTTTCAGTCAGTTGTGAGGCTGCAGTTGTTTCAATGATGTAACCATACCTTCGATATTCATGAGTGAAGGTAA
Source organism: Eopsaltria australis (assembly GCA_034509425.1). Lineage (NCBI taxonomy): Eukaryota > Metazoa > Chordata > Aves > Passeriformes > Petroicidae > Eopsaltria > Eopsaltria australis. The sequence continues at coordinate 2,750,012 of JAVTVJ010000004.1, read as the reverse complement.
GTACAGAACATTCCTAATCCTTCAGTGAAAAATGCAATATTGCGGTCTCCCTCCCTGTTTCTGTTCATCCCTGCACAAACACAGACAGCTACTGCACAACTAAAAGAAGTACAGTCAATTGTCTTGTTATGCTGCTTTTGCATTACAGATGCATTAGAGCTCTGCTTAGGTTTCATAATTGAGTTATAGCAATCATCCACATATTAGATTCTAGGCTGAGCTTTGGCAAGACTAAATAATAGATTGAAAAATGCAATTATTGCTTACCTACAGAATTCCTCTGCTTGGGAGGTAAAGCATATCTATCAGAAAAGTTGTTGGTTTTTTTCCTCAGGCCTATTCAATAAATAAACGTTACACCAGGATTCTTACACAGAGTATCTTTGAAATGGGTTTTGTATTGATTTTTATAACTACCCTGTTAGATGACGTTATCCCTTAGTGTGTCATGTTTAGATGGGTCCGCCCGGAGCAGGTCACTGAGGTGATAACTGTCATTTGGAGGGACAGAAAAGCAATCATAGCTTTTTCATTACTTACTGTTTTCCCCTGCAAGTGTAGGATCATTTGACATATTATGGTTTCTGTGATTTAAGCTGCATTCTGAAATTAAGTGCTAGAATATCAAGCTGTGGGTTTAGAAAAATAAACTTCATGTCAAAGGAACCACATGCCCCATAGGTCATAACAAAGATCCAGGAGAAGTGACAGTCCTCAGCATTTAAGAAAAACCAAGACAAACCCCAAACACACATCCTCCAAAAAATCACCCAGAAAATAAATATGTTTTTATAAGAGGTAAAAGGATAAAAAATTGTTAAAGTAATTGCAGACTGCACTTCCCATGTAAATAAACAATTGAAAAGCAAAAATCTGAATATCTTCTTTCCATGCTGAAACAAAAACTTTATAAAAATATCACCAATTTGTTACTATATTTACTATGCCAACAGCAGGAAAAAAATTACCAAAAATAGTTATTCACCAGCCTTCAAAACACTGCTCCACTTCCCTCAAAAGTGACCAAGTGTCTGAGGCAAATTTTATATCTATCCAAACTCATTCTAAACCAAATCTGTATTAATGTATAGTTGCCAGCAGAAAATACAGAATGTCAGAATTACTAAACTGTTTCAATACAGAACAAGGAAACATATTTTAGCTGAGCTTTTGCAATTTTTTAAAATTAATCGAATACCAAGTTAAAAACCAGGTTATTTAACTAATAGATTAGTCTTCTTTATATGTAAACTGGGTTTTGGTGTATTTTAAAAACAAGGCATAATACCAAAGTGGCCCCTCCTCTGTTAATCTTGAACACTTACTGTGTGAGAACTGTTCATGTACTTAGGGGGTAAGCCCTTCAACTGTCACTTTTGGGGTTTTTAAAATTTATTCAGGATCTTCATTTTTGATCCAAATTATATTTCATTCACAAGTCAGTTCATGCTTCCCTTACATGAAACTTATTTTTACACCTCTCAGTCTGTCATTCTCTGGAAGGCCCTATAGTGCTGGATAGGTTTCCCAGAGTTTGGAAAAAAAAAAACAGGCACATGCTCAAGCATGTCTGTCTATGCTAGTTCTCAGCAGCTCCTTCCTTAGCAGTCAGTTTGGATTTCAGGCTGAAAAGCTTAAATCAAGATTGGTAAAATAAGCCACTATCCCCTTACCCCTGAACTTGCAACAAAGTAAGCTAAGTAACTAACAAGATAGCTTTCTTGAGGTTTTTGGTTGGTTTGGTTTTGTTTCTTTTTAAGTAGGCAACTATTACATTAATATTTACTGAAGTGATTTTGGGCATTTTCTTCACAAATAATAAAAATATTTATTTATAAATAAAGTATTGTTAACTTTTATTAACCTTAAAATGCTCCACAATACAGTTGCAGTGTTGTAACTGAAATGAAAGTCTTTAAAAAATGCTGGTTCACATTTTGCATATGATTCTTTTAAGTTTTACTTCTTTTAGGTTGCTATCTCAGATCCTTAGGAAAAAACTGACCATAAACAAAATCAATTATTTTCAGAATGTGCTCAGAAATTCTCTACTTACTTGGCCATTAAAATAAAAGGTGATCAATTACATGCTTCTCTTTTTGTCAGATATTTGAACTATGGTTGGATATTGGCACTATTAAAAAAACTACAAAAGAATAGGTGTTGCGTGAAGTGAAAAATAACCATTTGGCATATCTCAAAACCAAACACATTAAAAAATAAATTGGTGGGATTATTTCTACTGAATAAGTCTGGTCAGTGTATTCAGTAATTCTATCACTCATAAGAAAAACCTGTTTAGATTTATTGATGACACAGGGAATGGTTTATTAAAACTAATGGTGAGAATAGGCTGTTTATTCAGAGACATCCAGATCACATGGCATCATGGGTGTATTCAAATAACATGCATTTTAATATACATTTAATACATTCAGTATTCAGCCAGAGGCATGTTTTGAGAGAACTCAAAACCAGGTTTCTGATGGAGTGCTAGTCACAATCTTATTAATTATGAAGTATTATTTTTCCCTATTCAGAGGACAGCCTTAGATTTTACTGTTCAGGATTTAAAAGAACCTTTGCATTTTTCTTTTTTTCATATTTGCTGGAAATTATATCACTGGAAGATATTCAAAGCCAGTTGTTTTTATTTGGTGTTTTTTCATTGGTTTTCATATGCAAAGTCTTCTGGTTTCTGGATGTCATAAAATTCAAATTGCAGGCACACATTTTTCCTTTGGAAACAAGTTAAATCATTGTAACATTGATCACTGCACCCATTCCCTGAGATTCTAGAGCAGTTTAAGAATCTAAGCTTTTTCAAATTATTCAAGTAAGTCTCATTAGAAATATCCACTGTTAATTATAAGGAATTAATAAAAGTTGTACAATGTTCTTTTCAAACATTAATATGCTTCCTCCAAAGTGGAATTAAGAGCGTATTGTGAAGCAAACTTTATTGTCCCTACAGAAAGATGTAACTGTGGGTTAACTGTCAAGGAAATATGACAATACTATCCTTTTTTCACTGACAATATATTTTGAAAACACAGAATATTAAATCAGGATACTATCAGTTATTCTTCCTTGCTTAAATTCAAGCCACAAAAGGTAGTGAAAATTGAGTGAAATTGACATTTTTTAACTTCTCAAATCTCTTTCATAATAAAAAATTAGTTGGGTGTTTTTTTATTATTTTATTAAGAATACTTTCTTTTCTCCCTTACTGGGTCACAGACTTGCCAAATGACTTTACATTGTATCATCTTAAATATGCATTATTGCCTATCATGTCAACTTTCAGAGATATAATCCCAAAAATGTATTCAGGTTGTTTAAAATCCATGCATATAATTCTGATAGAGAAACAGTACAAGAATCTATTGTAAAAAATATCCATTCAACCACAATATATTTATAACTTGTCACAGACTATTAATATGCATCATCCCAACAAAGACTCTCTTTGTTCCAAACCGAAAGTGGAAGAACTGAGTGAAGCTGGGAGGATTCTTGATCCACAGGCTTCTGTTGTTCATTCTTAAGCCAGCATGGCTTCTTTTTCATGGATATACTTATTTACTTTGTCTTCTTTCAGGAATGTAAAAGGAGTTTAAAGTAGCTTTAGCTTGGCTGCAAGATTGGGTTAATAAGATTAAAGCAAATCTTTTCAATTCTTCAATCATCTTGCCTTGGGTTTGACTATGTGGTCTGAGGAAGCCTTTGAGCTTCAGCTGAAACAACTTTCACATTTCTCAAGATGCAAACTTCTTAATTAACCCCAATCTTCATTGATAGAAGCCAACTTCTAGAGACACATTTTATATTGACCATAGAAATGTTGCAGCTACTTGGCAGATCTGTTCTGTCTTTGGGGCACAACTGACCAGTAAGTCCAACTGTTCTCAAGGAAGAGGCCAGACAGTGAGGAAGCACCAGCACAATGTACTAACATGATTTCTAGGTGTTCCATATGCTAAGGTGGCACTACACTTCTGGGAGCTTGGATCAAAGGTTAGGTCACCCTATTCTTCTTCCTCACATCCACACAGTGTCTGGTTTACCACCTACTTTACCCTAGTGTTAAGCATGTCACATTCTTTTCCCATTCCCTGTCAGAAAACTCTAATTTTAACAAAAATAATGTAAACCAACATCTTTGAAGAAAATTCACATATTTCATGGAAATTAAGTTGCTTTGCATTCTGTTTACTCAACATTGTCCAGCAGAAAAATATACCAAAAAATCTGAGAAAACAAATAATATTATAGAGTCATCATTATTTTTCTAAAAATTTTCTCTCACTACAATACAGTGACATAACATTTCTGTGAGATCTTCTATTAAAACAGCATTATTTTACTCTTTCTAACCTAGACAAGAATTTCCACAGATGAATTTGGTTGAATACCTTATTTTTTGTAATAAGAATGTTACATTTTAGAAAAAGGGGGGAAAACGTATTTTCTAGAAGTAAACAAGATTCAGTGCACTTGATAGAATAGGATGAAACAAAATTGCTGGAAATTCAAGAGCAGTGATTCTACACATCAATTTGCACATCTATATTTAGCTTATGTTAGTTTTGTCAGTATTTTTGCTCTGTAATACCAATTTCTAAAAAGTGTAGCTGTCTGCCAGCACAGGATACCAAATTTTTTAAATGGCTCCAGTGGAGAGTTCTATCTGGGGAACTCCAGATCATCACATATGGCACTAAACCTGAGTAAATCTGTATAAACTGTTAATAAAGTATAGAAACAATGGGTTCAAGGAATCATGTGATTCAGTGGGGAAGAAATAACCCAGTACTCATAAAGAAGCAACATGATTGCAGTTTATTAATGAGCTCTGTAAGACTGAAGGTGAGGGTGATCTGGTTGAAATACTATATTTTGATTTTTACAAAGTTATCTGCCGGATCTCTTGTGGTAGGCTCAAAAAGAAATTAAAGTTCCAAGGTGTGACACAAATACCTATTTGTATATTATGGAACAAAAAGAAGGATAAATTGTGCTTCTGGAGAGATAGGTCAATAATGCAGACTGGTAGGATTCTGCATGAGCATCTGCAGTGTTCAAACTAAGTTGTTCAAGATTCTCAAGCTGGAATGCCTTGGTACGTGGAAAGGCCCAGGATAAATGTTAACCATTATTTAGGGGAAAATAAAGAGTTAGTTCAGGTGATATTTTGGTCCCACAGAAGGTAAAACAGACTGGGAGAGGGAGTGAGGAGGATTTGTGACAGTTTCTTTACAAAGAAGAGTTAAAGAGATAATAACTACCATACAGAATAAAGATAACAGTCTATAAATAGATTTATGAGGAAGTGATATAAAATCAGAGGTGGCCTGGGTGAATCAAAATACTGCATTTAAAGGACTGATTCTGTACCATTTAATGAACACAGAAAGCAAAAGCAGAAACTCCTGGATATGTTCACAGAAAAAAATCAAAAAAGCACTGTCTTTGACTCACCGAGTCCAAATGCCGCTCACAACTAGGAGGGTGCACAGAGGGAATTATCACTGCTTCCCTAGGCATCTGCTGCTACTCACCAGTGAAGAAAGGAAACCAGGATAAGATGGCGTCTTTCATCTGAACCACCATGGCAGCACTAATGTTTTTATTCAGGAGCCCCTGGCATTACAGAGGCAAAACAATGTCAATTAGCTGATTAGCGGTATCTTGCAACAGGGAAAAGCAGATGCTCTTAAACTAAATTGCTTTATTTGGAATGCATACAGGACTGCAGCAGAAGTTCCCACAGAGATCCTGCAGGCTGGCCAACTGCAGTCCTTCTCAGCACAGCTCTATGTCCATCCTGGGGGGACTAAGGTGGGAGGGAAGGTTATTGCATATCTTTTTCATGTACTCATCCAAGATCACTGTAGGAGCACCTGTTTTAGAAGCAAACCAACCATACGATCCTGGTATTACTTGTCTTTTTCTTTTAAGTTGCTGACAGCAAACCCACAAGCTTTTTGAGATCAAGGCTGTCTGAAAATTTACACATGTGAAACAGACAAATGTCAGTGTCCACCTCTATTTCTGTACTGGGTTTGGTTATGTCCTTCATTTATGGTCATTGTAATGATAAAAATGTTTTGACCCTACAGAAAGAACCTCTACTAGAATCAGAATTGATACAGATCTCTTTATCAGTTGACAGGAACTAAAAGGAGACAAAAGGAATCTAATGACTTTGAAAACTTTTTCATATACTTTGGATCTCCAGGGCTAGTACTCTGAAATCATAAGGTTTCACCCACTGCAAAGCATCATCAGAGATCAAAAGCAGAGACTTTGGAGTGGTTTGTATTCTAATACTTTTGGATTTCTCTCGAGTGCAACTTAGGTCTGGATTTCTTTGATTTAAGGATAGCTACACTATTATGTTTTATTACCATTAAATAGCATGTCCACTTTCAGCTGTAGTTGAAGTTTTTTGTGCGTGGTAATATAGGGTCTGGTTATAGGACTTTAGCTAAGAGCCACTGTTTGTAATTCACAGAGCTCTTTGAGATTTGCAAATAGGGTATTGTAATTCAGTTTAAAGAATAATACTGGAAGGCAATGGAATTAAATTATTAACATTATATATTCACTCAATTTCCTTTCAACTGGCTTTTCATCATGAGGACTTTTCTTGACAAATAAATATGAAGCTCTACAAAAAAGGAAGATTTCTTTGGTTGTTGTGAGTGAATGAGAGTATTAAAAGGAAATTAGTCACCTGGATAAAAACTTCAGCCGGTAACTGAGTAGTACAATAGGCAAAAGCACATAGTCCTCACAAGGATTGTGCAAAATAGAGAACTCTCATAATCTTGGTGCATTTAGGCATAATCAATTGAAAGGAAAAGGAAAAGTGAGGCATATTTTGTGGGAGTTACACAAACCACACTATTTTGTGAAGTTTACATTTCAGAGCTGAACACAATGGCTACTGGAGCTTTTTATGTATGCCCAGTTTTGCAATAGTCTCCACAAATCCACACTAAAAATCATGAGTCACAAAATCATCACAAAGAAAAATACCTGTGTCCCAGGGACATTGCCACCTCATGGCCAGATCCAAAGAGAGCTAAAGCTGAAGAAGTGGACTTTAGGTAAATTTAGCAGCCTGTGTCCAAAACAGCAATCCTAAAACATGTGACTGTTCTGGAACATTTCCTTCACAGAAGAGGAAAATTTCCTGTTTATTACTCTGTTAGCTCAGCTCTTCTCTATTAGTGAAAACAATACTATGCTTTGGTATTCATAAGAGCACAGTGCTATACGTAAAATATGCAATTTGGAATGTTTTATTCAGAAATAACTCTGAAATGTGTTAAGGTAAAATAGTTCTGGTAAATTAATATATTTTAGATGTCAGGTATAGTTTGCGAATTCTTTACAAGCCAAAATGGGGAAAAAAATTATAACATTTATTATTCACTGTGAATAATCCAACTCTTACAACAACCAATATTAGGCTATAATAGTTAAGGATAAGCTGTTGCCCTCTCAATAATAAAATTTTACTGATTACATGTTTTATCTTATTAATTAAAATCTCTGGTGTTGAGTCTACTGAAACTGACTTTCCCTAAATTCACAAAAACATGGGCTGTGTTGCTGTACAACTTGTAGTTATACACCTGCCTCTGTTTATTCCTAACTTTAGCAAATATTTTAATTTTATTATCTTTTATGTATGACACATCACTTATATATTCATTTTGTTCTAAACAGTGCATTTGCCTTATTTCAGTGTTCCCATATTTCAGTTTATTTTCATGGCATATTTGACTTGAAAAAAACTGGGATTTTTTTTTTTTTGGCATTAAATGGTTTCACAGAAATGACACAAAATGACCAAAACAATTTCTTCACTATATCTAGGTAATGGGTTGCAGAGTCTTTCTACTGTCTCCTAAAGGAGAGTTGCCATTCCAGAAGGCCAGGTATGCTGGAGATGGCTTTCAGTAGAGTCTCTAGGAGAGAAAATCAGTATTCTCTTTAGCAGACAGTTACCAGTTACCAGTCTCTGTGTTCAGAATCACTGACCATATTCTCCAGCTGTCTGCTCACTTGTTTTCAGATTAAATTTAACTCACTTAGAAGTCTTTCTCTTTCCCCAAACAAATTATTCTCCTAAGACATTCAGGGTACCAGAAATGCCAAGACATTTATGTAAATGTGAATAGTGTGATATATCACCTATTTCAGTGAAACAAAGCACAAAGGAGAGCAAAATTTCTCATAGCATGCACATCCTCAGCTGTTGTGGTGATGTGCCACAGAGCATGTGTCACACTGCAGGAGCCAGGGTTCCCCTCAGTCTTGCCAGGGGTGGAGAAGGACCTGAGGATTTTATCAACTCTATGGGTCAAGAATTGGTCATATGAGTCAGCCATGGGTCCATGGTTGTAGAAGAGACAAAAAAAAGGTTAAGGGGAAGAACTCATCAAATTGTGCAAATGCTTGAGGGAAGAATGCAAAAAAGACAGAGCCAGGCTCTTTTCCAGGGCACCTAGTACAAAACCAGAAGCAATGGACTCACACTAAAACACAGGAAGTGCCATCTGATAACGAGGAAGAACTTTTTTTCTGTGAAGGTAACCAAGCACTGAACTATATTGTGTCATTACATTTTCAAATATGAGTGCTTTGTAATTTGAGGGCACAGATGTATTTAAAAGAATCTTTTGGATAAAAGACATTTTCCTTGTGTGTTTTTTCACAGCAATGAAGTACTGGTTAAGAATGCCCAAAGAGTTCACTGAGTCATACACTTCACCCACTTAGAAATACACAGAAAAGTTTCTAGGACATTATCCAAAAATGGGGCCAGCACAATAAGCTTCCCATAGCTGTTTTTTAGTTCTGCTAGAACGACTAAAAAGCTGCTGTCAAGCTCCATTTTATTTGCCAGTTTCAAGAAATATGATGATTTTTACAACTAAATTAGATTACAACCACATTTAATGAAAAAGCAGGTCTCTACTGATGTTTCTAAAGCTTCTCTATTTCATAAAGAATGAGCAGTGACTCACACTCTTATCTGTAATAGAGTTTATGAACTGTAAGACACAAATAAATTAATCATATCTCTGTTGCCTCAATAATATGAATTAATCAGGTGTTGAATGGATTGTGGAAATGAATTTACTCTACTTAAATCACATTATATGTTTGTATGGAAAAGAGTGAAAAATCTAATTTTGAAGCCAAAAAGAAATTGAAATTTAATAAAACTTTCACTGTTGCTGTATAGAATTGTTGAGTTTGGAAGGGAGTTAAAGACCATCTGATTCCAACCCCCCTGCCATGGGCAGGGACACCTTCCACTACAGCAGGTTGATTGGCCTTGTTGAACTTCATGAGGTTTGGACCCACCTTTCAAGCCTGTCAAGATCCCTCTGGGTGGCATCCCTTCCTTCCAGTGTATCAACTGCACCACACAGCTCAGCGACATTGACAAAATTGCTGAGGGTGCACCTAAGGCCATGGTCTACATCATTGACAGAGATGTTAAACCATACTGCTCCCAATACTGACCCCTGAGGAAAGCCACTTGTCACTGGTCTTCACTTGGACATGAAGCCATTTTCTCGCAAAACTGAGAGTGTGACAATGCAGTCAATTTTTTATTCTCCAAGTGGTTCATCCATCAAATCCATATCTCAAGTTTAGATGCAAGATTCTGTGGGACACTGGCAAATGCTTTCTTCAAGTCCAGGTAGATGACATGAGTCAGTCTTCCCTTAACCACTGACTTCATAAGCACATCATAGCCACCAGATTTGCCAGAGTGTATTTTCCAGGCAAACACCTCCGTTGCTCCCTGTGTAACTCTACCATGATTCTCCTTTGGAAAGAAAGCACAGGGATGTCAATGAGAAAAGACACCCCCCCCACCCCCACCCCCCCCCCCCCCCCCCCCCCCCCCCCCCCCCCCCCCCCCCTTCCCCAGTAATATCTCCATTCTGGTCAGTCCAAAGGCCACAATATGTGCAGTTCATGGAGTGGTTGTCAGCCTCAAAGTACCAATGCAGGCATGAGAGATACAACCCTTATCAACTCAAGTTGGTGACTAAATAGGAAAAAAGGGCTTCCATTACAGTTTAGCTCAAGATTACTTCTAAAATATTTGCTTTCTCTATAAAGAAAAGTTTCACATATGAACAAGCAAGCTGATGTGAGATGTACAGCTTTAAACCAGCTGAGAATCTGGCCCAGAAAGAGTGTCCAATACTAAAAGTGATGCACTATTTTCCACGGCTGTCCATTATACTTTATTTTCTACACAGTTTTGTCATGATATATAGGCACAGGCACAGATGCACACAAACAGCTGTGTGGATGAATTTCTGATGTGATATCACATGCCTTTACTTTTGGTCCCAAGCTCTGCTAGACCCAGTTGATTCTGAAATAAGTGCTTTCAGGAAGTGTATTGGAATAACCTGAAGAACATTTCTTCTGTTTCTACTAATAAAGGAAAGGATTCAAGCCACATCTGTAATGCTGAATTTCGGGACAAGGTGTGCTTGTTCTACCAAGGATATGCCAATAATTCAAGGCAATCAGCAGGGTGCATTACAGAGGAAAGTCTGAACCAACAAGCTGTACAAACAAAATAGCAATCAGAAGATTTAATGCATTTCTGATGTACATTTAAGGCATTGACACTGGGCCACAGATGTACATGTGTTGTGTTTTATCTTGTTGAGATATGGCTTGTGAGAACCTATTATAGCACATCATCACCCACAAGTACTGGGCCCAGCAAAGGAAAAATTCCATCACACATTACTCCTGCAGATATATTAGAGAAACAAATTGTACTTGGAATTGAAAAGTCACAGGCTTATTCTGTCTTAATAAATTCCTGCCAAAAGGCTAAGTGTAAAACTAGAAATACTTCCCAAATGTTGTTACTGTATTATCATCTCTGACATCTCAAGGGCTGCTAGGGGGATCATCCAGATATCATTTCAGAGTTCCCACAATAAATCTGGGTTTTTTAACCTTTTTTAAAAAATATGCTTGGCTTTATGTAGCCATTTTGAGTTTGCTGTACTTGGAATTCAGCATATCCTATACCAAAAGACAAAAGCTGTTTTATAACAAAAGCTGTGACACACTGGTGATCTGATGATACCATACGCTTTTCAAAATCATAGATACACCTTCAAATCTTACTTTAACTTTGCCAAAGACATAGCCTGAAATTCTGTGATGCATCAAAAGAATCTTAATAGATCTCATTCTGTTCTACTGCCATCTTTATTCTAGATTTACATTATATTTTGATCAATTTTTTTTCTGTTATCAATACTTGCAAGACTCTTGATTGTTTTCTATCACACATACCTTGTAACTCATCTAAATGTTGTGGTAGCATATAAAAATATTGCAAAGTTCTCCATTACATTTCTGTCTTCTCTTATGTTTTCAATTCTATACCTCTTTTACTAATTACTTGAGGAGTTCATAATAGACTGGTATGAGGAGGACAATATGCACTAGGGAAAAAAGCACTAGGAAAAAGCACTTTTTTTGAATCTATTCCAAAAAGCAATCTTTCATGTCAGCCAGGAAAACCATTTTGTCCCATTTTATTTCTGCTACAACTAAACATAAAAGAAACCCCAAACAAAAACCAACCAAATCAAAAACCAACCAACTAACCAAAAAAAAAGCCCAGAGAAATGCACAAAGTGTGCCTATGCCATCAATTTAATTACTGACTTGCAGTTTGAGTTCCTGCTTCTTTGACAGGCAACACTTCAGAAGTGCTGGATATTTCCTGGGGTTAAGCATTATGGTCCTTACCCAGGCAGCACCCAGGCTTGGCTGAAAACTTAGGTAGGCAGGTACAGGGATGAGATATCTTGCTTTGTTGCCCATTCCAGTTTTCCAACACCTTACATTCAAAGCCACATTCATCCCACCCTCCTCTGCACATGTTGCACACCCTCAGCTTCCCTTCACTGAAAATAAAATAGGGAGTGATGGAAAGCAGGCCTGTAACTATCTCTGTTCCAATATAAAGTTATATGAACTCTGAAAGAAACTTAAGCAGATTTTGTAACTGAGTCCCAGTAAGAAAAACACCCCTCTAGATCAAGAAGAACCAACCTTGACAGGTGCTTCTATCCTACCCCATGCAAGGCACAGGGTGGCCTTCTAGTGAGAAGACTGGGACACGGTGTCTGTGCTTGTCGAGAGGAACCCACCAGGGCACTCCATGATGAGGGTTATGAACAGCAACTGGCCAGAACTGGGCCTTGGTGCCTTCAATCTAGAAACCTAAGCAAAGACATTCCAGGTCAGGTTCAGTATCACACTGAGTCCCGTATCCCAGCAATCATCAGTACAGCATGGTGCGATGGAAAAATAAACTGAAATTGTAAGAAAAAAGCATTAATTAAATTTAGTGTTTAATATGGAACAGGAAATTATATATCCCTTGTGAGTAAAGTTTTCCCTTATGAAACACAGTTGTGGACTCTGTCTATCAGTGTACTTAGTTTTTATAATTAATACTTTTTTGCCCAAATAATTCAAGGTTCTCAGTGTTAAAATAATAAATCATTTGTGTAAAAAAAATTGCTGCCTCGTGGTCCAATAAGTCCTACCATATTATTCATACAGCAGGAGAAAAATGTGAATAGCAGTGGTCACTTTGTTTTTCCTCAGTCATGTAATATCAATCATGTATCTTTTATGAGTCTGTGCTTGCTTTCTGAAATGTTCCAACACCTTTTTTATATGAAAACATGAACAGGTCTAGATTTGCAATGTCTTTCCTTCACAGGTGAGGCTACTTGACATAACTTTCTCACCAGTCCTCCACCTTCATCCTTGTCCACGTCCTTGTGCATTCTTCTGGAAGTGAGGACTGAGCAGGCTACTGTGAGTACTTGGGGTGATGAGGATGCTTTATGAAGTATCTTGCTTTTTGGGAGGATATCTTTCTTTCTTTCTTTTCTTTCCCATAAGTGCTATTTTTCTTACAGTTAAAGTTGATATTGCTACTGCTGAGCTTTGTGTGAGTTCACATTTAGTGTTTCAAGAGGCCTCCAAACCTCCTCCAGCACATGTGCTTAACGTGCTAGTATGTAGTGATCAGGCATTTCTGCTTTGTTTCAGCACTGTGCAAAACCAGAGCAGCAGTTTGCTGTTGGCTGTGCACGGGCTCCTCCACACAGCACCTTTACATCAGCAATCAACAGGTAGCCCAGCCAAACACAGGTCCTGAAATAATGAAGTAGCAGCTTGTCATTTCAGCTGTGGTGGAAGTCAACAGCTGTGGTGTGAGATCTGAAAATGTGCAGCAAAGAGTGGTGATCTTGTTTCTCTGGCATCTGAGTAAGACAAAGAAGACAACTCTGTTTCACAGTTGCACATCAGTGCCTCATAGTTTAAAACTCGTTAATGTTAACAGGCCCTGGTAAATGAATGAGAAGAAAATTGATCATTAAATGGTGCGATTAAATGTATGAACAAGACACCCAGATACCAGGATCTTTCTATGTTCTGAATGTAGCAGCCTTATAGGCAACAAGCTTACAATGTACACCTGCAGATCCCACTAAATTGTTTAGATTGCACACTTTACTGTAGGTCAGGGCTGTTAATCACCAGAATGCCCCAGGGCAGCCACATACAGCCTTATTTATGGGCAAATCAAGAAACTGAAATACTGAACCGTGCCTGATTAGCTGCACTAATATGCTACTTGTGGCTAATTTCTGAGCTGCTTAATTCGCAGGTGTTTGCCCCAGCCAATAAATCATGCTTTCTACCTCCTCTTTGCACTCATGACCTGCCATGCATATGTGGAGCCTGTTTAAGTGACAAGCAGGAAATAATTGATGGTGCATTAAATCACTCTGGTGTTTAGTGAACTGGCTCTCCTTTGAAACAGGCCTTGCTATGTTCCCACTCCCAGGCTCGTTTCAGATGTTATTGTAACCCAAGTCTTCTGCGCCACTGCTCCCAACCTTTCAAAGGTACAATGTGTACGTTTCCTCATTTTTATTTGTTTTAGTTGTAGAGCACATGATTTGCATAAGCCACCTCTATTAAATTTTCCACAAGAGTTAATCGCCAATGCGACGAAATAGGACAAAATTCCCTGGACTGAGGAGCTGGAAAGGAGCGTGCCAGGAGCTTTGGCAGCTCCAGCCCTCACTGCACAAGAAGATGTCAGCCATCAGGGGTTCTCAGCCACATTTTGTATCGACCATCACTGAGCTGCTCACTCTGGTTTCCTTCCTTCAGATGAGACAAAGGGACCTGAGAGTTGAACTTGCAGAAACAATTAACTCCTACCTCATTCTAAGTCACAACGTGGCAGAGTCATGTTCTTTCCTGTACCTTGACCCAAAACCACTGAGAAACTGCAAAATTTCCAAGATTTAGTTAAAAGTGCTGTTGAGGGTATACTGGAAGGTCCAAAAGTAGGAAAGACCCTATTTTTTCATCTGTCTTATGAATCATCCTATATTAACATGGGGTTGAGTGAAGCAATTTTTGTTTTGGGGGAATCTCTGGTATTCAAATTACATTGTACCTGGGGTCATAGTTCCTCAGGGAATTCTGGATGAATCATGGAAATCTTTTCTGTAGGGCTTGTGGAGAATGTCCTTTGGAGCAAAGGATAAGAGGCAAGACTCAACCACTTCTTCCTGCTTTAAGGAGTCTTTTACCATTGTCCACGATAAAGTTCCTTAGCCTTTATTCTGACATCTAAATAGAATAATCTCAAAGGGAGGCATTCCAGCAAATAAGTAAAGATTCTGGGGATTGAACATTTTTACTGGCTGTTTAAGACTTATGCTGAGTCCAAGCAAAAATCAAAGCAAATGGGTAATGAGGTAATCTGCTTCTTAATGTATTACACAAAGTTTAGTGGTAACCTGCAAACCATAAAGTTGTTAGAACTTTTGTGGTGATAGTTAAATTGGGGATTTCTTGAGCTGTTTTTTCTAGAGGTACTTAAAAATTACAATATTAACTTACAGGGTGATACATTTTTTTATGTACATTTGCTTGGGAGGACTTCTCCTGCTGTAGCTAAGACCAGCAGAAAAAAAAAAATTACCCTTACATAAAGAAGGTAGTTAATTAAAAACAAATAAAAAAACAGAAAAAAAAGGATAAAATACCTACAAATGATAAAAAAAATTTTAAAGATCATGTATAAGCCATTCAAGTTATCAGTGAATCACTCCTACCACCAAAATACATTTCTCATGTGTTTCATTGGAAACTAGAGCTGAAAAGAAGAGGTAAAGAAAGCAATAGTAAATCTGAAAAAAGGGAAATTATCCTCCTTATTCATGGCCAGCTGAAAAGCTTTTATAAAGCAAAAATTGAGATAAATTACAGAAAAAAAACCCCACGCAGTAAGTCACATTAAATGGAAATAACTTTTTAAAAGCATGGGGGAAAAAAGAAAAAAATAATAACAAAACAAGAAACTGGGTTTTTTTCCAGGCTTGATGTGTAATCTATGAAGTGAACTGAAGGTCAAAGTTTATACAGAGAACTTAAATGCCCTATAGTAGCCACCAGTGAAGTTGCAATACTGAGTTACATGACCATGTAGCCTGACCTATCGTGGTCATTTTATGTTCTTATCTTCTGAGATTATAAAACTAAAGTTCTGCTGGCAGGGTGTTCTTTCCTGCTCTTATATACCTTCCTTGAATGCCAAGGGAATATTTGTTAACTTCTGGGGAAGCTGTAAAGCCATGTTTTGCTATAGACTTGCAAAAGAGTTGGGTTATGATTGGGATTAGGAGTGGTTTTTTAATAGATTTCTAAACTTCAAGGCCAGAAAGAGGCATTATGTTTGCCTAAAGTAATTTCCTTTGCTATCCAGTTATAGCATTTTTTCCTAAGTAGTTTCTGAATTGGAAGAAATTATTCTTTTCTAATAAAAAAGAGTTTGTTTAGATTTAGAGACATTATGAAGAAACACATTTCGGAATAAGGGCATGACATTTTTACACTATTTATTACTGAAAATTTTGTTTAGTTTTGATGCCTAGTTTGCTAAGAATCCTACTAGAGAAAAATATAATGCATGTAATTAACATAATTTCAGCTTAACAGACTGCAGTGCTTTGACTAAAAATATGTTTTTTCCTTTAAAATGGCTTTTCTTGGAAGTGAATGTTTGGGGCTAGGGTTTTTGTTTTGTTTTTTAGTTAAAATAGGCTTTTCCTTTTTTTTTTCATTACCTAAAACTTTCATAACCTTCTTATTAAATATTTTTATGTGTTTTCTCAGGGGTTAGAAAATTGTTATTGAAACTAATTATTAAATCAATTCAATTCAATCAGGGATTTATTCAAAAAAGGTAACACTTTCTATGACATGTTCAGTAGATAATTCAGGAAATAACACTTGGATAAACAAGTGCTATAAATTTCAGCTTGATGATAGGTCACAAATAAATAATGACTGAAATATGGAGTTGAGGAGTGAACAAATTTGTACAGAGCTTCAGTTCTTAATTTATAACCTGTTGGAAGTGTTTCCAGGAATAAATTACTTTGTGGTCAGCTGATGTCCATGGGAAAACACCAGCTGAATTTGATGTGAACATGGATGGAAGATACACACACACACACACACACACGCACACACATTATCAGTATGTCTATTCTGACTTGATATTTTGGGTATCTTAGGATTTTTTGTGCTAACCTAGAGAAATTGTCAACATGTTTAATGTTCATTGACTCAGTTCTGTGCCCTTTTTAAAGTCCAGGACATTGCAAACATGATGCATTGGACACAAAAACTGTTTTCTGAAAACTAATCTTAATTTTATTTTGTTGTCATTCCTGTAATTTTTGTGGTGTTTCGAAGAAAATTACAGAAATGTTCTTTAGGATTTACACAAGGCTCTGATCAGGACAATGAAATAATATAATTTATTTTTGCTTGCATTGTTCTATTCTTTCCCTATTCACTTTCTTGTATAATATAAATGAACCTGTGTGTCACTTATGCTAACTTCCTGTTTAGCAGATACGTAACAAACTCTGATGCAAGGATCATAATTGTGGATTTTTTCACACATCTGAAATAGTCTGAAAATGTAATCTGAAGGTTCTACTCCTTAAAAGAAATCATTACATATAGTGAAATGTCTTAGAAGTTTCTTTAAACTGTCTTGATTTTTATGTTTGTTTCCTTTTACCAACATATTTTTCCTAGTTGGAACTGCAGTGAATTCAATAAGGAGACATCCCTGAATTTTCAAGGCTGCAATACAGTCACAGAGTGTTACAATAAATCCTACAAGTATAAGCTGAAAATAAAACAAGCTCCTAAGTCCTGGAGGGGTGTATTAAGATAAGGACTAACACTAGGCTGTGACCACTATTTGGGTGTACACTAGTAGCATTCTGATAGAGTTTGCAGAAGTTTCTCTACCCTTCTCTAAGTGATGAGGTAAGTAGAAAGTTAAGATAGTTTGGGTCACCTTAATTGCTTCTCTCCATATTCATGATGCTCTGAGTGTTTTAGAAACTGAAACTGCCCCATCTCATTTTTGTGCTTTAAATTATTTCTGATTTTGGGAACTAACCCTGATGATACACTCTAAAGACTTCTGTGCTAGAAATAACCAAAATATATTTGCAATTTAACCCCATATTAACAAAGATACTTCTTATTATTGAATTCAGTTTTTGTTTGTTTCATTGTCCTTGAATTACTTTCTCAGTTGAAAACCCACTCTGTATTTCTTCACATTCTGGATCAACACCAAACAAATAATGTATGACAGTTCATAAAAGGAAAATAGAAAGGCGTAATGCAACTTATTAATACAATCCAATTGTCATATTGCTGAATTGTAGGCATGGAAGGGGGATATGGGAATGTCAAGAAGTGTGACTTCTGTATTTAAGAATTAAAGATGTGCCAGACTTTACTGTCAGAATACACTTTCAGGAGGCAGAAATGAATGTTTATATTACAAAGGTCACTCAGAGAAGAAGAATGTCACAAAGTTAAGTACATCCAAGGAAGATGAGATAATAAGGAATAATTTTTCAACACTAAAATGATAGATTGCAAGAATGGCAAAATAGAGAACATGGCAGATAGAAAGGGAAATAGAGACAAGAAAAAATAAAATAGAAGGGTAATACAAGTGAAGCTGTAGAAATCATAAAAGAAACACTTGGAAACAAGAGTAAAACTTATTGAATAAATTGAAATTTATTCAGAACATTCAGATGACAAGATTCAGAAAAATAACCAGCAGAGTGGCATCTCAGCTGATTGAAAGATTCTTGACAGATACATTTTAAAAAAATTGTCATGTGTTTTCATATATCACCATATGAATAATTTAACAGCAATGCCAAGATTTATGAAAAGAGTATTATCAGTGAAATTTTAATGCCTGAGACAAGAAATTGTGGGGGTTTAGAGTGACGGTGCAGTTCTAATTTATAAAAACTTACAGCATTTAACATGGACTTTCAAAGCTGGGACAAGATCTTTCTGGATTTCTATCTCATTAAGAAAGATGAAAGCCTGATGAAGTTTGGGAATTCTGTGCTAGTTATCATTTAATATGATCTTTGGCAAACAGAATATATAATATATAATACTGTCAATACCACATTTACACCAAATAGCAGTCAATTATTTTTCATTTAATATTTTTACTTCCTTCAATGAGCTCATCATAAAGGTGTCCTTTATACTGAAAAAGAAATTTTATGATGTCATTAAAATGCTACAGATGCAATCATTATATAATATTTGTCATTTTGACCTTGGAAACCCATAAGGAAGAGCATGTGCAGGCAGAATTGATTTGGTTGCTTGCACACTTGGCCTGAACATGAGGCAGACAGTGTGTTCTGGTTTCCTGTGGCATCTGTTGCACCTTGAGTAAGAAACCTCCCTGTGTTCACCATCTTAAGCTTTTGTACAGCGCATCAAAAAGTTGTTGAACAAGCACAAAGTAGACAGGATTCCACCACTTTACCTTTACAGCCCTCAACTGCAGGATTGCAATTGTTCCATGCAGTTGTGGAAATCTCCTGAGGGGACACAGGTGGGTGGGGTACCAAAACACAGACAGAGTCTGTTTTAAACTTATGATGCCATAACCATTTTACAGCTTCACCTGCCTTAGTGTCCCCTACAGGGAGAAGATAGTAGGCTGAATTTCCATGATTCCAGTAATGAATTAGAGACATGAAGATCTGGTGTTCAGATGCTGAAATCACTAATGGTGAGCAGAATCATTCTCAAAAAAACCCCCGCTGCCGTAAAGAATAACATAATTTTATGTAAAATTATTTAGACAATGCAAGTATATATTGAGACCAGAAGAGTACAGATTATGGATTCAAGCCTTTAGGGCAGATGAAGCTAAGGGCAACCTTTCTGATAAAATCTGTTTAGCTATCTGTTCTTTGCGAATAGATCAGAAGACAGATAGCATACTATTCTAATAATGAGATTTTTTCCCTTTTTTTCCTACAATATTAAAAATTTGCTCAAAGCTAAAAAAAAAATCCAACTAAAGTGCAAATAATTTCTGGGTCAAAAATTATTAATAAAAATCCCCATTTCCTCTCTCTCCACTGGTAAGCTAAAGAAATACTTTCTTCCCTACATGTCATTTCCTACCCACAATCATTTTCCAAATCTTCCAGTATTTTTTTTTACTTATATGCTACAAAATCTTTTACCTTGACTAATAGTCATTCTTTATCTATAGAAAGCACATATTTGATGAACATGGCCATCTCTTAGAAAATATTCTAATCACTAAATTTATGTCAGGAATATAAAACTTATATATACATTGAGATTGGTTGTAAAGTCTGGCCATGTTCTGTACCGTGGAATACCTTCAGTTACAGAAATACAAGCCTTGTACCAACCAAAAAAATCCCATCATGCTGTGGACATGGTGACTCCAATATATTTGAAGGTGCTGGGGTCAACTCATTACTCTTAGAACTATTACAATTGACAAAAATCACCCAGAACAGTCCTTTCAGTTGGAGCTCTCTTGAAGTCAGATTGAAATTGGAGGAAGAAAAACCACAGAGAGGAGAAATATCTATGAATCCATGGCATAACCTCCAGGAATCTTCAGCTAGGAACAGCTGTATTTAAAATCCACTTCCTTCTAGACTGGAACCCAAGCTATGCTATTTACTCTGCAAAAACAATTGTGTAGCAGCAGTGATTGTACATGAGAGAGAAATTGATTAAGGCTTTTCAGCTCTGAATAGCATGAAATCTCAGGCTGTTAATCTTGTTTGTCCACCTAAGAGATTTTTATGGGTCGAAGTATTACCTGAAGACATGTCCTAAGCAAGTTCACTTAACCAAGAGAGATGAGTCGGGTCTTTGTGCAAAGTTTTGACTTTTGCAATATATTTTTGTAATGCATTTTTAAAGAAAGTTTTTCATATGCATGCAGACCATTGCACAGGTACATTAATACTATAAAACAAAACAAGCAGATTCCTTGTGTGTTTTAATCTCTGCAGTGAGAAATATTAGAACATTCCTGTTTTCTGCTCTTCAGACTGCTGTATATCACCCATGACTACCAATAACTGCTGTGGCTATTTTTCTCCTTCTTCTCATTCTTTCTCAGTACATTGTGGCTGATTTTGAAAAACAGATTCTATTTCAAAACTGTAAACAGCTGAAGACTCTTAATTTAAAAACAGATGTTTTATCAAAATGCAATACTTACTTATTGCATTGCAGTTGTGTATGATATTAAGGGTGGGACTGAGACTGGTTATATAGCTTCTTTATGTTCCTATGGATTCTTTTCATCAGTGTGGTGTGAAAGGTCTCACAAAAACTGTCATTAGGCCTCAGGGCTTTTTTTCTTCTCTATGAGTAACTCTCTGATTTCAGAAATCATGATTCTCATTATAAAATCCACCAATTAATGAGCCAACAATTTCCTTGGTCGTCTGGTCCTACACAAGTCACAGGCCACAGGAAAGGAGGAACTAACAGGCTCATCCCATCCATATATCAGCTGAGGACCACCTCTACTTTCTTCATTCATAACAAAAATATATTCCAACTATTTTTGGAAACTCCTGTGCTGGAGATACCACAAAACTCTCTGTCAGAACCATGTACTTGTTACTTGCAGAGAAGGATTTATTTGTTTGTATGTTTGTTTTAATGCAGAACAAGTATATATTTGCAAGGAAATATTTGAAAAGGAATAAAAAACTCTATTCCCATCATCAATATAAAAAAGTATAGTTATGACTCTCTTTCTCTAATCTAAATAGCATGATTTCAATCAACCTAATGGATCATGCTGGTCTTTTTCATCCTTCTACTAATTTGGTTTTCCTCTTGTGAAAAGCATGGTATCAACAAACTGAACATGGTGTGTTAGCTTGGGCCATTCCAACACTGAGCAGGATATAATCACAGAATCACAGAGCTGGAAGGGAACCACAAGGATCATCAAATCCAACTCCTGGCCCTGCACAGGAGTCACCCCAAGAGTCACACCAGCTGCCTGAGAGTATTATCCAAATGCTTCTTGAACTCTGTCATGCTTGGTGCTCTAGGTCACGTTTTTCAGGGTATATTCTTAAAAGCCCATGGTGGTGGCTGTTTTTTGTGACACCATTGGAATGATTGACTCGTTCTGGGGCCCATTGCAACCCCAAAAGATTCTCTACTTCAGCCCTCCTGCCTAGTCAGCTTGCATTTTTTCTTGCAACTACTTATTCATATCTAAGTATATTACTCTGCTGATTCAGTATCCTTATCTTTTCAATTTGTCAGAAACTCTTTTTTCTATTCTAATCATGTCCACCTATGCATTTCATGCCTCAGCCGATCTAACAGGTTGCTTAAGCATCTTTTCAAGTCCTTTGCCTAATTCTCTAGTGAAAAACTCAAATCAGGACAGATCTCTGTCAAGCCTCATTCACTGCATTCTTCCATTTTGAAAATATATTGTTAATAAACTGGGTATGATTTCCCATCATTTTTGAACTAGCAACAATTTGACCTAAACCACTTTTGCCAAGCCTAATTTTAACATCACCGTGCAAAATGCATGACCAAAAGATGCATACACTGTCAGCTTCTTCCTTTGCCTGTCATGTAATTATTTTGATATAATTTGCCCCTCACAACTCTCTGTTGGGTATTTATTCCTTTTGGTTATCACTCAGATGTTAGCAGATCCTTTCATTGTTTGGTGCACGTATTTTTTCTAAGAATGGAAGTTTCTGTAACTGCCTTATGTTTCCTACTTCTTCCTCCTTTTCTTGTTTATATGTGGAGATGTTCTTTGCCCATTTTCTCCTTTGTGGAACTTCCACAAGGTCTCAGAGAAAACAGCTTCTCTGAAACTGCTTCTGGATCTGTGATCATTATAGGGTGAATTTTACCCAGCTCATATGATTTACAGCACCTACAGAACAGCTCTTTCCCTGTTGTAGACTGATTTTTCTTCTGTTTTATCATAACCCTGGTCAGTGCTAACTGTGTGATCATAGTCCATCCTTTTGCAAAGGTTTCAGTGTGCTGCTGTGTGGTACACTGCCAGACTTTCCAGTAGCCTTCATGCTTTCCAGTATTCTTCATGCACATCTGCAAGTAGTAAAAACATAGAAAAGCAGCAGAGTGAGCTGTTACCAAACCAGTAGAATATATTTAACTTACTCTAATTGACAAGCACTTGGTTTTACCTTATTGTTTCCTAGTTTTGGCCTGATACATTTCTTACAGATAAAGGAAAGCTCTCTCTTTCTCCATTTCTTTCCATATGTCTGCCTTCTTCCTTTGATTCTTGTTCTCCGTCTGTTATTGTGAGTTACAGATCTTGCAGGACCTAATGAGATGAATGTTATAAAGTGAGAATGGGAAGCTCTGTGCTTTCACTGAGCTAATCTCTACCCTGGTCTAAGGGGCTTATTTGCAGCTGAAAGTCCTGGCAGTCTAGAAATAAATGCCTCATAAAGAATTACTTAATTTAGTTAATAATGTTTGAATCAAGTCATTCTTCATTTTCCATAAAACTAGAATAGGCTAGAAGTAATTCAATTATTTTTTACAAGTACTAATGAATAAAGTAAATGTGTAATTTCCAATAAATTACATAGTTACTTGTGGTGTGAAAAATTGTGCACTCAAAACAAGTAAAAAATGTGTCACTTTTATTTTTATAGTATGTCCTTTAGAAGAGATATTAAAGCACTGTTTATTTTATCCCATGGTACTCTACAGAAAACTGTAGATTAATTTTCCCTCAGAGAAGCCATATAGTATTTCAACCCTGAAAGAAAAAAAATGCCTTGGAGAGAATCATTCAGGTACCTTGTATAAATTCTTCAGTAATAAGAAATAGGCATTTATGCATTTCACATACAGCCTGTATCTGTTGAGGAAACATGTTCTTGCCCTGGTAAAGGAAAGATTTGGGGTTTTTTTCTAAGCCTTTTTGCCCCTTTTTAATTAAAATGCAAACTTATATATAATCCTGCCCTCTTGGACAGTGTTCTTCTGTTTTGAAGCATGTGGTTAGACTTTAGTTTCTCTGAGCAATAGGGAGGACAGAAGAGTCATCAATGGAAAACAACATTAAACACCCCTCATGCCATGCCATCCCTCTTCTTTTTCTCTCAAAGATCAAGAAAATCTGTATGCGGAAGTGACAAAGGAACTTCATATTTTCAAATATAAAAAGAGGCAACCTAGAACAGTACAGAATTTATAAAAACATAATTAAGCTGGAATCCCCCTTGGCATAACATGCAAACACTGCCTACAAGTAATGCATCCACTGATTGTGCTGCTACACTGGGGCAGAAGGGGAAAATAAAGAGATTCACAAAATACATATCTCAGTAACCATAAATGAAGCAAATCCGCTTTAGCTTTGCTGTGACCTCCAGGAAGCAGAGCATGAAGTGCTTTGATTTATCACAAAATTGGAGCTTGCATCTAGAAATGTAAGTGTGGGATCATTTACTTAAAAGCTGTAGTCATCACCATAATCTTTAAGGAGCCAGATCCTGAGGCAAATTGCTGATGTGCTGATGTACTAAGGCCTAGAAAGCCAGTCAGACTTCCAGGATACTTTACAAATATGGCAATATCAACAGGCTGTAAATTGGTTTCTTTGTGCATGCTGTCTAGCCAAATAACTCATAAGGAAAGCGTGATAATAGCATAAGTCACCAAATGCATTTCACCAGACCTCTGTGCAGATGTAACTCCTCAGGATAAAATAAACCAGCCATGCTAGTTTGGAATACAAGGTGCTCTTCCGTAGTTGTGAAATAAACCACCACCTGACACAATGAAATCTCCTCCTCTGCGGTCGGCTTCGTCTGCAGGACATGAAACCTGCACCTTCACAGGTGACAGTGGCTCCAGAGCAGGAGCAAACAGACATGGACTCAGTGAAGAAATGTACTGACAACTAAGATAATCCAGGTAAATCAGTGCCACACATTCAGATATGCATAGAGGAACAAAGACCACTGTGACCTACAAGTTTGTATGTCTCTGGGCTATGGAGGTGAACACAATCTTTGCTAAAATTTCTTGAGAATGGAGTGTCCTTTTGGCCAGAGCGTTGTCACTTCTGGTAGGAAGAAGTTAGAAAGTGACCCTTGTTTCAGCTCCACGGACCAATGACCCATCACCTTTTTTTAAGCACTCTACTGCATTCTGTGTTTACAGCAAAATTACATCAACAGAGAAGTCCTATAGAACATTAAGTAAATCCTGAATAAGTGTTAACTTTTTACCATGACTACCTAGTGTCATCCTTTAAGTAACCTAAAGAGCAAAAAGCACACAGTGAGCCACCTTTTACAAAAGGAAGCAGGGTAACAGGACAATAAAATAACTTTTAAAATAAAATTGTTGAGGTCGTTTTTTTTTCCCAGTAAGCTGATGCAGAACAGAATCTCCAAAAATAAACAACACATGATCAGTATGTGCACAGATATGAACTAAGAGTTCATATAACAAGTGCTTCTTATTGTTAGAAATGCCTGGAGTACCTTATCTTCTCTGGTATGCTAATGACACATGCTGATTTCCAAAACAGTATCCAGTGTAGGCTAACTACTGGCAGATATGAAAATATTTACATAGATGAACAGAACTGTGTGTGGTAATATATTTGCAAATTTATCTTACAGATGTCATTTTCAGACATGAAGACATGATAATAATTTTCTAGCTAGCTCTAATTAACTGCTACCCTAAAGTGCTGTAAGAGGTTCCCATCAACATATCTGAAAGTATTTTAGAAAGATATTCCTGAATTTTTCAGTCAGTGTAGAAATGTGATATTTCTGCTATTCATACTCCTGAGATTTGTTTCCACAGCCCAGACTATACCTAGAATGAACTAGAATAGATTTTCTTTTTTAAATACCAGTGCTTTCCAAGTTCCCAGTAAATATTTTCTTTTAAATTTATTTTCCTGTGGGGAGGGAAAGGGAGCTGCACAGGCACTTAAAATGTATTTTTGCAAAAAGTATGGCAGAGTAAAAAAATATTGGACCATTCCACTACTCAAAATTAGAAGAGTGGCTTGTATGTCCTGTCTATATGGAAAAAATATTATATCAATTACTTAAAAAGGAATTCAAAAATTCCAGTAACTGAGCAAGGGAGAATCTGAACTAGCCAGTAAGAAATGGTAAGAGCCATGATGCACCCAGTCCTGGGCAGAAAAAAGATGAGCCCTCCGTATTTAACACAAGGATCCCAACAACACTGTTCTGCCAATACAGTTCTCTGGCCCCATGCTACAAAGCCATGCACTCTCTTGCACTCACTTTCTCTGAATGAAAGGATTTTTCATTCATGACTACTCTTCCTTCCCAGTTTCAACAGGAAAACAGAGAATGAGTCCTTTCCAGCCAGCCTCATGGTTATGAGTTATGCTGCATTCCTATACGATGAAGGTTTTGAGCTTGAACCTATTCAGACCAAGTCACCTTTTGGTTCACCTCAGTCAATTTTTTGTGAAGCTCAATCAAGGCAATTAAAACAGCTCTGGGCAATGTAGAAGAAACTCAGGCATCTGAAGCAACACACTGAAATCTGTTCCAGAAGTAATTAATGTCATATACATATTTAATGTGTAGCAAAATCCTTTTGCTATTTTTTTCATAGTACTGTATTGATCCAAAATGTCCACTCTCAGCAACTATATTTTCGCAAGATAATCCATGAACATTGTTTTCTCTGTTTGTCACATTATGTTCATGTTCTTAGCATGTTACTATTTTTGTTGACCTAAAGACACAAAAACACATAAGTAGCATTTATACCAAAATTTGTGCAGATACAAATCATGGTAGGAGAAAGCATGACCATTATCAATGGGACAGTTTTAAATATTAGTAGGACTTCTTAAGCTTAGCTTTTGAGGGCTTATTAAAACTGACAGATCTGAACTGGGAAACTGAAGAAAATTTCTACTAGAATAAGGCCATTTTCTTGTGGAAATTGGCTTCATATATTTCTCACTTATTCCTCTTTAACTTGGTTTATAATTTTTTTATGTGAAACATTTTGGGGAAAAAGGCTTTATTTTCCCTTATTATAGAGTTGAAAGACTTTGCAAATATTCCAATTTAAAAACTGTAATAAGTAATGCCAGAAAAACTTACTTGACCACAATTTCAACACGCTTTTCACAATTAAAAGTGCACATGACTTTGGCTTCTCTACTTGGGAACTTGACTGGGGATATTTTGTGCAATCTGTGCAATTTTCTCAGAATATTTAGAACATTATGTAAAAATTCAGAAAACTATGATTTTCTATGTAAAACTAAACAAGGGCTCCAGCCCACATATGTGTAGTACAGAAATGGTGTGTGGAAGTAGTTTCCATGTTGAAAACGTGCATGAATTCTCCCTCCTAACATCCATATGGAATCTGAGCACCTCTGAATATAAGAAAATTCCATTTGTAGCCCTTGCACTGCTCAGGGCCATTAGCTGCACAAGGGTAGGACAAAAAGCCCTCTTAATTCTTCCTGTGAACCAGGACCAATATCTCACTTGTGCTGCTCTGTGCCCACCTCTGCCAATTTGGTCATGCAAATTGTCTGCTGATGGTGAGTGAGTGGTACCAGCAGGCTGAGGAAGCTGCTGCTATTTATGGGAAAATAACACCTAAAGTTGTGTGTCAGGTCTGTCCCCAGTGCAAGAGAAATGGAGCCACTGGGAAGAGTCCAGAAAAGGGTCATGAAGGTGATGCAGGGACTAGAATATCTCTCCTGCAAGGAGAGGCTGAAAGAGCTGGAGCTGTTCAGGTGGGAGAAGAGAAGCTCAGAGGAATCTCACCAATGTACATAAAATACCTGAAGCACAGGTGCAAAAAGGAAGCATCCAGGCTCTTCAGTGGAGCCCAGAGACAGGACCAGAGGCAGCAGGTACCAAAAGAAACACAGGAGGCTCTGCCTCTGAGGGTGACCAACCACTGGCACAGGCTGCCCAGAGGGGTTACAGAGTCTCCATTCTTAGAGATATTCAAAAGCAGTCTGGACATGACCCTAACTGAGATGATGGGTTGGATTGGATAGCATCCAACCTCAGCTATTCTGAGTGGTACCATGAAATTTTTCCCAAGTCAGAAGTATGGCTATGTAAAAAAAACCTAATGTTGTATGAACCTCCTCTGGACTCACCCAGGAGGCCATCAGGGTATAACATGGGAGCCTTCATGGCCCTACCTCCCCCTCCCCTGAAGACTTTTCCTTACAAGGTTATGTGCACATTCAGTGTCCCATAGAGTTCATATTTTTTAATGTTCTTAACAAATGGACTGTGCATCCTGAAGATTTCCCTCCATTTTAGAAGGATGTCCTTTCCAAGTTCTCTGGCTCATTAATGTCCAACATTCGTAATTTCTCTTCCAAAATCAGCATTCTCCCTGAAGGCTGATTTATGGTGAGAGTGTTCTTCAAGTCATGCTCTTTAGTGATGGAGGTTCCATGTTTATGGAAAGAAAAAAATCTTTTGAGAGTCTCAGGGCACTGATATCTTGCATCTCAGCAAATTGCCATGGGGTAGAGCATTCTGGTGTTATCTGTTAATACCAGAAGGTACAGTCTTATAGATTTTTATGTTAAGATGCAAAACAGTGGCACCTGGTGACTTCAGCTCCTTAAGGAGAAAGAATATTTTTGTATTGAGTCTGTTCCATTTCTGTATTCATCAAGTCACATTGCTGAGCAAGAACAGATCAGTTAATTTTTTGGCCCAGCTTGCTGTATAGCCATATTAATTGGAATTTTCCAGGAAGGATTTATAGGGCACAGTTAAAATGAAATATACTTGCTAACACCTCTGCAGAGGAGATTATTATAGAAAATAGATGAGAAGTAACTGGGTTCCCTTTAGAAAACAAATGTAAATGTATACTCTGCACATTGCAAACCAGATAACATACATTGTTCAGAGTATAAATTACACAGGAAAAAAAAATAAGGAGAAGACAAGATCAGGATCTTAAATCTGAAAACTTCCAGTTGTCTTTTCCAGCAAAATAATAATGCAAAATATTTTTCTACTTGTTTTTCCCCCCACAAACCAGCTACCTCTCAGCCGTCGGGTGGTAAAGTTTCACTCTAAATAAAGCATTGATGGTATGGAAAAACAGCTGAAAAAACCCCCAAATGACAGCCAGTTCTGAGTGTCAATCTACACATTTAATGAGAAACTCTGCTCAATTTAATGAATCCTGGTGCTTCAGTCTACCATCATTTTAAGTAGAACCTGCATACACAACTATGTAGTGTCAATTTGGGGTGTATATTGTGGCAGTACAATACACCTCTGAAGGCAGAACTTCATTTTCTGAGCTATTAACCGTATAAGCAATTGTTACTAATTTACTGTGAGAAACGTGTGTGAAAATGTATGTGCACATGATTGGCTTGTTGAGACAGCTTGAAAATGTTTAATCAGGGCTGAATAATTCTGTGTCTACAGTAGCAGTTAGATTAAAAACAATCAAAAGAAAAAAAAATAATACTATCACTTCACCAGTGTGTCAGGGGTGAAAGTCTAATTGGATTGTAGTTGAAGATAAACTAACTTCACTGTGAAATGAGCAGTTGAAATTTGGGGGGTGGGGGGGGGTCGTTCTTTGGAGCTTGACCTTTGATTCCTGAGCCTGATAAAAGCTGAAAGGAGGACACTTCTTTGGAAAGTGCACTTCATATGTGTGAGGTGGGGAAAAGTGAGGGGTGGAGAAAGAAAAATTTAAAAATAAGAGAGAAACTCCTTCAAAGCTGCTATTTGACATCAGAACTAGGTGGCTGATTACAATGTACTGGTCAGGACAGTTCACTCATTGTAAATATGCAGATATAATATATCCACTAACAAATGCTGACATTTGTGCATGCATTCATCAGCCAGAAGTGCCAGTGCAAACAAAACGCTCAGATTATTTTAGGAATCCCTCTAAAAGCCTGCTCTTGAAATTCCACACAGAGTAGCCGATTTTAACAATGCTACTTGAAGGCTGGCTCTGAACACCAAACTCGCTCTCCTTACAGACAGCTCAAACCTCATTGCCTCTCCCCTCGCTCCGTCGCACAATCCCATCCTCTCCCAGCTCTGGTGGACTGTAGCCCGGTTCCTCTCTGCGTGAGGCTGAGAACCGGCTCATGTAAATACAAGCTGGAGAATTTAGGTTGTGTCACGTAGCAAAAACAATGAGTGGAACAAATGAGCCGAGCAGCTCGGAGAGTTGGAAATCTCTAATTACCAGAGCCAGTCACAGGCAAACACTGAAGGAGGGGCGGACTATTTGCACCTAGTGCCACTCAACCAGGGTGACAATAAATTTATGAAAGGTCAAAGAAGTTTCCATATGTAAAACTCGCAGCGGGAGTGATGGGGGCTGTCACCCAGCCGGGGCTGCCAGGGCTGTGGCGATGCTGCCACCTGCCGATGTCTCACCCTCCTGAGAGCCTTCTCCAGGCTCTGCTCTGCTCTTCCAGCCTCATTCCTTCTGCAGATAACTCACACTGCATTCGCTCTCATCACCTAACAGAACTTCCAGTGTCTCACCTTGATTATAACACTTAGGAGCTACCTGGAGCAGTCTGGCACCTTCTCTTCACTGTCCTGTATGCAACTTCAATATCACTCGCTGGAAAGGAAAACATGAATACTAGTCAGCCAGTACTTGCCTTTGTTAAATACAGGCTCCTTTTCTAAACAGGGCTTTCACTCATAGCATTTCTATTGCTGTGGACTATGGTATACTTCTTGCCAACATGCCCTTTATTGCTTAGTATTCGGACTGTGAAAAATGTTTTTCTTACAAAAATGCCTCTGCCATAAATACACAAAAACTCCCACATCCAGCTGTCTTGATGAAAGGGCCGGTAATAGCAATATGTCTTATTCATAAAATTTACACAAAGATGTATATAAATGCATACAAATGCATCCATAAACATCCAGAGGGGAATAGGATCAATAAAAGCTTTTTTAAAAAAGTTAATCTAATCATATCCAATAAATATGCTCCTTCTCTGAACTCATCCTGCTATTCTTTTTTTTTTTTTTTTTTTGACAAATCATCTAGATTAAGTTAAAAAGTGGGGGGCAGGGTGGGGAGGAACTTTGCAACAGCATTCTCACTGCAGGCTGTAAGGGACATTTCATTCTGCACTGCTTCACTCAGGTCATTTCTGTGCTTTTGCAGTTCCCTTGTGTGGGTTGGTCCACATCACCCGGTGGTCTCTTTATGAAGAAGTTCAGAAGAAAAGCTCTTTTCAAATAATTGTTTAAACAGGACCATCTCCAGTAGAACTCTCAAAATCAGCTTGCCAGCCAAGTGTGTTCTCTGCGTGCTGCTCCTCCCCCGCACACACACAAGTAGCTGCTGAAAAATGTCAGAAGGTGTTTTGGAAGAACTATCTCAGTCTTTCTCCCTCAAAGTCTTGGGTTTGTGTTTGTGACTGCTTAGGGCAATGGTGTCCCAAGTTTCCATTTAGCTCTGTACCTGCAAATGTGTCTGAATTTTCATGTTCTGATGCTGCATGTGCCATCACCACACCCACTGGTGCTGCGATTACAGCTAGACCAGCACTGTCACACTCTGCTTTCAATTTTTAGCATCTGCAGGAGACAACTTAACTCCACATGCCCCAAGCCTTCAAAAAACATTTAGGCAACACTCTCAGGCACATGGGGTGATTCTTGGGGTGGTCCTGTGCAGGGCCAGGAGTTGGATGATCCTTGTGGGTCCCTTCCAACTCTGGACATTCTGTCATTCTCCAAGTGAAGGAAAGGCTCCTTCCAGCTGTGCAAAAGCACGCACAGACTTGTGGTGACCACCATGATCAAACTCCAGGGGAAGCGTGTGCTAGTGACGTGTCCTCAGAGCAAAGCCACCAGCTCTCCCACGCTGTCAGCCCAGCACAAGCATAATTCTTGTTTATTTGTGCCTGATTAAGAGCTCTGCACCTGAATTTTAATCGTGAGAAAATCGTGTCCAGTACACAGAAATAAAGAGAGAGAGGGTGCCCTTGGGAGGACCTTCTGTAGCAATTATTTGGCCTGAACCACTAAATTTCTAACATTGTGTTTAATCATTATAAGACAGATAGACTGAGGGTAACAGTTCCAGCAATGGACAAGCCCTGATGGTTACCTAAGGTACCTAAGGCTGTGCATTTTACCAAATATTTGCATAATGATGCGGCTGTTTAAAAATTACATAACAGTACATTTAAAATGCCAAAATGGCACAGTGGAGCTGCTGCTTATGTTAACTGATCATGGATCTCTCTGCCAGCTGCTTTCTTCTCTGAAGGTGCTTGTCCACTTAAAATGTAAAGGCACGCTCTTCCAGTGGCTCCCACAGTTCTCGCTCACCTGTAAAGTCTCTGGTGGGCTGCATGGTGTTTTCTCAAGGGAATATTTCATACCTATAACATACATTAGCATCCTGGGATTTGCCATCAAAATAATACCAGCATTTAAAGGTCCCCTTTATCTGCTGTTACGAAGTTGTGGCCTACATATTGTTTACAAATACATATGATAATAATAAATATATGCACAGAGCAGTCTTCTTTCTTTAAAAAAACACATGAACCCCACAAAATACCAGTTTTCCCAACCCCCTGCTAAGCTTCCAATATATATCCTAATTGTTTAATTGAACTCTGGGCCTGGCTGTTAACATTAACGTAGGTATTTTCACCTACCTAGGTATGTTCAGCTTCAACACCACTACATATGATTTAAAATCTGCATTTTAATACCATTAAACTTTGACATCCACAAGTGCTGAAGAGAACGCTCATATTTTTTTCTTCTTGAGAAAATTCTTTCTACTTAAATATTGTAATTGAGCCATGAACAGCTGGCATGAGTCTTATCTGCTTTGACAATCATGATACCAAATGGAAAGACACGACTTCCCTTGCCTCTGATTCTAAAGATTACAAAGGACTCAGACCAGAAGTCCAGAACTTAATATTTCCTTTTTCAGATAAGAGTGATTTGTGAGATCAGCCTTGAGTTTAATTTTGTGTTTGGGCCTCATCCCAGTTCAAGATATAAAGTGTTGCTGGGATGAATGTGACAGGCAATGGAAGCCCACTCTGAGCTGAATTATAATGGCATTTCCCACTTCTAAAAATGAAAATGTGAGAATGAAACTTTCAATTCTTGACTGCAAATGTCTGCAAGCCACTTATTTTTGATCACTGGTATTTATTTTTGATCACTGATATTTTCTAGGAAATAAATTAAAAATTAGAGGAAGGTAAAATGTCTCCTGTCTGTGTTTCAAAAAATAAAAGATATGACCACTGAGAAGCTAGCCTCTGTTTAAATACTAGGCTTCCTGTTGTCTATTTAAATTATGCAAAACCAATTAAGAATGATAATGAACAATAATCTTTCAAGAAATTGCCAACCAGTGGAATTCATTAACAAAAACCTGAAAAAACATAAAATTTTTTGTAAATAAACAATTGTTTTCAAAATTAAAAGCTCTTGATTTCCTCCCAATTTAATTTTGCCAAAAAGAACTTTGCTACCATGAATTCTGAGCTGCTGCCAAGATTATTGTAATGTGGAACTCCTCATTTAGTATTGAAATTCATGTTTTTTCTAGAGAAGTTGCAAATAGAATCAGAAACATTGTTTTACTTTGACTACCAAATGAATGCAGCTTCTATGATGTGCAAGAAACATCTTACAACAAGCATATGTCAAGCTGTCTCCAAGCGGACTTTCTTCAGGATAAAAAGATAAACTGGTTTTCACTTGCCATAAAAAGCATTGTTGTTTCACAGAAGTTAAATAAATTAAAAAATAAATATATATATATATATAGCATTTACAAAATATTCAGGATAGAAGAATTCTCCCTCAGAAATAAGAAAATAAATTGAAAGTTCAAAAGCAACTTCCCCACTCAAAAAACACCCCCACCCCTGGATGTGTTGACTGACTTGCCTTTAGCTTATTACTGGTGTTACAATATTTATTGGCTACTTGCAAAAATGACAAGGGGAATGTGTTATGTGTAAGTAACCCTTTTCCCCAGTATTATGGACTTGTAACTGTCCAAAGAGCTTCAGTTTCAGTGGGAAAAAAAATTAAATGAATAGGCCTGAGGATTGCATTAGCAGGTAAGCAGACATTTCACAAGGAATACATGGCTGCATTTGCATTTCTTTAAATCCTGGAAAATAGAAATGTTTCATAGCCAGGTTATAACCACTGGAAAGTCACTTTCACACAATAACTTTTAAGAGTAGACTGTTATGCAGGGAGCTGTGAGTGGGTTGGTGCATTTCTTTCCCAATGCCAGTAGAATTCTTTCCTGAAAGAAATTTAGGCTGGCACATCCATCAGGAGCAGATAAGAACTTTGAAGTCAGGCACGGTGCTACTTCTTTCATGAAAGAAAGTTGCAGACACTTATTTCCAAAGCCACACCTGCAGCAGAAGACTATGAGAGATGTGTCTTGACTAATTAGTAACAACTACTGTACATAAATGGTAGGCATTTGTCAGCTGTTTCAGGTTTGGAACTGCTCATCTACTGCATTAGACAGGGGAGAAGAAAGACCAGATCAACAATGCTTTTTACATATCAGAATTCACCATACATTTTGCATTTGCTTGGGCTGAAAGCCAAGAGTGTGGTCGCTTTTTCTTTAAAAAAAAATCAGAATTCCTTTAATTTTTTTTCCTAACACTATTACTTGAAAATGAAAGCCAATGAAGCAGGACAGTTACAGGGAACAGCAGTGTGGCATTGTGCCATAACTCCAATAAGGATAAGCACAATAAATATACTAGGGATAGTTATCATCTTTGACAAAGGTGCAGAAATGGCAAAGAAATCTATCCATGTGCTTTGGACATTGGCTTTTCAGAGCAGAACAGGTATCAAAGAGCAAGGCTTCACAAGCATGTGCAAGACTGGCATTATAGACGACTTTCCTGAACAAGGGAACTTGCAAGGTTTTACTAAGCTTTTGAATTGTACAGAAAGAGTGTTAAAAATATTTTTAAACTTGTATTATATTGACTGGGTTTGAATTAAATTGCAGATGTTCAATATCCCTGAAACAATACTTTTTATTAAGAAACAGAGTAGTCCATTAAACTTCTGCTTCAAATCACACTACTTGTCATTAAACAATCAGAGCATGTTTTCTCTTTCTTTTTGACCTTGGCAATTAACATATAAACTTTCAAAGCACTGCACTCAGACCTCTGAAAAGAAATATGATATTGAACACAATTAGAGACATAAAGATGAAGGAGACAAACAAAGGGTATCTAAATATAAAGAAATTTCCTAAAAACTCTTCCTGGAAATAAGAGACTGTTATTAGAGAGCAGACAGTTTAAAGTGAAAAGACATCTGACATTTGCATTGATGCTGTAGTAGTGTAGCTCTGACTTGCAGTAGGTGTAATTAGAGCATTCAGTCTAAGGAGGAAGAAAGACCTGTCACTCTGCAGCAAAGCCCCAAGCAAGGCAGGATCGCTAACAATGTCTTATCCTTAAATTACGCTTCTGATTTGAAAAAATATTTAAAAAAAAACAAGGTTTGAGGTGGATTGTGTAGTGTTAGTAACTGAACCTTTCCCCACTTCTCTGTTAATATTATTACAGCAAGTTATTACATATTTTTTGAAGCCCAGAGGACAGCTCAGGATTCATCTGCTTGAGTAAATGCACTGATAGGATTATTTTGGAAAAGCATGATGTAAGCAGACTCTTTCTAACAGAATGAAACCCCTCAAGGTACTCATAATTAAATTGATTAATTTGGCTTTTGAAGGTGCACTATGTCATCTGATTTTGAAGGTAGACAAACATCCAAGAGATAGAATATCAGCGCCTTCTCATCCCTTCTTTATTTAGGGTTCACGTACTACCAGCTAACATGGGAAACATCTCAGTCAAAAGCTACTTTTCAGGCCTGCTGATTGAAAGGAACTGGAAATTTCAGTTTTCTCCAGCACTGGACAAGAAAGAAACTCCATGCATTGGCAAAAGCTTTGAATGTTCTGGAATACATGAAATGCAAACAGTCCAACTCCTGTTCAACCTTGAATAGAACCCCTGCAAACCCTACTGTTCTTAAAAATCCCCCTCATCTACTAACAGGAGCCTAGAAAAAAACAGATGAGTTTCTCACTTCTACATGGCCAGAGATAGAATGGATGATACCTGCAATGTTTCCTTCCTCTTTTCTTGCAGCAGTACTGATCTTTTTGTCAACTACCCGCAGAGATCCACTGGCACTATTTTATCATTATAGCGTTTGTCATGAGACAGAGAAGGGACAAGTTAATGCTGCTTTCTGAAACACTGATCATAGAGATTTGATTGAGAACAAGTGCTGAGAGTTTTGTGAAGAATAGCTGATTCCCAGATTGCCACACCTAAAGGCAAGCCATGAAGGTTTTGTCTTGCAGGGATCCCTTAATTTCCTCTGTTTGGAAGAAGCAATAGCTTTCCAGGGAAGTGGAAATCAATACTAAAAATTATTGACAGTCTCCATTTCTAGGGATCCCCTTGGCTACAGTCACAATGAAAGAGAATTATTTTGGCTTCCCTTGCCAAATTCAGGAAATCCGTAACTGAAATCTATGCCAGCAAAAGAAATATAAGGCACATAAACAAACTCAATGAAATGTAACAGAAAATCAGAGCTATTTGGCCAGCAAACAATCTAAGATAACCATGGAACAAGGTAAACTGGCTCTTCAAAGGCTTTCTCAATAGCTCCCCTGCTTCTGTTGAGTAGGCACTGCATTAAACTTGATCATCATTTGAGCTACTTATGAATAATTGATTTAGGAATAACTTCACTGACAAAACCTCACAGTTCAATTTGCTACGGTTTGTGGAACATATTTATATTCATTTATAACAATGCTAATCGACAGCAATCCAGACTTTGGAACCCTTAAAAAATTAACTGAACGTAACAAACTCAAATACTGTCGATCAACATAATTTAATAGAGTATCTTCCATAGATTACCTAACAGAGATCAATCATAATAACAGGACCCTCAACCATTTCTATTCTCTTGTGGTTATTAAAATAGATGGGATTTTCCAGTATGTCTAAAAGATTAATGAATCAGATTTCTGGTAGATCAGAGTGAGGTACAACATTGGGAATAAGTAGTTCCCCAGAAGAACCCTCACCAGTTGTCTGTCCCCCCCATACCATCTTCATCAGTGGAGTTCCATTTGGAATATCTTTGTTGATCACAATAACAGAAGCATCTTTCCAGGTAATACTGTTTAAAGTTTTGTTGGCTTGCTGTGTGTGCATGTGTGTCCCACAGGAAATAACATAAAATCTCTTTTTTTATGTGAGAGTGCATATGTATTGTTCTGTTGGACATGAGGACACTGAAAATAACAGCTCTCGTGCAAATCCAGAATAAAAAGACAAGTAGAAGAAGAGTGACCAATATAAGAACTGGTAACAGAACATGATATTCTACACAGTCAAGGGCATAGCCCAGGGAACCTGAGCTGACAAAATATAGGGTACTGAGTCTTTTTTTACCACCTGAGTAAAAGATGTAATGTTCAGTGACAGCAATATTCTTCCTCCTCATAGACTCTTCATATGATGATGAAAGTTGATCAGGCAGCTGATATAGAAGGCCTCTGGCACTGAACAAGAATTTTGGCTACAAAAATATGACTGTAAAATTTCTTTCAATCAAAGAAGTAAATTCCCAAAGCAAACTTAATGGAAAAAATCAACCTTGTTTCCACTTCTCTATTTCTATCCAGTCTGCTTTCCTAGACAATTTTTCAGGTTTCCTACAGGCCTCTGTTCCAAAAACCAAAGTGTCAGAGCAGAGTGAGCATTAATTTGTGTTATAAAGCTACCAAGGAAATATTGGAATGTTGTTTTTCATGACCCTTTTAAGATATTATAAATCCTCCTGGAGCTGAGGAAACTAGTGCTGAAACAGTCATAACATTGATTTAAGAGGTTCATCTTGAAAATGCCAGATTTTTACCAATGGTGTGTTCTCTTCCTGTGAGGAGTTTCACCATTTCCTTTGGTGATGTTTGAGATTATCTAGCTTCTAGAACCCCAACCTCCAGTAAAGACACAGCAGGAAGCTGAGTGAGTATTCACAGGATGTTTCTGTCACATTTTCTACACACACAAAGAATGCCCACTGTGGCAACTTCATATTCCCTTCCTTACTGCATCCTATCGGCATTCTCATGATCTGGCAGTTAGGATCATTTTGGTAGGAAACCAAGGGATGCTGTCCCAGGAAACCTTTCAACTGTCTGTGGGTGTTTGTAAGAACAGTGCAGCACCAGTGCTGATCCTACCTGGCACCCTCCAGAGAGGAATCTTAGGGTGAGAATGAAAATGGGACCTGCTCAAATGTGGCCTGAGCAGAAGGCAGGACAAACTCTTTGGCAGGCAAGCATGTCCTAGAGCAGGCCTGAGATACCATGCAGAGAACACGAGCTCAGATTCTGCAGCCTCTCTCAACAGGCCCATTCTTTACACGTGAGACTGAAGAAGAAAATCAGAATTGATACACACTGCAGATGACAGGGAAATAAATTTTGTTCATCCCTTTGCAGTTGTTCTTCAAAATACCTGCAAGTCTGCTTTGCTTCATGGTCACCCAGAGGTTTAGTATTATGTCGCGATATGCAGACT
This sequence comes from Eopsaltria australis, assembly GCA_034509425.1. Classification (NCBI taxonomy): domain Eukaryota; kingdom Metazoa; phylum Chordata; class Aves; order Passeriformes; family Petroicidae; genus Eopsaltria; species Eopsaltria australis. The sequence continues at coordinate 2,711,749 of JAVTVJ010000004.1, read as the reverse complement.
GGTAGATGTTTTGTATTCTCTTTTAAGAAGGTGGGAAAAGTAGAAATGAACAATTCAAGAAGTCATAAGACTTTTGTTCAGGAAATAATATGCACTGGCGCGGAATACCAGGAGAAGACTTGGATTGTAGGTTTATCTGTCCCCTTTTATGGGTGACCTTGAAAATGCTTAGAGAAAGCTAGAGAGAAAAGCAATTACATTTTTGAAATTACACACCACTGTTCTCATTCATCTTAATAACCACTTTTAAGGAATCCAAAAAAAAGGCTAGAATATTGCTTTTATAAAAGTTGTAGAGACTCTGGTTCTGCAGAGTCAGTTTTAAAATAAATTTAGATGTACAAAGATGAATTTTTATTTCCTTTGTGTCGCTAAATTGCCACTTTTGTAAGTTTAAAAAAAACCCTGCAGTCCTATACTGAGGACTTTGGAAAAAAAAAATGTACAAAATCTTTTTTGCTTGTTCTGGAAAGATATGCAGCAACTCAACCTGTGTTGTGCAGTCATCCCTACTGTGTCACAAGCATCTGCATTCTTCCTTTTCTGTGCATTTATAAGTGTGATTGAAGTGTTGATAAGAAGCTGCATTTTTAAAAACAGGACGTTATACAAACAATAGGCACAAGATCTTAGTTATTCTTATTCCTGCTGGTTAAGCCCCCCTGTGTTCATTTAGGCATGATCTGTCTTCGTGTCTCTTTCACTCTCATTATTATCTTGCCTTACCAATTAGGTAAGGCACTGAAAGGCCTGCGTTTCCAGCCTGGGAGGGCTGGGGGTCAGAAGGAGTCATGCTTAATGTTAAATGGCTGTGAAACGTTAAAGCCTGTAAATTCATCAGGACAGTTGGCCTGGCCCACTGCAGGGCAAGGGGTGTAAGTACTTTTCTGCTTGAATTACACATGGAGTAGCACTGGCTTTGAAATGCCAGGATCCACGCTGAGCTCAGCGAACGCTCCCCAAGTGCGTAGCTCCAGCCTCAGCTCTAATAGCAGGAGCATTAGGGGTTGTTTTTGGAAGCTCTTGGCAGACAGAGAGAAAAAGAAACTTCAAAAATCATTCTGCCTTTTTACTGAGGACCCCCTTAGGAGTACTACTGGGAAGAAGTCTGTCGACCTGCCACAGCTAATAGTCACTCAGCAACCCGGCGTAGCCAGCGCTCCAGAATCAATGCGCTGCAGCTTTTCAGTAGTACCACATCTGATGCTTGAAAGGATGGAAAATACGATATGTGACAGCTGCTTATGAGTGATAGTGATTGTGAACAAAAAGCCGAACGGGTATGGGAATGTCCCTGCCCCACACACAGAAAGGACATGGAAGGGAATCATGACTTTTCCTAGCACGGCTGCACTCTACAGCAGGCACCATCCTGCGTGCCAGATTGGCAACTCCAACAGCTCTACAGCAATTATTCACATGCCACCTCCGAAGCAGTGGTTTGCTACTCACAGCACCCCTGCTACATCATGTACCAGACTGCTGACTGCACATCAAGAGGTTTTTCACTTCTTGGATGGGAGAATAAGAGACCAATAGACAGAAAACAGAAAAGGGTCAAGTCTCTTAGTCTAGAATTTGTACAAGGAAAGCAAGCAACTATTTGTAACCAATATGGACAAGGTTTAAATCTAAGCAAGGCCAGTCAACTTTGGAAAGAAAGATTTTCTCATGCACTAAAAAAACTGGCCAGGGTTTGTTACTATGGTGTTTCAGTACTGGCTTCATTGGAACCTCAGTTACATATTCTCTTGGTCTGCTTGAAATTTAGCACCCAGCAATATTGAAATATTTCTGGAATTATGGAGTATTTCTTGAAGTACAATAGTGTCTCATTTTGATATATATGAAGACATGTCTTTGGCAAAGGTAACTTTGCTTCTGTCTGCTCTATGGCTTAGCACCTCAAACTTTTGTCTCCAAATCTGAATAAATACTCATAGTTACACCTAATCTCCATGATCTTCATTCTTTCTTGTGTGAGCATAATTACAATTGGTATTTACAGGAAAAATATTCATTTATTTTGAGAGGAAAGCTCTTTTTTAAACACAGCTGAAACTTTTTAAAATATGTCTCAAAACAATTCTCATAAACTAATCATTTTTGAAAGTTTCCATAGAAAAAAAATCTTCTGTATAAAGCAATAATGTTATTAATACCATGCAAAATGATAGAATACCTCCCTAAAAAAAAAAAAAAGACAACAAGAAATTTCATCAGGAGAGAACCTAATTATTTAAGACATTGTAAAAGATGACTCTGAATTTGGTGTACTAAGATGGGTTTGATCAAAGGTTAGTTTAATAATTTGTCTATACAAGGAAGTGCTGCCCTGAGATGTCAGTAGCTCTTCCTGACCTATTAAAAGTCCTAAGTGAATGTAATTTATATTCAAGACCCCCTTAATAAAACTCATAACTCATGTTACGAGAACAACTTGTAAATATATATTTTTACTACCTATTTTTTCCCACAAATAAGTATTTTCTGTCGTCATGTTCAATTTTTTTTATACTGTAAGATTTTTTATCTTGCTTTAAGATATATAAGCTCCCTTTCAAATATTTATATACCACTGAGAAATATTTTCAAGACTGCCTCTGCTTGTGATTTTATCTTCATGCTAAGGGACTCAAAAGGTTAAGATTTTAATCCACTGCAAGGGATTTGCTGAATAAATATCTTGTTTGTAAGAGCTGGATTAGGACAACACACTAAACCTACTCCATCTAACTACAACACAGTGAATCTTGTCAAGAAAATAAACTCTTCTGTTTATCCTTACTTATGCACAGAGCTATGAATAACTCTTATAACCAGCTAGTGATCCTGCCTACATTATCTTGTCTGTAAACATGCCCTGCATGCTGAAACAGCTGAAAGGAACATACAGGATTAGGAAAAATCACAGAAGCTGAAAACATGTTTTGACGCAACTATGGAAGAAAAAAATCCTCTGCTCCAGGTAAAAAGCTTTATAGTCTGTCTCATCTCTCCTTATCCTCCCATTGCCCAGAATTGCCTTACTTTGTCAAGGAGAAGCTATGATGAAAAGCTCCTTGGAGTGACCTAACATGAAGGAATGCCTCCTTCTTTAATTTCCCTAAGAGGTAAAACAGTATATAGGTGTCTGTTTTCAAATTACTGTTTTTCAATAGGTACACAAGGAAAGGTTAGAAAAAAGGTTTATACTGAGCAAAAACACACACCTCAAAAGATTTGTTAATTTGTAAACCACTGCTTAAGCTTTGAGTTTCAACAATTGATTTTTAGCCTAGGAGATCCCAAGTATGTTACAAATCTTATCAGAGATCCTATTTATCATTAATACATAAATTAGCGGGCTGCTTGTTTAAGGACAGCATCTAGCATTAGCCTGCAGAGAAACAGCTCTTTCATAACATAAAGGAATGCTTCACCATAAACGACCCAGGTGGCCAAGAAGGCCAATGGCATTCTGGCCTGTATCAGAAATTGTGTGGCCAGCAGGAGCAGGAAAGTGATTCTCCCTCTGTTCTTGGCACTTGTGAGGCCACACCTCGAGTCCTGTGTCCAGTTCTGGGCCCTTCAGTTCAGGAGGGACACTGAGGTGCTGAGAAGGGTCATAGAAGGGTAACAAACCTGGTGAAGGGTCTGGAGCACAAGTCCTGTGAGGAGCACCTGAGGGAGCCGGGGGTGTTGAACCTGGAGAAAAGGAGGCTTGGGGGGGACCTTACCCCCTCCCCAGAAAGAGGTTGTAGCCAGGTGAAGGTCAGCCTCTTCTCCCAGGTAATCAGTGACACGATGGAAAGACAGAGTCTTAAGCTGCACCAGAGGAGGAAAATGTGTAAGTAACCACCTGGAGAGCACAGACTTCAAAAATCTAAAAATTCAGTCTAAGTTTTTTTCATGTTTTCTTCTCACATTGAAAGGAATCCAGCTGAGAAGTCCATGGAAAGTTGGAATTACAGAAATGAGAAAATATTTCAGATGTGAGTCTGCACACCTTCGTAATATACTGGTCCAGAAAGTTTCCACCTAAGTGTGTACAGAATTATTTCCTCTAATAGCTTTAAAAATTTAAAAAGTGAACTCTATATTTTTTCTGATTCCACCTTTGCATCTAAATTTTAAGCTTCTTTTTCCTATGAAGGCAAAGAACATACACTGCAACTCTCACCAGTTCTCCTCCCTAACCAAAAATATTTTGCAATTAGGTTTCCTTAGAATCAAATTCAGAGGAAAGATGTTTTTACAATTTTTTTTTTTGCACTTTACAAACCCCAAAACGAACAAACCCCACAGTTATTTTACAAAACAAACCCCACAGTTCTTGTTGCTAATAAAGGCAGCCTCACTCTGCCTTAGGAATTTCACAAGGCACTTCATGATACTAAATAAGTTTTTAAGCATTCCTTTTGCACTATACACTTAGAGGTATGCAGATTTGTCTGGTAACCAAGTATATTTTACTATTTACACTGTATTTCTACTATAGAATGAAAAGAATGTGTGACCAGCAGAACTAGGTAAAAGGACAATAAAATGATAATTTGATGTAAAAGTTGGGGCATTCCAGTCAGTTAATTTACTTTTCTACAGGAGCCGTAGCTATCTGAATTTCCATAATATAAAACCGTTGACTCTTCCACTGAGTAGGAATTTATGAAAAAAAAAATCCCTGTGGCATGGTTTAAGGTCAACTATTACAGTAAAACATTCATTTCCATGATACATATGAAATAAACATTTAAATATAAAACACCTCAATTTCTCTCATCAGCAGTAGTAAAAGCAGCAAGTAGTTGGTTCAGCAAGGAAGTTTTTACAATTATTTGTCAGGATTTTTCATTGTCTGGTCAGAAACATCAACCACTTCTCTATAAGTAAAGATATAAAGAAGTGAATACTGCTTAGTATTCATGGATGCTTCTATAAGTAAAATCATAGCATGGATTTATTCATAAAATAAAGAACACATTCACTCAAGATATGTCTTTGTTTTATTCCTTCAAATAGTTTCACAGGATCAGTAGCCTCTTCTTATAAAAAAATGAACACTCTTAATAAAATGGGGAAAAAATTATACTGATGATGAAAGACACACAGAGCTCCTAAAAATGAATCACTACATATGCTGGCTAACTATGCCTCAATTTAAAACAACATAATTCCTGAAAGTTGTGCAGCATAAATAATTTCTTTTGTGTGAGCAGTATTTATATGGATTTGTCAGTATTACCCGGAGAAAACAAACAAATTTTAATACATGGTCCTAAAATTCACGTTAGCATGTGCTATCCAAAAACTGGAATCATAGCTGACAGCAATAAAAATGTTAATTTATTTCAAACCCTGTAGAAGTCTATTTTCTCTAATAGTTACGGAAATGGAAATGAAGTGGTGTCTAAAACGAACACACTGTATTTTGCTTCTTCAAAGAGCAAGAATTTCAACTGGGTACTTTTGGATAAGTTGTCCAGTGTATTTTGTGCAAGACATATTTGGGACACAAAAAAATGAGCACTGTCAAGGGTATACAATCATACACTGGATAAGGCCTTATAAATCAAAGTGTTTGAGACTTTTTAAGAATTGCAGAGGTAGGATTCCTTCCCATGGACCACATGACCTTTCACATGTGTTTATGTGTTGTGCTTATTCAGTATTCAGCATATCTGCACTGGCAAGTAATCTGTCTGATGTTGACAAAAGAGGTATGGAGAAGTCTTTTAAAGCAATGTCCTGCAGCCTCTCTCTTCAGGAAAGATGGGATTTTTCCTCATCTTTCTCATCTATTATGAAATCTATATGAATCTGTGGACAGAGATGCTACAAATGTATTTCATGTGTTACTGTCTACATATGCCCATACTTTAAAATGGGGATTTTTTTCCTCAAATATATAACTCTTTCCTCCCTCTAGAAATTCTACTGCTCTTGTCTGAATCAGTGAGCCCATATTCATATTCATATTCAATATCAAAACAGAGGAAGGCCATTTTCAATCTAAATGATAAAGGAGCACTAATGAAATCATAGAATTAAAAAAAAAAATAAATGCATTACAAAGAAAAACAAATATCCACCCCACAAAGTTTGCTGCTGAAAAGTTTATTGAACAGATGAACGGATTGATTACTTATGCTCTTCTATAGGTACATATACATGCTTTAAATAGTATACACAATGACCATATTCATTTATAATATGTCCATTGTGTCAAAATGTCCAGCTCCCTGAAAAAAACCCACATTTTATTCTTGGAATGTTTCTTCTGGTGTCATTCATTTAAAATATTACACAAAAGGCATGTGGCAATGTTCTGACTTAAGGCAGGCCAAGGTAGAATGTTTCATGTTATCACTCTGAGAAAACGGGGTAAGGACCTTAGAACACTTGGATGCACAGAATCATTCTTTTGGATCCCTTGACCTCATCTGTCTTTGGTGTCAGCCCAAGAGTTGAAATGCAAGTAACTGAGCAGCCTTGTAATTCTGGCACCATTAAGATGACTGCCCTCCCTTCTCTCTTCCAGTCCTCCTGACACTTGCTTCTAGTCTTCATTGTCTGATAAAGCCCAGAGTCTGAAGGCCTTCCTTGAAGATCATCCTTCCCACGAGGAGTGACAGATATTCCCCAGGGGCTGGGAAAAGAACCTATGTAAGAAAGGAGGACTGAAAAGCCACATTTGTGAAGGGTTCTGTTACCTGGACAGGACTGTGTTTTACCTGTGACCTTCACTCATGACATCTCCGTGCTGCATTTCCAGCTGCGGCAGTGCTTCAGCAGACTCTCACATTGTTCTGACTCAGCTGCCTGCACCCTCACAAGACTGCAGTGGTGAATTAAGTCTAATATCTGTGTTCCATTTGTGTGCAAAACTTCAAAGGGACAAATAAATTCCACTGCTTATTTATGGAACACTTTGGAGCTGTGGCAGTGGACAGGTATTGATGCACAACCAGGGGATTACTAGTTTGAACTGAAGTGCCAGTGCCAACTTTGGAGAAAAACTGAGATGAAGGCAACGAATTGAGAGAGTGAACCTCACCCTAAACTTCAAAACATGTCACAATGCTGTTGTTTCTGGCAATCTGAAACAGGTCTCTTGAAGTTGTTTTCCTAGGAGCCACATCTGTTCTCTAGTGTTGGAAAGTCACAGTGGGGAGGAGGGGTGGAGAAACAAACATTAGGCAAGGGGGCTTTTTTTAAAAGGCACCAATTCCCTTCCTATTTTCATAGCCTTCTATTTCAGACTTTGAAAGTATAACATGCTCCAGTAATTTGGGAGTATTATTACCTGCCTCAAGCCCAAATTGTTGCTTCAAAATGTGGAAACCATTTCTGAATTTCCCCACAGTTTTCACTCTTTCTTAAAACTATTCTGTAACACTCACTAATGTTCTGGTTTCTTTGTCAAGGCAGATGCTTCTAAAGACAACCTGAACCACCTTATGCCAGAGGATGGAGATATATTAGCATTCCCAGGACAAGACAATAAATTAATTGGTAATAACTACTAGAATTAATCAGCCTTGTCTATCTGGCTTCATTACTCAGAAACAAAACAACAGCATGTCTTTCCTGCTGTCACTTCTGTTCGTTTCTTCTATATATTTTGCTTAATCTTAGATGGCATCATATTTGAATTTATTTAAAAGTCATGCCTCATGTTACTTTTCAGTATCTCTGCTCTGCCCTATATCAGCATAGTATATGGAAATTAGGTGTTCTGCTTGCTGGGCTGCATTTTCAGGAGGAGAAATGGAGGTGGGAGTGCTTATTAGGAACACTGGGATGATCCAGTGGTGGTATGGCTTCTACCTTTGCATCTGCAGGGATGCTGAAAGAGTTACCATAGACTCTAACATGTATTTGAAGTAGGATTAAAACAAGGTGGCAAAAGACACCATTCCTTGCCAGCCCAAAAGCAAATAAGTTTTCAGCAGCCACAGTCAGAGGCTTGGTAATATTAACATAAATGCTCAGGTAAAATCCATGAGGGTTCAGGAGAAAATATAGTATCTCTGCCTCGAAAACAGAAACATCCTTCAGACCATTAGAGCAGATACTGAGCCTGTACAGTTTCGGTTTTGCTGTTCTTATCTACTGCTGATTGTTTATCCACTTCCAGGATGGAAATGCAAGTACCATATCCACAAAAATGTACCAGTTGGTGACATTTCACAAATATTCTCAGCAAAAAGGGTTTTATTATATGAATAAACTCTAGATATCCATGTTGAACATAAACCTAGTTGACCAAATCCAACTGTCCAGTCCTGACCTTCTCCTTCATGAGTTTTATTCTTTAGATATTACTGTTTGAAGCCTTTCCATAATTTAAAGCACGTTACTCCACACTTTCTTTAGTTTTCAAAGCCAGGTCCTAAATAGAGACCAAAAAACACTTCAAACAACTTAATCCTTCCTAGAAAAGGCTGTTAGCATTCAAAGATGACATTACATCAAAAGCAAAGGTTAAACTCCAGAATGCATTCTTTGAATGAAGTAACAAAAGCTCTATTATAGCCTTTGATCACTTGAGCTCACCTGTAGGAAATGTTACACCTTTTTATTAAACTGTTGAATTGTCTTTACTGTACAAGCTGGAGACATTCTTGACAGGCTTAAAGTCGTTAACACCTCTGAGGAATGCTCAACAGAGCCTATAATACTCTCTCGTGTCTATGCATGTTAGTACAGCAGCTCTGTACTTTCCTAACAGCCCAGACACTCTTTTCTTTTCTTATTTAACAAATTTATTGAAATGAGTATATTGGCTAAATTATCCGTAACACAGATGTGCACAGCAAAATATTTGACGCTATCAAGAAATAAAGACCCTGTAACTAAATTAGCAAATTTATTGAATTACCATGAGAGGTTTATTTAAAAAATCACCACTTAATTACTGGAAAGAAAACCAAACAACTCTGCATTTTTAATTGGTGGCTGGGCAGTACATTTAGCACTGCCCATTACCAACTGCAGCACCCACAGTCAATTCATTGTTCATTCAGATAACCTGCATTCACATTCTCACACAAGCTGACACACACATACCTGCCATGCTTTTCCTCCCTCTCTCCTTGTATATAAATATATATGCATGCAACTATGGACTACTAAAATAAAAGCAAAGATCAACTTTATATCTTTAGTTTCTCTTCTTTTGAAGATTGCTGCACATTCATTTAGTTTCAGAAGCACTGCCAAATATAAACGCGTCTTCTCTTAAAAGTAAGTAAATAAATAGGCTTATAAGAATTTTCTGACAATCCAGACTGCTATTTAGTTCTAATATCTTTAACAATGAACAGCTGAAAGCTATTTCCCCCAGACTCTGTAGATTCTTTTTTTTTTTTCCTTTTATTTCTTCTGTTCTTTAGCACAGCTCATCTCTTTATGCTCAAAGCTTATTTTTATAAAGACTAGCAGTCCTACATGGATGCACTCTCAAACACACAGAGAACTAGGAGTTGATTCTCCTTTTCTTCCCAAGTTGTGCTCTATATACATTACTTCTCACATGTCACAAAGCTTTTGAATATTTCTAATAACACTTTACGCTTCAGGTTCTGAGACACCTTCCGCTGAATAAGCACTCACATACATGAAAGCTGACTTCCAGACCATCCCTGTATGCACATGCAAAAATAATTCTTACATAGCCATGAATGCTATGAAACAGATGAGAAACACAGGGCAAACAACTACCAAATATGAATTATGATAGGTTTTTAAAAAGAGCATGTATCCATTAAAAAAGGAAATGCACCTGCTGTCTGCACTGTAGCTGAAGCCTCACACACAGCCTCGTGCAATCAGCAAAAACTAAGTTTACATCCTTATTTCCCACTAGATCTGTGATTTTCTTAGAGAACTTCTGACTTACTCATGCTTCTATTCTTGGCCTTTTTAGAGATAACTATTCAGCAGAGGCTTATAGTGAGCTTCTGGATCTTAATCCTGTTGTCTCGATTAGTCTCTCTAATGATTACACAGTTTGATTGCCTCAGAGGGAGGTGGAGAAGAATGGGGTAGAGTGAAGGGAGCAGTTTGTGTAGTCCCCATTAGCTCCTGATTACAGGAAAAACAAGATAGTGTCATGTTGTCTGAGTTCAGTGGGGAGGAAGGTAACGTGCCTCAGAATAATTCTGTACAATCAAGAGATTAGAAGGATTAAATGTAACCAAACCTTTCCTAAAACAGAAGTGATGAGCAATATGTTTTTAAATGGTAAACACTGACTAATTTGTTGACTCATTTGTGAGTGTCTACTAACACAGTGAGAGCACTAGTGAGAATAAAGCAGGTGCCCACACCTGTTTCCATGCTGAATCACATGGAATGGATTTAAGATTGCTGTGCCTATATGGCATTATTCAAATTATTCACTGAAGATTTCTGCCCTCCCTTTTCTGACTCAACTGGGCAATAAAAACTCAATATTTTCTAAAACTGTGAACTTTTCTGTACCTTTGGATGACCAGAGCAAATGAGTAAAATCTACCTCACTAGGAAGAAATTTTCATCAGCAGTTTCTTCTTAGATATGAGTGATTTGGAGTTTGTATTCCTCATAAAATTTGAAAATGGTTTTCATTAAAAATCAATCAGAAAAACAACAACATAAATGTATTTGCTAATTCCCTTTGAAAAATTATACAAAAATAAGCCTAATAAACTTTTCATTTTTCTACTTTTTGATCATTTCTTAAATTAACAAATAATGATTTCCTTCTTTCATTTTGTGAAAATAACTCATTATTTGCAGTAACATATGGAAATTCTTCATCAAATGTCTTCAGTGTCTGGAGAACAATTTAATCTTTTCTGCAATCACAGTGCTGTCAGATGCAGAAAGCAATATTCACTGTGCACAGAAAAGTCCTTTTTAGTCCTCACAAGAACCCTGCTGTGTGATAATATTCACAGCAGTGAAAACACAGGAACGTATCTACTTCTATTCTCTCTTAAAAGCTTGTAGAAGATGATGGCTTAAACTGAGAACAGCAGCTCCTCCAAACCCAAAAAAGTGCATCCCTTTCTTGTCAAGCAAACATTGTCTATGCTGCTTATTCAGTTTTAAAAGTAATTTATCCCTAATATTAGCCTGCTCCTCCCTTTAAGGCACAGCATTCAGAAGAGAGGAGTAACTGCAGTGAAGTATGCAAGCTACATTTCCAAAATTATCTGGAAAGCAAGTGCAACTCCTTCCTCTATGTGCAGTAACACCAGAGGAGTGGAGGAGCTGTGGTCTGTTACTTGCTTTCCTCACAACAGCAAAGTAAAGATAAGTTTATAATGTTAAAGCTAAATAAGATTTTATAAGGAGTTTTTGTAACTGGTTTAAGATCATGTATCATGTCAAAAGAATTTAGTAAGGCAATCTCTGTAAAGAGAGACACTATATTTTAGGAAGTTAGGCAGTGTAACTGGAAAACACAAATTTCTGAAGTCCTTTATCAGATGTAATGCAGGAGCTCTTGGTTTCCAAAAGTGTTTTGGTGCATGTAACTCCTCTTCCAACCAAGTCAAGGATCTAAAAATGAAAGTAACAGCATTGGAAAACTGAAAGTTTGCAGTTCACGTAGACACATGGGCTAAAGCTCACAACAAACTCAGACACAGCCTGGAAAAAAAATTTAATTGTTCTTTCAGATACTTGGCCTTCAATCACCAGGATGGGTCTCAGATTAGCATTCCCAAATCTATTTAATTCATAAGCACTGTACTTATCACAGAATCACAGAATCACAGAATAGCGTGGGTTGGAAGAGACCTATATAGGTCATCTGGTTCCAACCCTCCTGCCATGGGCAGGGACACTTTTCACTAGATCAGGTTGCTCAAAACTCAATCCAATCTGCCCTTGAACATTTCCACAGATGAAGCATGCACGTCTCCAAGCAACCTATTCCAATGTTTCATTACCCTCACAGTAAAGAATTTCTTCATTATGTCAAATATAAATCCATCTTTTTTCAGTTTAAAACCATTACCCCTTCTCCTTTTGCAACAGGCCCTACTACAAAGTTTGTCTGCTTGTCTCTTCTAAGACCCTTAAAGTATTAAAAGGTCACAATCAGCCCTTCCCTGAGCCTTCTCTTCCCCAGGTCAAACAACCCCAATTCTCTCAGCCTTTCTTTATGAAATAAGCACAGCTATCTACACAGACGTTCCACCAAGGCCTAAACTGGACAGCTCTCAGCACAACTATTTCTCCATTTGGGGTTGGAATCTGAGGTTTACTCAACTTGTAATAGAACATAAAATGAATACTGGTGGGGAAAGAGGTTTATTGATAATCACAGAAAAACTCATGAGACTGAGTCTTCCAAATACAGGCATCCTGCTTGCTGGAAGCTCAGCTTCATTTGGAAAAATACAGGCAGTAGCTGAATTATAGATCTGAAAGAACAAGTTAACAAAGATGTTAAAAAAAAAAAAAAGCTATTTTCAAATAGTCACCCCAAAATTGGACTTTTTCTCAGATCATTTGTTCAGTAACCTTAGTAATCATTAAAGGGGTTTAGGGATTCTTTTGACACATTATGCATCACAAGCAGAAGCTAGAAAGTCACAACACTAAAAAAAGAAGTTGGTTGCCCTAGGCATGTTTCAGCTTATTGTCAGCTCAGTCTGTTCTAGTGTTTCACTTGTAATAGCTCCCTTGCTGTACTTATGACTAATAACAATAAAATATTAACAAAATAGTTTTGCTTGGTGGTAACTCTAGAGACAGGAATGAAAGATGTTGTTGTGTCCTCTGTTTTGTTTCCAGTCTGACAACGAGTTTTGCTCCCATTGCTACTGTAACATTTTGATGCCAAAGGGATCAGTGACAGCAGTACTGCTGTATTCATCACTGGTCTAGGAAGAAACAGCCTGGTATGCTCTCCTCACCTCAGAGGGAATTTTTTTCCTGTAGTGTCTCTTCCTTCTCAACTAGAACTTCCTAATACCCTCCAACTTCCTCCAGCTTTTCCCACTTCCTCCCAGATGTTGCTAAAAGACAGGGTGATGCTTTTCATCCTTGAGCTGCCTTGCTGCCCATGTTGAGCTCTGTTTCATCTCTTCCAGCTCCTTCTGCACTCATTCAGCCTCCAGCTGCACACCTTAGAGCTGCTCCAATTCCCAGAGCCTCCAGAGTGATGCTTTCTTCAAAAACCAACCCTCTTCCTCTCTAATGCAGCGATGGATGTGAAAGGTTTGCCAGTGCTCAGAAGGCTCTCCCATAAAATCACCCCAAAATCCCCAACAGATTAAATTTGAAATTTATAACAATATATTTTTATTTCACTGTAATTACTGCTTGCTTGTAAACATGCCTGCAGATGCCAGGTGAGATTGGGCACTACCCAGAGGAATAAACAGCCCTTGATGCAGTATGCCATATAAACTTAATCAGACCAAAGATAAGGGAAGCAGATACTATAATTCTATTATCTCATACTTACTCTGAAGTACAGCTGAATTTGTGCAAAATCTGTGGCAACTGCAGCAAAAGTGTTCAGGCTGTACTATGAACTTGATTCTTTGTATACTGAATTGAGTTTTTATAGTTTTCAGGTTTTTTTGCAAAATATTCATGTGGTTCTGGGATTTACAGAATTATGGTCTATTTGTTACAGCACTAGCGCCTTATGAACAAGAGGTCTGTTAAGGATTTCTCAAACATTTCATTCAAACTAAACTCTGAAGAAAATTCAGGTTCTTTAAACCAATTAAGGTCTATGTTTTTAGTCTTTTGGGTGATGTCACATGAATGTACAATTTCATTTGCAAGCTAGGATGCATTCTTAGAATAAGAACAACTAAATTTTAAGAGGAAAAACAAGATAACATAAGATTTTAAAATAGGCTTGAAAAAGTCAGGCAACAACCAATAATATCAAAGTTGACTTGTGCATTGTCTGTGTAGTTTGTAGCCTGTCATTCAAACAAAATGATGCCTTTAAAACATGTTTTACAAACAGTGTGACAGGATTGGCAAATACCTGTGGCCTCACAGAGATTCCCCTTTGTCCTCATGTTGTGATTCTCACCTCTTTGTGGTATATCCACAGTTCGCCCTCTCAGACTCTTTTATTATGGTGCCTTTTTAATGCTAACACAAATCAACTCCAGATTGCAATGTCCCTTGGCATTGTAGTGGTGATGTGATTCACATTACCACTGGCACTTTATCTCCTGATAACTGCATAATTAACTTACTGTGTAATCACCATTGTTTCCAGCAACTTGTTACATGGTTACTGCCTCATTTCCACAAAACAGCACATCTTGGTTTTGACATGGTCAAACCACCTGATGTTTGAAGACTTGTGAACTTCGTGATGTCTGGAGGCTTGAAAGCTGGTTTGTCATAGCTCAGATGTGGAAGCTGAGTCAACTTGAGGGGGGACCATCACACTTATATGGGTAATGGCAATCTCTCTGGAATATCCAAACCAGAATATTTCTGTGATTGACTTATACATTCCCAAAAATAAATGCATTCTGAATACATGGAAACTTCTATCAGTGAGGAAAACTTCAACAAAAATAGATACGCTAAGCACTGCATATGTCACAGTATGCTGGAGGTTTTGTTATTCTAACTGTCTCTTTTATATACTGCAGTCTCCATATTTTTCCACATTTTCTGTTCTTTTCTTTTGTTTTCAACCAGGTTGTTTTTTTCTTACGGTTTCTACTCCACTCCTCTAAGCTCTTGCATTTCATTCAGTCATTGAGAAGAATTTTTAAACAAGACTTTCAAGGCATTTCAAGAAGAAGCAAATGTGGTCTTCTCATCCCACAGTCTTGTACAAAAAAAACAGGAAAAAGAAGTGTCCCCAGTGATTCATTACAAACGTGGCACTTTTTAAATGCTAATTTTTATCTTCATTTTTCTTATGCACAGGTGGATTGCTCATTTTTGTACCAGCTTTCTTCAGTTTTGGTAAATAGTAAAAGGAATCAGGAACTCCTTGCAGTTCAAACTGACAAATTTTCCCAAAATCCTTGGATTGTACAAGCATTTAATAGCCTACAACTAGACCAAACACTGACATAAATGAGGATTATGTCCGCAGATGAGTAGCAGAAACAGAGTTGGACAGACGTTTTGGGCAATCTGGGAACTAATCAGTGGGGTCTAATCCAGCACACACTCTTTGCTTCAATTTCTTAGGCTGCAGGCCAGGGACACCTGCTCTAAATGAGCCTTTTGAACTTCCCTGAGAATGCTGAACATATTACACTGGATACAACCACATTATTGTTACATACAAATAGTTAGAATTGAGTCTGGATTTAGATGAGACCAAAACCACTTTTTCTATTGAAGACTTCTCCAGTGAGACAGGCCAGAAGGGTGATGTTCACTATTGTTTAAGTATCTGCCAAACTGCAGCTTTAATATTAATGGCTTATTCAGGTCATGCCATTTCTTAACGGGTTTTTTTGTATCATCCTCTATGATATTTATGCTAATGGCCAAATGCTTTCAATGAACTTAATTTCCAGCTTCAGTGAAATAACTTCTACACATCTAATTTAAAAAGTAAAACACTTAATTTAAATAGAATGTACATAAAAGGTTTTTTTCTCTTTTGCCTTATACTGCTATTGTTAAGCCTGAATCAGATATGAAATCTAAGCTTGTTACTGGGAAAAAATCCATTCACATTCAAAGTTTAATGTTAGTCAGCTCTCCATACAATCACTGCAATAACACTTTATCTGCCTATTATGAGTGTCCTTGACAGAATGTTCGCAGAGCTAATCTTTACAGAAAAAAATTAGAAATGAGGGCAAGAGGATGTGTACATATTTTTATATATGTGTGTGTGTATACAAGTATATATGCTCTTGGAGTGGATTTTTTCTGCTCTGGATATTTGCAACTTCTTACTGAAGTCATAAAACTTCATATAAGTCACTATAACTTAAGCAGGGAAATCAGGGCTTCAAGATTCAGTTGTGTTTATAAATTCTTTCACTTACATAAAGAGTTTTGAAATTCTTAAAATAATAGCCATTGTTGTATATTGATTCATTACCTTATTGAAGAAAATGTTGTTATCAAGTATAATCCTACTCAGTGGTTATTATGGTGAAATGATATACCCAAACAACAAAAACCTTCAGAAAGGTATAGTATGATTCCATTCAACTATTTACAGTTGCTGGCTGAATACACATTCTGGTGCAACTTCTTTTTTAACCTCCTAATGAAACCTAACACTGCAGATTGGAGTCTATCTCCTCAAAACTGCAGCTTACAGGATACCTTTGTGGCGCATTAATCTTTTAACCCCTTGAGGCATACTGAACATCAATTACACAGTGCTGTTGCCCAGAGGTGAGATATGTGAGCTGGAGCTAAAGACAGACTACAGCAGTGGCATCTTACACACAGATCATGAGCAATCCATCTTCTTCAGGGTGTGGGGGCAGAACAACTTTGGAAAGCCATCAAGGCGTAATATTGTATTTGAGTGCATTTGCGGCTAAAACTGACTTGTCACACAAGGAAGAGCTCGCAAATCATCCTGACCCTCCTGACCCTGTGCAATCTGCTGCCAAGGAGCACAGGCTGTTAAAGAGCCTCACAAAAGAAGCAAAAAGGGACTCTTATAACTACCCTGGATTTCTCAGTGCATCCAGTTTAGGAGGAAGATGGAAAGTAAATACCACCACCAAAACTGAGAGTTATCATTGGTATTGCTTAAAGACAAGACAGGTCCACTTTGATTAAAAAAGGAGTAAATCAGCTCAAAAAACATGGTAACAATCCCCTGCTACCGAGATTTCCCAGCAGTTGCAAATACTAAAAAGTTAGTTTTTCCAACGTAATAAAGCTCCCATAGAAATTATAATAACTGTATGCCTGCTCTATATTTCCTTTCAGGCACTAAGTTTCTTCTTAATGTGCTTGTCACATTAAGACAGTAAGAGTTTTTATTACTTTAGGAAGTATAAATCTAAAATATACAGAGTTGTTATGAACTTCAGCTTGCTTAAGGATAGATGGAACTGGTACCACCACTTGTCAGGTCATCCAGCCCTTGTTATAGGACTAGACACTTGTGTCACAAATAAATGTATATCTTTTATGAGCAGCTACCCAGTTTCATCAAGGCTTGCCTGGATGCTATGACATGCTGCTCTTTATTCAAGAACTCACCAAAGCAGCTGGGTCAAGAAACTTCTAAAACTCTGATTAAAAGATGCATTGACTGACTAAAGATAACTGCATATTGAATAATTGATGTGTTAGAGGATGATAGATGCCTTTTCCAAAGATTTTCAATGAGTCATCCTGGGGCTGAAGAAAACAAATGAGTAGCCAGGAACAAATAGTGGGATGAGGCTCCAAAACTAAGAGTTTATTACCTGCTTTTTGATTGTTTCTTTACTTCTATTCAAGAGAATAGCATGGAAGTAAAGAAAGTCTGCATTTGTCTGTGTTCAAAACTGTACATATCTTGATACTATTGCACAGCTATTGAACTGTCAAAATCAGTGCACATTACTGGATAATTTCATTCTTTGGAAATAGTGGGTGTACCTCTTCCTGTGGCAATTTTTTCTTGAGGTTGTTATTTACTGCCTGCTCAATAACTTCTGTGAATTTCTTCTCTAAGCTTCTTATTATTAATTCATGTTTCATCTGACATTGCTATTTACTGTGTTTCAAGAATATTTCCCATTTTAGAGATATTCTTTAATATAAGAAGTGATCTATGCTGGCTAAATGTGTAAAGGCATAAATATTTCTCTAGAAATCAGACAGAGAAGACACTATTGTAAAAGTCTATTTACTCCTGCTGTTTGTCTGACCATTGTCTGTGACATCCTTCAAGCCAGTCAAGGCTGTCTGCTGCTGCTCACGGTCACCAACATCCTTCACAGATGCAGGTTTTTAGAAAGCAAAGCAGTTTCCATTGGTCTGTGGACCTGCCCAAAGTTCCTCAGTAGCACAGGCACAACTAAGTTTGTCAGCTTTAAGATAAGGAACAAATAACTTCCTTCATACAGGGGGGGTAACATTCATTTTATTACTGCAGCAGAGCAGGTGCCATCTTCTACTCATGCCCAGTCTCTGCTTAAAGATAGCTGCAGTTATCTCTATTTGCTTACCATTTCTACTCGTGCCTTCATTTGCAATACTATTAGTATTTTAAATATCTGAACAAAGGCATGAAATATTTAGGAATTTGCTTGAACTGTATAACCAAAGAATTAAATACAGTAAATAAACACTCACTTTAGTAAAGTCAAACATTACATAGATTAGAGCTCTTCATAGAATTAGTATGTTGCAGCTGCAGAAGTTTGCTGTGATGGTAAATAGCTTCATACAATCACAGCCTTTATTCAAGTGGAAAAAAAACTAGATTGAAGTGGGGTGTTTTGCACACACTTAAACAGACTTGAACCTGGCTGCAGAAGTGCTGGGCTTGCTGAAGTTTGTGGAGTCACCGATTTTAGTAGGGCTAGGGTCTCATCCCCTTTTTTTCTTTTTTTTCCTTTTTTTAAAAATTATTGGAGGGGTTGGTAGCATCTTTAATTAATGGAGCAGTAAAGGAGAGTCATAGCTCCATTAGATCTTTAACTTCTAGATAGATAAAGCTAATCTAAAATAGGCTCCCTCTAGAGTTAATGGATGCAGATAGATATCTCCAGAGGGTGTTTCATCCCACCTAGTTTTGATGTACACCAAGGAAGAACTGCCCTCAGGAGATGCATGTTTCTCTCTGCTGATTATAGAGAAAATATAAATGACTAGTGCATTTAGGCGTCTAGCTTTCAGATAGCTAACTTTACATTAAACAAATACCACTCTGAACAGAGATTTAAACATAGGTATTTTATAAAATCTTGTGATCTCATTTCCAAAATGAAAATAAAAATGCAGAATAAAGAAATTATGCACTAAAACTGCTATATGTATGCATGCAAAGAAGTTAATGGGTCTCTTCCAACACCATTAAACTTTCCATAATATTCTAGATAATCCTTATTTCTTTGATTGGTCTGAGTAAAGTAGCTCTATAAAGCCACACAACTAGAGTAATACTCATTGCTTTCATACACAGACACATACCACCTTCTGTGTGTGGCTCTCAGAATGTCGTACAAACATTAATAAGTTTAACTTCCCTGTGAGCAAAACATTTTTATTGTGTTTCCTATACAGCTATGGAAACCACAGCAGCACACATGGGATAGATTCTACTGCTTGAGAACTACAAAGTTTCATTCAATGCTCAACTTATGAAACAAAGACTTTTGAAAGTTGCTTTCTGGAGGAAATTATTCTTGGCAGCAGTTCCAAAATTACAACCGTCCTTCATTTTTGTGCAACCTGTGATTGGCAATTTTCATATAACAGAAGATTAAAGTCAGACATGCTCAGATACTTTAAAATCTTGTCAAATTAATAAACATATTTCTAAGGCAGTTTGGAGGAAAGTGTGCAGCTTAATGCATGACATAGTCCTTTCCATCACAGTACATATTCATAATATGTTGAATGTATATCGTAAAACTAGTTGGGAAAAGGCATCACCATTATTTTTTAAATGCTTACCCTTTAAACACAGTGTTTATTCTGAATTAGAATAAAAATAATTATTGTTGGAATATTTAAAAATATCCTACCTGTACTTATGGAGAAAATGCATTTAATTTCATATGTAAACACCTTATAGCTGTATGTTAATAGGTAATCACGTATTCTATATATTATATAATGTGCATGTTTACAAATATAAATGCAGAGGCAGAGAGGTTCAGAGGAAAAAGCCAGTAACATTGGAGACTATGTTAAAATTTTCAGAAGAGTGTGGTTTATTATTTCCATCATTGAGAAATGTTTTTAATAAATTTTTACACGTATATAACTCACTGTGGGGAGAACATTTCCAAGACTACTTCATAAACTTATTCCTTGACATATCACTAGTGCTTTGTATTTTGAAAAAGAAAATTAATCACAATAATATTGACTAGGCTGAATGCTTTATTTATTGAATGAAAAAATCAGATCCTTCTGTCACTTGCTAGTGCAATTCTTTAGCATTTTTTATCATTAGAAGGATCATTCTCTAATTTAGGAAAGTAGGTAACTAGGTTTTTTCATATGTATTCTTTATATCTAGATAAATGCACATCTAGATGTACATCTACGTGCCTGTATGAACACAGAAATTGCAAGGACTTAGCAGTATATTTTATACTTTTAATTAATGGTAAAGAGTACACAACATCTCTTTTATTATCTACTCTGACTGTCAGAACATTCCCATCAATAGGAACAAATTAGCTGTCCTCTCTCCTCAGAAAGCATTACAGGACTTGCTTCTAAGGATACCCTGTGGTCCAGAGAGAAATCCATGGGCCTCCAGAGATCACCACACACTGTTTGGAGCCATCCATCTCAGTAGCAAATTCACTGATACACCATATTTCTGCCAAAATTATAGTGTTGAGCCTGTTTGTAGATAGTATACCCAGTTCCCAAGAAGAAATTGGAACTAGAAATTATTTCTGGATAATTTTGCTCAGCATCTCTGCTCAAAATACCTCACTTAGGTTTTTTAAGGTGAGGTTATTCCCCTGTGAGAGGCAGACAGTTCACAGAGGGCTGCTCTTCCTCTGGATGTGATAGTTCTTGTCTCCCAGTCTATGGAAGCAGAATAGGTGACAGTGGCTGAGGACTCACGACAAAGAACACTGGGTGTCTGAAGCATGCAAGGAGCTACAATACAGGACATTTCTCCCTCTCAAGTTAGCAGTCTGTTGCAGCCACAGGGCTTTTCTCAGCAGATGAGCTTACCTGCCTTACCACTGTTTTTGGATCTTGGTGCCAGAAATACACAGAAAAGCATCTACTAATTATCTGATAAATGTGTTTGTTCATGTCTGAAGTGCAGCTTATCTAATTGCCAGTGCCCTTCCTATCTTCCTCCAAGGGGTGGGTTTAGCTGAGAATTCTCCCAAAGAGCTTGCTTTTCATGTGAGTAATTATGTGCTTTGCTTGCTTCGAAGGGATATTAGCTCGTCTGCCAATGGCAGCAAAGGAAAAAAATAATCTTAAGGAGATTCAGATCTAAAATAATACAGAAGCAGAGAATTTTGGATTTGTGGCTTTAGACTTCATTAAAATTAACATAAAGTTATCAGTGAGGCTTGCTAGAAAGTACTGGAAGATCTGTGTTACTGGAAATGCTGTCTTAAGGGCAAAAAGGCCAGGTCACTAATCAGTTTCATACTTGGGAGCCAGGAGATTGGAAAGTTAATAAAAACAATCAAATGAACAAGAAAAAAATAGGGGTTATTAAGAGTGTAAACTCTTGCAAGCTCTTGCAAACTTTGCAAACCTCTTGCCAACCACTTATACATCTGAAACTCCCATTACTTTCTGGGTACTAGCAACTTCAAGGCACAGAAGTTGCTTTATGTTTTGCAAATCTTCAGGAGCTACTACCAACCTGCAAAAGCCAGAAAATGGTTTAGCTTCTCACTACATCTACTGGACTTAGAACAAGAGGAGAAGGCCTCAATCCATTTCACAGGATATATTAATATTAACTTGCCAGGAATATGGCTCAGCTTATTTAATACAGTAGACAGCATTAATCTGGATAACAATGATAACTTGTAATACGTATTACATACAATTTAAAATAATGTTTGCATTTCTCATTAGAACAATCATGTGGCTGAAGGAGAAGGTTAATACAGTTACACAGTTGTATAGGTTCATTTCAACATAACCTTCCAACTTGAATATTATTCTGATCCAGGTAGATACTACCCCTTCTGTCAGTACATTTAATACAACCTCATCTCAGCAAAACACATTAAAATTCAGCATAATTTCCCTGAAGAAAAAAATAGCGAGATTTGTAGCATTCACAGAAGACACGCAATTATAGAAGATCAATGCATCGTTATTTTATTTATCAGGTCACTGTAAGTTTTCTCACACATCTAGAGAAAAAAATGGATGAAATATAAGTGAAACAAAAGTATGGCAGTGTCTAACACATCTTAATAACAAAGAAGTAAATTTCTGCTTCTCAGCAGACTAGACTCGTATAACTCTCAGGTATCCTAATCTGACTGTGTTTACCCTTCTTGCACCTTATCACCCTCCTTATGATTTTTTCTTCTGAATACATTGTGACTGACATTGTTGCCTATAAACCCCACCAAAGTGGGAAAATCAATTATATAATTATCCATTGTTACAAGTATTGCAAAGAGCTGCTACTCCTATAGGAACATATTTTCAGCAAGATGTTGCAATTTGATGTGGCGCTCTTATTTAGAAGATAGACAAATTAACCATGAAAGTACAGTATTCCTGGCTGAGTGGAAATATTTACATCTATGTTATTTTGATACATTATCTGTATCACAGCAGATGTCTCACAGCAGCTTTCCATGCAATCATTGTCTTGTAAGAAGGGAGCCCAATACTGAAGAAGAGCCCTTCAGCAGGTATCTACTTTTGGTCAACTGACTTGACTCCATTGATTGGATGAAGGACTTTCTTGTTCTCAGTCAACCCTTGGTGGTGGAGAACCTTCCAAATTCGAGAGAATTTACTGCAAGTTTACGTCACTGGTCCACTACAAAGCACTTAAATTTTGTGACAGACACTCAGTGGGTAAAAATGCAAGATTCCAGTAAGGATTGTTCATAACAATTCTCTCACTTTCAGAAATTGCTGGAATTTTTAAAGCAAAGCAAGATGTGACATGATATTCAATTATTAACCAGTTTATTAGAAGATTTGGAGCAATATTTATAGCAACACTATGTAGCCAGAAAAAGGATGAAATTTTTCCTGCTTCTTTCTGAGAAGCTGGAACATAAATTGAATTGTGTATTGAGACTGATGTCCAGTCACTTCACATGAGGCTTACGTGATATTCTGACTGACTCTTATTATTCAGATTTTCCCAACTCATCATCATGAATGAAAAAAGAAAGATACTTTGGCTGACCAACAATGGCCACCTAAAGTTGCAGGTATTTAAAAAATAATAATAATTTAAAATTCCTTGTGCAGATAAGAATTCAAACTTTATTGAATTCTAATAACATTTGGGTGTCTAAATACCTTAAACTTCTTTAAAAATCCATGTATAAGAGTGTATCTCCCCTGTAGCTGCACTCACTACTGAAGAGAGATGTAAGTATATATTGAACTACCCAGCACCAACACCAAAACCAGCCTAGACACAGCATTCTAAAGGTTGTTTGCAATTGATTTCTTCAGTTTCTCAGGCAGGCTGCAATGCTCAAGGCAGCTGAAGTTATGTTACTTAGACTAATTTACTGAGCTGATGGCACAGTTAGTCTAACATATGTGTAGTACACTTATAAATTTCAGTAACAAGTTTCAACTCATAAACCTTAATGTTTTTAAATCAGTAAGTACCAGAGATGCAAATACAGTCAGTTAAATTATTTCACCATAGCAATACAAAAAAAAAGGATAACTTAGAGTATCCATACTTTAAGGTAGTTTGAAGCCAAGGGCTCTTTGCTACTATGGTAATTTACACTGTCATATGAATCTGTCAACTTCTCGAGATTTAAGTTTACGTTTGTGAGTATTAATTTAAGAATTCTCTGATTTAACATAGATTTAGACTTTACAACACCTAGCACACTTTTTATATATCCTCAAAAATATGTTTTGAATGTTAACGGTACCTAAGTTTATCATCACTGAATTCAACAAAAACCTTGTTATCCAAATAAAGGAAATCAGAATTAGATACTCAGTGAATACTTAATGGATGGCACTAACACACAGCACCAATGAATGGCACTAATAGGGTTAGTTTTGAACAAATACTTCTTGGGAAAAGAGTTTTCAAGTCAGTTAAATGAGTATTCAGTTTATAGTATTCATAGTTTCAAATTTCTGAGTTGTACTCATTACTCTCATTTAGCCCATAGAAGATACAGTTTCCATCAGACCTTCCAGTTTGACTGCCAAAGTAACAAAGAGCTCAGAAAAGTTGCCATGGTTCATTCTGGTAAGGGATTTGGATATGTTTGCCTGTTTAAAGTAATTTTGACTCTATTACTTTATTATTTCTTGTTACAGCCTGTCTTAAAATCATTGATTTGGCCACTGTAAACAGCATATAACAACTTTATTATAAATCCTGTTCTGATTAACAATCATCAAGCCTATATTTTATCGAAACAATCTGCATTTGTGAGAAATACGCTAAAGGCCAAGCAATCCTTAGCTGCAGTGATTTTACCAGCATGTCTTAATGCAATTACTTTGTTGTTTTCAATGCAAGAAAGAAAATTAGGTTATCCCTTTGTAATTTTAATATCTATTTTTATAGCAGAATTTGAAGCTGGATCCTAATTTATTTTAATACATATGGACTGATTTTCAAATACTTTGACAAACTTATCACGAATATGCATGTGCTGCATTACAAGTTTAGCTCCTGCAAAAGGCTGGACCTAAAAGTTTAATCCTGCACACAACGCTGAACTGTACATGCAATACTTCCATGATCTTTTCCTTTTCTGCTGCTTTCAAATCAAATCTTCCTTACCACTGCAAAAGTCACTTCCATATTCACACACAGACAAACACAGACACATATAGTCATCCCTTCTCTTTTCTCTATACTTTCTCTTTCCTTGAACCCCTCTTCCCATCTCAACAACTAGTCCTCCCTTCTAAGGAAAAGTTCAAAGACTGAGAGGTTTAGTACTATTTGGATAAGCATGAAATCTTGTTGCTTATCCCAATTACACAAAACCCCTAAGTCTTTTGAACTTTTTCCTTAGAAGGGAGCACACAAAATTTCATGCTCATTCAGGACACCTGGATTTTCAAACCTGAGCTGGAATTTTATGAGGACATTTTCTGTCTTATGGTTTAGTTCACGTACTAGAGCAAATAAAGAAATAAGAAGAGAAAAAAAAACTTTGCCAACCATCCTCCTGTCTCATCTCTTTGTGTAAGATGAAACAGATTAAATTACTTATCCATCACAAGAAAGCTGTCAGGGTTTTTAATTCACAACCTAATGCATATGCATTACTTTTCAGAACGAACATGATATGTTGTTGCCTCTTAATGTATTTCAGCACCAGAAGTTCCAGGCTGAACAGTGTAGAAAAATGGAAAACAGTGTAAGGAGACTTTTTTTAATCTTATGATAACAGCAGAACAACTGTATCTAAGTTTGTCAGCATTTAGGTTTGCGTATATTTCATATATTCAATTTTTCTTATAATTTAAATTCTGGCATCACAAAATTACATTCAAATTTCCCTTTATCACTTTGCAGGTTGAATAAAATCCTTGAGATTATGATTTTGCCTTTTAGTCTTGAACCTGGTCTCCAGCTCCTCAGCAATAACATCTTATATACTAGCTGAGCACTTCAACTTAAGCTTTCTTTTCTGTAGTTACCAGTGTTGGCAAAAGCAGGATTTTGAGGATGACATCAGAGAATATTATTTAAATGCAAGTACAAACAGTCAGAATATTGTCCCACGAGAAAGGACTGACAGGGACAGCAAGGTGTCTGCCCTTCTGGTGGCTCCTGCAACAGGCTTCTTAGCTGAGTTTCTTCCTGTGTCCCTGGTTATGAGAGTACCATCACAAACATTTATATTTCATACCAGTGGTCCTTATAGAGTGCAGCAGACCCACAGTAAAATAATGAAAGTGGCATTATTTAACATTAAATGTCATAACACTTGACAGGTTCATGTAAATGAGGACCTTACAGGCAAGAAAAAAAAAAAAGAAAAAAAAAAGAATTCTTTGTTTTCTTTAAAGTGAATTCAGGACTAAAATAACAAGTGATCCAGGCTGGAGTTCAGCAACACAGTGTCTGTGACACACATAGACACAAATTAGCTTCTCTTAGTCCCTCTGCTTTTTCAGTCAGGAAAGTGTAATTCTCCCATTTTGATATGAATTGCATAATTCTCAAAAGACCTTCTCTATTTTACCCTTTCTTCAGCTGTTAGGAAGACAGAAGGAAGAGACAGAGGGGAAGGAAGGGGAGGGAGGGAGAGTGGTGAGGGCTGGGCTGAGTGGCAGCACAGAAGAGGACCAGCAGTTCAGGTCCCCACCTTCCCTCCCTCTCTGTCAGAAACACAGCAGAGGTGCTTTCAGACCTAAATGGAGAAAGGCAGTGTGTTCCTCCCCTGTTGTCACAGCAAACATAGCAGGTCCTCCTGATGTGGATTGCAGCTTTCTCATCTTCTTGCCTTGTCAGAAGGTTGCCATAGTTTAGAGAGGTACACAGCATTTTGAAAGGATTAGGGTACAAAACACAATTCAATCCTTTACAAGAGACAGAGAAGGGGAAGGGGAAAAGCAAAATGTCAGGTGCTACAGAGTGACTGGATGAGGAAAATGTGCACAAATAAAAACAGGGAATTGATTGAACCCCTGTTCCTGTGAAGCAGGGGCAGAAAGAAATGATACACAACAAATACTGCCAGAGCAAAGCAGGAGAAAAAAATGTAGTTTATGACAATGTGCAAAGGCAAAGGATTAGATGATACTAGCAAGGGGAAGGTGACCCCCCCAAAAACACTGGTTCTACAATTTAATACTGACATGGAAAGCTTCTCTTTACTATTAACTGTATTTTTGCTACATACATTTACAGTAATGGTAACAAAGGCTGATTATCATTGTACTACCAAAGCCTTACAAGGTGGGGTTTTTCCCTTTTTAGCTCTTAACTTCATGTCAGCAAATCCCCACAAATAATCAGGTTGCCCACATCTTTTCATCCCCCAAATATATGTCCTTGCATGTAGGATTTGCAGGATATTCCAAGACAGGTTTCACCTTTAATGTTTATTATTTTTATGCTTGTTTTGTTGTTTTTACTGTTTTAAGCAATTTTGTTGTTGTTATTGTTGTTGTTGTTGTTTGATCTATCTAATCCACAAAACAAAGAAAAAAGCAATTTTTATTAACACTCTCATTTTTGCTCCTCCTAGACGAAGGCAAACACAATTATAATTCCTAAAAACAAGACTGTAAAGCCCTGGCACTACTGAAACCACTCAATTTGTTAATTGGTGAGAGGAACTTTACTTAATGTGACAATGGCTGCCCTCAATCAAGAGTTTCAAAAGACTTTTTGTTCCTAAATGGCTGTTATGGAAAGGATATTACCTGACTCAGAAATTACAGCAGGATGTTGGCAAGCTGTAAGTTCTCTGGGCAGGACTTCAGCAGTCCAGCTAGATCCTTTTCTACATTGTCAGCATCTACTTGGCCACAACCCAATCCCATTTATCCTGGAACAGCCATGACTAGTCTGGACAAAAGGGGAAAAAGTAGTGAGCTAACAACTCTAAGTTCATGTTGCTTCCTAAATTGCTGTAGTCTGTCCTGAGCATGATTTGAATTAATTATTTGAAGTATGTGGACAGAAAGTCCACAGTACTAAGCAAGTGTACTACACCCCAAAGATCTAAGAATTAAAGGGGAATTAAATTTAAGAATTAAAGTTCCTATATGCCTAGTAAAGGCATCCAAAATATATCCATATTCAATATATATATATTCAATATATTCCTGGCTATTTAACTGTCAAAGTTGAAATAACTACAAAGTTTAAAAGATGCTATGAGATGGTTGCATTAGGAAAACTATAACTGTTATCATATAAAAGGTTTACAATGAAAAGAATGTGATATTATGACATAAAAAAGTTAGTGGGAGAACATGAATGTAATCTATCATATATGGATATCTAAATCTGAAAGCAGATATCATAATGCTCACTGGAAAGTTACAGGTATTCCATCACTTTAACCCATTTTATGTAACTTATGAGAGAAGGCAGAGAAAATTACTACTCATCATAATGGAAGTACAGAATCTTAATCCACATGATCAGACTTAATTAAAGACTAAGAAGTAATGCATACAAACAGATCCATAATTTTGGCCTTCCCTGATCTCTAAGTTAGTCAGCACACTTCCTTATCATCTCCAGAATGTGCCTTTTCATCAAGTTTTAATATGGCTAGCTGGCTTTCAAAGGAGAAGATTTAATAAAAAAAGTTTATTCAAATAATAACAGTTTTATCCAGGTTAAGGATGCCCCACACTTGGTTTTGGCACTTTTATAATAAGAGGCTTACACACCAACTGAATTTGCTTGGTTCAGTTGCTCTTATTTTCTGACATGTTTTCGTTCTTGTCCACGGTTCAAAGGCCAATAATATACAAGCAGGCACCACAGTGATAGACCATTCTCTATTCAGTAGCTGTAGAAACCTCTCCCTACCAAAACCATTACACTGTGCTTTAAACAAAATAACTCCTTCAAGCTGAGAATGACAGCCAGTCAGTGCACAGCACATTTCGTGATAAGTCAAGAAAACTTTGTCAAAGGTACCCAGACTCCACTTTTTTACAAAATGAGGTTTATAATGAGGTTGTAATCTTCAAGCAAAGCTGTGCAGGATCTCAGCCTGTGAGGCTTT
Organism: Eopsaltria australis; assembly: GCA_034509425.1. Classification (NCBI taxonomy): domain Eukaryota; kingdom Metazoa; phylum Chordata; class Aves; order Passeriformes; family Petroicidae; genus Eopsaltria; species Eopsaltria australis. Next base: position 2,683,235 of record JAVTVJ010000004.1, on the reverse strand, counting down.
ATCCTAAAACTCATACTGAGAATTTCAAAACAAATTTGAAAAGTCTGCAGAATTAAAGGTCTGTAAACTGACATGCAATGGATATGCTTAGCATACATCAAATATATGCCAGCAATAAGGACTGCCACTCAAGAAAGAAATTTTGCTGGACGTTGCAGGTTGTCATCTTTAAGGCTGCAATTCTGATGCAGACAGCTCATCTATTATGCTCCACAAGCCTTCAGTTTGTGGATATCTTAGTACAGAACTATCCAATTAATTGCTTGAAGCTGTAGTAATGTTATGCATGACAAGCAGGAAAATTGCTCTGATTAGGCAAAAGTGCAGAGTCAGACCTCAGAACAATGCAGTTGTATTTCCTTGTGAATACACAGGACAGAAAAGCCATGACAGGTCTTCTTTTGGGGTGGATGTGAAAAAAGTATTTGATGCTTTCATTAAAAATCAAGTAAATAGCATTTCTATATCATCGCTGTCACAGAGGGCCACCAGACCCCTTTACTGAAGGAGAAACATCTGTCTTTGAATGGCATGCTTGGAACAACATTTCCTCTTTCCATTGGAACATCAGCAGAAATTCTCTCTATTGGAACTACATGAAGAGAAGAAAGCATACCTCAGCTAGAATCACCGCAAATATATTGCCATTTCTTTCTCTCCCACTTCTGAGAATGCTTTATCTTTTCCTAGGAATCCCTTCAAATATGTTTGTAGCAGAGACAAAACACCCTGACCACTTCAGGAGAGTAGAAATTACAGTCCATCTGGGAAAAGGGCATTAAAACTGAAACAAGTGAATAATTAAATATGACAAAAAAAGAAATGAAGCTAAATCAGCAAAGTGTTCTACCTTAAGACAAAAAACAAAACAAAACAAAACAAAAAAAACAGAGGAAGATCAGATATTCCATAAGCCAAAAATAACAGAGACAAATAAGACATCTTGCGTTCTAGTTTCACAAGTAACGGGTTCAAGCAGCAAGGCAGAGGTCAACCTGGAAGTGAAAAAAAGTTAAAATAAGAAATTAGTAAACAGAATAGAAGAGAAATATCATCACTACCTGGTTGATCTCAGAAAGCATTAGGAAAAAATAACATGCAAGTAATTAAATGCATTTCCCTACATTTTGGAAATCCTTTTAGGTAAAGGATGTTGACCTCAGGCCATGAAATGAGCAGGGAAATGAGCCTAAATAAGCTGAAAAATCTTAGTTAAATCAGTAACAACCAGGATTATTGTAATCATTTTTCACAGTCTGAGTAAACCAATCATTTATTTATATGATATTAAATTATATTTTATATTTTCATGGGAATACACCACAGTTTGAAAGGCATGTCAATGTATGCATGTACCCTAAAAATGGACAGTTGCATTCTTATGTCTTTCTGTAACATGGACCTGTGTGATGAACAGTATATATATGTAAAACACTACACACATAAACAGTATATAAACAAGGAATATTAAGAACATGAGAAGTAACGTGACCTAACCTTGAAGTTACATATGCCCTGAGCAGGAGGTTACACCAGACAATTTCCAAAGTTGCCTTTCAACCTTAACTGTTCCCTGATTTTAAGGTGGGGGTGGTTTTTTAGCAAGTACAAGCAAATATCTTGCCGTGTGAATCACATTGTGGCTCCCCAGTAGGGATCAGTTTTGGGAGCCAGTAGCTGAGGGAAGCTGGTGCAACAGGGTTCCGCATGATCTTACAGTAGTGGGGTTGATGGCAGCAATGATTTTCCCAATATCTGGTGGCCAAAACTTGAATGCATACAGCCTGCTGTCTTCTGCCCTGCTACAGAATTCTTAGGTGTGATGTTGTACATAATTATTAATTTTTGCAATCACTGTAGAGCAAAATAGTCTGAAAGGATAGAAAAAAAAAAAAAGAGTTAAATTGCAGACATGAGATTAAGCTCTTGAGAAACATAATACAAATGAGACATGCCTAAAAGTTCATACACAGAGTATTGGGGTTACAAAATAGTTTACAGATATGTGCAAGAACAAAGAATGTTTCTCTGGAAAATCTTGAAAAAAGCAGAAGAAATTAGTATAGACAGAAATTATAATAGCCATAGTACTTATAGAGAATTACAAAAATTAAAGATAATAAATTGAAAGAACCAGAAACAGATCTCCAAAAAATGCCCTTCAGTGTATTTGAGTTTCAAATAATTGTTCAGTAACCAGTTTATAATAAAGTGCTGAAAATTACAGAGACTATGCACCAGGGTTTCGAAAGAAGTGGTAATGAGAGCCAAATAACACATGAATGATCATCTGTGCCATAAACAGCCACACAACTCCATTCCTGCTGAGATAAACTAAGTGAAGGGCTGGGTTTGCATTAAATATTTGGTCTGTAACTATATCTGAACCCTGCATTGATCACTTTCCCCTTTTCCTGTGATAAGCAACACTACAGGTGGACCCAGAAGAGCTGTCAGAAGTGGCATACAGAGAACAAGCACATCTCTTGCTGGAGGCCTCTGTTAGGACCAAAAGCAGCTCAGAAACGCTGAAGAGAGCCGACAGCGGGTAATCCTGACCCTCTGCTGAAGTCACATTAACTGCTTTTGGGTTTGCAAGACAGAGGATGAGATAGCACCAAGACAGCTAGCCTGGGGACAGGCTTCAGGTTATTAAGACAGCTACGGGGTTAGCCAGGAGGGATACAAACTTCGGTGAATTTTCCTGAGGGGAAGGGGGAGAATGGGAGTTAAGACCAACCAAGTAGCGTGCCCGGTAGCAACAGTTATATGATGGCAGCCTTCAGCTAGCCAGAGGCGTCCATGAAAACTGCACAGAATCAGTTCTGAAATCCAACAGTAATGTCCATTTGTTGTAGAAATTAATTCCCCAAAGAAGAGAGCAAAGGGAAAAAAATCAAACATAGCAAATTTTTCTGACATTACAAAATGAAGTGCAAGTCTATAACCTTCTCAATATACTATCTCTGTTAAAGTAAGGACTTCATTTCTGATGACAGCCAAATCCCCAAATATTAGTACCATGAAGCATTATTAGATATTGAACCACTGAAGAAATACTGTAGCAGAATAAATAGCACAGCTGTTCTATTTCTTTGAACTAGATTTTTGAAACAAAGTGTGAGTCTTTCTGTGAGCTACACAGGTGTAACAGAGAAGCAGTATGACTGAATAATGGAATAAAATGTTTCTCTATCAAATACATTAAACCAGTTAATGCAGATGAATAGGTACTGCTTGCTTGCTTCCCAGTAGCATTGGCTTGCAAATTATTTGCAAGAGGTTGTTAAATTCTCTCTTTGGTATAGATCCAGCAAAACCACTGCCAGATCACACCTCTTGGGAAATGTGGAACTTGGCATGGGATTTGGCACAAGACTTTACAAATGTCAGCTTTCCTGTAAAAACATCAGGTCTGTTGTCATGAAAACATCAGTTATGAGTAATTTCTTTTCTTAATATTACTAGCCAATACAAATAGAGAGGGGATGAGATGTCAGTCATGTGCAGCCATGCACTCAGAATTGGATTTTTCTAACAGAATTGCCCAGAATAGAAATATGAATTTTGGATTTTGAAATGGATGTCTACATCTTGGATCAGTACATGTTGTATTCAAAAGTATCTCTGCCTTGTACTTCAGAATACCTGTCATTATGAAATAACTGACAAACAGCAAACCGCATGAGCCAGGTATTCATGCATAATCCAGGATTGCTGGGGTACCACCCCATTTATTTTCTTTACAGAAATTCATATCAAAGTTATGATGTTTTTTTAATTAATGTTTCCCAAGAATATAAATCACTAGAGTAAAGTTAGGATTTTATCAAGATAATCATGGCAATAAATTTAGCAGTCAGTAACGTTATTTTACCAGCCTGGCATGCAATGAGTTGCATTATAGTTTTACTGAATCAATACAGCTAAGCTCCTGGCATTACCAAAACTTTAAATGGTTGTTTAAGAATTCATTTTAATATAGTGCCTAAACTGTGGGAAAGCAGGGAATGTTCCAGGAAAATGCAAGTCATCTTTTGGAAGATGGCTATTAAGTTTGAGGAGCCAGAAGAAACTTTTGGTCTGAATGGTCTTCTTACTCCATGCAGCACTTCAATAGATCTTGGTCACTTCTGTTTCTATCAACCTGCCAAGACATGAACATTGAGCCCTCTGAGTCACACATTATATTTACACTGGGACCTCCTCTTGAGAGTGACAGCAATTACACCTGCACCTTAAGAAAAAATACTGTTGAAGATCACAAAATTAGAATTTCCCCAAAACATCATATTTTCTAAAATCCCCTTTTTTGAAGCAAAATTTATTAGACTGTATATTTTTACGTCTAGCCTTTGTGTGGAATAGTTATCTAGGAAAAGGGACACAGAACAAACCTCAGAAGTAAAAGCTTCAGTATGGGACCAGTGTCAAAGTAGGTCAATTTTTAGGACTAACAGCCTTGACAGGGTCCCTTTAATATGTTGATCTGTTTCTGTAAAGCACATTAAGAAAAGTTTAGCGTGAAAGAGGCTACAAATGTGTTTGATATGATATGGCAATAAGTGTACATTTTGAGCATACTAAAGCTGCCAAAGTACATTTTAAACTGATTTTCTTTACTAGCTAAGGGTCCAGTTCATTGAAAAATAAAATCCAGGCTTCTGTACATTAGAAGCTGCAGAAAATCTGGTTTTCTGTAACATCTATAACTCGCTGTATATATTTTCAAGGTGAAATCTACATCTTTCTTTGAGAGATTATGGACATTATTTGTCCCTTTGAACCCCTGAGAAACCTCTAGATTTGGGAAGTTGTCCATACAGAGCTAGGCAAAATCACTTGCTTTGAGAATTTAAAAGTTCTGAGTGCTTTGTTTTCAAGAACAGTTCTGAAACACCTAATTTATTGATTTATGTTACTTCTGATACACTTGTTATGTCCCTTATACACAAGTGAATCTATTGTATGAAAATTTGATGCTGTAAGACATATACATATACATCATATTTACAGGTAATGATAAGAAAAACACTCTTGATAAAGAAAAGTGAGAACTTATACCCAAAGAGAACTCACTAGTTATTCTTGTTTTCTGTTTTGATTAAAACAGACATTATTTCAGTGGTTAATGCATATAGAAAATGGAAGTCGTTCTCTGTAAAAAAAGGTAAAGGTTAAAAGTCTCAAGTTTTATAATGAACTTAGAGACGAAAATCCCTTAATGTTTGGCTTCATAAGAGAAGCAATTACTGATGTTTTATGTTTGCATCCTTTTGACTTCTTCATTGCTCCCACTATGAAAATAACCTGGAAGTATATTCAGTAGTTGATTTTTTTAAATTGCTTTACTTTAAAATATATTACCCTGTAGTTTTCACTACTTTTGTATCATTTGCACTAAAGGATACCATCATCACAAGCTGTGCTTTAGCATCTTTTATTTTGTTGACTGATGCATTTGAAAAAGCAGACTGGTTTTCAAGCACACAAACCCTTCTTCAGGCCTGCAAATGGAAACAGCCGAATTTTAACAAGCATACACACACACAAACCTGTAACATGAACACAAAGAAATAAATGTATTTAAATAGTATTAAGCATTTTCTAGGAAGATATCTGGAGTTGCTTCCAAAATATTTTTAGAAGTGTAAACACTTAAGGAAAGGCATTAAAACATGTGGCAAAGTAATCTACTCTTAGAAGAAGCTTTAAAAACTAAAATTCCATCACTAAGAAACTACTAAGGCTAAATAAAATGAAGACTGACATTCTACAAAATATCAAAGAATGAAAAGGCATAAAATATACATTAATACAAAAATATATTTTCAAGGAATATACGCACAACTGTTAATTAATGGCAAATGAGGATCAAATAATTTTCTTGTGCAGAGCCACAACTACAGAAGTGTAAAACATGACTCACTGTGCAACATCAATATAAAAACAGTCAGATCAACAGTAGACACTTGTTATCTTTAAGAAAATGAACTCCCAAGACTTCATCTCCAACCATAATTTCCTTGTACCAGCTTTGCTTTATGGTAATGTAGTGTTCCCTTTGAAATTGGGGGGGAGAGATTTTCCACAGTTTCATAGTTTTATGATAAAGTTTAATCTCTTTGTATTCATCTTCAGCACAATTGGATAGGAAGCAGACAACAATATTTTAGCTGTCAACAACTGATGTTCAAGTTAATTTTTTCCTCCTAAAATTATAACAATTAGAAACATATCCCTGCATTGTTTATTTTTCCCTGAAACATGCCTCCTACATTTTGCACAACTCTTACATTGCTATCCTGATGGACTCTGAAAAAAATCATATTTTTGAAGAAAAAACCTTTTAAAAATGCTGGTTCTTTCTTATGCTAACTTCCAAATCAATCTGAGCAAATTCTTCTTATCTGCAGAAACAATGGTGGCTGGGCTAGTTGCCACAAATTCTCATTTTATAATATCTCTCCTTCGTTTCAAGATTCTTTTTTCTTGGAAGAAGTTTTATCTAGCCTTTTTTCCCTTTATATACTTTTCTTGGTTTTCCACATTTATTTGTTTTAGATGGCACACCCTCTATTTCATTACTCCTTTCTGCAAACACAGTGTATATAAAGAAACTTTTGGTTTAGAATGATCAACTGGGAATATAAATTATTAAAGAGAGTTATTTCTCTAGAATTTCTTCAGCAACATCTTAATTAGCAACAAAGGCAAAGAATGGGTAAGTCAAGATTTTGTGCTGCAGGACATCTGAAAACAGCTGCCTGATCACCTGATACTTTTTTCATATCAGACACCAGAGCACAAAAATATTTTAAAAACAAAATTCTTCACTACTCTGATTCAATGCAGATAAGCAGAAAAACATGTGCCTCATCCTTGAAACAAAAATCCTTCTGCATTGAAGTCCTTCTGCACTAAATAGATATGATATGATATGATATGATATGATATGATAAACATTTATAAGCAACAAGTCTTTAGGTTTGGGGTCTTTTTGTTAAATGTCACCTAGATGCATCTAACAAAACAAAACAAAACAAAAAGCTCTGAATCAAAATTATGAAGTAGTGCTCTCAACCACTGCTGGCATGTAAGAGTCAGTCCTGAAGTTGAGAGTGCAGCAGAAATTACATAGCTACAGTCTACTGCATGTACCTCTTCCCTACAGCTTTTCTACAGTGCAGCCAAGCCCAAATTATCCAGCAGCCCTGCCTACTCAGAGAGCCTAGCTGTGCACATGGCTGTGGCCAAGGACTGGCAAACTGCAGCCACAACAGACTCAGAGGAGTGGCAGAGACAGTTTGAATGAACCCTACGTCACAACAACACACCTGCCAAAGCTGAAATGCAGCCACTGCTCCTTCAGTGCTGACAGGCAGCCTTTGAGTCAGCTGGGAGGGAGAAGCCATAGACCAGTCCTGTTTAATAAGAAATGCCAAGGAGGTATCTGAAGTACCTCTAGTTTCCTTGTCTTTGATAGCTGCCACCACATACTCGTGGAAGTAAAGTTTTGTGCAGATATTAGCAAAAGAGTTACAGAGATGCAAACTGCTGAGGTACTCAGGGAGATGTCTCAGTTCAGTATCAGGGCAGCATTGCTCTGGGAACCACACATCCCCTTCCACAGGAAATTCCATGTTCACAGTGCAAAACCAACAAGTCTTGTTGGATAAACTTGATGTGCTGAAATCATGTGAATCACTGCAAAACCAGTTCTGTACCTTTGGCTTTCAGGTGCCACAAGTGAGAATCACTAAGTGCATCTAGCCAAATATTGCCAATTAACTAACAATCACCAAAACTTTAAAAGAGCCTTTTTCTTCTGTTTCTGTGAACCATCTTTTAAGTAGTCATCATTCATTTAGTATGAAGGTAACCCATTCAGTTATTTTCAGAAAATAGGGAATAGAAGATTGGAGCAGACTGGAGAGACTATGAGGACTATGTACACATTTTTTACCTCCTACCCCAGTCCCATAAAAGATATAGGAAATAAATCTGCTTCTTATATAATATTGCCGGTCCTCCACTAAAAGTATATCACTTAGCCTGGGCAAACAAGAAAAACAATCTGTTCTAAAGGGCACGGCATTGCAGAGTTTCAAGCGCAGAAAAAACCAGCATCAATGTGAAAAGCAAGTTCCTAAAAGGCAATGCTGTCCCAGAAAACAATACTTAATATTTGTGCACCCAGAAGTACAAATAGGAGAAAAGAACAGGGTGGTCAAGTAACAACCTTCAATGAAATACAAAAAAGAAATCACAGTGAATGACAGCAGCAGCAAAAGAGTGGAACATTCAAGACTAAGAATGAAAGAAATCGCCACTGAAAAAAAATTTTTAACAAATTTATTTGAAGACAAAGTATTTAGGATTAGACAAGATAAGAGATCAAAAGGCTGAAATTATGTTTGTTTAACTGGGTTTATGAAAGGGCATATTAAGAGGTGAGCTGCACAAACAAATTAAGTTTATGTAGTTTTGACATATCCAACAAATGGTAGCGAAAACCACAACTACCACCCGGAAACAGCAGCAGGTAAGCAGCTCCAGCAAGGGAGTGGTTCAGGAGACGAGAAAGATGATACAGATCACTTGACAAAAAGAGATTGAGAAGAGCAAAGCCTTGAAGTGTTGTACCTTTTGATAATTCAGATTTCAGCCTTGTCATGGTATACTATAATCAAAAAGCAGGTAACAACTTGACACAGAAACAGAAAGAAAGCCTGAGGTTATTTTCACGTAAGACAGGGGAGTTGCCATGTAAATTGCTGAGAACTATTTGGCCTCCAGGACTTACCTGGCCTCCCTTCACTCTAGGAGTGAACAAGACAAATCAGGCTCCCACCAGGTGTCTGGAAGTACCAGCTGGAGTCAAGGCTGCAAATATTTGGTAATTTCTTGTTTTCACAACACTCTTACTACTTGAACTCCTCTCCACCCCACTCTGGCATTTCACAGTGACCCACTCTGCAGGTGAAGCTTTACTTAGCTGAATGTTTTTTTTTTAGGATAAAACTCCTTCTGCCTATCTCCCCAGTTACTGGTCAAGAGTGTTGCTGAAGAGATTCCTGTGTGTGCTAAATTCTGCACTAACTCCCACTACTTCATGCACTATGGGTTTAAGAACACCACTGTAATGCTCAGTAGTAGTACAAAACTTTAGAGTTGAAGTTTACGTTCATTTTCAAGTGCAGATTGATTCAGTTGTCAATTCCTAATATTTTTTTGTAATCTCAGATGAAATTATTCCAGCTGTTAAGCGATATTTTTTGCATGGTTTTACAACAAATCTTCTCAATTTATTTTTACACATATATTTAGATGCACATAATCACATATTCATTTAGCTGCTCTGAGGTTCAAAATGCTAATTTTGAGTTTCATCCTTTAATTGTGGTTTTAAAAAACTTATAACTGCTTAGCTTCCAGACAAAACCAAATTAAGAATTATTTTAATGCATGATATATTATATATCATTCACTTCAAATATTATAATTTTATTAACAGAAGAACTAAATTTATTGAAAAAAACATGTAAAAATAATGCTGCCATTTATACAGCTGATTTAGTACAAAGCATTCTGAAATAATTTCATAGCTTTAAGTGCATGCACTTCAATTTTCTTCCATTTTGTATATTCTGTAGGTACAACCAAGGCTTATCAAAGTTAGCACTGAAAAAAAAGTAACTCTGACCTTACAACATTTTTATAGACTAGCAGTAATTTAAGGACTGCACTTAGCTAAGGTTATGGTCTTGCTTTAATTTATTATTTTAATTGCAATCATCACAATCTCGGTCTGAAGTATCAGACCTAAACTTAGACTTCGAAAAAGCTGCAGATGGTAAGGAAGGACTGAAAAGAAAAGGATAAAACAAAGATTTTCATTATTCTTTTCACCAAAATCTAATTATTGAAATGGTCTGGGGTTTTATCTGGTCCACATCTTTTCTCCTATTTCAAGGATACTTTTTCAATTTGTGTTGTAGCAAAACAAAAGCAGTTGAGTTGTCTTCTTTCTAGAGTTTTCGGTATTTTAATTTCAAGGAAGTGATTCAAGTGGTCTAACTTTTCACCTCTGCCTAAATCAAGATTCTCCATCCCCAAAAATTCAATATATTCTCAGTCTGAATTTTGCTTATAAGAGGCACAAAAGGCCCAGCTTGGTCTGACAAAAATTAGAATCACAAAGCACAAATTAGAACAAACAACCAACCAACCACATGGCTACAAATTTATCCTATAATATGAATGAGGCATAGCACCTATAACCCACTAATGTTAATGATATTTTGAGTCATTTAACAACTTACCATCTGTTTTGCTTTTTTGCTGTTGAACACAACATATTATTGGTCAGAATTATGTCTGGACCAATTTTATGATGCCTTTAAATTTTTCATTCACCTTTCTTTTCTACATTTGGTATGTAATAAAAATTTCGTCAGTCTGTCCCACAGTTCAACATAAGAATGCTTCAGGATTGCTACAGAAAACACTTTTATAAGCTGAGATCATGGAGATGTCTGCAACACTACTGTCTGTGTTATCACACAGCCATTAATTATTAAAAATGCCCTGAAAACTGTAACCCTACTTTGAGCTCCTCGATATTTTATTAATACTTTCAGTGGAAATTAGACAATTATCTTTATTACTTTAATATGGGAATTTGCAACTGATATTTTCCAATAAAAGTGCATCCTTTAGCTTTGGAGAAAGGAGGCCAGAGGCAGGAGTGAAGGGAGATACAATGATACGCATTTACTACATTCATTCCATAAAACAAGACAGCAAATTTCTGATAGGAAAAGCATATGAAAATGCAAAATACACAAAGAAGTAAAACCTGAGTCAAGAAAACTGTTTCTTTCTGCTTCAAACACGATAAATGAGTTATCTATCAGCAGTACGAAATACCTGATCTTTTAAGATCTCTGTTTTATATTTATGTTATGAGATTTCAACTTTCCCCTTGGAAATTATTTACACTTTTTAAAATAAAACACAGCTAAAAATCATTTTGTTTCACAATGGCCTCTGAGGGTTAAAATCAAACCTGGAATTGCAGGAGCAGATGGAAACAGGTATGGAAGAACTATTACTTGTCAGTGATACAGTTTCACTGCTCAGAACTGCAAGAAATCACACTGAAAGTTCTAGAGGAGAGTTGTATGATTTTTTCTCCTCTGATATTTGTTTGACTCTTAAGCAATCATTTTTATTAATCTTTCCTTTTCAGATTTCCTACCATCATTTGCTACATGAGTAAGATCACTAAATAGTAAATTATTTTTTCATCAGCCATATGGTCACCTCAGAGATTTAAGAATCTAGTTTAGGCCCCATGTGTGCCAGTAAGAGTTTACGGGCAATGTCAAGAACTCCACTCTGAACAGAAGTGGACACGTAGCAGAGGAAATCTAAATCTGAGGTGACGCGGTGCCACAGACAGTTTGTGTATGGATCCCATCTCAAATGCTCAAATTTTGCCCTGGGTCCTATATATAAGGTCTGACATATCATGGAAAAATAGAAATTCACAACTTGGTTGATGTAAGGGAAAGAGGGAACTTCTAAATTGTATTAAAATGTACACCAGTGTAAAATGGTCAGCAGAAAAAAAATCGCCTTTTCTGTAGGTATGCTTCCATGTCTTGGTAGAAAGAAGTTAATCACAGAACACTACCTGTGAAAAGGAGAATTTATTTTAAAAGTCTTTGAGGTGACAAAGTTGAAATCAGAGCTCACCCATTTGCAGCATCTTGGGACTAATCACAAAATCTTTCTTCTAAAATCAGGATCCAGCTATGACAAACTATACTGCAGGTGAGTTTTAGGTCAAAAGGTTGGGTGATTACCCAAAATCACTAAGCTAGAAATTAACTCTGAAAGGCTGAATTTCTGTCTGAATCTGACATTGAACGAAGTAGTTAGGAATGACCTCTGGGAAAAAATCTCATCAGCACCTTTTCTCTATCTGATCAGGCTTGCAAACAAGGATATAGATTTTATAAACCTGTTCATTGTGGAAAATTCTGTATTTGTTTTTGCTGTCTATTACAAGCTAGATGATAAACAGTTTTTAGACTGTTTATGATTGCTTTCACTAATTCTGGGCTAGATTGAAAATGGGAAGTAAAACATAAGAAATAAGGTTTTGCACTACTAGAGTCAACAAGAAAATAGGCTTTCGTTTATTCCAAGTAGTTCATAAATGTGCAAAAAGATGCCTCTGAAAAAAACCAACAAACAAAGAGAAAACTTAAAATGTCACCATTCTCCTTTTTATTTCACTGAAACACTGGGAAATGTGTACCCTTTATTTTGTTCTTTTAAATTTTATAAATTCAGGAAAGAATTGATATAAAAAACACTTTCTTATTTTAGATAGCATTCATAAGTTTAAATGAAAGACCCATAACATTCCACAATGAAATGTATCAGGCAAGATAGTAATGGCAAAATTAAAACTGGCTGGAATTTACAGTTGTACGTTTTACAGCACTAAATATGAGAAAGAGACCTTTTCTACGGTTTTTGTGCATGCTTTCAATTTTCATTAAATGTTTATCAAACAGGTTACCAAATCTGGGGAGTGGAGTCACTATATTCATGTCATTAATACAGTCACTAGCAGTATAGCAATAGCAATAGTATAGTCGCTACTAGTAGTACAGAATAATTAAAGTTTATTTCAGTAGGGTTATCATGGCTACCTGCAGAGTGAAGCCATAAGGTTTTCAGTTTTAGATGTGGCTGACCACAGATTGACTTTTACATGATCTACTTGTCATCACATATCACACTTAAGAAAAAAAAAGAAATGAAATCAGAAGTAGGTTTCTATTTCCTTTTCAAAACTTTGAAAAGAAATATTCATGCTATGTGTATGCTGACAGCTGAAACATCAACAGTCAAGAAACAGTAAACAAAGCAAAAGCAGAAAATCTTCACTTAAGTTTGGGCCAGCTCTAGAGCTGCAGTAATTTAAATGTACTGTCAAAACTGGGAGGGAGACCCTACCTCAAAAAGCAGGCAAACAAAGAGAATCCCAAAATGACAAGGCCATAGGTGAAACTCAAGGTGCTTTTTACACGAAGGTTCATAAATGCTCCACTGAAGTGCGTTGATCTGGGAGCCACCTTTATTGTTCATGTATATGAACCATTGCTCTGGTGAAAGGCTCTTGTAATCGCATATGCTAATTCAATTAGCTGGGCACTGAGTTTTGGACAGAGTAGTGACAAGCTGGAAAGAGCAACCTGCAACACTTTTTCCGTTCATGAAGGAGCATACCTGAAAAGGGTAAAGTCCTTTGCCTCTATGTACTTTGGAAATTATAATAAAGACGTCATCAGACTTTCTGACATCATAAGAACAATAGAAGATGTATTTTAACAGTGCAACTTAAACCATCTGTTGCTTGCTCTTTCCTAACCATTTTGTGATTGTATCTCCTGTGGCCTGCATGTGAAACTCCAACATGTGATTCCATCTCTCACATACTCAATTCAGGACTTTCTTGTTACAGAGAATTACAATCTGTGTACACTGAAAATAAGTATGTGCAAGAGAACTTGTCTGGCCTAACTTCCATCTGAATGTTTGGCATCTACCACTGTCATGTGAGAGTTCTACACTCAGTGGTAGGTCTCCCACAGGTCTCCTTGATCCTTTCCTGAAACAAATCACACTCTATCTCCTGATTACAGAAGGAGCTTAATGAACCTAAAGTTGACACAGGTATCTAAAGTTGTTAGATAAGTCCCACCATAGTTCACTTTTCTTACTCAAATTCTGGATCTTGTTCAGTTTCCCAAGGCTGTTGCACAGTAGATTTGGTATCCTGAACATGATGCTCCAGGGCTTCTATGTCAAACTCTTTGAGAAGAGAAGAAAGAGGAACAGAAGTACTTCCTTCATTCATGCCATAGATACAAATAAAGCCAAGGCAGATGATCTTATCATTTTAACAAGTGAGAACAAACCTCAACTATGCTAGAGCAACTAAAAAAACCCCAATCTTTCCTTTTGATACAGAAATAAGCTTTAGGCAAATTGGAAATTTTGAGATAGTTCTCACTGACTAAAAGTTTTTCAAGATCTATAAAATGCTCCAATGAGGTAGATGCTGGACGGACAATGCCTACTCCAGATCTCTGAAGCAGAACATAAAATCTAACCTCAAACAAGATGCATCTGTGTGTTATACCAGCTCTCATAAAACAGAATGAAAACAAAGCCTTGCTTTGCTTTCTTGCTGTATGTTACGGTTGTTGCCTCTCTTGTTTTTGTCCTCTTTCATATTGAAGAATCTGTGCACTGTATTTAGTATGTAAGTAGACCGTAAATTTCCTATTTGTTAATTTAGATTTACTATTCAATTACAATTAAAAATAAGTCAAAAAGAAATATGACAAACTTACGACAAAAGACATTTTAATGAGCTTTTAGTAATCAATTATTAATTGATATTCATCCTTGAATTGAAAGGTCAAAGACAGGTAGATGGAACTATGTCACCCATGGATCCAAGAACAATTGTCACACTGTTTTCTTTTCCTCTTTGTTTCGCCAGAGAAGTTACATTAGGAAAAAAAAAAAGATTTGTAGTAAGCAGACCATAAAATTTAACCTCTTTTCATGAGCATGAAAACTGTACAGTGAAAAGCAATCAAATACAGATATATTCAGGAGCAATAGAATGCTACTACATGTTGTATTTCAGTGCACCAGGTGGTAACAAATGCAGTGTTGCTATAAAACTGTCTGTTTGTAACAGAAAAATTACCAATATCTTTCAAGCCTTATATCTACCTTCCTGAGATCTGAAAAAATAAACTAGAGTACTCTTGATTCCTATTGCTTTACTCTATCACTTTCTACTAACTGAGTTAAGAACAGTAAGTTTATCTTCTCAGTTCTGTTTCCTTTTAAAGTCATAAGGTCTAAGCCACCCATAGTTTCGAAAAAATCATTACCTAACAGCCCCAGACATCCAGAAACACTTGCACAACTCATCAGAGCTCCAGTGTTAGGATCCTAAAAAACCTGTGCCTTCATCAGTGAGATACTCCCAAGTGAGGATGAGAAATAACAAGCCAGGAAATTATACGTAAAGGCAGATCTTCAAGCAACCCCAAGTAAGGGTTGGACAGATGACTGGCCTATTTTTTCACAAAAATCAAGGAAGAAATACGATTTCATAAACAAATAAGCTGGTCATCAAACCATGTTGGAAGCAATTTCTGGAAAAGCAATCCCTCTCTTCTTTGGGACTTCACCTAGGCTCCGATTTTTTGTTACAAATTCTTACAAATAGAGGTGAGAAAATCCAGAGCATGCCAGGATTCATGCCAAAAGCAAATGCATAAGAAAACACAATTAACAGAGCATGAACTGTCACACATCCCACTTGGTTTTATTTCATCACTAATGTTGCACATAGTTCAACTTTGGCTGGGTTACCACAGAATAGGAGGAGAGCGGGGAGAAAAATAAACTATCTTTCATGGTTTCAAAGCTGGCTGTATCCCTCTTCCTTTCCTTATTTCTCTGAATACACCTTGCCCTCTCCAAGGATATAATTCCTTAATCTATGCACTTTAAATAGACCACTGTACAAGATGTGCTTGTCTCCCTCCTTTGCCTGTGCTCTGAACTGACTGGACACAAAAAGTCAGATGCAGAAGCTGGTTATCCATTAGCAGAGCCCTGAGCCTCATTTGGTAAGTCCCATGAGAAACTAATGACTCCTGGCTTATGTCCACCTGGGCAGATACTTCAGCTCCACCTCAGTCTACAATATCCTGTGCATCAGGCCCTTGGACCAATATCAGCCACTTAAGCTGATATTGGCACCCATGATATGTCTGTTGAGAAATCCATGATCACCAGTCAAAACATCAGATAAACCACATTACTGTTTAGCAATGCTCTGACATGTGAAGAATAAAATTTATATAAAAGCTTTTAAAGTGAGAGCTTACACTCCAGTCTACTGTAATTCAAGCCTTTCTATTTTTACAGTGGCCAGAACAAGCTATGGACCCAATTCCTCCACAAAACTTCCCCCATCATAAACTGCTGCAGCCTCACTGGTCATCAGACCTTAAAGTCTAAGATCTAACCTCAGAAATAAGTCTCTTCCTGGACTAGAGCAGAGCTGGCAGTTCAGTCAACATGTTAATGTAATCAAAGAGCAGCCCAGCTTGAACAACTGTTTCCCTCTAAGCAAAACAGTTGTTTCCTTAGTTGGTGTCTCTGCTGATGCCAGTGGATAGAGGTAAAGACTAAAGGTAAAGACTAAAATGCCTTCCTGAGCCATCAGCAGACAATCTGACTGACAGGAAATATGGTTATCCTTCCTTCCCTTTCATTTTTATCTTCCTGACAAACCTTCCTGTCGAAAGGAAACCAGTGTTTGCACACACCAACTGAACCACACAGAGCAGGTGGTGTGATGCCACTCTGTCCCAGCACCACTTGGAGCTAAAAGCTGGGACTGCCTCATGTCTCAGCGCTGATTTCCTCATTCCCCAGCTAGGCTTTAGGTGAGTCAATACCTAAAATATGGTTTTGAGCCCACCTGTCAATGTCATGATTAACACTACTAGTAGAAACAGATTTTGGTGAGAAAATTGCCCTGCTCTATGCTGTAACTAACTTCACATACAAATTATATTTATGGCCTAAGCTCTCAGCTGACCAACTATGCTCAATGCTCCTGAGGAGCATTAGCTGGTGGCTTCAGCTATCATCCAAACTGACAGCAAGTTTTTATGAAACAACAAGAAAGTTAGAGCAAACTCACTACGGTTGCTCTGTAAGCGCTTCAACAACACATCAAAGCAACCATCTCATATCTCAAATTAACACTGAGTTTCCATATCCATCAAATTTCACCAGGTGCTGCTTCATGAAAGAGATTTTACTCTGGTGGGGAAAGGTGGGGGAGAGAATGCCTACAACTTGCCAAGTCTTCTCATGGTCTAAAAACCCTAAAGAAAAAGGTGAGACATTACAGAACAACAGTAAAGACACGCTAGTGCATTATTGCCTATGATCAGCCCTCTGTGCACTGCTGATGCAGTTCAATGCTTGAAGCCAACAGCAATGTGCTTTGCCCATTACCAAGGCCCAGACAGGATGACTCGTTAGGGGTGGGGTTATCACAGAATAATCACACCCTTGGGTATTGGGTACACAACCACATCTCAAGTCTTGTAACACCCCAGAGGTGTGATTATCTGCTGTCATGCTTTAATTCTTAATTAAAACAAGAGCTGCAGCTCAGATAAGATCTGTGAGAGGATTATGGTCATTCTTGGTTAGACAAGGGGGAACGTGTATCTTTGGAATTAAAATTCAGGTGCTTGGCTGAACTCTGCAATGCTGAGCTGTGCTTGAATCCGCCTCGTCTTAGTTTTCCCTTTGATATGATTTAACCAGGACATAGCACACACAAAAAGCTGCAATTTCCAGGAACCAGGCACTGAATAACACAAGAATATGCACAGAGCTGCCATCATTCAAACATTTTTGCACTTTAATCACTTCTTAGCATTTTAACTTACATAAAACTCTAAGTGTGCTCCTAATGATGCTAGAAGACTAATTCTTGTTACTTAACATTAGTACAAGTCACAGCAGCCATAAAAACACTGGAGGAATGTCTTGACAAAATGCGTACTAAACTACTCAACTTGCACATATAAAGATGGATATACAGCCTGGGGAAAAAATTAATATAAAGCACTTTTGTGATTTTTTTAAAAAATCTTATTTTTAACAAATATTAACCCAACTTAAGGTCTTTTTTAAAGGTTACATTTGCATTTACAAAGAACTTTCAAGCAATTTAACTACAATGAATTTTAACAAGGCGCTTCCTGTTCTCACTGCTTGCGTATTTTTAAATTTTATGAGACTCTTCTGGCAGAGTTTAGTAGCCGTTAAGATGAAAGCCTGGATGCATGCATACTTGAAAAGTGGAGGAGGAGGAAAAAGAAGAATAAAAAGAAGAAAGGAAAATAATCAATTTGGTATCAAATTTATTCCAAAGCCGAAAAGTGCATTTTTTTCTGATTGTGAAAGAAGACATGCAGGGAGGTCAAAGGTCAAGCAAAGAGGAGACAGTATTGTGTAGGAACTGTCACGCATCACCACCTATTTTGACATGCACAGGGCCGTTTGTTGTCTGTCGAACATGCAAATTAAGTGCCTGCTGTCATAGCTAGCCGATATCTGAAAGTGGAAAATGAGACCACCTGTAACCAGTGAATGGAGTGATGGACAAGCATTCAGAGCTCGTCATTTCCAACGCCATTCACACCACCTCCGAATTGCATATGACATGTAAAAATCTTTTCTTAATATTCACAACCGGGAAGTTTGGGGAATTATGGAGGCTTCAACTGCTGCATCTAATGGGTTCTCCAAGCAGACAGCTGTGACTGTGAGCTGGCTTGATAATTAGGTGTCCAGGAAGATTTTATGCTATGAATCAGTTAAAAGGGAGAAAAGAAAAAGAAAATAATGGCAAGCAAAACTCGCTGGAATGGAAATTATATTAACCCTTGCATGTCTTCCTTGGCACTTGGCTTTTACAATTCCCGTGAAGCAAGATTTGCAAAAACCAGACACATAATAATTTGTCTTCTGCCTCTGAGCAGCACTGTCTTCCTACTCAGAAAAATTGCACTCCAACTCTGTTTGATGCTTTGTTTTCCTGAAGAGAACTTAGAAGCATTAAATCTAAATATGACAATTCCTCTTCTATTTGAAACCAAAGGCAAGGCTTTATTTGAATTTCTAGTTAATACGGTGAATAGGATTTTAAGAAACAGATTCATTGTGCTAAAGTCATGTCCTGTCATGTGCCTGCACATATGAAAATCAGATAGTTTAGCTAGCTCTTCTGTAATCCTTTGCATGTTATCCCTACTTTTGTATGCATATCTGTCTTTGTGCATGGCATGCCACAAACACTGCAGGCAGTGTAACGCCAAGAAAAGATGTGATCTTCCTGATTCTCACTTCTGCTTGATAAATAAATAAAGCTGCTCCAAAACACTTAGGATAGGAGATTTAAGATGTGCCCAGCTGCACAATAAGCTCACAAAACCTGCTATTTTATTCAAGGCCTAACTAATTAATGCTAGTGTTCATTCCTAAATAAAAAATTAAGCTCTACAGTTTTCAACTTCTGTGCCACATTCTGAAAGCCATTCCGGCTGTGTTTCCAGACATAAAGAACACATGCATATGGTAGAGTCAGAATTCAGGAGGATTATACAACACAAAAACCAGAATTCAGCTATGGAATATTATCCACCAGTACTTCCCAATATAACTGGAGTATTTCGGGAGGCTGTCTGAAGTCCTGCAGTCCTGCTCCCTACTCCTCACAAGTGAAGCCAGGCACTCAGAACAGAAGCAGGCAAGTTACTAGTATATTAAACAAGCTTTTATTAGTAAAGCCACAGAAAACCTGTATTTAAATTGGGTTCATTTTTTAGAAAGCTTTTTTATTTCTATTGTGCCAAATTGTAAAATACAGTAGCTGTTCCAACACTGCTCACAACCTGTGTTCACTGCTGCTCTGGTTTAGGTCTCCAGTGATTCTGCTTTCCTTCCTGTGAAAGTGAGAATTTAGAAACCTGAAAAAATACCTGCTGACCCCTCTGACTGGAGCAGAGAGAAATTAGAAAATGAAGGAATAAAAAGAACTAGTGAACCCAGGGGAAAAGGAGCAGAAGAGACACTTATTTTAGACCTGCAAGTTTTCTTGGAAGTGCTACTTCTCTTAAGTTTCCACATCCTCTGTGAAGAAACAAAAGTGTATAATTACCTCAAGGACTCCTGCTTTCCAGATGAAAGCCAGCAGGCTCCATTTGATGATTTACATCTCTAGGACTGCTGGGAAACAACATTCAGGAGAGCCTGAATCAGACAACATTCAGCAAGTAGTACACTGCTGGGCACAGCTGAGAAGTGTGCAAGGGCATACCTAAACACAACACTGAAATACTATCACTCTGTTCCTTTATTTCTCCCACATGTTAGTTCTCTGCTGGCCACACAGAGGTGAAAAAGGTAAAAAAAACCTGACACACTCTCTGTTTTGTCCCTGCATGCTTGCTTCAGAGTCAGCTTGTTTCTCTGTGCTTGAAATCAAGATCCACAAAGGATTTGAAGACAGTAAGCACAAGAATAGCATCTTACTAATCATGCTCTAATCTACACACAGAAAATCTAAAGCACTGACAGGTAAAATCACCAAGTGTGTGCATTTCCACAGAATAAAGTGTTTGGCCACAAAGCTGGATTAAAGATTTCTTCTTCAGAACACCTTCCAAATACCATCCATGTGCAACACACTCACGTGCTCCAGCAGTGCCTTTGCAACTGCTAGACTGTCAGTGTGAACAGGATTGAAAATATCCATCACCTCTGAGCATATTCCAGCCTTTTATCTTTTTTAACGCTATATAAAATGGGAGAAGAATAGCTCACTAAGCTTCTAATATGTCCCTAGGTCAGTCACTTCCTGCAACATCAGTGCTGACACAAGCAGGAAGGCAGCATGCTGCCGTGCAAAACCAGCTCCTTGCAGCTTCAAGCAGGACTGAAACTGGCATTGCTGATGAAGGACTTTGTAGCAGGGACCTACAACCAGGGCCACTGGGTAGCTAGGTTGGAGTCTGAGAACTTGGGCTCCACGTCTCAGAGTGGCCCTAGGCTGCCAGTTCACCTCCAGCAGTATGGGTACACCAGAGCCCTGGTGCATGACTGCTCCTGGGGGATAACATAGATAGTCACCAATAACAACCATTTTATTTATATATATTTTGTTTTGTTGATATTGTAGGATTCAAAACAAGCTTCATTTTCTACATATGGGCTATTAAAATGTGACTCTACCACCTTCAATATCTGGCATTGTATTTCTCAAGATGGCTTACTCCAAATTTCAAGACCTAATAATTTTGAGGTCAAAAATAGGTTGTCAGGTAATATGAGGTTGTTCCATCCATTACACAGAAAGTTAGAGGGGGATCAAGGTCATCAGAAAGCCCTTATAAAGGGTAAGGAGAAAAATGGCCATCATGACTTCAGGTCCAACCAAGGAATGACTTGCTCATCGCAGTTGTACCACATTGCTGTGAGACTACCAAGTTTAATTCAGGCTGGATATTTCCTAAATTCTATTTTCACTGAAAATGTTTCAAGCAGTTCACAAGGTGGTACTAAAGGCTGTCCCAGCACAGGTCTAAGTAGCAGGGACATGAGGGAGTTTAAAGGGAATCCTGTTTTCTAGCACATTACCAGGACCCTGAAACAATGATGTTTGAAATGTCTGCCTGCAGTACTTTAGGCATTGTGTTGCCCCTCTTTCCCTGCAGTAAGCAACATACCAAGCAGAACACCTAATTTGCCTGTCAGCACAGGTAACAATGGCAGAATTTTTGTGGAAGAAAGATCCCATGACCAAAATTTTGCCAGTCTTCTCATTCTGTGTGGTAAATCACACTCTTTGGAGTGGATCCAGGAAAACAGTCCATGGGTAAGGTGTTCCATTGCCAGCCTTTTTTTGACTTAGACATGCCCAGTGTGATGTAAGCCACCAAACACTCATCACTTCTGAAAATTCTTCTACTACTTGCATTCCTTCAATAAGTATTTTGCCACCTAATCTGAAATTTGTGTTTTTGCA
The DNA here is from genome assembly GCA_034509425.1 of Eopsaltria australis. Classification (NCBI taxonomy): domain Eukaryota; kingdom Metazoa; phylum Chordata; class Aves; order Passeriformes; family Petroicidae; genus Eopsaltria; species Eopsaltria australis. The sequence continues at coordinate 2,661,502 of JAVTVJ010000004.1, read as the reverse complement.
CATCTTCTAGTGGAGATTTTATTTGTTTTTCCTTATCTTTTTCATGAGCCTACATTGAACATTAATCCTGTTGGCAGCAACACAATCCAAGAACCCAGAAGTTCTCTTTATTCTGGAGAGACTTATATGTTGGGCAGACATATAAGACCCCTCACTTCTGTATGTTTGGGTTTTTTTATAGAAATCTGCTTATTCTATAAAAAGAATCTGTCACTGAGAAGCAGTGTGACTGAAAAGGCACAGTAGCTGAAAACTGAACTTTATTGAACTAGGTTCAGCTTTAAATAAATCAAGCCAGTAGTTCTTTCTATGTGAATTAAATTAGCCCAAATGCAAGACCCATTTACCATTCAAACACGAGTCCAATTACCCCTGACGCTAAAAGCTAAGTGTGACTTCAAAATGGTGTCGGTACACTGAATTTTATCTCTTCACAAAATAAATTTTTACACTAATTAAGTAAATAAAACAATAAAAATTCTCAGAAGATTTCTAGTAAAATTTTCAAGTTACATTAACTGGATATTATATTCTTATCAATATGTGGTCAACCACTTTCTGTATTATGGAAAATTATCTGTACAGGAAAAACACTTTGCTTGCTTTGGTACACACAGTAATTAAAATATTCAGTTAGGTTTACTGTTTAAAAGCAGCACCAGAAAATTTCATCCCTGTATTAATATGCACAGGATACTTCTTTTACTGATTATATTCTTCACTTTCCAAGTTAATATACTGAAGCTTTCTACCAAAAGAATTCGCAACAATAGATTGTGATGGTAATAAGGAAAAAGTACAAACACGCCTTTCCACTCATTTTCTAGATAAGCTTCATTTTCCATATAATTTTTTAATTGATGGCTTTATAAGTATTTTTCCATGTGACTTTATCCAGCTGTTTTAGAAATACCCTCTTACCCTAATCTCTTACTACAGATTTCTGAAACATATACAAGGGCAAGTTAGAACAAAACACAGTGTGACTCTAAAACATGCTATCAGAGGAAGAAAACAGCAACAAACCAAACAGCACACAACAAAATGAGTGAGCACCACACATTGTGATGAAGTCCTCAAACTGGAGTTTTATGATGGCAGCTTAAAGTTTCTTACATGCCCTTGTGTTGTGGCGCAGAATAAGCCAGGGACAGCTGCACCAATTCTCCACAATTAGTCAAGGTCAGACAGTGGAAAGGGAGGACACTCACTATTTGTCAAGAGAACAATGGCAGGAGGCTCAGCCTTTCTCCACCAGGAATGACTGTTCGCTACACACATTCAATCCGTGGCAAAATTATGCCTGGCCCTTTTTCTGTGCAGTAGAGAGGGGCAACCTTTCCAGACAATTGAAGTGTAAGAGCTAACAAGGCAGAGCAACAGCACAAAAACAAGCTTGTTTTAAGTACTGAAAGCATATGTTCTTGACACAAATTAATGTTTCGACACTTGCAGAGACAAAGGTATTAATTTCTACAAGTTTTGAGTAAAAAATACTAAACCCACTAAAACCTGTTCCTTTAAACTATTATCGGGGTTGCAGATTTAAAAAAAAAGCATTCTGACAAGTTACCTGCAATTATTTTCCTTATTCTGAGAGGTTTTGTGTATCTTGGCTTTTTTAAACATGTATTTTTCATAAACCTAGAGACATATTCAGAAAAAGAGTTAAATTTTGGGCAAAGGCACTTTTCTCAACCTTGGTAGGCAACCAGAGATGGAAAACAAGAAAAACAATTCAAAGTATCTGCCATTAGCAGGAGGAGCAAAAAAATAAAAACCAAAACATTTTAACAATGAGATTTTGTTTTCCTGCTTAATTAGGTGCACTCAGAGCTGCATTTTGAGTTTCTTTATGACACAGCACAAATACAGAAAAGACAAAAAGCAGTTATAAATAATGGATATGAAGGAATAGTTTTGATGCAGAAGTCTCACAGTACTGCCCTGGAATAAATGGTTTTAATTGTGTAAATTCTGTCACTTGTGTGAACAAGTGTAGGGATGCAGAATGCCTGAAATTATTATGTGAAACCATATGAAGGCCACCTTTTAAAAGAGGACACTTAGATATATTACATTTAGATATATTAAAATTATTCATATTCACTGCAAACAGTATTTAAGCAAGGTTATGGCAATTCTGAATGCTAACATACTTTTAAGGTTTTTATCACATTTGCATACATCAAAGCCAAACAATTTTTAGATACTTAAGGCAAGAATTCTCACAATTAAGGAGTTTGAAAGCATTACTTAAAGTACATATAATTAGAAAACATCAAAGAGCAAATATTCTGTTTCTGGACACCACCTGAAAACTAGATCGCATTAGCTTTGGAAGAAAGGAATTTCTCCTTCAGGTAGTTTTTGCAGCTACTAAGGTGCAGAAGCCACACCTGTAGTTGCACACTGCCATAAAAGAGGGAAAGATGGAAATCTATGAACTATTCTAGCAAATCCTTCCTCCCCAGTCAGAGGAAAAAGGTCAGCCCCAACCATACCGATCACTTTCTCTGTCGCTGTCCTGCAGACACATCAGGATGTTTGAAAACATCTCTTTTTTTTAATGTTCACCATCTGTTTGGTGCTTCTTGTACTCCAAAAAACTTTTCCCCTGTGACCTGAAGCAGCATCAGCCCTGCAGTTAAGGAGCCATCTGCCCCAGCAGAAAAACTGATTCTGGTAAAATTCAATAAGAGGAGGAAATGGGAAAGATTTTGCCTTGAGTTAACTTCACATTCCAAATATTCTACTTTCATAATAAATCTCTTCTGAATCATATGTGAAAAACAAGTTTTTAGAATATTAACTTTAGAACATCCCTTTTCACTTGGAGCAATTTAGAGAAATTCTTTAAATTAGCACAAATTTAGTTCTTTGCATATCGAATAAAGACTGAAATTTCACTGTAGGAACTGTGCCTGTTAATTGAGACAAGAAATTGGTGCACTACCTTCTAATTCTAAATCCTTAATGGCACTTGGCTATTGCATTGTTTACAAAGCAAGGCATCCTTGACTGGTTTCTTTATCACATTTCCGATGTCAACTGAATAAATTAGAACAGGAAAACGTCAGAGTACAATGTACCTTTTCAAGCCATTTGGCTTAGTGAAGCAGGATAGATTCAGGCAAAATTACCTCTTTTCCAGTCTGGTGGCTTTGCAGGAAGTTTCTTCATGTTTAGCAGTCCCTTCCCGTCCTCTCTTTCTTTAGAAAGCAGCCCTGGGAGGCAAATGACATTTGTAAATGGAAGTAACCACTTAGGTCACTTTCAAACTGCTTGCCATAGACCTTCTCTATTGAAAGGTACAGGTGCTACTTCCTGTGATGAGAATATAAACCTGAGATTTGCTCATTCTAATCTTCCTTTCCCCTGATCCAAAGCAGAAGCTCTGCACCATTCTCCCCTCAGTGGCACTCATCTATTCGCTAGAAGGTGAGGACAGGCCCCCATGTGTGAAAACAGTGCTGATCAATGGGAAATAGTCAATGTCATATAACACTGAACAAGGAAATTATTAGAAAAAGGAAGGCATAATTTCTTAAGTTATTCCAGTCTTTTCACTAAATCTATCATAAATCAAACAGACCAAAAACCCCACTTGGGAATTACTGGATCTGAGAAAGAACTTATTCAAATGAATTCATCTAGCTAAGGGCAACTGTTATTTAACTGCATATTTTGAATTTTTCAGTATGAAAAACTAGATATTTCTATTCCACACTGACTTTTCACATATTTGGATAGCTGAATTTTGAAACCTCAGAGCACATTAGGAAATAATATTTTGTGGCATTATTGAGAGGATTTTTTCCCAAATGTGTCTACTGCCATATCTGGTATCAGTACCTGACTGGTTTGCATATTTTTGCACATAGCCCAGAAATTGATAAGTATTGCTTGAAACTTTTATCAGGTATAAACTAGGAAAGTGATAGCATTTTACATAAAAGTTTCATCCACAGGGAAAGAAAGAATAATAAAACCTATATTAATGCTGAATATCTAACAGCTTATAAGACATTTTTATATTCTTTTAAAGTCACTATGTCACCTTTTCTCCAAATTTGATTAAAATCCAACTAGAAGTATTTCAATTTAAAGCAAAATCTTATACTCTTGTTCTTTCTGAACACTGTGGCCTTAGAACATTACAAAAATATCTATTCAAATATACATGTTATTTACAAAGTGTTAATAAATGCCTTTTACATGATTGCAGACTGTCTAAAATTCCTCAGTTCATAGCATAATTTTACAATAGACATGTATTCTGCTTAAAACTAGGTCTAAATTTGATCTATGTACAGTTTATCCATATAGTAAATAAGAGTACAGTAGCACTAGGTAGTTTATAAAGCAGAAGTCACCCTTGGTAAATAAAATGCTATAAACAACATTCAGAACCGTATCCAACCTGTCATTTTGATAGTACATTTATGCATTTGACAGGGACTGTCTTTTCCTAAAGAGGTTAATAGAGTCACACTTACGTATCACCGAAGTTGAACTGATCTATACAGACTGTCAGGAGGAGGGCAGATGGATAGGTAAATTAGAAAATACTAAAATAACTTTCTCACTGCTATAATAATGAGGGAAAAGAGGAAGAACTAGGACTCTGAGAATCATTAACTCCCTTCTGATATCATTCATAGTGTACTAACTTAGCTCCCTATGAATCCAGAGAGCCTGAAATACAGGAAAATCACCTAAGAAGACCTGGGTGAATTTTAAATTTATGCTCCAAACACACTCTTAATGCACATTTCTATGAACTGTAAATATCACTGATTGCCAAATTCATTCATTCTAAATTCTATGCTGTAATGAAAAATCTCTGACATAAATTGGCTTGGAAAAGGGCAAATTAATCTATTATCAAGGCATCATGGACAGATCAAATAAAACATCTTCATTTAAAACTAATAAATCTATGTTTAGCTTAACAATATTCATTACTAAGAGAAAATACTTGTGAAGACAAAAGGCAGTTCCCACAGAATTACATCATAAAACAAATTATCATTGGAAGAATTAGTATTCTTTAATGATGACAAGAATGTTCATATAAAATCCAGAAAGTAAAATCTAGATATTCTCTGAAATTTGATATGAATCAAGATCAGAAATTCCACTGTGAACCACCCCCATTATAGACAATGCTGTAACAGTTACAGCATGGACTGTATAGTTACGTAGTGTAAAACTGAAAAAAACCTTTTATTTTCATAATTCAATTCCTCAGCATGTATTACTGGACATTAGTAGGAATTTCTCTTACTATAAATCCTCTGTTTTGAAGAAACACATTTTCAATAATTTCACTCTTATCTGTTAGTTGCCTCAAATACTTGCCAGAAAAGAAGAACATAAAATAGGTGCATCTATCAAAATATCCAATTTAAATTCAACAGATAAAAAAAAAGAATTTTGAATCTACATTTACAGGCTATTGCCTCCAACATCTGCTAAAACCAATGACGAAGATAAGACCTCAAGTTCTGGTATTTGATAAAGAGCCTTGACTTTCAGAGGACAAGTGCTTGCCACTTTCTGAATCATTAAGTAGAAAATTAAGGGCTGTGTTCCTCCATCCTGGCAGAAGCATACCATATGATTTAGGTGATGAGTCACTGAACTGGAATTCCAATGATCAAATATTCACAATGAGATCCTTGAGAATGAGCTACAGACCAAGACCAAGAATTATCCACACAAGTTATCAGTTGAATAGTTTTGAATAATAAGCCCATATGAGAGCCTTTGCTTATACAATCTGTGAAGAAAAAAATATCAGTTGTGGAATAAATTATAAAATTAAAATTATGTATCTGTCTTCAAAACATATTTGCTACATAATAGTGAACTATAACCCTGACTGTAAAGGGACTAGCATTTGTATTTCCAAGTGCTAAGTTTTCACAATAGCCATGCACAGCAAGAATAAATGTCTGAATGGAAGTGATGGTGCAAGTTTGTTGTGGAACAAAAAATATATTGCTTCTTTGATCAAAGGTCAGGCCTAGAGTAGCAATGCAAACACACACAGTCTGGGCACAGATGAGAAGTACTTCATAAATCTAGCAGAAGTGAAAGCTGTCACTAGTTTCTTTTTATGAGCCTGTTTGATGAGAGTAGCCTGAGGTACCAATTAAAGGGAGTTACTTTATGACATTATTAGTGCAAAGTGTGTTCAAAGGTGAGCCTATTTGTCATGCCTGATTAGCACCAAGTATGGGAAAAATTAAAATGGTAACAAACCAAGTAAAATCTGTTTTTAAAAAGATCCAGTCAAATTGATTTGACTTTCACTTGTTCAAATACAAATTTGAGTTGCTCAGAGCTTTATTTTCTTTTGAGGACTTTTTGTAATTAGGATTCAGAATACAATTTCATATCAACCCACTAGTACCATGACAGACATTAATATTAAAGTGTAGCTAATTTTACTGAGTATTTGTGTGGGAGGTTTTGATTTACTGGACTTTCTAATCATGCTGTTATTTCTCATTCTAAACCACTTGACTGATTTTCTTACCAGCCCTTGACTGAAAAAAAAAAAAAAAGAGTACATAAACCAAAATTTTCAGCAATTATACTAAGTGGCAACTAGGCTTGCTAACTATATTTTGCACAAATCTCAAAATTTCCTTTAAAAATTCCAAGGCTCTTGACATCTCTCCTAGTGAGTCTAGAACCACATTTTTCATCCCAAAGTCAGGAAACCATATGAAACTTTGACACCAGAGCTTCTATAAAGGTAAACTTTTCCTAGACTATAATAGTCAGTGAGGCTTTCCCATTTCCCCACTTCCTTAACTAAAGAAGTTTTATTAACAATCCCCCAAAATTCCTGATTTAGAAACCTGAAATTGATCAAAAGTCACTGATTTCAATAATTTTCCCCTTTATTTATAGTCCATAAATCTTTCTTCACATCCCAGTGTGGAATCAAAGAAAAATTTACAATCAAACTTGATTATATTTTAGAAAGCTTATAGGGATAAGACATACCTGTTGATTTATATACTAATCCTCAATTATTAATAAGTGCAATCTAAAAATAATTGTGCTAAAACATCACCCATTAGTCATAAAATTTCTTACGGTGGCATCTGGGCTTTAAACTGTGAAATCAACTTCTCTTGCCCTCTGTCCTAAATAAGACCCAACAGAAGCCAAAAAAATGAGCATCAAACCTTCATGGTTATTTCCCTTCCTCTGCAATATTAAAAACAGCTTTTCATTTTATTGTGAGTCCTAAATACGTGCCTACATTATAGAATGCTGTAAGGTGAACAGCATTTCTGAGACAGTGACATTCTACGTGAAAAAACGTGCTTGGACCTAGGCCAATATTAAAACAGTGGTTGTATCTAATTCATGTTAATTAATCAGGAGGATGTAGATAGAGTATATGCATGCCATGTACCAAGAATCTACTCTCAACTGGTGCGCAATGCAGTCCCCTGCAGATGTGCAGACCAAGCACAAAACACACGCAACTGGCTGAGACCCCATTTATAGAGGGATCTCAACAAATTGATATTTGCTTGATAACATTTTGTGCCTGCCTGATACTTAGCATTGAAAAGTTTGCTTTCTATTTCTACATGCTTCTAAAAATTCAAAAGGTGTTTTCATTAAAACTACTACAAAAACAGACTCCTGCCACTGAATTGCATATGCAGCTCATGTTCTTTCACAGTTTCCAAGGGAAGAAATTATGGCATGATTCAAATTCAATTCTCGGCCAAGTTTTTTTCCCTAAAAAACTTCTGGACGTTAAATGTGCCCTTAAACATTCACTTTGGCTGCTCAAAACTAAACAAGTTGGGATCTCAGTGTAAGACAAGAGAATTCCATTCAACTGCATTAAAAAAAAAAAGAAGCCAAATAAACAGAACCCCAGACATCAAAAAGAAACACTTCTTTCTTGACAGAGAATGAATAAGCAATGTTTATTTTAGATTTAGCAAGTCTGACCACATTTCTTAAATGTATACCTATGGATTTTCATGGGAGCTTTTCCTAAGTGTCTGGAAGTCATTAGACAAGTAAACCTGCAGCAATTTCCTTCTTTCTTTCCTTACTCTTTCCTTGTCATGAATAAGCTGATCTGACTCTTTTAAAAGTAGGGTCATTTCTGATTTTTGTCCCTTGTTTATGTCTCTTCTTTACCTTATTTATAATATGTTCAGTACTATCCATTTGTCTTCAAGATTTCCAATGCAGAAGTTAACAACTTTTGCCTTTGTACTAAAAATATGGAAGTCAGAAGAAGTGCTGAGAAAAAAACACCCTTTTCAGCTTCAGCACATTAATCACAAGTGACTTTCGGCTCCAATGTGGGTGTGAGTCTTGAAGTACTTCTTATTCCAATAATAGGCACTTCTTATTCTAATAAGAAAGAAAAAATGAAATACAGAGAAAAGCTTGGAGGCCAGGTGAAGACAATGTACAGACAAGAAAAAATTAGTAAGGAATTGTGGGAGGCCTGTGAAATACCAACTTAATTAGGTTAGGGCATGAATGCAAGATTATGAAAAACAGGTAATTAAAGCATCTTGTAGAAAGTTATCTCTTCTAATAGAAAGGTCAACCAAAATGGCAATAAAGTAGTAGGAGGGAATCTCACCTAAGCAGTCTTATGACTTAATACCAACGGTAAAAAATTCTTTCTTTCCTACAAAGATTGGATTGTAACACTGAAAACTTTACAAACCGAGAGAAGGAGCAAAGTGATAGCAGCAGCAAAGTAATTTCTCATTTTCCTTCAAAGACTTCCTCTTATCATTGTTTATGGAAGATTGACTATTGACCAGCTACTTCACATCAAACTAAGGAAATTAATATTGCATTCTGGCCTGAAACTGTGGAATTTGTTGCCATTCTCATAGGAAGAAGCCAAGTTGGGGTCTGTCTTTGGCTATTACCAGTTCTGCCTTCAATGCTTGGCACTTCTGCTATACTATTACAGCATTTTACCCCATCACCAAGTCTCCAATACTCTGACACTAGCATTTTTGTCCCGTAACTCAAAAAGTGTCCTTTTGGTACAATACGTGGGTGTGTTGCACCACCACCAGAACATTATCCTTTACAAATCTTAGTATGTATCTTGGTATAGGAAAAATATTCTCCATTGGAAACATTTATTAAGAGAGAAAATAAGATCCAAAGAATGAAAAGCAGATTGAGATAGAAGTTCTTCCAGAAATACTGAAGTAGCTTGTTGAGAAAAAATAATTCAGAGTTCCAAGGAGATCAACAGCAACCAAAAGGGTTGGGATGTATTAAGCATGAAATGTTGGAATGAGGTTAGTCTTTTGGGGACTGGGCAGTATTTTGACCTTTCTGCCTAACCTAAATAAATACTCTTGTATTATTTCCTTGTCCAGAACACTTGTTGTTCTGTGCTACACAAACACAAGTCTTCTGTTCCAGGGTCAATTACCGGTAGAGCTGGAAGGGACTTTTCTCCCCCTTCTTTGTCTGCATTGAGGTCAGGACAGGTTAGAACCATCAGGCACCATTTACTGCTCAAGTCAGGGTATGGACAAGTGTGAAAGAGCACAAGCTGTGGTGAATGCTGAGCATCATTGCCCACATCAGTGTAACATTTCTTGATCAACACCAAGCATCACAACCAGCATTAAGGGTTTGTAGAGAAGGAATTATCACCGTTATCATCTGACTTACAGGACTACCCAGTACAGAATAATAGTGTGATCATTTGGAGGTATCTTGACTTACCAGTTCCCTAATATTGCTGATACATTTGGAACTGATGATATCCCAGTCACTCTTGTTACTTGCTCAACATATGCAGGAAGGCACCAGACAAACAAATATTGTAGTAGTGCTCCCACTGTGTTGTGGACTGGACACCTAGGAAAAAATGCAGAATTCTGAGTGCATCACTTGCAGATTTCCCAGCACACAAAGAAACTTGATTTCAAACTCAGTAACATTTTCTGTGTCTCAAAACCTGTGCACATTGCCACCCACATGCCAACATAGAGGAAGGACTAATGCAGACTGCATATTTTAAAAAAAATATTCTTCTGAAGTGTTATGTACAAGACACACTGAAGCAATAAGAATCATTATTCTCCTTCTTACACACTCTGCTTAACCACATAAAGGGACAATCAACTAAGCCAATGTCACTTAACTATAAAACATTTCACTGCCCTAGGGAGTCAGTCTACTCAAAAATAATTCCCAGACACCTAGCTCTCCATCCATGATCCCTTCATCTGTGTTTCTGCACTTCAAAAAGCCAAAACTTCTCTGATGATTTATCTTAAAATGCTAAATTGAAGCACTTGGGAAAGAGCTTAAGATAAAACTTCACAGTCTTATCTTGAAATTAAAAAAAAAAAGTTACCACCCAAAGCTTACCCCAGCAATGACTGCTGGCATTACAACACAGAAAAGAATGGACAGCTAATTTTGGACTTGCTGCTGTTATACTCCTTTCAGATATTTTCAGTTCTAGAAGACCTACCACTTTCTTATCAGTTGCAAAATATCACAAAATTCTTGCTTAATGCCTGTTAACATCCACCTTGAACTCTTTTATCATTTTTTTTCCCACCAGACTTTGTTTTCCACGTTTAGATTTACCAGTCTCAAAGACTGAGAGCACATCTTCATGGAGAAATCAAGATATATAAGACATGAAGGAAGCTCAAAATGGTCTGTGAACTTTCACTAGGGTTTTTTTGCTTGGTTTTTTGCGGTTTTTTAATCTAAAAGACTAGCTTCTGAATATATTCTAATCTTAGGGGATTATCCAACAGAATTTGACTAGGAAGCCCTTAATATCCTCTCTGCAATGTTGATAGTCAAGGTGACAGAAGTCTTGCTTAATTTATCGGGCAGTACTTGACCCTAGTCAACCTATTTATGACGTCTGTTGAACTACAATTCAAATTTAATTGTTCCCATTATATTGCAAACTCTGTTTGGATACTAAATAGAAGAGGACTATCACTCTCAGATAAAAGGATGTATTTAGAAAAAGAAGCAGTCTTATTGCAAAGAACATATAATATCTTCTGAAACCTACATAATTAAGTTAGAAAATATTTTCAGACCTTGAAGAATATACTTGGCAAGCTCATCTAACCTGGTGGAAGTACAGAATCTTTAGGAGAAATGAAGAACTATTTTACAATAAAATAATAGACCATCTTCTATCCTTTACAGCACAGGTTTATAGAGGAAAACACAGAAGTATCCCAGCTTTCCATTGCTACGTATGCCACTTTGCTGCTTAAAAACTGTGATATTGAATAATATTTTAACCAAAAATATATTCAAATGTTTTCAAACATATTCAGAAAATAACTCATTTTTTAGTACAGGACAATTTTTACACTGTCATAAATTGAAAGTTATCTGTATGGATTTAAATAAAAACAATAGTGAATGTAGCACAATGGAAGAGCCATTTAACCTGTGAATTGCAAGGTTATTTTTGTAGCTGTGTCCTGTCTAACTAGTACAGTACATGATTTATGGTCTCCAGCAGAGCTTCATCATCATTGTTCTCACCTTTATTTCCATCATAGTTAATTAAAGGGAAGGTCATTGTCACCTTATGTTTTAAACCTTCTTAACATAATATATCACCCTGGGTATGCTTTAATAAGAGGAACTGTGAAGGAATGCTGTTATAGGAAAAAAACTTTGGAGCATAATCTATCCTGTTAACAATTACAACTTAGATTTACACATAATGAAAGTTAATAAGCAGACAAAATGAACGCTACATCTTGATAATCATTCAAATCTTGATTAATTGTCTGTGTGATCTCATGGAATAAACAGTAGTATGCTTTTCTTGACTTCAGGCATATGTATTATGAGTGAGTTTCTAAAGCAAAGATCTTCCCTTGAAATAATTTTAGCATACAAAACGCTGTGCCAGTGGGAAAGAAAAAAAAGGAGACAAAAAAGCAAAGCACATATTTTAAATATTACCAAAGAAACCTCTTTTGATGTAAGATGTACAAAATAAACCACCTTTAAATTGAAGATTGGCTCAGACAGATTACAAAATATTCAGACAATGAAGACAATGGGACTTAATACAGTTTCTGTAGGTGTTAGCATTTTTAAAACCCCTAAGGGAAAAAATTCAAACTGACTTATAATTATCTCCTAAAGAAAACCAACTCTCTAAAACACACATAGATCTGGGGGGGAAGAGGGGGGGAAATAATTTAAATGTATATTTAAATCTTAACTCCAGAAGAGCTCAAAACATCTTCTGTGCTTAATCTATTCTAAACATTTGATACCTAGTATGCTGTTTATATAATTGGCCAAAATGTGGGCCAAACATACCTGGAAAATGGAGTTCCACAGCACTACTGTACTAGTTAGCTACAGATAGTCATAGAAAACTGAATGTGGACTTCATAGCTTCTCAAAGTTTTGTTCATTCTAGAAGACAAAACTGATTTTTATTATAGTATTAGTGGATTGTATTACAAGCCCTAAAAGATGTGATGCACAAAAGTACAGTCCTTGTCATTTGTATGTATAGTGCTTCCCATCCTCATGCTGTAAACACAGCAGACTTCAACTTGCCTTTATGGGCACAAGTTGCCTAGCTGGAGGCAAGTTTGCACCTCAGCCAGCTGGGCTGTCCAGGTAAATCATGGACCACAGAACCAATCTGTCTACTGATAGCTAAAATTTTGGGTCCAGCCACAAAATTCTTGTTTATCAGCTTACCTGGAACTGCCAATTTTTCTTCCTTACTATACAAACCAAAACCTTCTCCATCAGTACAGAAAGCAACTTGCCTATATGGGATCAAAACCATAAAGATCCAGGATCTCTGCACCATAGATGCAGTATTTCCAATGCTGCCTCCAGTATGCACCCCTGACATGCTAATATGCTTTTGGATGGTGGTTCTAAGATTTGAACAATGCCTCAGTGGTTTGAGGAGTCAGAGAACAAATTCATGGTTGACCTGAAGGAGACGTTTATATCAATCCCTTCCAATGACTTATTTGCAAACATCAGAAGAGGAGCAGCTAACAAACAGCCAGTTGGACAACCTGCCTTTGACACCAGCAATACTTTTGGAAGTACGTCTCTCCAGACCTCAGAAATAGGATATTAACTCTCTCTGGAGACAATATAAGTACATTATCTCCCTATTTGTCTTGACTTGTCTTCTGGCAGCATTATTGAAATCCCTAGATGTCTGAGATAGAGACCTGTGAGAAGTTCCATGGAAAAGTCACAGATCAGGTATAGACAGTATGAAGGAAAGGCGCCACACAGTCAGCACCATGCTGATAAAATTGCAGCACTTCAAGACAAGCATATTAGCATATTCATGCAACAACAAACTCCTTCATGCATGTGCAGTATGTTACTGTCTAACTGTGTGGGAGGGTGGGTTAAGTAATATACACTGTATTCAGTCACCACAGAAGTAGCCTTCATTCTCAATACTCTGATGCAAAATTCCTCTTAAACACCAACAAATCATTTTGACTAATAGCATAAATAATTTACTGCAACAATGCTGATTTTTACATCACACCCTGTGCTTATACATAACCAGCTTTTCAGGAACTCCAGATTCACCATTCTTCTTTCCATAGAGCAACCAAAAAGCAAAGCAGGGAAGTAAGCAGGGATGAATTCAGCTCTTATGATTCCCCATAACCTGTTATTTGACTTAGTCTACTGTGAAGCTCTCAGTCATATTAATTAGAGCAGTTCATTTTGCTTCAGGACAGAAGTATGCCACAAAGCCTAAAACCAATGTCAGTACTTTAAATATCCAACTAGAGAAATGCAACAAAGGAGACCTCTCACCATATACATTCATAAAAGGACGAACCCTGGCCACAAAACATAATCCATACTACACTTGAACTGCTGGAAACCTGAAAAAACAATCAGATGTTTTAGTTCATGTTCCAGGCTTTCCAATTGCATTTAATTCTTGTCTGTTACTGTACAAAATGTGATGTTTAGCTAAAGAATATCTTTTGCATAAACAATGAATTGTTTTTTGATACTGCTCTTAGCAGTCTTCAACATTTAGGTGAGTCAAAAAAAAAGAAAAAAAAATCATGGCCTTGATGTCAAAATATCGCAGAAAAAACCTGTATTTCTATTACACATTTGGCAAGTCTTCTTACCTCCCATTAAGGAAGGTGTGTGCAACTCACTGTGCCAGCTCTGACTGACATACAAAGATAAACCTGGCCTCTGCTTTAGAAGCTCCTGCTGACTAACATGTTGTATAGAACTTACAACTTCTTATCAAATCTGAACTAATTAACTAATTACTAGCTGCATGAAGCTTCTTGGCTCTTCATCTACACATCAAAGATCCATAATTAATACAACCTTCACAGTTCCTAATGGCTTTGCACCCCTCTTTGAGCAATATATTCCCTACTCCTGCATTTTCAGGGGTTCTCCATTACCCTCTTTTCCTCCCCACACTTGGCTTGGCACTAATGGAAAAGAAAGAAAAGATGACCTATATTTGCTTTGTGCAATGACCTGCACTGCTGTCCATTCCACAAAACCTGAGGAACTGGAGGTGTCAGGGAGTCAGATGAAGGGTCTTTCCAGGCACAGGGTCCTTTTCCAGGCTGCTACTTCTCTCTTCCAAGGCACCTGAAGCAGAGTCCAAAATCAAAGCTGTACAACGTGTCTACTCTGACAGACATCCTACCAGCTGAGAGAGACATTACATTAGCAAACACCTAGAGTCTGCCTCTGCAGGAGGGGCAGTCTTATGAGGAGCAGCTGTGGGAACTGGGGTTGTTTAGCCTGGAGAAAAGGAGGCTCAAGGGTGACATTGCTCTCTACAACCCTGAAAGGAGGGTGTAGCCAGGTTGGTGTCAGTCTCTTCTCATAGGTAACAAGTGACAGAATGAAAGGAAATAGACTTGGTTTTGGCAGGAGAGGTTTAGATTGGATAATAGGAAAAATTTCTTCATGGAAAGTGTTGTTCAAGCATTAAAAGAGGCTGCCCAGGGAAGCAGTGGAGTCTCAATTCCTGGGTGTGTTCAGAATATATGTGGATATAGCACTGAGAACACGGTTTAGTGGTGAGCATGATGACAATGGTGGTTGGACTTGATAATCCTAGAGGCGTTTTCCAGTCTTAAAGATCCCAGGATTCTACACAGACACATAAATCTTTGTCTTCGGCTCATCTGAATTTTGCCAACATGGATTTCTTCTCATGTGGCAAAAAAATATCAAGTCTCCTTCTGTTGAAGGTTGGATCTAGTTCTTTTCCTCAGGAATTTTTCTCCCATGGGTTGCTAGGACACAAATGACTGGGTACTTAAGAGAAACAAAGCACAAGGCTGTAGCCTTTCTCCTTGGCAGGGTGGGGCAAAATTGCCCCTCACGGAAGCAGAGCCTGGTAACGCGAGATTTGGAGAGACTGAAAAGCAAGGGCAGAGGGAGGTCACGCCCTCTTGCTCGGGACCCTCGGAGCTGGACGGTCAGAGCTGCTGTCTGCTGAACCCACGGCCCCTGAGAAGCCAGCGCGGAGCTGCCGGTCTGTCTGCTGTGAGTCTCTGCCCTCTGCCCCATCCGGAGCCGACCTGCCTGCCACCAGCCCGCTTTTCTCCGCTACATTGTAGCGGGGTTTTTCCCTGCACGTGGAGACCCCTTACCGTCCCAGCTCCCTGTGTCCCGGGATCCTGCTGTAGCACCAACACCAGCTGCCCCTCCCGAGGGTCTGTGGAGCAAGGGCTCTCCTCCATCCCTCCGTGCTTCGGGCAGCCGCCATTGCCGTGTGCTACCTGAGCTCACGCCGGAGCGCCCCCTGCAGGCACCGGGGAATCACCGCGCCCAGAGCGCCCCTGCAGCCACCGGGGAATCACCGCACCCAGAGCGCCCCTGCAGGCTGTGACTGGAACTGCACCAAAGGAAAAGGTGCCTGAAGCCGAGCAGGCTGCCACTGGGTTTCTGGTTCTGTTTGTTGGTTAACGTTATAGTTGTTGTTATTTGTTATCCTTGTTTTAGATAGTAGTAAAGAACTGTTATTCCTATTCCCATATCTTTGCCTGAGAGCCTCTTGATTTCAAATTTATAATAATTCGGAGGGAGAGGGGTTACAGTTTCCCATTCCAAGGGAGGCTCCTGCCTTCCTTAACAGACACCTGTCCTTCAAACCAGGACAGATTTTGGCGCCCAACGGTGGGGCACGAGGGCATCGAGGGGAAGAAGGATAACAGTTCTTGAGTAACGCAGTTTTTGTGTGCTGGATATAGGAACCTCATTAGGTTGCACCATGTGGTCTTGCTTATTCCGGTTCGTATGGCAAGTGGTCACAGCTGTTTCTCTCCCATTTGCAGCCCCATATCTAAACATGGGCCCTATAACTAAGGCTACAGTGGCTGTTATACAGTTTGTGTCATGGGTCAATAAGGTGAGGAATTCATGGATTTTCAACTTCCTCTGGAAGGCAGGCATGTGGATTCACAGCTACCACACACTAATGACATGTTTTCAGGGTTACTTTAATAATGGTACCTACTGCGAGGAAATGACACCAAAAGAAATGTTCTCACAACCCTTCACCCAGCTCTTTGGGCCTATCCCGCCAATCTTTGAGGGGTTCAAATCTTCTCTAGATGCTAATGATACCATACAGTGGCTGGCATTGCTGATAGTCCTACTCTATTTAGCATTCAGGGATAAAGGAGGTCTGACTTGGATAACCACTCTGACATCTACCCCAGACAATAGGGATGAGGCCCCAGAACCTGACATGGCCCCAAAGACTAGGCATGCTGCCACAGAAACTGACCTGGCCCTGGAAACTAGAGATGCTGCCACAGAACCTGACACGGCCCCAGAGACTAGAGATGTAGCCACAGAACCTGACACGGCCCCAGAGACTAGGGATGTAGCCACAGAACCTGACACGGCCCCAGAGACTAGGGATGTAGCCACAGAACCTGACACGGCCCCAGAAACTAGGGATGCTGCCACAGAACCTGACATGGCCCCAGAAACTAGGGACGTAGCCACAGAACCTGGCATGGCCCCAGAAACTAGGGACACCATCCCAGAACCTGACATTGCCCCAGACACTAGGGATGTTGCTACAGAGTCTGACCCGGTCCCACAACCCACCTCAGAAACAACCCACCCGGATTGGGTGGGAGTCCTGGTGAAAGAGATACGCGAGATGGGCCAGTGCTGAAGGAATACACTTGCCCAGCTGGTGGGAAACCCTTCCCGTACCCCAAAGAGGGAGAGTCTAATGAGGCAGCAGAGGAACCCAGGGACGCTATCACCGCTCAGGCTCCAGTCAGATCAGAGGGGCAGCCACAGCCAGTAGCAGTTGCCCCTGTGGAAAAGAGGAAGACTAAGGTCAAACCAGAGCAGCCAGTGAGTAATGATGGGGAAGCAGGGCCCTCTCAACCAGTAGGGAGGCCAAGGATTGAAATCACTACTGAGTCCCTGGGGTATGACAGTCTCCGTAATCTACGAAAAGACATTGTGCGACGGGGTCGTGAGCCTTTTACAACCTGGTTACTTCGGGTCTGGGACCTTATGGGTATGGGCGTGCAGCTGGATAGTATTGAGGCAAGGCAGCTGGGACCCTTGTCCCAGGACTCAGGGGTTGATCAGGTATTCGGAAGAGATGACGGGCCTCTGTCTCTCTGGGAACGGCTTTTAATAAGTGTAAGAGAGAGGTTTGTCAACAGGGAGAGAATGCAGGAATATCATCATAGAAGACCATGGAAGACCCTTGAGGAGGGAATCCAACAGCTGAGGGAGGTGGCAGTATTGGAGGTACTCTTTGGGAGGGATGGACAACATGATAACGACCCCGACAAGGTCAAGTGTACAGGGCAAATGTTGTAGAATCTGGCAAAGCTAGGGCCCTCCCAATACACCATCTTCATTGCAACAATTAATGCTGATGACAACCGAGAGACAGTGGGCTCCATAGCCACCAAACTCAGGAATTATGATAGTATGATCAGTGGCCCAATGCAGGCTCAGGTCTCTGCTGTGGTCAAAGACCTCAGAGAGGAGATGATGAGGGAGGTGAGGGAGGAGATGAGGTTGATGAGTGCGGCACCAGTGCGAGTCACAAGCCCCAAAGTCAGAGCCCAGCGCCCCCCAGCCAGGGAGAGAGGGTACACCCCACGATCTGAGCTGTGGTTCTTCCTGTGTGATCACAGAGAAGACATGAGGAAGTGGGATAGGAAACCCACTGCTGCCCTGGCAGCACGGGTACAGCAACTCAAGGAGGGAAATACTAACCGAGGCGGGGGGTCTACTAAAGTGAAGGTAGCCTCAGCCTCCCGTGACCGAGATGCCAGATATTACAGAAGAGAGGACGATCTCTTAGATCCCCTCGAGGGGACCTCTACCATGTACGCCCAAGAAAGAAATGACAACCAGAGCTAGAGGGGCCCTGCCTCTAGCCAGAAAGAGGCACGGGAAAACCGGGTCTTTTGGACAGTGTGGATCCGATGGCCTGGCACATCAGAGCCACAAAAATATGAAGCGTTAGTTGATACTGGTGCGCAGTGTACCTTAATTCCATCGAGACATGTGGGGGCAGAACCTGTTTCTATTGCCGGGGTGACAGGGGGATCACAGCAATTAACTTTGTTGGAAGCCGAGGTGAGCCTGACCGGGAAGGAGTGGCAGAAACACCCCATTGTGACTGGTCCAGAGGCCCCATGTATTCTGGGCATAGACTTCCTCCGGAATGGCTATTACAAAGACCCAAAGGGACTCAGGTGGGCTTTCGGAATAGCGGCTGTAGAGGCAGAGGGCATCAGGCAACTGAACACCTTGCCTGGACTATCGGAAAATCCAAATGTGGTGGGACTCCTGAGAGTAAAAGAGCAACCAGTGCCAATTGCCACCTCGACAGTGCACCGCCGGCAGTACCGGACGAATCGAGACGCCGTGATCCCCATCCACAAGATGATCCGCGACCTGGAAAGCCAAGGAGTGGTCAGTAAAGCCCACTCACCCTTCAACAGCCCCATCTGGCCTGTGCACAAGTCTGACGGGGAATGGAGATTGACTGTGGACTATCGTGGCTTGAATGAAGTGACTCCACCATTGAGTGCTGCCGTGCCAGACATGCTGGAGCTCCAGTACGAGCTGGAGTCCAAGGCAGCAAAATGGTATGCCACCATTGACATCGCCAATGCGTTCTTCTCCATCCCTCTGGCAGCGGAGTGCAGGCCTCAGTTCGCCTTCACCTGGAGGGGTGTGCAATATACCTGGAATCGGCTACCCCAGGGGTGGAGGCACAGCCCCACGATCTGCCATAGACTGATCCAGGCTGCACTGGAAAAGGGTGAGGCTCCAGAGCATCTCCAATACATCGATGACATCATTGTGTGGGGGAACACGGCAGCAGAAGTATTTGAGAAAGGAGAGAAGATCATCATGATCCTCCTGGAAGCCGGTTTTGCCATCAAGAAAAGCAAAGTCAAGGGACCTGCTCGAGAGATCCAGTTCTTGGGGGTAAAATGGCAAGATGGACGGCGCCAGATTCCCACGGAGGTCATCAATAAGATCACTGCGATGTCTCCTCCAACTAACAAAAAGGAAACTCAAGCTTTCCTAGGGGCCATAGGTTTTTGGAGGATGCACATTCCAGAGTACAGCCAGATTGTGAGCCCTCTCTACCTGGTCACCCGCAAGAAGAACGATTTTCACTGGGGCCCTGAACAGCAACAAGCGTTTGCCCAGATCAAGCAGGAGATCGCTCATGCGGTAGCGCTTGGCCCAGTAAGGACGGGACCAGAGGTGAGGAATGTGCTTTACTCTGCAGCCGGGAACAAGGGCTTGTCCTGGAGCCTTTGGCAGAAGGTGCCTGGAGAGACTCGAGGCCGACCGCTGGGATTCTGGAGCCGGAGTTACAGAGGGTCCGAAGCCAACTACACCCCCACAGAGAAGGAAATCTTGGCCGCCTATGAAGGAGTTCAAGCCGCCTCCGAGGTAATTGGCACTGAAGCACAACTCCTCCTGGCACCTCGACTACCAGTGCTGGGGTGGATGTTCAAAGGAAAAGCTCCCTCTACCCACCACGCCACCGATGCCACATGGAGTAAGTGGATCGCACTTATCACACAGCGCGCCCGCATTGGAAATCCGAACCGCCCAGGGATCCTAGAAATAATTACGAACTGGCCAGAAGGTGAGAGTTTTGGTCTCACTGATGAAGAAGAGCAAGAACAAGTGACCCAAGCTGAGGAGGCTCCACCATATAATCAACTGCTAGATGAAGAAAAGTGCTACGCCCTTTTCACTGATAGTTCCTGTCGCATCATAGGAATGAACCGGAAGTGGAAAGCAGCTGTGTGGAGCCCCACACGACAAGTTGCAGAAGCCACTGAAGGAGAAGGTGGGTCGAGCCAATTTGCTGAACTCAAAGCTGTTCAGCTGGCCCTGGACATTGCTGAGAGAGAGAAGTGGCCAAAGCTCTATCTCTACACTGATTCGTGGATGGTAGCCAATGCTCTATGGGGTTGGCTGGAAAGGTGGAAAAAGGCCAACTGGCAGCGTAGAAGAAAGCCAATCTGGGCAGCTGATGAATGGAAAGACATTGCCACTCGGGTAGAGAAGCTACCCGTAAAAGTCCGCCATGTAGACGCCCATGTCCCTAAGAGCCGAGCTAACGAAGAACACCAGAACAACAAGCAGGTAGATCACGCCGCAAAGATTGAGGTGGCACAGATAGATTTAGACTGGCAACACAAAGGGGAGCTGTTCCTAGCCCGATGGGCCCATGATGCCTCAGGCCACCAGGGCAGAGATGCCACCTATAAGTGGGCACGAGACCGAGGGGTGGACCTAACCATGGACAGTATCTCCCAGGTGATCCATGATTGTGAGACGTGCGCCGCGATCAAACAAGCCAAGCGAGTAAAGCCTCTATGGTATGGTGGACGGTGGTCCAAATACAAGTATGGAGAGGCTTGGCAGATTGATTACATCACACTGCCCCAGACCCGCCAAGGCAAGCGCTACGTTCTCACAATGGTGGAAGCCACCACAAGATGGCTGGAGACCTACCCTGTGCCTCATGCCACTGCCCGGAACACCATCCTGAGCCTCGAAAAACAGGTTCTTTAGAGACATGGTACCCCTGAGAGAATTGAATCCGACAATGGGACTCACTTCAAAAATAGCCTTATAAACACCTGGGCTAGGGAATATGGCATCGAGTAGGTGTACCATATCCCTTATCATGCACCAGCAGCTGGGAAAGTTGAACGGTACAATAGCCTGCTCAAAACCACCTTGAAAGCACTGGGTGGGGGGACGTTCAAGAACTGGGAGACTAATTTAGCAAAGGCCACATAGTTAGTGAACACCCGAGGTTCCTCCAGCCGGGCCGGGCCTGCCCACTCTGACCCCTTGCGAACAACAGATGGAGATAAAGTTCCAGTAGTACACATGAGAGGTATGCTGGGAAAGACTGTTTGGGTAAACTCTGCCTCAAGTAAAGACAATCCCATCCGGGGGGTTGTCTTTGCTCAGGGACCGGGCTGCACCTGGTGGGTGATGCAAAGGGATAGAGAGACCCGATGCATACCTCAAGGAGATCTTGTTTTAGGATGAACTACTTATGACACTGCGCTTGTATCTGTATCTGCATGTATGTATATACCTCGAAAGTTTAAATTTGATGTAAGGTGTGTGCATAGGAAAAAAATTCGGGGTGGAGAATGTTGAAGGTTGGATCTAGTTCTTTTCCTCAGGAATTTTTCTCCCATGGGTTGCTAGGACACAAATGACTGGGTACTTAAGAGAAACAAAGCACAAGGCTGTAGCCTTTCTCCGTGGCAGAGTGGGGCAAAATTGCCCCTCACGAAGCAGAGCCTGGTAACGCGAGATTTGGAGAGACTGAAAAGCAAGGGCAGAGGGAGGTCACGCCCTCTTGCTCGGGACCCTCGGAGCTGGACGGTCAGAGCTGCTGTCTGCTGAACCCACGGCCCCTGAGAAGCCAGCGCGGAGCTGCCCGTCTGTCTGCTGTGAGTCTCTGCCCTCTGCCCCATCCGGAGCCGACCTGCCTGCCACCAGCCCGCTTTTCTCCGCTACATTGTAGCGGGGTTTTTTCCCTGCACGTGGAGACCCCTTACCGTCCCAGCTCCCTGTGTCCCGGGATCCTGCTGTGGCACCGACACCAGCTGCCCCTCCCGAGGGTCTGTAGAGCAAGGGCTCTCCTCCATCCCTCCGTGCTTCGGGCAGCCGCCATTCGCCGTGTGCTACCTGAGCTCACGCCGGAGCGCCCCCTGCAGCCACCGGGGAATCACCGCACCCAGAGCGCCCCTGCAGGCACCGGGGAATCACCGCACCCAGAGCGCCCCTGCAGGCTGTGACTGGAACTGCACCAAAGGGAAAGGTGCCTGAAGCCGAGCAGGCTGCCACTGGGTTTCTTGTTCTGTTTGTTGGTTAACGTTATAGTTGTTGTTATTTGTTATCCTTTGTTTTAGATAGTAGTAAAGAACTGTTATTCCTATTCCCATATCTTTGCCTGAGAGCCTTTATAATAATTCGGAGGGAGAGGGGTTACAGTTTCCCATTCCAAGGGAGGCTCCTGCCTTCCTTAACAGACACCTGTCCTTCAAACCAGGACACCTTCATAAGCAACTTTGAACAAGTTTACAGGGTTCACTGCCTACGCACTTGACAAAATTTTAGTACCTCTACTAATCTGCAACATCCAATCAACTCTGACACAGATTATCCAGTAACAGCTCCAGCTCATCTTCACAATGACTCTTGCATGGTTTCTCAACACAAAATATGTAAATGAGAGAGATGTCTGAAAAATGAGCCCTTGGGCCCTTATACTGCAACTGTCCTGCACTCAGGTGAGCAATCCCTTCAGTATTATCACCTCTCTTCTGACACCTGACAATGATTCCAGCTACATTAGGAGACTCCTTAGAAAGGAACAAGCAATTGAGAATGTAGTAATACTGGAGTTCGAGCCTTTAGAAGCAGCAGTGGGACAGATAAGAGGAGGTTTTCCTGATATCTCTTCCAAATTCCATGGCACCATCTGAACCTCCTTTGCCTTCTTCAGAGATTAAACAACAACAACTAAATATCAGCTATTTTAAGGAAGACCTTCTGTCCAGGTGGTCATCAGCAGCAAGAATGGGATAAAATACAAACTGTGAGAAAGGTGAGTCCTAATGTGTCCTAATTTATAGTGGAGAAAAGCATGAGCTTTTTGGCCTCAGGGACTTGGAGTCTTTACTTGACACTGGTATTTAAAGTGACAGATGATTACCCAGAGATGGAAATAATGTGACATTAAAATATTCCCCAAGAAATACAACATTTGATACCCTAGCTCAAGAAACCTACTCCAAAATAATAATAATAATAATGATAATAATAATAAAAAAATAATTCAGGCTGGCTTGGGGGGCAGCATGGAAAGTCTGGTTAAGTAAAGCTAGTGAAATTACTCTGTGTCTAAGAGCAAGATCTGTTCTTAATGCCTAACAAAGCCATTTAAGGGTTGGGTAGAAATCAGTAATGAGACTCACATGGGAAGCACAGTGAATGAACTTTACTTACTGACATGCCTACACATCCCTGCTATGAAAGATCTCATGATCAATACTGTATCAGCAGCTGTATATCAGTCTACAGAGACCAAATCTCACACTATAAATACCAATACTTTCTCAATTAATAACCAAAAAAAGCACACACAACTCACTGATGACTTTCATAGATTGCAAACAAAGCTTTTCACCCCTAAAAATTATTGGTTTTTTCTTCCCCCACCCTCTCATCCTCAAAGCACATCTTTTTCTATTTACTCTCAGGACTTAGGAAATTCATACTGTTTGAAAGTACAGCCAGAGAGTTCTTCAACACAGACAAAATATCACCTGTCAAAAAGCCCCCACATTTTCTATATTTTTATGGTTTAAAAGATGACAACAATGCCACCTATTAATAGTCTGAAGCTGTATTTACATGATTCTTTAATTTAACCTGATTGTTAGGGTACAGAAGTCTAGCTGGTCTCACAGTTGCCCGCCAGTTTAGTGTGCCCCTCTCCAGTGTTACTGATTTGCTGAAGACAAAAAGTTAAAAATTGGGAAACAAGTTCAGTTCTCAGCATTACACAATGGGGTTCGAGAACACCTAGCAATAAAAAATATATACATTTCAAGCTCTGTTTACTATTTATATCTTTATAAATCATGTATAGCATCCTGCTCTATTCATATTTTTACAGCATAAATTACGTAGGTGACAAGTTGTGACAGTCATACAAAATCTGATTTTATGACATTTTTCCACTTGCTGTCTTTGGTATTAAAAAAATCAGGTTAATGTCATTCTGCTTCATATTTATAGTTCTTATAGAATGACATGGAAAAATTTCAGAGTAGGTTAGTCACATTGATATGCATTTGTTTTCCTACATAAGTGAGACTGCGTACATATAAAATCAGTAAATTTACTGTAATCCGTGTCTCAGCAAGCCAGTACTATTGATACTAATTCATACAAAAAACTTGTATACTAAGAAATGTCTATAAATATTCTCTTTGGGATTTCTAAATCCATCTGCCTCTTTAAAAACTATTGCTGTTTCTCTAGTGACTCTGAAGAGAAAACACACTGAAAATATAATGGCTTATTTCTCCTCCCCTCAAAGCAATCATCATTGTGACTTACTTCAGTGAGAGTAGGACTACATAAAATCTAAGTAGATGTAATTTTAAAATCAAGACTAATTAGTTAACATTTTTCTCTGACTTCCCAAACAAAATCCATCCTCCTGAAAAAAAAAACGAAACTCCAGCAAACAACATTAGTTGCCTCATATACTAGAAAACATACAATATTTCTTGTGCTGTCAAAACCTCCATAATAGCAAATACAGCACACACTAAAGAAACACTGAGTTTTATTACTTACAATACGGCCAGAAACACACCCTGTAGATTCCTCAAATGATGGCATGAAGTTACAGAGAAAGCGATGATGTAGTTGGCTGGCAAACCTGAACAGCTTTCTTGTTCTCAGAACAAAATTGGAAAGAAAAGTATTTAAGGGTCTATCAGAGTTAGCTAAACAAAAGACAAGAACTCCTGAGAAAAAATAAATACCATTAGATTTGCTTTTCACACTGCACTGGTTTAGCACAGATGGTGATTGACCAAAATTTCAGATATTACACACTAGGATGTCCCTGAACATCCTAAAAAGGAAATATGCAATCACTTTTTGTAACTTTTTTGCTTTTCAAAAATTATTATTGTTATTATTTTGTTTGGCTGATTTGAGGCTTGTTTTCTTCTGGCTTACTTTTAGGAGGATTTATGAAAATTAAGAGGGTTCGCTTGTTTGTTTGCTTTTCCAGTTATTAAAATTGCCAGTCTACAATGCACATTACTCCGCATAATGCATGATATTCCCTGTCTGGAAAGCAATTCCTGTTCCTTTTGCCCTGTGAAAAGAAACAAAAGTTCAGGATTCTGTGCTAGCAGGGTTTTAAGACTGATTGTCCAAAATAGGGTGGGTGAGAGTAACCCAGGACATAGACCTCCAAATGATCTGTAACATGAGGCAAAAAAGAAACAAATAAACCCTTCTCACTGGTGAAAGGTTATAGAACCATTTCAAAATTCAAATATTGGTCAGATCTCTTTTTTTTATATTTAGCTCACTAAATATAGTACACTTTTCTTGAGGTTGTTGGAATTTTTTTTTTAAACTGTAAGTAGTTCCTAAAAAATAACTTAATATTTTGATAAACCTGAAATACTGCCCAGCACTGCAGTAGCATTTTTATCTTTATATCAATACATGGTTTAAACTCATCTGCGCACATCTTTTCCATTTCAGTTTTTGTCATAAAGCCATGAGGCTGTTTTTGAGGCCACTGAAATATTTCTTAAGTACCTGCATGAAGGCAAAGCTTTCATGCTGCTTAACAAATGCTACTAACCTCTTACGAAACAAATGATTTATTTTGTTGTAAAAATTGCAAGGTCTTTCTGCATCTCTCATTTTCTTCTGCCAAAGAGCACTCTAATAGCATGCTCTAAGCTCTAAGGGAGCTTTCAAAGGCACAGGCAAACATGCAAAAACTACTCCAATGATGGGAGGCCAAAAGATAAGATCTCTTACAAATCTGTGCTGCTTTACTGTAGGCTTTTCAATATGCCTTAGCAAAGAGGTATAATCTTAATCTTTCAACAGGTTATTTCTGCCCTTTAATTTTAGCCAATGGTATTCCAGCCCTCCCAGCATGTTTTCCTGAGAATATGCTGGAACAAATCTAACAGCACACACCACTGTGTTTATTAGAAGACAGTCCCTGTTGAGTAAGTACGTACCTGGGAAGAAATGCATTAAGCAAATGCAAACGAAACTAGTAATGACTATGCAACACGTTAATCAGAAAGAACTACAATCAATATCTCATGTTAATTCTGTCTCAGAGGAGCACCTTCTTGTATGACTACCATATGCTTTTATCCTTTAAAAATGTCGACTCTCTCTAGTGCCTATTAGAAGGATTTCTCTCAGGCATTGTGATCATGTTTCAAACCACTTATACTCTTGGACAGCCAAGGGACTGCATTTGCTCTATCAGAAACCTAATGCTGAATACTCAATACTTCAATGTGTCAAATTTATGTGTGAGCATGAATTAAAAAGCACCAGGCAGTAAACTAGCAAAACTTCAAGGAAAACACTCAGCACTGCTCAAATATAATACATGTATCTCTGTCAAGTTGCCGTCTTTCATTGGTTCAACGCCACATTACGTGTCTCAAAATCCACAACATACTGCATTGGCTCTATAAATATTTCATCTTAGTGATCTTTAAATAAGACTTAAGTAAAAATTAGAAATTTATATTTCAATTATGTCAGCTTAGAAAATGGAATTTGAACAACACTGACTTTTTTTTTCAACTTGAAATCTGTTAGGAATTTATATTCTATTTCCAGAAGGAAGATAAGAAAAAGAATACAACAGAACCTCCATAATTAAAACTGTTATATTTTGAGATGCATAACCAAGTCCAAGCATTACGTATGTGGATACTCCCCCCAAATTCTTGCTGTGTTACACACACATCATGCACAGTGTTTCCTAGAGTTTTTTTCCTTTCTCTTCGTTGAGCACTACATAGTTTCCTATCCCAAGCACAAAAGGAAAGATTCAAACAAAATTTTCTTCCTCTCTTTACTGTGCAACCACTTCACTCATGTCCCCCTTAATGCTGTTCATAGACACTGACCTTTCAGGCCTGGGGTGCAACTTCTGGCAGAAAGGAATACACATGGCAGAAAGGGCCTCTCTCCCACTCCACATGGAGGGCATGAAATTCAGTCAGCAAGATTTTTGTCTGCCAGGCGAGGCTTTCACACAGCATGTCCATAGTTGAATGACAGACACAAAAGGACTTGAAAAGTGCTATGCTCTTAAGATAGATGTCATGGCTGACAGTTATGGTATGGAGCTGTCAGCTGGGAGCAAAATTACATTCACTGCCTAAATATTATTCTCTCTCCACCCCAGGGCTGGTACCGCCCAACTTTCAAATAACTGCAGGCCAAGATTTGGTGCTTAAGGAACGATTCATGAAAATCCATATCTTCAGATAATTCATTCCTTTCCATAGATAACCTCTTCAAGTTTTGTGAGCTGTAGGCTAAAATTACAAGTTTGGAGCATGCTTTGTCAAGCTTGTGCTGATCAAGGGAGCTGACAACATAATTGTTTTATCAAGATGAGTATCTATTTGATGTTCTTTTAAGATTCTGCCCAGCTGGACTGCTAAGCAGAAATTTATGAGGTTTTAGAACAGATGTAACCAGGTTTAGAGCTATGGGGATCCTTTTCTTCCTCCAGATGTACGTGTACTCATGTACAAGAGTTTCATGTTTAGTTTCATCTTTCTCTCTCCTTCTTCCCCCTCCCGCCCCCGCTTACTTATTTCTTGTGCTGATAATGCCATGGACATTTTAATTAATCCACAAAATGCCTAAAATAATTTAATATGTCTTCAGCAGTGAGGGAATAAAAAAAAATAATAGTACTTTAAAGTACTTTCAGGCCTACTATATTTTGCTTCAGACCATAGTGATCCCCTAAAGGTGCTAAGTTGCATAATCTTATTATCTACCAGTATGCAGAATGCATGAAAGGAAAGTAGTAATTTATGTTCCTAAAACTAAATACTGACTATTTTAACAAGTATTAGGTAAAGTGTATTCTACTGTATGGCAATATTCTGAAGTCCAGAAGAGCAATTTATGATGCACAAAGAATTGTGCAACTCAATGCTATACTTTTAATAAAGATATCTGAATAATTTTTTCAATCTAATGACTGCAGTCAGCCCAGATGCAGAGGAAGTTAAAATCACATTGTCATTAATTTTTTATATATGAATTTAAAATACTTTACCAAGAGAATCCCTTGGAGGAACATTTAAAATAATTGCATGCCTTCATTAGTTAGTAGCAATTCAGAATGATCGTTCTCTAGTATAGGCTCTGAAAGAACTTTTATGAAGTTAGGATGAAAGCTTTAAATTCATCACATGTACAACATTCACTGAAGTTTAATGCGATTAAAGGAAATTATTTAAAGTTATATAAATAATCCAGTATTATATATATTTATCTTCTGCATGGTTCTCTTCCAGAGAAACAGAAGACGATCACGGTTGGAAGATCTGTAGGATGGGTTTAATGATTGAGCTTTGATTGTGTCATCTTTGTCTGAGATACAAAGGATTAGTCTTTTACAAGCTAATCTACCATCCAGCAATCAAGGGGTGATACCTACATAAAGAAATCTCTCAGTGTAAGATACACTCCATACGAAATTCCAGTTTATCAAGGTAGACTTCCAGTTAACTAAATAAAAGTGTATTCTGTGATAATACGAATCCTAATAATACTGGTAGTACTAAATAATAATAATAATAATAATAATTTTAAAATATTAAAGTAATTATTTCCTTATTTAAAGAAATTCACTCAAAGTATCTGCATTCAAATATTGACACATTAATTCTTGAACTCTTGCATTCCTTCCCCACAATTTTTTCCAGAAATAAGCGATAATTGACTCTGGACATTGTTGAAGTACTGGACTAACTGAATTATTGTGTGACTCTGGGCACTGTTGAAGTATGTTGTAATCTTTTATATCTGGTGGAATAAATTTTATGGTACTTAGCTCTAGAGTTCTTTCTAAAGTTTTTAACACTAGAAGAAACACATCAGGGAGTTAACTGTTACTAGGTTCTGAAGATTTACAATCTGAGAAATAGTAATTTTGGAAGAAAAATAAAATTATCCTATATCTGAGACCAAATCCTGGAGAGAGGTTCTAATCCTGATTTAACAGTACTTTACATCTTGAAAGATACCATCACGAAATATTGATGGTATCCAAACTGAAACCAGGAAAGGTGCTCTTCCAACGCAGGAAGCAATGGCTATCAAAGATGCAGGGATGTAGTCAGATGAAACATTTCAAATCACAAGGTAAGCAACAAGTTCTGTGTCCACAAAAATCAAAGGAGACTTCAATCTTTTTTTTTTTTAATCTGATTTTTCCTTGTTAGCGTGTTTTTTCTTCATTTTTTAAGAGCAATAACAAATAATTTACCTCGTTACCTCTGCTGCAGTTTTTCTTTATCTCAATTAAATTCCTGATTTCCTTCTGTCTTATGTTTTCTCACCCAAGACTCTGCTGCTTCAGGTGCTTGAGTCTTCCAGAAATGCCTCTTCTCATTACTGGAGAATCTTTTTAGTTGACAAAAGAGGATTTTACAGCCCAAAACCTCCACATATGAGAACCAGAATTCTATATTCCCTGAGCTCTCGTGAATAAGAGATCTTCATCTGTGTGCTGAAGGGTAAAGACAACTGTAATGCAAAAATTTACAATGTGAATAATTACTCCCTCATCTCTTACTAAAAATAGATTTTGCTCTGGTTTTGAAAAGAAGGAAAAAAAAATTATTTAATAAAATTTTGTACTTATATGTGGAGGTTTCCATTTCAAAACTTCTTTCTTTTTTTATATTCTTTTAAATAAAATGTCAAGTCAGTATATTATCTGGAAAAAAAAATTTTAAAAAATTGGTTGAACTTTGCCTTATTTTCAAACACACTTTTACAGTGATTTTAGTAGAAATGCATGATGCATTAGCCAGAGCAGAATACAGTCCCTTGAAAATGTCTCCTGTTCCACCATGATAATTTAATTCTAATAAAAGACAAAACTGTTGTATGCATCTATATTCAAACACAAGATAAAATGCATATTTGGACATTCAGCTTTGTTCTTTGACTCCTGTGCAAACCTCTTATTTATTTTTTGTGTGTAAATCTTTATGCATGAAAGGAATGTATTGATTTTTTTTTTCTGAGAGCTTAAATCTGATTTCAGAATTAGCCCGAATCAAATATTCTCTTTTGACATTTAAATTTCTATCAGTAAATGTTTTAGAAGAAAACCTAAGTACAGAAATCTTACTCACACACACTGCTTTCTCTCTAGCACTAGTATAAATCAAAACAAAACAAAAAAGATTAGATGGCAATACAAAAAAGGCAGGATTTCTATAAGACCCCATCTTGCAGCTATAAATGGAAAAACATATGAACGTCTTCAATAGAGCTGAAGTTTAATATTACTATCCAAATTCCATTTTATCCCACTGTCACCGCCACCAAAGGAGGAGTTTTATGTTGGAGATAATATGATACTGCAGTATAAGCCCTCCTCAGATTTCAAACAGGTCAACTTGTCAAAGCTTTTTAAGGGAGCCAATTACATTAATTTTCCACAGCAGAGAAATACATATTTCATTTCCATCTCCCACTAGAGATGGGGCCCAGGGATTCTGTTTCGAAAGGCTCTTATCACTAAGTAACATTCGTACCCCCAAAGGAACCTTTGGCAGTCACTGGTCCATTGATATAATTGAGCAAGGTATGAGCTGTCTGACACTGCCATGGCATTGCTCAATAGCACTGTGCACTAAGCACTCGGAACAATGAAGCTTCAGCAGACGGCCGCATTGTCAATAAATTTCAATTACACTAATTGCCAAGAGTTCAATGAGTGCACTTTCAAAGGGGAGGGGGAAGGACGGATAGAAGATTAAAAAAGAGCCTGTGTCTACCAGAGCTAAAGAATAGGATGCAATAAATAAACTGCAGCTTCTAATGGGGGCATTAATGTATTTTTTTTAACATGGCTTAACAAGATTTTACAAGCTGTACCAGTTTCAGGGATCCTGTTTTACATTTCTTTCTTACTGTCTCCAAACAACCTATACAGAGACTCAATTATGTGGCATTATCTTTCAGAGAAGAATAATTTTCTTAGGTTTTTATGTTGTTTGTGTTCTGCTCAGGATGGATAATGCATTTGAAAGCAGAATGCTACAATGTCAATTCCATGAGCAAATGAGGCTGCTCAGAGAACAATCATATAGCAACCAAACGCACCACCTTACTGCAGTGATACACTCACATATTCTAAATTAATTAGGAATACTTACATATACACATGTGTATTCACTCCACTTACTATTAATATTAGGCTCACAGCAATGTACACAGTATAGATATAAGCAATTGATACACTTACCTTTTCAATACAGATTATTTACTGCAGTGCATGAGCTTGGATAAAAATATTTTGTCTATTCTGAGTTAAATCTGGGGACATTTTGTTTGGCTTATAGCGGCCAGGACCCCGAACAAAGTATTTCCTGATATATGTAGTTCTGGTTTGGTTTTTAATACAGCTTTCTGTGCAAAAGGGGCTCAAAGGAAAAGGTATTTTGCTTAATATTTTTCCAAAACTCTATAGAAATTCTAAGTGAGTAAGTTAAATGCTTAAATTAGTAACTAGAAGATGAAAAGCCTTAGAATGAAAACTTAGAGAACTGTTAACAGTTCCTGCTTCTGTAAGAGATGTATGTATAAATGGACTGAAAAACTGCTTATCCAATATCCAAAAGGAACTTAAGGAGGTCTACAGCTCAGTCTTCTGCTCAAAGCAGGGCCAGCTCTGAGGTCCAAACAGGTTACTCAGGACATTATACAATTGAATTTTGGAAATGCTGAGGATAGAGTTTGTCCATCCTCCCTAAGCAACCTGTTCCAATGCTTGATTGAACTCACGAGGAAAAAGATTGTCCTTCCACGTGTTTTTACTCTCTCATGTTTCAGCTTGGGCTTGTTGCCTCTTGTCTTCCCACCATGCTTCCCATTGATCTTCCAATGAAATTCCTTGTTCTACACACTGTTTAATGGCATAGACAGAGTGCAACTGTTCTAACAAACACACAACCCAAACAGGTAATTCATATTACCACAGCTAAGTATGGAAATATCAAGAAAAATATTTGAAAATGGGCCTCCTCTGGGCCATTCTATGGGCTCTACTGGCATTCAAAAAAATCTCTCAGCTTAAAACAGCCATACATAAAACTACAGAAGGTTTTACTGCAGGCCAAATTTGAAATCTCAAAGAACTCTGCAGAAGAGAATGACAGCTAAAAAATCAGTCCAGGAAACAAAACAGAGTTGCAGTATAAAATTTTTTTCAAGACTTGTTTCTTTAATAAGACTTAATAAAGTCTGATAAAATTAGTTTGACAAAATTAGGTCTTCAGCATCTCAGCACACCACAGAGAAGGTTGACAATAATGACTAAAACTGTAATGGGCTCAATAAGACACCAGAAGAATTTATAGCACACTAGCTCAAGGCACAACATTCAGAAACAGTCACTTACCTACAGAGGAGATTTTTAACAATTTAGTTGAGAAACATGAGCAGAAAACCTCGGTTTTCTGGGTAAAAGGAACAAATACTTTCTAGCAAAAGAGAAGGAAATGGTGAAACAAGTCTAAGACTCAATTGCCTCCTCTGCTTCATTATGTTTATGAGTCGATAGACATCTAAAGTTTAACCCCTTTTTTACACCTCAGAGGGACCAGATCAAGATTTGCCTGTGGCAAATGAAGGAAAACTAAGGAAGGACTGAGAGCAGGACTTAAACCTCCCGGAGGCAATATTACCCAGTCACAGCTTGCAGAGATTTCTGTGGCTGGGATGATAAGTAACGCAAGCCCTAGAAAAGCCACAGTGGCACAGTGTAGGAAAGGGGCTCCTCGCTGATATCACAGCCAGTAACACTGCATGTGCATGGTAGAGGTGAATGAGGTATGGGTAAGGAGGAAGGCCAGAGATGATTGGGGGAAATTCCCAGGACAACTATGGAACGGAATAAATAATTGATATTTCCACCTTGCAAAGCAAGTCTTTCACAGTAGAAGTAATAAATTACATTTAAGAGCTGTTTCCAGGAATTTATGAAGATTCTGAGACACCCAAAAAATTATCCCAGATACCACAATATGTCTAATTAAAAGCTGTGCTGCTACACAGGCATGGTCCATTTTTCAAGATTTACTGCAAAAATGAAAACCCATTTTGATGCATTAGGATTTTCCCTAATCTAAAGAAATCAGATTTATGAGTAGTCACTATCAGATTCCTTTTTCTGATCCATTAAACCCATTAAATTTCCAACAGCTAGTGTGGAAGTGGAATTCAACGTGAAAATTCTAAGTAGCCTTCTTAAAAATCAGTGCATGTAAAAAGGAATAATGACCAAGTGGTGCTCCACCCAAAAAGGTGAGTAGTGCTGTGTGCTTCCCACGCAGCACAATTCTGGTCAGTCTTACTTCTCTTCGCATTGCTGCTTATTTAAGGCAAGGCGTTGTAGTAAAAGGACACAAAGTTTTTCTCACACAGCTCACAAAACACCTTGTTCAGGTTGAGAATTCTTTGTCAGGCATTTTTGTTAACTGTAGCATTTCCTCAGCAATTTCAGAAGTCTAGAGAAAAAATTGTGAATTTAAGAGTTTTGAAGTGAAACACAGCAGACTACTTAGTTTCAGCTGCATTAGATGTTCTTATCACAGAACATTTTTGTTTACTTATGACAATATTAATTACAACAAAAAGAAACCCACCACATTTACCCTTTTTAAAAAAAAAATAAACATTATTTCCTGCCCACAAAGAAGTTTTTCAACTTAGTTTGCACAAAAATTTTAGATGCCAAAATTAAAAAATCAGCCCAAGTATGTCACTATCTTGCAGCTGTCCCAAGACTACCATAAAGAAGTAGAGAGGCTAGTTAAAACTGTTAGTTCATCTTGACATTTATATTCTGCTAATCAAAGTAAAGGAATTATTCAGAGATTTAAAATCAAGAGTCCCAATGATCCTGTATTTCAACTTCTGTGTAAAAGAAGCTGTACAATGTCACAGAATCATTCCTGAGGCAAGACTGATAACTTGTGGTTAGATGGAAGCTGTTTTTAATAACATATTTGACCTTAATCTAAAAACCTAGCAACAAATATTCCACCACAGTAATTGGTATTTGCTGGTGTTTCATTTTACATAAAACTATGTATATAGTTTTCATTGGTGTCCTTACCCATATGCACTGTTCTACCTTTTGGAATTTGTTAAGGTTTTGTCTAAGAATTTTAAAAGACCAGTAGGAATATATTTGTACAAATCAAAAGAAGACACTATCAAAGGTGCTCTGTGCATCTTTGACATGAAACTGCACCCTGAAACAAAATCTTAACATTGATGTGAAGACTAATTTTAATGTCAAGAAGCATATGCCTTTCCTGTTTTCCATAGGTTATTTTGTTTATGGGTTACAGGAGGCTAATGGGACATTCTATATGAAATATATAAATCACACATGAATTAAATTAACACATATATCATACAATCAATTTTATATTTATTATAATAATTATGGAAAGCTATCCATCCACTGGAAAATGTTTTTCTAAGAACAAATTACACTGTGTAGTACTCCACTGGTAAAACAATTTATGAATGAAGCCTGTGATACATAACAAGTCAGAAAAAATCTCATTTTACCTCAGAAATGAAGATTTTCCCTAGTGCAAAAGAAGAAAGAAAGTTTTCTTGTGGAGCATAATATATACTGAATAATGGACTGAATATATAATATATAAAACTTTCATTTTTCTGATTTTGGAATATGTTTCATGTGTGTCAAAAAATAAGTAATGGTTAATGGCACCTAGACTACAACTCAAAGTTTTTGTCAAGAAAGAGAATTTTTTTTTATGTTATTTCATCATAACAGCATAGTTATATAAAAAAATATAAAAAAATTATGGTTGTGTATTTTCTGAGCTTATTGAAGTAAACTCCTTGAAACAAAATAAATTTAAGCCTGAATCATTATAACTTTGGACTACTAACTTTTCAGCTTGATTTGTTTGTTAATGTCATCTTCACTATCATTTTTTTAAATCTAATTCTTCAAATTACAAAAAATGAAGAACGCATTTTCCTGATTCAATCCCACTTTTGTAAGAGACTCATGAGACTAAATGAGGTTGTTGCATGATTCCTGATGTCTAAGAGTAATTTTTTTGCTTCCTTACATTTACACAATATAGTGCTACTTTCAGGATAATAGGACATAGCTATATGCAGCTTTCTGCATGATCCCACAATGTTTTGAGTCACTTCTGTTTTCCACGGACATAAATTAATTTTATAGTACTTACTATGTATCCAGATTGGAATGAAAGCTCTCTTTTAAAACCCTAAATATTTAGTTCCTTTCAGAACTTATGTCTTAAAAAAAATCTCCTAAGTGTCATTGAAAACTCTGTGAATCCATGAGAACAGTCTCCTGTCCAAGCATACTAGAGAAGTATGATATATTAAACCTGACAGGATGATGTTCATTAATCTTTGAAATGTAGTCGGGACACTGGTAATTCCAAGAGGCATTACATTAAAATGAAAAGCCCCCTTATGGCAAATGAAGGTGGTTTTTTGTTTCCTGTCATCATCCATTTGTAACTGCCAATAGCCGCTAGTTAAATCAATGCACCTGATAAATATTGCTTGACTGAGAAAAATCTAGAGAATCATCATTTCTTAGCACTGGGTATTTATCTTGTTTTCTTGTTGCATTTATTTTTCAGCAGTTCTGTACTCTGAAAACCTGTTCATACCATTTGGCTTTTCAGCAATTAACATTGGCCTAAGGGCAAACTGAGAGAGGAAGATGGTTTCAGACCAAAGCATATACTACAACTGTTGCTCTACCACACTTCCTTACAGAGGTTTGTGGACAGAATTTTTATTCAACATCTACCTCTCTCATCTGTATGGTAACATGTGGAAGATTTTGAAACAGAAAATCTCTATTCCCCATCCAACTTAGGAAAAACAAAACTAATACCATCTCTAAAACATGACTCTAGGAACTGATCTATATCCCAGAGATAAGTGAAGACTAGATCCAGACAATGATTTACCCCTCCCACATCTTTAAACCATTACAAAATTCAAGAGAAACAGAGGAAAAATCCTTCACTGTTTACTTTTTAACCTTTTAGCTACAAGTCACACAGTTAGAATTTATAAGAGAAATACATAAAAGCGGGTGGAGGCAAAAGACTTACATACTTAACATAGTCTTTAAAAATCTGATTTGTTTGTTGGGTTTGCCTATAGTAAACAAAATATGAAGTGCAGATTTAAGGCTTATTTGTATTTTTTTACCCTAAAGATTTCTGTCTCTTGCTTTTAAAAGGGCAGTATTTTTCAGAAGTGCCCATTTACTTTGATTATTCCATTATTTTACATGTCTAGCCTGTGATCCATACATTTTGGCAATCCAAGATTAGTGATCACTAAATAGTGATATGTACTCATCTATTTTTCTTTAGTGGTAAGATTCCCAAACGATTAAAATGCTTCCTTCAGTGACTTGAAAAAATGCTTATAAGATGCTAAATTTGCATAAGGAGCAATGAGAAGCTATTTAGTTTAACAACAGAAAGAAACTCTTTCCAGTGATTTATTGATGTTTATTGCCCTCATAGGCAATGAAGTAGAGACAGCAGTGCTTTGAGTGGTATTCTGAAGCACAGAGTCAGGAGTCTTCTCTTCTGAAATTCCCTATTTGTTCTTGACCAAGCTAACCTGAACACCTGCTCCCCATCTTTAGAATGGGCCAACAATTCCATCCTACAAAGCACTAGCAGCGTGTAGGTACAATATTATATAAAATGACACACACACCTAGCAGCCTTGAGAGCTGTGAAAATACCAACAATGTAACACCTAAACCAGATAGTATCTCAAGGGGAAGACTTATTTCACAAGTACGTTATTTGGAAAAAAAGAAGTAAAGTACATGTTACAAATTTGTTAGCAGTTTTGGTCTATGGTTGATTATATCCAGTTGGTAAATCAGTCTTTTCTCCCAAGACAGAAAATTCATTAAAAATTCATTTTGCCTCATTAGCTGGAGATGTTTCTATTTTGAGTTATACTCTTACCTGAGTTTTTTATAGACAGATCTCACTCCAAATTTGTAAAAAAATCCAGCGGTAATAAAAGCTTGGTCCATCAAAACACTTAATTCATGCATAACTTGAAACATGAAAATAATGTCACTGAATTCAGTCCAGCTAGCAGGTATTTATGGTTACACCCATGTGGGCGCCTATGGCCTTTCAATGGAAGTCACAAATTTGCAAGGTTGTCCTGTGCTTCCATACATTTGCACCACATCACAGAGAAGGTTACTCTAATGACTGAAGAGCCAAGAACAAATCTTCTAGTACACACAATATGGTTTGCCTGAAGATAAATGGCAGGGAAAAGAGGGCATGGATACAACACTGCTGCCTGGCATCACACAAATATGAAAAGAGAAGCAGCCAGAGGACTGCTGATGCTCTGTGTCGCACCCTCCATGTGACAAATGCAATATTAATACAGACAACACCATGCACAACAGCCACAAAAAGAGCTGTTGAAAAAAATCCTACCACACTTAGAAAGAAGAGAAAGAAAGCACTGATGTATTTTGTCAGAAATTA
Source organism: Eopsaltria australis (assembly GCA_034509425.1). Classification (NCBI taxonomy): domain Eukaryota; kingdom Metazoa; phylum Chordata; class Aves; order Passeriformes; family Petroicidae; genus Eopsaltria; species Eopsaltria australis. The sequence continues at coordinate 2,623,469 of JAVTVJ010000004.1, read as the reverse complement.
CCAACATAAATATCTCATTCATATATAAATTCTTCCATTCTGATTTTGCATCATCTTTTAATATCATTTGGTGAAGTCTTACACTTTTATCATCATTGCCATTCAGTGGGCTTTATCATAACAATGGTCATCATCAGGATGACTTCTGCAGTATATGTTAAGGTCTGGCTTCCACACAAACAAGAAAAGCTTACTCCGTCCCACTGATCTACCTCAGCCTGAAGGAACTGAAGGACAATTCAATGCCTCAACAGCCAGCTTTAGTGGAGGTGGCTTTAAAACCAAACCCCGGCTGCTTGGCATTCACTATCTTTCTCACATCCTCATTTTCAGTCAGGAATAGCTTGCTCTCATGTTTGACAATATATATTTCACATTTGGTAATTATTCTTCATCACATTATCATAATGTACCATGTCCTAAGGGCAACAGCCCTTTGAGATTCAGTACTCTTGGCCTCTCCCATTAATACAGGCCTACTGGCTGTTTTACATGATTGAGGTTTGACTCACAGAAATACAAATAACATAAATTTAGGCCACTGGCTTTTTAATCTCCCCTTGGCTCCCCAGCAAGGCAGATGACAATATTCTAATCTGTTTTCCATTATAATTAAGGCTCTCATTTAGTTTATGGTTTTATAATTGAAGCACCACCCCTCAAGAAAAATCACAGGTTCTTTTCCACTTCACAGAAAAATCAGGGAAATTCTGCACATAGCAGAAGTGGCAATAGGCAGTAACAGAAAAGATATTTATATAGAAAAAAGGACATGCTCAAAAAGGTTCACATTTCTAGGGTGATAAAAAGCATGTCCACACAACACAACTGGGAACATGTTAGAGAGTATTGAGCAAGCTCCACATTTCTTTGCATCTGGTGCAATAAAAGGAAGCACTGCTCCATAAGCATATGAGAAGAATTAGCATGCCTCACTGTGCAAGCTGTTTTGTTCTACTGACAGGGTCGTCTGCAGCCAACTCGTTTGACACCAGCAATGGGTAACCCATGCCATGCTCCATGACATGATTTAAGTGTGCTCATCACAGTAAAAATAGCTACAGATTTAAAATAGAGTTTCCCTTAGCTTGAAGCTTTTCACAAAGGTTAAATCTTCATGTTGACTTTGGAGAGCTCTTTATATTTGTTGGCTTTCACTAGTGGAATTGGGCAGTTGGTTCTCCTTACAGCAAGGAAATATGAACAGGGGCTCTCAGCAGAGAAAGGTGAGAAGCAGAGATAGGCCAAAGGCTGGACTACTCACCCCATACAGAAAAAGCTTGGGTTTGTTCTGAATAACATGATTTAGTTTTCAGTAATACCAGAAGCCTGAACTGTGTGTTTGTTCTTTCTGTTGTGAGTCATTAAAGCTATTTCAAAATGAGAAAACTTCAACTAGACTATTGCCCACCTAGACATGCAATGTTGATTTAAAAGAACACACATAGAAAATGTCATTAGTCTTTTCATTAGTCACAGACAGGATAACATAGGATCCCAAGTAAGAAGGAAGTAGAAATATAGGATTTTTTTCCACTACATCCAGAAATATAAGGGGAGGGATACTTGAGGCAGAAACAGCAAAGTGGCACACAGACAATCTGGCACTTACACCAGGAGCAATGAGGACAGGACTGAACTGTAGAACAGTACTTAGGATTACTGTATGTGCCAAAAAGCATCATCTGTCAGCATGGGCAAACCAGGCAAGATAACAGCAGTGTGAACAATGAAGTGAGGTTAAGGACTTCCAGTTCTTTCAGGGTGCCCAGAGCTCCTGGACTCCACAAGGGCCAGGATCACAGAGCTTTGGGAAGGTTATATTCAAAACAAGTGTTTGCCAAAAGAAGTACTATTAGGTTGGCATCTTGGGGGAATTTCTGACCTGCATTTTTCCAAGTAGCTGTGCTTTTTCCAAGATGCTGGAGTACGCTCAAAGTTGCTGTGTAGCAAAGCTGATGCTATTGTAGCCGATAGGTGAGCTGGCCTCTCTGAGGGAACACATAGATGCACATCTTTATTAAAATAAGCCAGACCCTGTTGTCACGAGGTTTCTCCACGAGTCAGAACACGGTCCCAGCAAAGACAATGATAACAGGGTACTCTAGGCCCCTTCAAACATTATCTTTACAAACCAGGATATGAGTAGCATTAAACAGTAGCTAACTGCTGTTTACTGTCAGACACACATTTTAACATCCAACATCTACACACCGTATGTCACTTTCTACATCCCCACCCTCCCACATATTTTAAGCTCAAAAGAGCTGTCAGTCCTTATCTAACCTTTGGTTTTGGGGAAGTGGTTCCATATTTTTTTCCCTTTGGTTCTCAGGGATATCAGGTTAGGTATTACTCCAGTGATATATAGAAATAATTAAGAAAATATGTTGCAAGAAAGTTATTTTAATTTGCTTCCAGAGAAGGGGTTAAAATCCACTTCAACTACAGCAGTGTTGACTAGCAGTCAAAGAACTACACTATGAGACGATTATGACTTCACGGCTAGGGGAGAAATTTTACAGGAATTACATGAGATTTACTGTCTGCCATACGGCAGACATGCACATAGCACAGAGAGTGTCAAAGGGAAATATGGGACACCTGTACCTACTGCACAATATCTGTCATCCAATGAAGTCCACTGCTGGGATGGCTCCAAAACTTCTCTGCAGAAACAGCGTTTAATATTTTTATTATTGTTGGTCTGACAAGATCAATAAATGTCTCAACTTTTCAACCAGTAAATTAAACTAGCTGTAAACAAAGCTTCAAACTGAAATTATATCACAGACAGAAGAAAAAAATGTTTGGCATTCCTCTACCACTCTCTTTTTTTTCCTATTCAAAATAAAATTTAAAAAAGAAAATTGGGTAGTTTGCCAGGCAAACTGCAATGCCTGAATTTACCACTGAGCCAAAATGGATTTAAAAGTGAAACTAATTTCAATTTTACTAGTTCTGCCACTCTAAAACAGATAAGGCTTGTTAATATATAAATTCATTCACAAATAACATCTATAAAAGGACTTAGGCAAATTGATAAAAATACATTATATTCATTATTCAGTTTGATTAAAATTAAAAGGAGGCACCATATTTATGTTCAAACTAGAATAATTGTGGCTTTGGGAAGAAGAAAATTAAAAACAAAATAGAACTAAGCTAACAATGGTTAATGCTGAGTTTCTGAGCCATAAAATCTTAAAGCAGATGAGATAAAAAAAGCAGACTGAAGACCCGGACAGTTTAAATATGTACACATACTTCAGAATACACAGAATGCTACAGTATCTGAGAATCTTATTTCATAGGGATGCATTGTTATCTGCCATTCATGAAAAGCCTAATTAGCACAATTATCTTCTGCATTATGTGTGATACCTTTAGAATTAATTCACATCATGCAGAGGACCTCAACACCACAAAGTCTCACAAATTCCAGAAAACAGAAAACTTACCTGGTCAACATTAACTTCCTTTGCTATATGTCTGAACAAAAATGTGATGTAAAACAATGGTTGCACCATTATGTAACTCCTCAGTGGAATTTCAAAAATTGATTGTGATTCTTCAGCCAAAATCATGCTCCAGCCTTACTGACACATGGGCCAAATTAGGCTCTTTAAATAAAGAAGTCCTAATATTTAGGAATAAACATTAAATTTAAAGGTCAATTAAAAAAAACAATCAGGAATTATTGCAAAATACTCTTAAAAAGAGAAGACACAAAAGTAAAGGATTGCTAGAAAATGAAGTAGCAATAAAAATTAAATTCATTTTATGATAGAATTAGGGCCATAGACACAAAATTCTGACAGATATATTCTATAGTCAGAACAACCAAATTAATCCAATTTAAAGATAGATGGGAAATTTTTTAGAACATTCTCTTGATACTGGGTTTTGAAGTTGTCTGCCTTTAAGTCACTGAGAAGAAATTGAAAAACTGGAAACTACTCAAAGCCAAATTCTTCTAAGTGCCTGGGCTGGACACAGACACCATTTAGATAACTAAAGTTTTCATTTTGCAGCCTGAGAAATAGAGGAAAAGACTGAGGAACTCCCCTCTGTTTGGATCCCATGTTAGTGATTTCTCAGAAGCTGCATGGTACCCATCAGCTCACATAACTTCTTCATAGCAGTGATTTCAAACATTCATTGCACCACCAGAAACACGAGCCTGACCTAGTACAAAGTCATGAGGCAACTAAACAGAAGAGAGAGCCCACTGTAGTGGAAATAAGACCCAGACAGAGGCAATGAATGCTAAATCCAGATCTGACCACAGGACTTGCCATTCTGCCTCAAACTTGACGCCCACTGGGCCTAATACAGTGTCTCCAGCAGCAGCCAGCACCAGATGCTTTGGTGAAAGATACAAGATCCCCATAGATGGAGGATAATCTGTCTCCCTCGAAGGTCTCATCCTAATCCCTTTAGTTATAGATTCCCTTAAATCCTGATGCATGAGAGTTTATTATCCTCTTTTCAAATTTCATCTTCATCCAGACTAAATGAGTTCTACAGTTTATACAGGAACCTTTTGGGAAGCATTTCTTTATTCCTAGGAGATGGGAGAAATTGTAGTCTCATGATCTTTTTTCTTTGCTGCATGCCTCTTTTTTTCTTTTTTCTTTTTCTCTTTCAATCACATACTTTATCACTTCCACTCTCATCTGAGTCCTCAGGTAAACAATTGCTTCAGATACATTTATATCACTCACCTTTCTCTCTGCTTTTATCTGGGCCTGTCCAAATCTGCAATTTTTTTTTCCTGGATGGACTTTCTAATACCCAATAAATTTTATAGAACACCACACTGCTGGCTGATACAATGACTTTTTACGTGATTACTTTAATTTTTTTTCTGTATTTCTTCAAAAGGAATGTACGTCACAGTTACCAAGTCTGACCGAGTCCATGAAATTCTTTAAGGCTCCTCTGGACTTGATTAACAAGTAACCTACAAAGAGGTTATCTACTACTAACGTGGTGTTGCTGCCTCATTTCTCCTTCCTCTTTCCACATAACTAATAAATACATTACACAACGGCAGACCTAGTACAGAAACTTGTGGCTATGCCTAACCTTTTGCCATGATGAAAATGGACCATTTATTCCTGCTTTGTCTCCTGCCTCTCAGCTACTTTTTGATCCGTGATATTACATTGCCTCACGGCTACTTGGTTTCTTTTAGAGGAGATAGTATCAATCCACAACCTTCACAAAACCATGCATGACTAGCCTCAAAATCACCTGATAGCTTACAAATCATGACATATTAAGATATAATAACAATCCTCTTTCTATCAGTGTCCAATTTCTGAGCTACCCTGATTCATGATCATGAACTTTAATTCCTGAGCTTCTAGGCTGTGATTTTTCAGAAAATTTCTTTTTTACAAAAATTTCTCTTCCCATTTCTTGACTACTGTAATGAAAAATTTTAAAGAAATAAAATCAGGTAATATGGGCCTTAGGAAAAAACCTCAAGAGTCAGAAATTCTGAATACCATCTCTTCTGACACCCTGTCAGATGTCTGGTGAAAGATACACTTAACATTCCCTCTATTCATTTGCTAACATTCTCAAAGAATTTTAAGACAGCAGGCAGACAAAGTTTGCTTTGCAGAGCTATATGATTAGCTATGGATTATTATCTTCCAACTCTTCTTTCTATTTCAGAGTTACTCCCGCTAAGATTTATCAGCAAGTAGTTCCACAGAGCCCCTCTGGAACCTTTTTTAAAGATATGGTCTGAATTTCTACCCTGTCATCATCTCATCAGTTAGCCCATTTTAAGCACCTTGTTGGTTTTGTTAGAAATTCAGCTGAGTCATACTTAAAACGCCTTCAGAACTCTTGGATATATACCATTTGGACACAGTCACTTCTTTGGAAAATTTTACTGGTTTACTACAACTTTTAAAACTATAGGTTCAAAAAACAGCCTCCACTTTCACAGATCAGTGGAACACTGAGAGAAAATAAATCAAATGTTCTGTTTTTAAGGATACATAAATTCTATAAGAAACTTTTTTTGAATGAGTTAAACAGTGAACTCTAAACACAAAGGGAAAAAGCTCAGACAAAATAGAGGCAGAGCAAAAAGGAAAAGATATTCAGGGCAAATATACAAAGGATTACCTTGGCAATTGCAAAAATCATACCTATGGCTACTTTCCCTTTTTTTAAGTGCCTCACATGTTTCATTTCATTTCCTCCAGCTACAGTATGTATACTTTTGAAGAAAAGAGAGGTTTCACCAGTCTCCACTCCTGGAGACTGTGTATCAGTATCCACTCTTTAGAAAGACCCATGTATATTTATGCTTTAAAATGTAAATTGTGAGGGCTTCACTTGTGCCACTGTTCTATTACTTTGAGTCTTGTGTAGTTGAGGGTCTGTGAGAGAAGCTTGGAGAATATGCAAGCTCCTCTAAGAAACTGTCCTACTTAAGGTTTGAAAAACTTAGAGGATCAGTGGGAGCACAGGATATAATTTGAGATGGTCAGCATGATTTTGTTATGTGCAGCACGTAAAGAAGTAGATGGTTCCTTTGTCAAATCACTAATAAAAATAGGAGCAAGAAGTTGGGAAACAAGTCTCACTTGTTTCAGTAAATAAATAAAAATGTTTTGTGTGACTAAGTGCAAAGTTAAAGGTTTATCTTTTAATACCGTACTTGTTTCACAATATATTTTATATGTGGGATCCAGAAACGTGAAGCTTTACAGTACTGGAAAAGTGGATTTTTTTAAAGAAAAGCAATCCTATTCTCTGTGCACTTCGAAATGGCAGACTGTATAAGTTGTATTTACCTAAGCTCACAAATCAAAAGGAAATTCTGCTGCTTCCAACTTCCACGTCAATTAAAAACCTCCCCTGAACTGGTGATTCCTACTGCAAATATTCTGAAGTATAACACAGTACACAGGCCAAATTCCTCCATCTTTGTAAATCTCCTGAATATGTTTTAATATTGTTAGCATGATCCGACAAGGTCACCATTCAATGCCATACGTGATGCTGCTGCACCATTTTGGGAATGAATTGCTTACTTCTTCTGCATCTGGAAAGCACACCTCATGGGAAATATTGGTTTACATATAATTTTAAAGCAAAAGCTGATTTCCAATAAAGACTGTAATTGCAAATATATAAATTTATTCACAAATACCAGACAGCACTTAAAATTTTTGGATATTTCTGGCACAATAGTTATATTACAGTGCCATCCACTGACTCTCTCCTGCAAGTACGTGCACTGACACACACAGCTGCTGTTCTACACTGAGTTGGCTTAATTCCCACTGAAGGGCCAACCATCCCCAGACAGATATATTCCCAATTCATTTCCTCCTGCAATGATAACTGTGAAATTTACCCAGCTCACAAAGGAAGAGAAATAATTTCTGTAATAGCCTTAATGGGTTTTTAGAGACTTTGGCTAGCAGCCAAGAGAGACTTAGACATGGCTTTGCAGGCAGCATGAATACAGAGGTTACTTTCCTATGTGTGTGTGTGCATGTGTGTTGTGTGCATGGTTTTATTGTGAGATATGTTTCAGGCAAAAAAAAAAAAAGTATTAATTGAACCCCATCAGCACTGATGCGCCCACCAATAGTTTTTCCTCACTGACATCAAGGGATATGAATGGAAACTAATTGCGCTTCAAAGAAAAGGCAAATCACAAGTCTGTTGTAGGATTAGGTTTTTCTTTAATTAAGATTGTTGAAATAAACAGCAAGAGAGCTGTTATGGACTTTTTCATGTATACTTTAGTTCCAGTTTTTCTATTGAAATGTGAGACTATCATGGTATTACAAAAGAAGATCAAAGAAAAAAATACACTAGAAAAGCCTGAAAAGCTTTCAGAAAAAAAAAAAAAAAGCTAAAATATTAAGCTTTATTTAACAAAAATTCACTGAAATAATCCTCCCAAATATGTTCTCAATATTTCAGTTACAAAGAGTTCAATAATAACCTCTTACAGTTAGAATTTCCTACTATGTGCCTTACTCATACTCTCTTTCAAATAGAAGCAGAGCATTTAAAGACTGATTTTAGAAGAAATAATTTTGACAATTCAGAGGCTGCTACACTTAACACAGTAAACCACATTTTCTCACTTTTTGTTAAAACACACGTTCACTGACTAGCACATTGCATGCCAGCACGGGCAGATGTGTGCACACAGCAGCACAAACACACTGCAGAGGCTCTGCAGAGCTTTAAAAATCCTACACAGGAGGATCTAGTTTTGTGACAACTCCCATGCTTGGTCACTGAGGGTCACTGAGGGTGAGTGAGCCATCAAGAGCTTCAAATTAAAAGCAGGTTAGGAAGAAAGGAGCCTGAGGAGCACAAGGACAGTCCAGGTGGTTTGACTGTTCTGTGGCAGTTCTGTAACACCCAAGCATCCATGTTCTCACAGACACTAAGGGGGTCACAAAGCACGACGTTCTGTACTCCAGCATACCTGCAATGCATACAGTGTGAACAGAGCTTTAAAAAGCCTCCTCTGTGGCAGACAGACTGTCCCTGCCACCAGATGGATTTGAAGTCTGTTTAGCCACAACCGCATTTTTAGAAGTTGATGGCCACAAAACAGGCAGAAGAAACAAGCCAAATTTAATGCACATCCTCAAATTATCTGCCATAAATACTTGACCTGGCCATACAGATGGTCAGCGAGGAAACTGTGATTTGGAGCATTTCAGCAAGTGTATGTCCTGTATGACTTGCCAGTCTCTCAGCCCCCTCTATCTTTAGCCCTTTTCATATTCTGCTGTTGACAGTCATCTGTGACATACACTCAGATGTTTCCTAGTCCTACCTACACTGAGAGTGGAGCCACAGTTGTGTTGCCACCACACTGCAAGCTGGCTGCCTTCCCCACGTGTGAACTTTTACCAGCCAGGAACACAGTGAGCCAGGAGCCATCCGTCAGACAAGGGCTGTAGAGCTTCTCCTGCACCAACCACTATCGTGCCACTATTGCCATTCAGTACCTGACAACTGCTTCATTGTGTGACACTATCTGCTACTGCTGCTCCTCTCTGTGAGTAATTAAAGAGCACACCCAAGCAGCTCATCAGCCACAAAGTACTAGAGATTTGCACAGTCTGTGATCTTTGGGTACAGATCAGGAAATCTACATATCTATTACCATTATATCAAAGGGGTTTAGCACACGGATACTAATGCAGTGCCTGTATGAAGGAGTTTTAATAATGGCTAAACTCCTTTACTTTACCAAAGATGGAAAAATTCCTCAAGGGGAAAAAAAAAAAAAGAAGTTGCAACAGAGAAGTTGGGAAGCTGGGTTCTGGTTAGTATTGCAGATAAAACCCACCTTCTTAGGACTCAGTTAGTTCAATGATACCTGACCAACGATGCTGAAAGACACTTACATAAAAACAAGGAAATGCAAAGACAAAAAATCTATAATATTTGAAGGAGAAGGGAAGCGGAAATCTTTGTTAACAAAGACAAGGGTCATGAAGGCTGCATTTGTGCCTGAATCCTGAGATGCTGCCTTTTAAATTATTCTTTTTATTGCTACAGGAATGGATTGGTTTAACTTCAACTAAGCTTCATATTTTTAACCATCCTGAATTTTTTGCTCTCAAAGTAGGTTATTTTCCACATATCATTGGAAGCATAGACTAATTTTGTCCTCACAGAAAACAGAAGTCCAAATTCACCGATTTTGCTTTAAACAAAATTTCTTTCTAAGACTTCTAGTCTCAGCATAGAAGAGATTAAATGATGGTTTAAGCTCAACTCTCTTGAGACTGGTACTTAGAGGTGTTTGAACATTTCTTCTTTATCTTTTTTAAAAGAGCTAAAGTGCCAAAAAGAATTTTCTTCCTCAAAGACCACTGAAGTCTGACAGAGATAATATCACAAATTTGCTGGATTTTAGGACTCATGAAAGTTGAAGACTGAGTATATACCCTAGAAGCATACCATATAGATGGATCTCTGGTGGCAAAATTGCCAGAAGTCCACAGTAATAATATTTTTATATTTAATATTGTTTCCAGCACCTGGAATCCCTTCTTCCATTTTCCCTGTTTTTTCCAATGTCCATTAATGTCTTTTGCTACAGCTCCTACAGCATACGTATATCAGCAGGCCAACATATTATTTTTATCTTTTAGGGGGAGGAAATCCAAAATAACTTTAGAATAGCCACTAAGCACAACATACACCTTACCTGGCCTCATGTGTCAGAACTGTAAAATAAACGGCTGTGATTGGAACGTAATATGCTCTGTTTTAGGTCCATAACCTTTAATGTCACATGCCCAGCACTGCTTCTTGTTCAAAACTACTGCAAACTTCCCAGGTCTAGCCCGGCCAGATGAAAATCTGGTGCCCACAAGTACATGCAGAGTGTCATTTGAAAGAAGCTCTCTGCTCATTTCCACAGTCACCATCTATCTAGGTAGCAAGCCCAGACATGAAGCCCTAGGCGAAGCAGAAGGCCATGCTCTAAAACATGCAGCAGCCTATTTCCCCAAGGACTCCGGAAAGCTTTGTATGGTTAATCTGCTGCCAGGCATACCCAGGCAAGGTTTTCCTCAGCTGCTTGCAATGCCCAGGAGGTGGACAGAGTGCAGAACACATCATGTCACAAACACTTTTGTGGCCACTTATCAGGAAAGCCATATAGATATAACCAACAAATCTTAACCTTAAATTTAACCAACTAAAATCCCATTCAAACTTTTCTTAATGTTTCGGGCTGGTTTTCTGTTGAGTGTGTAAGATCACTACTTAACCAATTAAGCTGTATTTTGATTAGGCTACCTTATCTAAATCGCCCATGTTCCATTACTGTTTTGGTTCAATGTGTAGTTATACCTCTTCCAAAGAGACAATGGAGAGACCAAACCCACACATGTTCAAATTTATGTCATTGACTCTACATCATGCAGGTAGGTCAAGCTCTTGTTTTACACTCCAATTTCTCAAATAAATTAATCCACCTTGTTTACAAGTTGTGGTTATACTCATCTACCTACATGGAAATAGACATGCACTGACCTGCAATACCATGCTCTCCAGCCACTTTTATTATAGTCACAGAAATGGTTTTTCTGGCATTGTCTTACAGGAAAACCTCAGACCTTTCCTGTTTTGGGCTAGCTACAGAACTATGCAAGTCCTCTAATAGGATCTCTACTCACATTATTTCTCATTGAACCTAAAATTCTAACATCATATTTTATCCTATTTAATTCAGTAGGTGATATATAAGTGTTTCAAATCTAACCAAATGAAACATTGTATGCACATTGTTTTTGCAGCAAACCCCACAAAAGATCATGACATAGAAGTATAATCCAGATTCATGTGGCATACTCAGACCTTCACTTCTGTGTGTCAGTGTGTGGGTCCGATGTGCCCAATAGCCAAATACCCATCCAGCTTCTCACTCACACCTGCTCCCCAGTCAGGCAAGGTGAGAAAATAGGATCAGAAACTTCCCTGTCTGCATAAAGAATATTAAAAATAGATTCAGGTAGTAAGAAACAAAGACTTCACCTGTCCTCCCCCCTTCCCCCTACACAGCATGAAGTCCAGCACTCCAGATTTCTCTACCACCTCCCCTGGAGTGGCAGAGGAGGGAATGGGAGAAGTAGTAAGAAGTTCACAAAGCACTTCACCTGTGCCTCCCCCCTTCCCCCTACACAGCATGTCCAGCACTCCAGATTTCTCTACCACCTCCCCTGGAGTGGCAGAGGAGGGAATGGGAGAAGTGTAAGTTCAGTTCACAGCAGATCCTCTCTGCCCCCCTTCCCCTCACTGTTCCACTGCTCCATCAGACTGCAGTCCTTCAGGAACCTGCCTGCATGGCATTTTTTCACTCTTTCTTATCCAGGTTTTCCCCAAGGTGCCACCACCTTGGCTGCAGGGCCCAGTCATGCCCTGAAGTGGGGTCACTGAGGCTGGCTGGAATGGGCTGTGTCCAGCCACTCCTCACAAAGGCCCCTGCAGCATCTGGCCACCTGCACCTGGTACAGTCAAAAAGATCAGAATCTACATATATTAAGGCCAGAAGGAACCAGAAAAAGGATCAGTCTAAAACAAAGTACTACATTTTACTTTCATACGCCCTGGTCTGACTAGAAGCACAGAAATAGGCTGCCCAGGGAAATGATGGAATCATCATCCCTGGAATGCAGCACCTCAGACTTGCCAGCACTGCTGATACACTGCTCTGGGCATCCTGAAGTTCTTATAACATTCAGTCCCCAGGTTCTTAGTATTACTTATATTTCACCAAATCTCTGACAGCACAACATTGGTCACTATTTTCTCAGCTGTCACCAATTTTATTGTTTTTTCACTAGATTTGAACAACTGAAATAAAGCTTTCTAGGTGAAGGTCTGTCACCTACATGTTTCTAATCTCCTACTTTCCAGGCAGTGTTTGCCTCAGTTCAGCAGTTACCTTCTTTGGGTCTTTTGCCTCTAATAGTCCATTCTTTGTTCTCCTATAGAGATTATAGGGCCATTAATAGAAAAAAGTATCATTTTCTATATGCTTATTTGTTTGGTTTTTAATACTTTCCCAATGTTTATTCTGATGGGCACTCAGAAGTTGAAAAGAAAAAGAAACATTAAAATTCCTCTCTATAATATTGGTATCCACAGAGTTAGGGAGAAGAATTCATCAGAGCATTTACCCAATAACGTTTGTTCACTATTTTGTTTCTTTCAGCAAGTATACAGTAAATAGAAGTAGCCATGGCAAAGGAATCCATAACACCTTTATTTAAGAGAAGTAAAAAGCCTAGCCAGCACTAAAATAAGCAAGTTGTCCCCTACTAAACAAAGTCCCACAATGTCACTACAAGAATGGACTAAGAATTAGACCCACTTGTACCAGCACCCAATGCAGCAATCAGAAGAGAATCCTCCTCCACACAGCAAGGATGCAGAATTAAAGAACCCACACTCCAAATGTAGGGTTAATACAGCAAAAGCTCTAACATTACACTCAGGACTGCTGAATAAAGCAGATTGAAACTAGAGGTGTGGAGCCCTTTATCTACTTTTCCTTGCAGGGATGCCCTTCCCTTTTGCCCTGATCTCCTAAAATGCACCAACCTCACCGCAGACTCTGGAGCTCTACAGCAATCTCTTATCATCCCCATTATCTGAAGCTCAGTTCTATTTGTACCCTCCTTTCACACAAATCCCACATCACTAAAATGAACCTCCAGCCATCCCAACATGTGTCACCCCATAGCCCGGATGCCTCTCCCAGCTGCACAACAAGATTATTCTCAAGGAAATACACAACTTCTCCTCTGTCTAGAGAGTTTTCCTGATCCTGAACAGAAGGGGCTGCTCAGCCACAGGCTTGTTAACAGAACAGAGCACACGGTGCATATTCAGTGAGCAAAAGAAATTCTCAACCATTCATCACACTGTTCTTCACTGAATTCTTAAATAATAGTGAGCAAGTGTGATTCCAGGTCAAGGTGCGTGTACACACAGACAACCTTTGTGGGCTGAACGTTAAGAAACTCTCTGTTACACTTCGGAGAGCATTAGGTCACCATGGAGGACAAGGCAGACAACAGCTAATAAAAAGTACACTTGAATAAACTTTACATGGGGCTTTGGGAAGTATCCATTGATGGAATAGCATCAGTCCAATATGCAATGCTTTACAAATTCCACTTTGCATCTTTTATTTGTGTGTCATCATATTTTTACAGCTGTTTCTTTTAATGTGGTTGCCCTGGTTCATGCCTTAATTTGTTGTTGTCCTTTTCTTTCTTGTGTTTTTTGTTGTTTTGTTGTGGCTATGAGTTTGGGGGCTTTTTTGGTGAGGTGGGGATTTTGTTTTGGTTTAGGGGATTTTTTGAGTACCTCCACCACTTTTTGGGTACCACAATTTTTTCTGGCTCTTAGCTCTTGCATGCCCTGAGCACAGAAGTGGTGCTGCTCACTTCTGGTGAGCAGTACTGTATATTCCCTCTTCAACTCACTCCACAGACAAAGGAAAGAAAACAGCTTCGTATTAGAGGAGGATGCACTTAGAAGGACTCATATTTTTAATACAGAGAGCAAAACCTAGGATGATTTACTAGTAAGTTTTAGCTCTTTTACATTGAAACAATCCATAATGTTATGGCAAAGCACTGCAAAATCAGAACTGAACGTCATCACCAGGAAATAATGGCACAGAAGGCTTAAATCACTCCAATTTCCACATCAGAATCATGAAAAAAAGCAGTTAATGGTTTTCTAAGGTGTTTAGATTAGATTGAGTTGTAGCGGTGGTTCTGAACCAGGAAGGACGAGGACTTCCAGTGGCATGTTCCACAGACAGTTTCCCCCCGAAGCTGCCAGAGGCAGTGGTTTGGACCACCAAGCCACGAACCCCAAGTTCCTGCTATTGGTTCCTTGATTTGTCTGTTATGTATCCCAGTTCTGGAAAATTCCCTGTTACTCCCTTGTTCATTCGTTGTTCTCTCTTCCCCCCTCCCCTCCCTAAACCTCATTCGACCATGCACCCTGGTCCCTCCCTTGTATTGCCCCTGTGCCCTCAGTTTATTGGATGTTATTCCTCCCTTAAATACCCATGGGATGAGCTATTCTGGGCTCTTGGTCCCTGAGCTCCCTTGGGGGTAATAACCCTACCGAACTCTCATACTAAGAGTCCTCCTTCTTTGGGAGTTTGCTATCCTGCTGTGCTCTGAGGGCAACAACTCCTCAGACCGAACGCGGACTAGCGGAGCCCGTAGTCGGCTCTCCGACGAAGCCTTCCCAAACGCGAACGGCTTCCTAGGATAGCGCTAGCGCTCTGCCGCCAGTACCAGAGTGGGATAAAAGCAGGGAATGCAACATTGAGTCATTGGCTGTCATGTTAGTACACTGCAGTATGGCCATTGTCATGGTACATAGGACACAGTCAAAATGAAGAAAAGTAGATTTGGGATGAAGAGGCTTGGCCTTTATTATTTCTCACCCCAAATTCTGTCTGAAATGTTAGGCATATAGTTGTGTATTTCTGGTGTTCTATATGGTAGTTGGCTCTGATGTTGAGCTCTTTATTCTATTATTAAATCACAGTATCTCAATTATGTTCCGCTATTATATTGAAATATTATAGTATTCTTAAGGCTCAAGTGACTACAAGAGACACAAAAATATGCTCCACTGTACATAGTGTGAAAACTAATTGGCCTCCAGATATAGAAAAGTGGAAATGTACTGTAGATAATTAGGTCAGTCTTGAGGGCCTCCTAGGCCTGCCTTTGACCCATAATATTTCTCACTTATGGATGCAGTTAGAGTAAAGCTGTTATAGTCCAGAGGGAGTGCAGATTTAAAGGTCTTCGCTTGTCATATCATTTGGTACTTTCTCAGCTAATAAAAAAAAAAACCAGAAAGCAAAACTTGTAGGAATGAGGATTTAAATTATATATTCATTTTGGCTTGTAACTGAGCCTAGCAATATTGTTTTGCAGCTCAGAAGAGATACTGATTTGTAATATTTTCATGGTTAACAGTATATGCAATGCTGTGGGGCTTTGACACTAATACATTTGTAATTCCAAATTTAATTAATTTGTGAAATAAATATATTTCTCAAATCCTCAACACCTCACTTCACCTCTCTGCTCAACTTACTCACCAGTGCAAGCTCATTTAGAGAAATCTGAAGGGTATAATTCAGTTAAATGTGACTGCTTTTCTCCCTGCGTTTTTAAATGAGAAAGTATAATAAAACTCCAGTCTGGTTCCATGATTATCTAAAATCTAAGACATTGCAAACCTACTACCATAAGGAGCATGTCTGTTAGTGTTTTGTTCAACTGAGGTGTGCACCCAAGTAACTGTGTTTTCATTTGTGTTGTGCAGCAGTCTCAGAGAGTGTATTTGGATGAAATTAAACTAGAAAGCACTCACTCCCCAGCAGCAAACCTAATGCATACCAGATGAAATTGGGCATTCAGACCATGGAATCATACCAGAACCAGCCAAAAGTAAACCCCATGGAAACCTGTACAGTAGGGATGCCAGATCCTCTAGCCCTAGAAGGATGTTCTTGTTATGCTGGACTAATTTATTGGTTAATACTGACATAGCCTGTGATGGTGTGCCTGAAGGCTCAGCTTCTCAGAAGAGATCATCTTGACATGCTTCAGCTTTCACTGTATAGTTTCATAAGGCTAAAGCAGTAGTGTTGTACATAACAACAGGACAGCCTGGGCTAATGGTGCCCAGCAAGGCATGGATCCATGCCCAACTACCCTACTTCCCAGATGTTTTATTATGTCTATTTTATGCTATATTTTAAATCTAGTTTCCTCAGTCATGTTCACAACCTCTGACTGTAGTTCTGATGAACTGTGCAGGCCTACTTGAACACATCACGTGTAGTCAGTTCCTTGCCAAGTATTGGGCAGGATGAAACTGCAGAGTAGGAAGTGAAAAATAAGTCCTGGACTTCTGAATTGAATAAAAGCACAGGGCTGAATACTCAAACTACCACAGTCTGAACTGGCTGGGATTAATTAAACCTGCTGCTGCTCTGAAAGTAGCAATTTACCTAATGCCCTGACATTTTGGAGTGAATAAAGCTCAAACAAGGCCACTCAACAAAGCCAGTACTAAACCTGCTCATTCACACTGTTGCGTTCTCTGCTCGGTCCCACCTTAGTACCAGCGGCGGAGAGCTAGCCTTATCCTAAGATGCCGTTCGCCCTCGGGAAGGCACCCTCGGAGTGCTGACTATGAGCACAGCTGGCCCGCGTTCGGTCCGGGGAGATGTTGCCCCCGGAGCGTGGTGAAACAGCAAAGAACTACCAGAGAAGGAGGTCTCTTGGTATGTGATTTTGGTAGGTTTATTACCTCCAAAGGGAGCACATGGACCAAGAGCCAAGAGCAGCTTATTACATCGGTATTTAAGGGAGGAACAACACCCAATAGGATGAGGGCAGGGGACAATACAGGGGAGGGGCTGGGGTACATGATCAAATGGGGTTTAGGGAGGGAGGGGAACAGAGAGAACAACGAATGAACTATGGAGTGACAGGGAATTTCCCAGAGCGGGAATACATAACAGACAAGTCCAGTAACCAATAGCAGGAGCTTGGGTCCGTGGATTGGTGGTCCAACTGCTGCCCCTGGGAGCTCCGGGGGGAAACCCTCTGTCCGTGGAACCTGTCCGGAAGTCCTCTGGTTCCAAACCACCGCAACACACACAATTTCAGTCCCTCTAAATCTCAGGGTTTATGATGCTTGATTTCTCACTGTTTGCAGCATGACCTAACTCTTCCACAACCACAACACTGTCTTTTCAGAGCCTTAAGTCAGTCTCATGGTTAATCTAGATCTGAACAACTAGAGCTGCCCTTGGTTTTCAAAAGTCATTAAGAATACAATTTCCACTGTCTTCTTGGAGCTGCTGGATAATGACAGAAATCCTGAATCTCCAGAAGGACATAGCCAGGTTACCAAGGAAGAAAGATCTGAGAACAAAATGTCTACTAAGCATTAAATTAAATAGCCAAAACAACCAGTTATCTGTGGATTCACCTGTCCTGCAAACTCAACTTTCAGAAAATATTAATGGTATGTGAACCACTGCAAAATATTCACTATTCTCGAATTCAATGTATTAGCATGACATACTAAATATATAGGTTTAAAATAATTGGCCTTGTGTAACTAGAGTTTCCATGGCTGGTCAGCTGAAAGTCTTCAAAATCTCTAATAAAAATAGAAGTGGTCAGGTAGTCTTTGCCAAATGTATTATTCAAAGAGTACTGCTGTTACTTATCAAAACTGCTTTTCAGCATACAGTTTTTAGCAGCATTGGACCAACTGTGTAGCTGGCTGAATATTATTAACTGAATAAATCAATTAATTTATAATAGCAATATTTGCTGAATAATTTATTTGAGGAGTATTCTTTTCAAGTATTTGACAAGCTCCATTAAATTCCAATAAAATCTAAGACATCACCTAATTAAAAATAATTAAAAGTCTATTTACAAAAATTGGCCTTATTCTTAGGTACATGCTTTTATGGCATTTGACTAACTCTCCAATTCCCAGATAAAGTTATTAACTGGATAACGTGCACAGGAAAGCAGATCCAGACTGCTCAAAACTTTAAACTTGTATTTTCACTGCTATTTACACATCGAGACATGTGAAATATATGCTTCTGTCAGAGGCCACCCCTGTAGCTCACTTCCACTACCAAAACCTGGCCACAAAAATAGATAATTTATCCTTTTCTACACGTGGTATGCAGAATAGCTCAAGGCATTTAAACAGAGGAGCTGTGGGTTGACATGTCTCACTAGAGTGAGATAGAGATAATGGACACCAGGCACGGTGATGGGTCTAGGTAAGACATGGCTTCTTAGGCAGTTGTTATATGCAATAATTTATACCTAAAACAAAAGTCACATATCCTACAACTTGTGGAACTGTAAATATGTCTGTGAACAAAATATTGTCCCTTTACAGACAGAATACTTTTTCTGAGCAGTGTCTTCCATGTTGTTTTTTTTTTTTTTTAATAGCCTTCAGATACCTCCACTAGATATGCTAATGTCACTGCAGAGCCTCAAGTGAGTTTCTGCCCTAAGAGGAGGACAATGTATGTAGAATGTCCAAAGTCTGAAAGGCAAATCTACAGGTGCATTTCTGATGGAAGTGCAATTTCTATGTCTGTTTTGGGAAATGCCTCAAAAATATAACCTTTCCCACTAGCAGCATCTGATGTTAATTGGAAATGCCAAAATACTGAGTTGGACTGAACCTTCTGGAAAGTATCTTGATTTTCACCTAACTTTATTTATTGACTTTCCTTTCCACATATGTTTATACTGATACCACCCTCCCCAAAACCAGTTTCTGTTTTGTCTAAATGTTGCACCAGTTAAAAAAAAAATTCCAAAATTTGGTTACCGACTACTCAAAATACTAATCACCTGTTAAATGTGTCTCTCAAATTTCCTGCGTGGCTTGAAGCATAAATGATACCTATATTTTGCACACCTTGTAGCTTTGAGCTCCATTCTAGGCGCTTATTTAAAATCTGATCTAAGCCAATCTCTGTAACTGTACACAAAATGTAACACGCATTGTAATTGTTTGCAGCATCATCTTGCTGCTCACAGGATTCTCAGCTGCCCATTGATGCAGAAGAATCAGTGGCCACCTTTTATTATATATCCACATTGCTCCATTCATTAGAAACCCTCTTCCTAACACTGTCTTTTTACTGATGAGCACTTGATGTGGCTCCTGGTTGTTTGCCAACCAGTCTTCCTCACATTATTGCTGCCAGAACAACAGGACTTTCAGGACCAGACTTTATTTAAATCCTGTAGCCTTTACCTCCCACTTCTCTTTTGTTTTAGTGGGCATTTCGTCTCCCTGAAGCATCCATTCAGAATTTGATGTCCCAGTGGTTAATCTCATTACAGATAATCCTGTGTACTGAAAATCCTTCCAACAGGATAATCTTGCGAACAGCTTCCCTCTGTTGCCTTCCCACCATTCTTTCAGGGCTGAATTATTTTGATCTGTTAAATAAATGGATCTCACCTACATATAATAGTTTTCCCCTTAGACTAATTGGCTGATACTGAAGTACTAACCTCACACTTTGCATTCAATCCTATTTCATTAGTGGGCAATAAAGAACCAGGCTGATGTTTTGGTCACTCACCACTGACATATATGAAAGAACTGCAAGATGGCCCAACTAGATTCCCTCTCAAAGACTGGTGACAAAAGGAGGCACAGGCTTCTGAACAATATTATTACTCAGTTTATTAGTACCTATCCATTATCTGTGGAATATGGAAATGGAAATTACTATTATAATTTCTTTGTAAATTAACTACATATAAATCTAAATATCATCTTTCACCTAATAAGTACAAGAGTATATTAATTTATACTTGCATCTGTATGTGTACATACTGCACAAATAATGTTTAAATCATAACTTCAAGACATACAATTTAGTATTGTAGCTGTAAAGTTTAAGCAATACCTGTTTAATGCAGTTCCATGCAAATAGGCACTGTAAATCAATTCGTAAAACTTTTGTCATGTGTAAGTGAAATAAAATTCAAATTTAAACAGTTTCTACAGAATCCATGTTTATCAAATTCCTGCATTCGTAGCAATCCTGTTTACTCAAGGAAATATTATTCTCACTGTTGTATTAGAGTGAACAAAAATTCCACAGGTTTTAAGTAATTAACATACTCAAGATTTAAAGATTGAAATGTTGTTTCCTAATACAACAGTTCTGCAGCTGCATGCATGCTCTATTAAGCATCTCATACAATATTCCTGACAAGCACTCTATACCCAGTCCTTTTCATTACCGATCCTTTGAGAACGCCTGGCTTTTTTTCTGGAAGGAGACTGGTTCAGGTAAGGATAGTTTTGTCTGCCAAACCAAAAAGTGGAGTCAGATATTGGAGACCAATTGCATATTAAATTGAGACAATTTACATTTTTCCTAATTTATCTTTTAACATACACTGAAAAACAATAAGTATTCAGGCACCAGATATGAACCCACCATTCCCATTTCTCCATCTTCAGAGAACTGAAAAATCTAGTTTCTTCTGACATTTCATAGCTAACTTTTAATAGCTGGAAAATAATCAAGAATCTGCCAACCTCATAAAGCTAATCTTAGGGTGATAGAGCTCAATACTTCCATACATTTTAAGTTAGGGAAATGTAATACTTCCAACAACTAGAAAACTTGTTGCCATACAGTGTAATTGAAATCTTCTGTTTTCTACATGATCAAATGATGACTAATCTATCATATACTTTGTTGTATTATGCAGCATATGAGCTAAGTAATTAGCTAGAAGCAAATCTTTTTCATTATTTATCATGAACTGTTTTCCTGCCCAAATTAGCAGTAGCACAGTAGTCACTAAATAATGAAAAGCTGCCAAGAAACCCCTCTAATTCACTTAAACTTATTACATTACCAAATATTTCTAATGAAATTTGATTGATGTCAAAAAAAAAAAGAAAAGAAGTGAATTATTTTTATGTGCTTTAGGAAACATTACACATTTCAATTGTTTTGAAGCATTAGCAGAAATACAGAAACATTCACATTTCAACCAAGTTAATTATTGTTTTCTCATCTGAAAAAGGAACTGGCACTTTGATGACAACATACAGATTTTTCTCTGTCTTAAACATACCTTTAGAGCACTCACTAAACTATAGTCATACTTAAATCCTGTGTAGGAGGGACTCTGGTATCATATGTTTCATGGTTTTCTTAGTAGTAAAATTGTTTCAACAACTGTGTCCTTTAATTATATAAAAATTACTTTTGTTACTTAGATTTGCATTCTTTTTCCACATCTGGCAGTCTTTCATGAAGAGCTATTACTCAATAATTGGAAACTTCGACATGAAAAGTACTTTGTTCATCTTTGTGGATAATGCAGAATTTCTTCTCAAAAGTAATTAAGCAAAAAGTAGTTTATGATTTCTGGCTATTTCATGCAGAACAATTATCAGAAACATTTGATCTTTCTGTATTTTGGATTATCTGTAGCCCTTAAGTTATTTTTGTTCAAAGAAGTCTTCTTTTGTTTTTGAAGGAAGATTGATGCAATATTTCTTTTAAATTTACTGTGGAAGTTGTGATACGTTCACATCTCATTTACCAATCAAAGCACCTAAGTAACACTTAGGCTCAGGTTCATATCAGTTATCACACATTATCATATGTGGTGTACTGAACTAATCATTCAAAGTATCATGTCCCATAAAACCAATATGACAAATAAAAATATAATACAACCATCTTCAGATACCCAGCACACTGACGACACAGCAACTGCTCTACAAATACATTTTATATGTAAGTTTCTGAATGTCAAAGCTAATCGCATTTATAGCTTCAAATTTTTTTTAAACTTAGGATCCTATTCTTTAAAAAGTTAGTGCAAGTATAAAGGATGTTAAGCCCATGAGTGTAAAGTACTCCTATTTGAGAAGCCTTGATCTTAGACCAGCTGGGCTAAGAATATAAAACAGCCTTCAGAGCAGCAGCTCAGTATGAGTCATTCTGATATCCCTCTGATGGGGTGAATACTAATAATACATCTCTCTGTTTGCTGTGCTGAGATTTTTCTTCCCCTCACTCAGACAAGAGAGGGAAAGCTTTATGCTTCTCTCCTTATATAAATGAGTCCATATCTGGCTTGAAGGAAGTTTTTTACCACAGTTCTCTGAAAATTTCAGCTGGGCCTTATGTAAGCTCAGAAAAAGATGACTTATTTTCCCAGTTCAACATCACAGCTCAGAATCTCCTCTCTACAACCCTCTCAACAGTGGTACAATAGAGTGAAGCTGGAGATGTTCTTCAACAAACAGGCTGACAAAGTCAAATAAGAGTTCAGAAAACCCCGGCAAGTCCCTTGACACTTAAAGTTACAGTCAGAGACTTTTTCCCTTCTCATAGTACTCATGCCATCTTTGCCATAAAAGACTTATACAAACAGTAAACATCCACATTTCACATGGCCATTAGTGACAAAGGCTTCTTCCTTGCACAGCTGTACCCTGATGAGGTGCAGTAATTAAGCAAGGGCACGGACTTCACGCAAGATGACAGCATGCAAAGACTTTGTGCAGAGATCTTTACTAGCAGTGTTCTGGTTCAAAGACCTTTAGAGTGCAGTGGCTCTTGTGCAAAGACACTTATCACACAGTGAAAATTCCTTAAATACCATCACACAAACAGGATATAGCATCATATAAACAGGAAATAGATTCACCACAGTGTTCCCCAATCACCTGGGCTATTCTACGGTTTTTGCCAATTATGGTAAGAGGTAAACAATGCCTTATAAGGTTACAAACTATAATCCTCACTCTCAATAGGTCCAGAAGGCCACAAACCCACAATTCTCTCTCTCCTAGCCCATCTCTGATGACCTGGATATACTTCCGTGGATATACTTCACCTCTGGGCCTTGGAAAGAGGTTCTCTCTGCCCTTCAAGGTCTGCTTTTCTATCACACACATAGTGTAACCCAACACTGAGGTGCAAGAGATGGGGAGAAAAGAGCTAACAATTACAGTCTCTGGTCTGTAGCTCTTTGATTTGTGTTTCAGGTGTGCTGTTAAATAATTACAAAGAAACTTAATAGTTTCAGTGTTTTTTAACTGCTGGAAACATCTTTCTGGTGTTTCTATCTTTCAGGCCTACCTGAAAAACAGCACCAGTATTAGACAGCTGCTCAGAGGGAAGCACTTTTCAGACAACAGTTTCACACTGAGGTACCCAAGCCTTATTTTCTGGTATCTGTGGAAGTACAGGAATTTCAGCTACTTCAAGGCAAGTGTTTTGCAAAAATAGTCATAGCTTGTGCAGCCCCACTATTACACTTTAGTGGAGAATTGCATCTTAGTGGTTAATGGGCAAGTGACTGAATAAATAGCCACTAACAGCGGTTTATTTTACCACTAACTAATATTCTAACTTTTCTCCCTTTTCCAAAAGACTGTGTTAGTTTGCTGCCATCCCTCTCTAGAAAGTCATTCACAATGACTCTGTGTCACGTCACTTGCTCAAAACACTGTAAGGAAGATAGGTAGAATAACTGAGAATCTAGCTGGCCCTAACTTTTCGTAGCATTGTTCATTAAATTAATACCAATAAACATCTGTAATCTATTTTATTATTTCCTTTTCAAAAGGACATGTGACCAGAATCCATCTCTAATCCAAGCTGAATATAACTTTGCTTTCAATAACAAGATGTCAAGCAGTCTTAATTTTGCATGATTGCTGCATAAGACAATATATGCTGTCACAGCATTTGCCAAAAAGGAACAGGGATATCTGCAGGGACATATAATTAAGGTAGTAACTAATAGTCACCACAAAGAATCATATTACCAAATAACATAATCTATTAGCTCATAAAGAATATTTTTAATGAACTGCATTGAAAGAATTACAATGAAAGGTTATACAGGAGCAAAAGTAGCTATACATCTTCTAATATTTGTGCTTCTTTTTAAACATCTATTTTTCATTTTGTAGTTTCTCATTCCCTTAGGTACAGCATGAACTTAAAAGCAACCTAGATTCTTCACAGGATTTTTAGAGTATATGATGGATCAATAATTTGTTGGTTTGTTTATGAAATATGCCAACTTACCAGGACAGAGTCATTTTTAAGAGGAAAGAAAGATCGATATATGTGTGCATAGATTTATGGGTGTTTTTGTTGCAATCAAAGTAAGTCTTTTTGTTTAAAGAACTCTAAAAGGCAAGCTTGGCTTTTCTTTTTCATCACTGCATTGGCTTGAGCAGACCACTTTAATAGTAAATGCTGATAAATACTATTTGTGAATCTTTCATTCTGTTAAAATCCTTTTGGAGTTTAATTTAAGTAGAGTAAGTTCTAAAAACACAAGCAACAAGCCTACTAAGACTTTTTAAACATGGCAATATCTACAATGTGTTCACTACTTTAAATATGTGAAATGTTTGCCTTGAGCTATGGATCTTCTCCGCTGCTGTACTTTTTGTTCCCTCGGGTTACATGGATAGAAGTTTCTCAGGAGGAAAAACCAACACCAGATGGTGGAACAAGGGTTTGGATCCCCCATTTCCTTGATGCATCCCCCACACAGGGCCACAAGGTTTTTCTTTTCTCTTCCTGCAGCAATGCAAGTGTGCCATCTGACTTGTGTTATTTTTCAATGACCTCAGTGCCTGCACACTCTATTAAATTTACCTATTACCCACTAGTTTTGATGTCAAAGCTGAATACACAGAAGCATCATGAGCACCACTGAAAGGGTCCAAAGCCAGGTTGGAAGGGGGTTTAAGAAACCTGATCTAGTGGATGGCATCCCTTACCATGGCAGGAGTTTGGAACTGAATGATATTAAGGGTCCTGTCCAAACCAAACCAATTTCTAAGTCCCTAGGGGTTTCAGCAATCCTAAAACTGTTTTCTAATTGCTTTCCTACCAGCCGTGAACATAGGTATCCATCTTCTGAAGGCAAACAGGACTTTTGCAGCTACTCTTCACACATCAGCCAGAATTTGAAACTGGATGCATCTCAGTGTATCTCACCCCTAGGGTCCACTTGGATTATTCTTGTATTCTCAGAAACTATACTAAACATAATGGCAAGATGGTGATAGTGCTATATTTACAATATCAAACTTTTACCTAGCAGATGTAGCGTTCACCTCTCATAGAGGTAAGAATAGTCAGTCTACCCTCTTCTTGGGCAGGCCCAGTCATAATTCTGTAAAAGAATCCTAGTAAGAGGGAAATCATCACCTTTCTAAGATGCTGAGCAGACCTCTTCTATATGCAACCTAAGGACTAGACCCTGTATGTCAAAGGTAGTCTACTGTAAGGTGAACCTAAAAGTGATGTCAGTTTTGACATCTGTTTACCATGAAAACATCCAGAGTCCTTCAAACCCACACTGGCCAGTTAGCAGCTGTTATCTCACCTACACAAACAGGCATGATGCATGCCCAGACTGAATGAGGCATGTTTAACCCTTCCATACATTCATCAATCAAATTGAAATATAAAAATGAAGCTCACTGTAGTCAGTTGTTCCCTGAATCCTAATCACTGGATAGCCACTCACTGAACACAACAATCTGAGACCCAGACTGTTCATGTGATAGTGCACTCGCTTTTGTTGCTGCTGGTATGGGTGCAGTCTTGATCTACTGAAAAAAATAAACTGGCCACTACCCCCCTCAGCAGATCTTTTCAACTTATGACAGGAAAGGTTTGTCTTTCAAATCAGAGTAAATACTTTAATCAAGGATCCTTTTTTTATCTTCCCCATTTTACACCTAAATATGTATTATTATATACAGATTACATAATAATGCAAATAAAATACATACTAGAAGAAAATTAACTATTTTACTTACTGGATAGGTAACTGTACTTAAGTGATAACCTGTTTTGTTTGAAAATGTCATTAAGGAACGGAATTTAGTTGATAAAGAAAAAAGATACAGTTGCATTTTTCTGTCCTTCATGCAAGTTAATCTTTTGCATACTTTGTCCATAATTACAGTGTAATTCCACAAACTTTGCTTAGAAAACAAGGGACCACAAAATTGATTTTTACTGCTTGAGCAACTAAGCTAGTCTATTGATCTCTCAATTCTTTGTGTGATTTCAGATAGCTTCCTTAAAATATACTAGAACAGTCCAGGATTTTCTGTGGGAAGATGATAACATGATTCAAGTCACCTATTAAACACAGTTTATTCAAATATTTATCAAATTCTGTTTTCTTCCTCAGTGAACAATTTCACTTCCCTGTTTTCCCTCTTTCCCACTTTCCCTCTCCCCGCTTCCAGAGATATCAAAGGCATCATTAAAGAAGCAAAAAAGAGAAATCAAGGAAAAAAGGCAAGATTACCTTGTTAAAAGAATTCAAATCAGCTACTAAAACAAGAAGAAATAGCAAATAAAATATCTAAAATATTTTTAAAAGATGCTATCGAAATTTTGATTGTGATGTGCCTCAGTCAGAACTGCAAAGTGGAACAGCCCCCCCTTAATTAGTATGCCAAATGTTCCCCAAAATAGCCATTAAAACAGAGTAATTGATTAGCTTCCATATGCTTTGATTCTCAGAATTAAAAGAAATGTGCAAATTATCAAGGAAATTTATTTTCCATTGCTTTAATCTACAATTTTATTGCATCAACAAAATGATCAGAAAATCATAAAATTAAGAAAAACCTTTCAAGGCTTTGCAGAGTTGCCTGTAACTTTACAAAAGTAACGAGAGCAAATTTACTTGTCTTGTCTTGTTCTCACTCTTTGGCTGTCATGGGTAAAATTCTTAGTTGCTGTCCTACTGATGAAAAAAAAAAGGCATCAAACCACAACATTCAATTCTGTCAGGGCTGTCAGAAAGGTGGAGAAAATTACTCAAGAGTTCTGTCTGTTCTTTCAATAAAGTCAAGAAAAAAAAGAACATGTTTATTTCCTTCATTTATATTTTTATTTCTTTCAATGTGCCTATCCAGTTCTAAAAATTATTCATTCTTGGGTTTTTTCTACCATCACCAATTTTATTGCCTAATTTTTAAATGAATTCAATACAACTTAAGGAGATTACATGTCACTAATAAGTACATTGGGTGTGTCTAACTACACAAGCGGTGGTCAACTCCAATGGATAATTTACATATATTTATTGTTCACTACATCAACATGCCACGCTAAGTGTTAAATATTAAAAATTACAGTTTTATTATTAATTATATTTCTGTTAAGTGTCTTAACTTACAGTGAACTAAGCAAAGTGTGAAACTGTAAAATAGACTTTAAAAATAATATTGAATTAATAAATAATAATTAATATTCCTCTTTTTTTACTTTACATTTTAATTAACAAAATTACCTAGAGATAATAAAAAAGGCTGTATCACCCTAGAAAGTCCATGATGCTGTGCTAAATTTTGTTTATTTGTCCCATAAATCTTTAGATAAATTCTGTTTGTTCAATTTGAGCTAATTAGGAACATACACAGTCAAAGAATACATTAGACCTCAACAATGTCCAGCTGATTAATGAATCAACTTAAAATTACTACACTGTTTGCAGTAGCCTGTATTAGAAATACTATGTTCACATTTATTTTATGCAATATGTAAATAGGTCTAACGTATCAGTCTTTGAACTCTTCATTACTTTTTATCTGTCCCTGTTACTCATAGACAAAAATACTTCAAGAAGATCATGTTGTCTTTAATATAGCAATGTCTGCTTTTCCAAGTTTCTACAACATGAACAAATAATTCCTAGTAATAATAATAAACTAATCTAATCTAAAACAATCTCATAATGCAGGTGCTGTTTTAGGAATTTTGCTATAACATAACATGCCCAAAGCAATGATGAGGTGTTACTTGTCTTTGAACTTTCAATATGAAAACTAAAAACTACTTCTTGAAGATGCTAATTTATGGATTTCAACAGGTTTTGTTGAGATGAGTAGGGAACTCTTGGTTTTGTTTTCCAGTTTGCTGGGAAAGATATTCCATTGACTGAGTAGTTGTTGACTGGGTTTAATGTTAGAATTTCTGAAACGATGACTATTTTTGTTAAAACCCTTGGAGATCAGATTACATCTCACCTTGTAAGTCCCAAAGGAATGAAATTCATTACCATTGTGATCCCATTCTTTGTGCATGTTGACAATGTCTTGAGAAAGAAAAAACAGAGTGATTGAAAAGACCACACAAAACAATTTCAAAATGCTTTAGGCACAAACTATGTGAGTGACAACTACAAATTTAAGTGCTGTAATTCTTTGATTAATAGAAAGAAAGTGATTTAGATTATTTTGATAACAGCCTTTAGGAAAAAAATGACACTTAAAGAACTACAGAAATTTGAGGTTTGAATTACTTGCCTAAGATGTGTTTTTAAAAATAACCTGTCACCTATATTTTTGGAAGGAGAAGAAAAAAAGCCAAGTTATTGGCTTTTTACAAAGTAAACTACCTACTGTATACTCCAGAAGTGACACTGACATTTTTTCTTAACATATCCAAAACCCTAAGAACTTGAAAACTATAATAGCCTATTACAGAACCAGAGTATGGACATGATAAGAAAGCAAATTCAGAATTTACCTCTAGTTCACCAAAACAAGCAAAGCTATGGTCTCTTCAAAATATACTTCCATGCAACAACTTCTCATTCTTAATAGCAGTTTTGAAGACTGACTATACAGATCAATAATGCATAATCACCAAGTGCCAAGTACACTAAGTTGAAATAGAATTACCTGTTTTAACAAGTGCATTTGAAGTCCAAACCTGCTCTAAAGTTCTACTTGTGTGACATAAAGGAAACCAACTGCACTCATTTAGGTGGTCAAATGAAGAATTAGGTACCTAACTTAAACTTCTTGTTTTACTGTTATTAATTTTGCACAACGAAGAATCTAGACCTTCTCAGTGCTTTTAAACACCTTTTGAATAACTCAGTATCCCCTCAGGAAAAAGCCCAGGAACTCTGTAGGTCTGTAAAGAAATCCAATATGCCATTTCCCTCTATTCATAAACCTCTGAAACAACTCTGTATCCTCCATGCTGCCCTTCTTCATTGAAGCTTGGCTGCTAGAATTATTTGGTCCCTCACTTTGCTGTATCTGTGGTCTGATTTTGTGTAAAAAGCTAAAGGAATGTGAAAGATACTGAAAAAGAGTACATTCCTCCTGTGTCACTTGCCTGCCTCTCTGATAATCTAAAAGATTAAGACTTAGTCTAAGTTTCAGCTGTTAGACCAATCAACCAGTGCTGACACCAAGTGATGTTCCTTGACAGGAAGCAAAAGACAGCATTTGCTTAAGTTGTCATTCTCTCATTTTTGTAAGCACCTTCACATTGGTTTGAGCCTTCAGTTCATTATTCAAGAAAATAATTTGATATTATCCAAACAAGATTTCTATTTTAGCACATCTTCAGAAAACTCTTTACTGAGATCTATCAAATAGATATTTGCATATTACTAGCTTTTAAAGAAACACAAAATTTACACCATTTTTTAGCTTTCTTGGTGCAAATAAGTACCTATTAGTTAGGGGATTTGCAGATAGGCCTAACAACAAGTTCAGCCTAAAGTATTATCTTTTTGTATTTCATAATTATTTTGTTCATAGCAACCACAAATTCAGATGAAAATTTATAGCATGACTCATTACTGAGGGACTTAAGAACCAAAGTTCACCCAGGCAGTGAAACTGCAGATTTCACAGGTCCCCACTGAATCAAACAGGAAGAATAGTAAATTTACCTTTGTGAAGGTATTTAAAAAACCACCATTTTTCTCTTCATCCTCCCCAGAGGAAAAGATGCACATAGCAGGAGCATTCACATAGAGTACATGTATTGTGAGTACTTGGGATTCTTCACTGTGAAAAGGATTCTTAGCATAGGAGCAATGTTCTTTGGATAACTCAGGTTAGAAGGGACTTCAAGAGGTCTCATGGTCCAACCTTCTGCACCCTGTGTTGAAATTCAAAATAGAATAGAATAGATCAGAATAGTTCCATTGTAAGGGAAGTACAATTATCCCTTAGTCCATCTGCACCTTACTCCAGTTTATCACTGCCTTTCTCTAGATGGATTCTGCAAGTGTTGAACAGCTGGGAATAAGAAATGACCAAATTTTGCTGCAGTGTGCATGAACCTGAAGCTATTTCAGTTAAAACCACAAAAGCTCTTCTGGTTTATTTCAGGAGACAAAAGAATGACCACAAATTTTTACAAATTAATATCCATTATCAGATGATGTCAGTTTTGTGCCAAAAGACTACTTTTTAGTACCTAGTAGTTTAAAACTCTAAAACCCGAAACATCTTACCTGAAACTCTAAAAGAGGCATAGAGAAGTGGCAGTAAAGGTCCCATGAAATAGACCACATAAACTTAAGGTCTTTTGAGAACTCTTTCAATCCACCAAAGTCCTTAAATAAAACATCATCTTTAATGAAGAATTGTGCACCAGCTGTCTTAAACTCTATGAATAAGAAATGGTGAATCCACAAACGAAAACTGAATCAATAAAAGCCTCTGATATCAATGACAAGTTTTTTGGAGCAGTTGCAGTTGCTTCAAATACAGCTTTGGAAGATCTGTGGTTTTATTTGTAGGCAACTGGCACATCATGTTTTCCATCCCTCCCTAAACACTTAAAAGATTATCAAATTAAAATTTTTGCCCAGAGATTTTACAGATGTAGTGGCAGTGCAATTTGGGTCATTGCAGAGTAATTTAGGTCTGAAAGGGTCATGGGAGGCCATTCTGTTGAACATATGGCTCAAGGCATGCTTACCATCAGAGCTAGATCAGATTGCCTAGGGCCTTGTCCAATCACATTTTGAAGCTCTCTGAGGATGGGCATTTCACAAGCTGTCCAGACAAACTGTTCCAGTGCACTAGTGCAGTAACAGTGCTAGAAAAATTACAAGCAGTGGGAAGTGTCTGACAGACAATGGGACATTAAGGATTTCCTCTCCTTCCAGCAGCAAGTGATGCAGGGCTCCATGTCATGTAGGACTGCTTAAACAGAGGATTCCCAAGAAGTGGGTTACACATGGGAGCAGAGACTTCCACAAAGACTGAAGAGGACAAGCTTCTGCAGCCACATGAAATTCCTGGCCACACAAGAACCTAACACTTTTACTGGTGGTGGTGGCTGAGCCTGCCCTGGTCTAAAGGGGTAGAATAAGTGTCACTGATACCAAGAAGTTGATCTGGAATACTAGAAATTGCCTTATGCTGTTATTGCAGGAAACAAGAACAGGGTGGAGAGGAGCTGAAAAGCTGGGAACAGCCCCAGGTTCCCTTCAACTTTCTGTATGGTGTAAAATGGGTGAAAATAAATTACATGCACACTGCTAACACAAAAGAAAAGTAGGTTGCTTTCAATAATTTGTTGCACAACTGAGGTTCTGATCACAGACTTGCTATCAGTCATAAGACTTCTTGTTTTGGAGGAGAGATATGGCCTCATAGTAGGTAATAGTCTCTTAATAACAATGCAGTTCTTCATTTATAAACAGCTCCACGACTCCAACACATACTTAGCTTTTTCCATGTTCTTCCTTTTGCTGCCCTTCAGTCATTTCCTAATCAACTTCCTTTACTTCTCTTTTGAATTGTCTCCTGCTAAAATTAACTGTGGAACTGACAAGATAAGACCTGCTAAGACCAGCTTACTCCATTTATGCTCTACATTATTTTCAACTTGTCTATTTAGATTGTCAACTCTCTGTTTGTACAGGGCTTAGCAAAATGGGGATCAATACTTGGCTGATCCTTAAGCACCATAATAATAAATATGATTAACAACAATTTCAGGACTTTTTTCAGTCTAAAAACACTACCAGAAACAAATTCATCGAGGAAAGATGAAAACCACTGCTCTATTCTCTCCTTTCCACCTGTTGTTTAGATCCAGATTCACAAAGCTAAACAAACAGTCATTCTGCCTCAAATTTTGCTCACTTTTTTTGCTGTATGAAAGATAAGCCCCCGCTACTATATAGAGAGCAATAGTTCGTTCAGCCTCCAATATCTGATATCCTTTACTTCCCAAAGTTACCTTTGGATCATTAAAGAATTTTATCAGCTAGACCTTTTGCACTCTGATACTCATCAAGAGGAGAAGGGATGCTCCAATGTCTCCACACTGATAAGAAAGTCCTGCTCAGAAAAAAATAAATTACCATATTTTGTCTTATTTAACACATTATTTTTCTTTTTTTTTTAACGGTAGTCTGTCTCAGAGCATGATCAATTAAAATTATTGCTTTTCATGCAAAACAAGATCATTACGATGTTCTACCATCTTCCTCTTCTGTATTTAGCTGGCAATAGTCCGTTGTGCTTGTCATAAAATTACCTTATAAGCATTTGTAGGCAAGAGTATTTATAACACGTTATAGAGCCTAGCACTTCCTAATCAGAACACTTTTACTGTAAGTGCTGTCAATAATTTATAATGGGAAGAATAATATTAATATTTTCACATTTAAGTAATTGTAATATTTCTGTTTGAAAATATGATGTTCAGGAACTGATAAATGCTCATTTGAGGCAAAAAATGCATCAAAATCACATAATCCCTTCCGCCTTTATGAGCAGAGGTGACCCAAATTAGCAATTTTTGATCTATGGATATCTCTTGTCTGCAATTAGGCACAATCACTGCCATGGCAGGCAGTTACTATCACCAGATGCAATTTCTTGTGCTGATGTTCATATTAAAATCAGAAATGCAAGCAATAGCCCCTCTAGCCAAGACTAAATACATGTGGCAAAAGCAGATCCGTAAGAATAACTGTGTTAGTGCCTTATGATAATTTTGCCAGAAAGGTTTTTGCATAGGGAAGGGAAAAATGTATCAGAGACACCTGCTTTTTGCCTTCCATAGCTAAGTGCATTTTCACCTCTCTTCTCTATACCCTGATATGCTTATGATGTATTCCAAAATAGTCTAACAGCTCACAAATTGATGGATAGTAATTTTTTCCCATGAAAATTACTGTGACAAAGGAGTGATGCAGGAAGGGACTTAAGAAATACATATATTCTAAATACATACAGCAAGCTTGCATAGGGTGGGGGATGCAGAGGCAAGAGACAGATTATCCTTATCAACTTGAGATTTTTTTTTTTTTACTGGCTGTTTTTACAGCAGCTGAGCTCTTTCAAAATTATCCTTCACCAATCAATTCACACTGCTGAGCTCTGCTATCTCTCATCACTATGCTGTTTTTCTGTCCTTCCCTCTGGATGGCCTTGCTGACCTTGATTCCATGGAGGAAGATGATGAGGATGAAAACATAACTATTCAGAAACAGAGGAAAAGCACTCAGACAAAAGGATTTACACTGGGTATTCGGGCCCACAGGTGAGGCAGCTGAGTCTAATAGTGTATCATGTTCAGAAAGGACTCTGATGCTGAAAAGGCAGCACCTCCGCCAGCAGGTGATTCTAATGATTAGGCTGTATATCTAAAAAAGAAAAATCAGGGCCTATGGTGGCTTGGAGAACTAAAAATTGGTAGAATTTTAAAGCTAGTATACCAGAAGTTGAGTGTCTGAGAGAGGAAAGAACTTTTAGCAAAACTGTTAAAGTTTTCAATTTATTTCTGCAAGAATTATTACCTGTAGCAATATTGACTTAACTTTAAAAAAGAGTGTTGAATTTTATATTTTCATACATTTTAATACAAGAATACTTACATTAAATGAGGGTAATATTTTCCATTTTTGATCACTCTGTAATCAAAAGTAAAATAAAAAAATCTTTAAATACAACAATCTTTCAGAATACTTACGTCAACAAGAATTGGCAAGAGAAAATAGCCTATTTTTAAGTGTTGTGTAAGATTGCAGAAAATCTAAATGTATCCTCTGTCATGGTCAGACAGGCAATAAAAAAAAAGTCACCCCAGAAAGGCCAAAACTTGATAATACAGATTATTTATACTCATGTCCCTGTGCAACATATTTAAGCATGAAACATGAAGTAGTCCCTGAAGTTCCATTTGATTTATTCAGGTAATCAAGACTGTCACATTAAGTATTTATTGTATGAATGAACTGTACTTACAAAGAAGTAACACAGTGCTATTGTGACCATGAAAAGCAGCAAGACCTGTTCTGGATGGTCTGACCAGGACTGGTTACATGCTTGCTGCATGATATCTTCTCAGACAACTTTACAGTTAGTCATTTCTACTGAGTGCTGCAAAGAAAAGAATGCTGAATCCTCTCCTTCCACATTATTTTCTCTGCTCTACTGTAAAAGTGACTAATGGGGTTAGAGAGAGGAAGACAGTCATATAACAGACAGCCATATAACAGAATGTATAATAACAGGACAGTTATACATTGCCTCTATGGTTGTGACTTAGTGGCAGATGCCTACCTTAGCTCCCAGACATGCTTACCATAAGATTCTGGGAATACTCTGGCCTCCAGAAAGTTTGCAAGCTAGAAATCAGGACCCAATTCTGATGCATACAGCACTCAATGCCTTGCGGTAACAATATTCTTCTTTCAAGTGTAAGGGAGAAGATTCCTGACAACACAGTTTCAGTAGAGTCAGTCAGTCCACAGATGGCAAAATATGACCACAGTATTCCTGGCATGAATTTCCCAGGAATACACAGGACTGTGAGTTAAACTGTGCTGCCATTTGGTAAGGGCCAACTCTGTCCAGTTCTGCCAAGCAGAAAAGACAAAGGGTAAAATGACATTGGCTAGACAGAGCAGGTATCATTGCCTGGGAGGGCTTCTATTTCTCATGTTGTCAACATAAGCTCTAAAATCAGTGATAAATAGAGAGCTGGATATCAAGCCTGAGGAAAGGCAACTAATAATGATTCCATATCAGCTGTTAAAAAAATTCATTCAAGACACAAGATTTTGGATCCTGTATCACTGCAGAGTCTTTCAGGCTTCATAAAAACACAGATTCAAGGTTTTAATTAGCCCTGTGACAGTTTTGAAACTGCTGTCAATCAATCTTTGAGAAAAAAAAAATACTTGTCAAGTTTGCATGCCCAGGGAGACTTAAATTGAAATTAAAGTGAATTTTAAAAGATGGGAAATAATTAGGGCACCAGGAAAAAGAATTCAGAGAAAAAGAAAGCGGTAAGAGGAAAAGTATGTTACTAATTATGCTTTTTACTTTATATAATTAATCCTCATTCCAGTCCCAGCTCACCTTTAATAAGATTAATGAATGATTATACAGGCAGTGTTATACTGCCCAATATTTGGTTATGCAGATTTTCCACATCATGTGCACACATACAAGCATGCCCAAATGACCAAGTATGTGTCCATCAGAAATGCAGTAGAAAGGTCTACACTGTATGAATGAGACTCCCAAACTCACGAGCAGAGTTTATTAGCATATTCACTAAGCCCAGTTTCAAGTGCAAAAGCAAAGTTGTGCATTCCCTAAAGCCAGCTCGAGAAGATTACAGAGGATGCTCACACAGAACAAAAGGGTATCAGCATCAAACACTCCCATTCTTCAGTCAGTGCAGCTCCAATGCAAAAGCTGAAATCTGGGAGGATTGTAAACCTTAGCTTGTGAAAGGCAGTTGTGGGAAAGAGACTAATTTGAGACAGGCACCCAAAAAAAGTGAGCTAAGAAAGTCGACACAAAGCAAAAACAACGAGGGAGTGAAATATGGAGGAAAACCTGACATTTTGTTCTCAACAAATAGCTGGATGAAGGGAACGCATGAGAAACCCTCACTGGAGAAGACAAGCAAGACTTTATTTCACTAAAGGAGAAATGTTAATGATTTTCATATCTCCTAAAGCACCACATTCATATGAACACATGGTTTATAGATAGAAACATACAAAACATACCAAATGTGCCATGTAACTATAAACTAAAACACCTCCATCTACAAGGCCAGTAAAGAGACGCAGTGTGTCTTACACTTTTTAAAATAACTAGCTGTTCTTGATGCATGCCTGAAATGTCTGAATTGCTATAAGGCAAAGATCCCGATGCTGTTGTCTTTGCAGAGAGGTCTAAGAAAAAGAACTAAATTGCATACCGTGTGAATAGGAATGATATCTATAACTGCTGTGGTTGTCCTGAAACATAGTTACTACTCCATGTGTGACTCATTAAGCAAAAGGAGCAGCCTTCTACAATGCTTTGTGAATCTGAAAATTAAGCAGCGAGTAAGACAGTAGTAGGAAAAGTCAGCTCCCAGCTAGCAAAGTTGTTCAATTCCCAGGCACTGTCTTACTTTATAAGCCCTAGTTTCACCTTTAAAGAAATATATGAGGTCATTTCAAAGTTTCACAAACTGCTAATACTTCAAATTGCCAAGCTAAATATATTTCCATAACCCCTACCTGCCTTTCTGCATGCACTCTTACTCTTTTTCAGCTGGCAAATACGTAGTATCTGAAAATATATTACAAGCCAAAATTATATTAACTATTCACCTTAGCCCTGTGCATCGAGGCTTTATTTGCTGATACTTCTAACGTGTGCCCTGTGAGAAGTGTGTTTCTAAAATATATCCTTTAGTGTCTACAATTTTAACAGATATGTCATTGCAAACAAGCACAGACAAATACTGTCACACTTGAGTTCTTCATTAGAACAAATACTGATCTATACAGTTTTTCTTTTGTGTATAGAGAGTAAAGCATCAGATAGCTTCAGAAAGTCAATTAAAAAGAGAGATGGTGCATCTTAATCACAGGGCTTTTCCTATCTGTTTTTTCCAGTAGTTACTTAAAACCACTAACTTGAAATCAGTCACACGCTGTCTTCAGAAGTTCACTCAATCAAAGGGCCAAGCTCTGAGCAATCAAAGATCTTAAATCACTGGAGCGCCCAACATCAGCCACAGGAGGATTAAAAATCCAGTAGCCAGAACTCAATTCTTCGATCTAGCGAGCACCAGCGCATTATGAGAAGTCCCTAAAGCCCTAGATCACAGCCCAGCCTTTGCCTACTGTGGAGCTAAGTGGAAACTGCCTTTAATTCCTTAGGAGATCCTATCTTGCCAGATGAAAATAGATATTGGCCTCTGTGTGTAGGATGATTAGAAGAATGGAAGAGGATTAAACAAGATGCAAGGGGAAAGGCTCAGAGTGGCTCATTTACATGGTATTACTGCTGACAGATAGGTGTTAAAAGAACAGAGCAACCTAAAGGCAAAACTGTATCTGAATTAAAGCTGTATTTATTTACTCAAGTTATAAAGGGATTAAGTCCTGTTTATTTTACCACATCCAGCACTGTTTTATCTATTAAGCACTTTGATGCTTACTCAATTGTTCTGTGTCATGCATTGCACAGCTGTTTAGGGATGTGTTTATTTAAAACAGAAGCTTTTAAATGTTTCAAACATAAAATATAGATGCTAATGGCAAGTTAAACATTCACGGATGTCTTCTTGTCTCCCAAAATGGAGACATTTTTAAAACAGACAATGGGAAAAGTAAAAAGCACGTTTATAAGTACTTTGTAGATTGCTGACAGGAAGAACTAGGTACAGGAGAGTATGTGTCACACATAAAGGCAGTGTCATTGACAAAAAAATCATTCTATTTTGATTAATTTCTAATGATTCAAAAAGCTTTAATTAGGAAGGAAAATGATTTAGCAAAAATTTCATCCTACTCCATTTATCAGTCATTCTGGCACTCAGTGAGTTTTCTCAAAAGAGAGTTTAACACCTCATAAGGCAGCTACCATTTCACTCTGAGTGAAGTT
Source organism: Eopsaltria australis (assembly GCA_034509425.1). Lineage (NCBI taxonomy): Eukaryota > Metazoa > Chordata > Aves > Passeriformes > Petroicidae > Eopsaltria > Eopsaltria australis. Next base: position 2,585,600 of record JAVTVJ010000004.1, on the reverse strand, counting down.
CTGTAGCAGCTGTTTTCAGGTGACCCAGTTCTCAGGGGACACAGAAACTTTCCCTCCTCTGACAGTAACACCAGAAAATCAGTTCTTTGTAAGACCCAGCCATAGTGACGCTTGGCTGCTCTTATACCCTTAGCTGCCTCATTTACCATCCCAAGTTTGCTCATGATACTCACTATCTTCTGGAAACTGAAAAGCTAATTGTACCTCAGCTCCAAACCTTGCCAACCCATTTTGCACAAAGTATGGTGAGAGTGGTCAGAAGAGAGGATGAAGATGGGCAGAGGAATAGAGTATCTTACAGCGTGTGCTTTTTCAGACCTACTGGTGCTCCGTGCTGTTATGTGTTTGTCTAGGTTCATGCTCTCCACAGGACAGCATTTACAAAGCCATAGGACTCATTCAAGTGCAATCACACTCTTGATAGTCCCATCAGTAACATCAAGAGGTTTTTTTTCTGATGAAACATTTTCTGGTTCCTGCTGGCACAGAAATGGTGTGATGAAGCTGTGAGAATGGGCTTCTGCTTGTTTCTTTTCAGCAGACAAAAAAAAGAGCAAATAAAATACAATGGAAAATAAATTCTGTCCCAAATTGTACAAGAAATAGTAACATGTTTCTACAATCTGAACATTCAGCTTCCTGCAAAACCACAGCTAATAATGAGCCCATTCCAGATGAAACAGAGGCAAAGCTAAGCACTTAGTATGAAAAGCTTTCAAGTACTGCTGGGAAACATTAGTTTTAGGCATCTCAGTACTCTTTGTGGAAGGCTTAGTATTCATAGGAAGCTATCAGTGCCATGATGGACAGTAAAATCTGTGCAAACGCTTACGAAGCCAAACCAAATTCCCCACCAAGGTTATCATCAAATGGGGAAGAAAAACAATAAGCAAGCAAGCAAGCAAACACCACCCACATTCACCCCACCCTGAAAAACAACAAACAGAAAAAGGGAGTTCAGAAATAAGTAACAGATTTTGTTCTGTCTTGAGAAAGCACCTGGAAACCTTCATGCCCTGTAGGGCAAGCCACCCCTTGTAAAAGGGTCGAGCAGCATATCTGTAGATGGATTCTCCATGTAGATGGATGCGTATGTCCATGTTCACCGCAATTAGGTCCTCGTCCCAGTCACCTGAGCTGTCCCCAGTTCTCTCAACAAGCTCCTCAACTATCCCAAGCACTTTGTGCAGTTATGTTCTCGACCCTGCCTGCAGCTGAAGTATGACCTACTTACAGTTCATTTTGAAAGACAGTGTGACCCTGGCATTGTTGAAGACTTTTTTCTCGGTAGTGCAGTTCCTTGTAGTCTCCTACATGATCAGACTCTGCCATTAATACTTTAGATGTGAATACTGGCCCTGTTACATCAGGTACACTATTATGCACAAAGGAAACAAGATTGAAGTAAACAAGATTTCCAGGCATTAAATAATAATAAAAGAACCTAGAGGCTTTAACTAGCCTGTTTATAGAGCTTCAATGCCTCTTAAAATAAATAGGTCACTGTTGATAAAAGACTGGGCTCCAATTTTATCCTTCTGTATTTTTGGAATGCTTTCCAGCATTCAAGCACAATATGAAGAAAACCCACAGGCCTATCTGTTCATGCTTTTCTAGCCTTAGTATTGATATTAATGCCAACAAAATTAGTAATTTGACAATTAGTTTTCCACTTACCTGAAAAGACATGAAAGGCAGAAAGAAAGTAGTTTAACTAGATTATAATGTGACTGTGACAAGTCAGGTTCCTGTCATGTTACAGCCTTCCAACTTTAACATTTTCATGTCTGCTTGGCAGGTTATTAAAATAAATGAGGGTGTGTTGGACTGCTGTTGCACTTTTCTCTAATGGGAGTTCAGGAATTTGCAAGCCGCTACTGTAAATTGACCGATCGTGAAGTCTGAAAGAAGTTGGCTAAAGTGGACAATTAGGAGCATTTCTCCACAGCTGAGTGAAATACTCCTTGTTATTTTAATAATTCAGGCACAGGCTAATTTTCGGAGGCTGAGTTTGTCAAGATAATGTGCCTTGTGCTTGTCTGCTTGTCATTTTTAACTCAATCCCACATGTTACAGGTGCAGTCTAGCTTACAAAACAGGCAAATCACTCACAGTGGAATTTGCATACGGAATATAGATATATTGTACTTAGTAAAAACAGTCCAAGAAGTCAACAGATAGCTGTGATAGGAATGCACATGATGGTAAAAACTTTTGATGTCTGATAGCTGTTGTATCCCTCTTTATGCTGATATAATTAGAGGTTTTATTCGGCACTATGCATACACAAATATGTATAATGTAAAGCATCATGTAGATTTCTTCATAAAGAGAGATGGTAAGGCCACAGGAATCCCATGTGGCATGCAGATGTTCTGGGTAGACACAGTTACCTTTTTCAACTTAAAACATCTCAATGTTGAAAAATGTGGAACATGCAAGGAATAGTTACTTCCTTTAGCTGAGAGGGTGAAACCTTTCTAAAAGATGAAGCAGTCTCTATACACATTATTATACCCAGCTTCTGGAGGCAATGGCCACACTACTGAGCCAGAATTTTGAAACCTTTGATTATCTTTCCTCATCTATGTCACTTAGTAGTTGCTTCTTCTCTGTGAATGGCATTCTTACCATGCATTTTCCTCTCATTTTCTCAAGCTTGATTTCTGACCATACAGAAGTGTTTTAGGTTCAAACTGGTTGAGAAATTCTCTAACTTGCTGCAGGCTTCCCTTGCTGATCTAAGCCCTAGCACTGAGCCAGGAGAACTCATTCCAAAACAAACCAATTACAAACTTAGTGGCTGAAGCCTTTCTAGGACAGTTTCTTGAAGGTCAGCTCAGACCAACCAATGTCAGTTTATACTTAAGACACCAGGAACTAATATCATCCTGAGGAACACCTTCACACTGCAGCAACTTTGGGGAAGGCACTGTGTACCTTTCCTTTATGTCCTTTGACAGTTTCATAACCCCAGAAGCCCATTAGGAGGACTGTCATGAACAGACACCTAGGGAGAAAACACTGTACTTAGGAGACTGCAGTTATGATGTTTACACAGAAGATAAAGAATTTCCAATTACCTGTGAAGGCTAGGCAATGGGTGGCTCTCAGTCTTCCCCACCATGACATACACCCACACACAGACAAATGTATGTACCTATGTATCTGTTTACATATTTATGAATACATGATTCTGTATTTGTATATATATACATTTATATGGTTTAAGATGTAGAAAAATTAAATTCATTACTGGCTTTTTATCATCCAGATTTCTCCTGGATGCAGGTCATGCAAAAGATGACAACACAACATATCACCTTGAACTCACCAGTCAAAAGAGTCATGATTCCACCTGATCTCTGGTGCTGCCATCACCTCCCAGTATTCCAGTAGCAATGGAGCAATACTACCATCTACTTCTATGAAACAAAACTGAAGGCAATCTTATTAATTGGATTGAGAGATGGAGGATGTGGATCCCCAGTGGCAACAAAGAGTCCATTAAAACTTCAAAGACTTTGAAAGGTGTGGTGGAGAGTGTACTAATTAACAGTGATGTGGCATGGATTTTTAGAATAATGCACCATGAGAGTTTCTGTTTTTGGCCATTCCTAGACCTACCCTAAAACACCAAGAGCAATCTGAATTCCAATATTTGCATGCAAACCAGGATATCCATGTGCAAATATGAGCATTCATCATATATTATTCATTTCTCATCGCATTTTGAAAGTTTCAGTCGCTCGGTCAGGGAGAAAACTCAGTCCTTGGCTGCTGTAGGTGGCCACTCATGCAGCATGAGGAATGAACAGCTGAAGCAAACAGTTCAACAGTTCACTCTCTAAGACTATTCATACAAAATTGTTCATGTAACAAAGCATACCATAAACAAGCTACTTGCACTCTGAAATTTGTGTAAGAATTCATGTAATAGATTCCCTGTCAGAAATTAGTCTGAACAGCTCTGATCTTCACACGAGGAGCAAGTTTTTATGTCCGACCTAAGACATTGCTAAATTATGAAACAGTGGAGATGAGGATTTTAAGTCCATGCACACTATCACTTTCCAAGAATTTAACTCCAGCAGCTTCAGAAAGGGAACTGTTGCTGTTGCACCTGGACTTGAGAGAGGAAAATGTGAACATGTGAGCCTAAGTCTATTCTCAAGGAACTTGATAACTGCAAAGAAACAATGAGCAGTAAGGGTAGCCAGCAAAACTCATCTCTGGTCAAGTAGAGAATGAAACATAAAGATCAAGATTCAGAATCAACACAAATGTCAAATCTCAGCTCAAGAGGTGTCAACAGCGAGTAAACCAAAGCTAAGATACCACAGTATTACAGAGATGGCAGAAGAAATGTCTACAGTCTCATCCTCACAGTTATCATCCTGTGGAACTTCAAAATGAGAAAGTTAAAATCTTTCCAGGAAAGGCAACAAAAAAAGCAGAAGAAACATGCAATTTGGTGACTTCACTCCTCCTGCAAAAGAACAGTGTCTCAACAGTCTCAACTGATGCCTATTTACTCATTTATTTTCCTTTCTCTCCAGCAGATTTTAGCAGAAAGCTTCTTTTTGATGTATTCTCCTGCCTCACCTGCTCCTCTCTGAGAAGGACTACATTTCTGATTGTGTTTCAAGCTTATACTAATGTATAGCTATTTGGTTTTTCTGTCCAGCCCGGCGTTGCCACGACAGATTCCAGTTAGCTATATTTCCAGGAGTGCCCCTATTCCAAGGCACTCTGGCTGCGTCTCGGAGACACTTAGCCAGAGAAACTGCGGCCTGCGGTGTGGTGCAGGAACGAGCCAGTTTAGCTATCAACTGAAGAGAATAACGAGAGGGCCCTTGGAATGCCTTTAATTCTGAGTGGATTTATTGCAAGGTCTTCACACAGAGGAGAGGCAGGGTCCAAGAGGGCGAGGGGCCCTCAGACACGGCCTTAAGAGTTACCATGTACCACCAATCACCAGGGGGTTTGGGGGAGTATAGGGAAGGCCTAAGGGTATTTGGTCCTATGGGATAGGGAAGGAAAGGGGCTCAGGAGATAACAGGGAATAGAACAAAGGCTCTTAGGGGGAGGGAGGAGATGATGGACACTAGCAGTGGCTACTTGGGTTTGTCCTGGGTTAAACCATGGTCACTTCACTTTCCAGGGGTTTCCTATCTCTTTGGAACTTTCTCCACCAGTTATCTTTCTCCTTTTCTAAGTCTTCTCCCCCTGGAGTCTCTAAGGACACATCCACAGCAGCTACACTAATATAATATGCTAATGTAAATATGATAGTTGTGTTGCTTTATATCAGGTTTCAGGATGAAGAGGTATGACATCAATTCTGGTAGTACAGATTCCATGCATTTTCAGGACTAGATAATATTTATCAAGCAAATTACTTCTGAAGAAGATTGGAGCATCTCATTTACTTGTGTCTTAAAAAATTAAAAAATAAAAAAAAAAAAAGAAGACAAAAAGGAAGTAAAAGAAGTAATTTTTGTTAAAGACAGGCAATTTAATCCAATGTGTGTCAACAATACAAATTAAGTACATGATTTAAATGTCAAGAACATTACACCTGACATTTGGAAGTTGTAACAACACAAAATATAGTGCACGTTTGGTATAAAAAAACATTTTAGTTGCCAAGAGGAAAAATGGAATGGCCATTATCAACAAATAGGACCAAAAACTAACCATAAACAATTCCACAATTATTCAGAAGTTAAGGAACATAATCACAAATGAGAGTGTTTGCATAATTGTTTGTGTGCCTACCCTTGAGCAAACCTGAGTTTATACACCCTTTGTCTCTTTAACACTAGAGGGAAGATCTTAAAATGTATCAATTTGCAGATATTTACAGAATGAGGGAACACTGCTGTCTATGAATGCAGATATTCCCCATATGTACATACAGAGTTAATATTGTAATGCAGAGGAGTGAAGGCCCTTTTATAAACTTAATTTCAAAATTAACTTAAACTCAATCTTAAAAATACATATGTTTAAATATTTTCATGTAGAACTGATTTTGAAACCGTGTATGGAAATTCTTATGTGTTGTATGTCTGGTTAATACCTGCAGCTTTCATTTGCAGAAGCACACAATTGTTAATGTCTGCATTATTATAAAGATGTGGATTCAGAACCCTGAATTTTAAGACAGAATTACAGAGCAACTACATTTTCTCCTTTTATTCAGTATAATTACTAAACAAGCCTATTTTCTGGTTAATTTTTAAAGCTTCATCTGATATTCAGTAGAGACTGAAACTCTACTAAACAGAAGATCAGACACCTCCTTTTAACAGGAAAACTGTAATTCTTTTAAGTATTCATTTATAAGTCTATATAGAGAAAAATTTAAGTCCAAGCCCACTTAATTCTGCATTGTTACACATAATGAAACCTGAAATATTTCAGAGAGAATAAGCATTTGACATTTATAGACACACTTTAATATAAAACACACACCTTGTACATTTGTAACAGAAATGCTAAAGATAATTATCAGATGGGTTAAAGAAGTCTTGATATTTCTAAATCTCCTATAGAACTCTGAACTGTCAAGATGCATATGTGGACAAAGAGCATGGCAAAAGCTTAATGACTTTTGGAAGTCATTATTTATTATTAAAAATAATAGTATCTGACATAACCAGTGTATGTTCATCAAATATATATGGCACTTGAAGCAACTTTGTGATATAAAGGTTATATTCCTCAGTGTTTGAGATTTCATTTACCTCAGGACATTGCAAAAATGCTTCTCTAACACCTAAAAAGTGAGCCAGTGGAAAATGTAGAAATATGCTGAAATGTATTCTCATGTATTTTCCCCCAAACTTCAAAGTGACTGCAATTTGTTTTCGAACTGACAATTCACTCTTTGAACACAGCAAATAAGACTGGTTATATCATAGTACATTATGCCACGATATATGTGGATGCTAGTAAACATCATATTATTATTATACATTTATATAACTATACAAAATATACATAATACTGCATAATAAAATTTAAAAGAAACTTTCTACCAATAACTCTTCTTTTAGTGTATTTTCCCCTTCAGGAAGCTCTTACAGAGAAACCTGTCCTTTACAGAAAAATTGTAGTGGCTAGTTCCAATAACTTGGATAGCTAAATAAATATTTACAATATCAGAACCTACAGTAAAAACTCATTTGCATGGACTTGGGTGGCCTCATATGGATTATCAATTTTTGCAATTAGTGTGTAAATAAACAAACAGGATTTAAAAAGTCAAGGATACTGAATCACAGAGGGTACTTTATTCCTTTATTTTGACAAGCACAGTTTTGTTTAAGTTGTGAAGAATAATACTACTAATCAATTTATAGTTTAAGCATTATAGGATGTTTGATGAAAAGAACATACTTTAAAAATCCATTGGCCGGGATACAACAGGAAGATAAGTTCAAAAGGAAATTTGATATCTCTCAAGTGAGTTTGAACTTTTTCCTTCCATTTCACTGCAAAATTTCATTATATGTTTTAGTTTCAATAAACCACAATGTTTTTTTTCCAGTTATCAGTTGCTGAGGCAAAATATTTTTTTTTTAATTTCACACTTCTACATGCTTTTTCCTTACTTTACTCTTTTTCTGGTGTTGTCAAGGGTATCAACTTAGTTCTGTAATGTCTGGCAAAGTAGATTCTCTATGCTTTGGCTTACTCACCTACAAAAACTGTGTAACATGCTGGTTGTGCAGAATTAGTATGATATTTAATCAATCTTCATAGAAGCACTCAGCTTCAGAATCCTGGTAGCACATAGGTAGGAAGGACCAACACATTTGATTCCTATGTTTGCAGCATCGACAGAGTTGTAAAAAAGGAGTAAAGTTCCACTTTTTAAATGTTGAAATTATTAATGAGTCATGTTTTTCGCATTTCAGAGACAGAACATTTCTTCAGGTCAGAGCTGTCATTTTACTAATGCAGCACTGAACACACTGGAAGTCTATTAAGGTATAAATGCAGCTCTATAGTAGCGCTCCCGAGACTGAAAGATTGTCAGAGTTTTTACAGTATGTTCCATTATATTTTTCTCCAGTGTGTAAAAAAATGCTAATGCTTATGAGCAGGACTTGCTATATATCATCAAATGGTCTTTTTAGGTGTCTTTAAACCCTGTTCTGAACCATGTTTCCTATGACTTACATTGTTATCAGATTGCAAACACAGCAGCTGCAACTGTTGAAGATTATTTTTCACCATTATTTCACAGAAGTTCCCAAAACATATCAAATGCTAGATAAACTTTACAGCAACATCTCCCCATCCCCAACTCCCCCCATACATATCGCCATCCACATGACGGGAAAAAGTGTTCAGAGGTGTTCTTTGTTCATCACCTCTGAAAGCCAATGGACAATGAATCAGGTCGCACTCTTGCAGCTGGAGGTCACAACTGGAAAGTTTGTAACACTGCACTGCTTCATGGGTATGTTAGCAGTTGTAGGGCAGATGCTTAATAAGTAAAATAACATTTTTCTCCCCATTAATGTGTTTTCTACCTGCTGAAATGCATCTCTTTAAATAGATTTGTTGGATAGTAATATTTTAAATTAATGTGTTCCGTTAATCATTAAGGAACAGATTGGAAACTGAAGTAGCTGCGCCTAATTGAGTAACTATTACTACCCCAGTAATGGGATGTGTGAAGCATTTTATCGGCTCTCTTTGCAGATTGTTAATTTAAATGGATGGTACAGCAATAAACCAGTTCAAGTTAATCAGCTGAACAAAACTGTAGAAAGACAATGTAAGGATCATTGTAATGCTAACCCAGAAAACTACACCTGTTGTAAAATATAATAATTAATAAAGTTGATGAGAAACTAATTTCTGAAAAATGGAACATCGCTGTAAAGCTACTCATGGGTAAAACTCCCCCAAATTTCCTCAGCATAACGGCCCAAAAACGTCTCATATTCTAATGAGAAAGACCGAACTATAGCAAAGAACGATGGCCATTTTCAGCTTCCATAACTGCAGTGAAATCAGCTGAAAAGGCTACATACAAAGCAGTGGCCCTAAAGGTTAAACTTTGAATTGAAAAAACACAGGAAGGTGCTTTATGTGCTTTCAGAATTAATTAGAAATTTTATTTCCACCTGCCCAAAGTTTCAGTTTCTTATGTACCCTTACCAAAAAATTGCGCTTTCAAATTACCAGTACTAAATTGTGGTTTTTGTACATGCTTTCTCAAATGTGAACAGAATTTTGGGGGTTTGGTATTCTTTCTTTTTTTTCTTTTTTCCAGCAGGCAGAAATAATAGTACATATCTTAAAGGACTAGGACCCTGGCCCTACTGTATTATTAAAACTCAACTACAGTGTTACAACAGTTCTATCAAGGTTTTTAAAATTCCAGATGTCCTGTTTGGAACTGCAAGGACAGTGGAGGAAGACTTTTGTCTCAGTACTAACATCTGAGTAAAGAGATCATCACCTAAACATTCACAGTATTGGATGCTCATTGTGATCCATTTTTCAGGAACATTTACCTATGCATCCATCAGAAACTATAACTCCAAGGACTACTGGAGATGTTCCCAAACAGCACTTCTACATCAGAGTGTATGAGAAATGAATGGAAAAATATGTATTTTTAACAGATACATATTTAACAGATACTTTTCAGGCTGCAAAATTCTTCTTGAGGTTTATTCACCTTGTGACCACTGTCTTGTCTACAGCAAGTGTTCAGCAAGCCAACAGAAAAATACTGATAGTAATTTGGTCCCAAATTCTTGCCTCACATTTGTTCAGTTTTAAACTGGAAATCACTTTAAAGCTGGTGTATTGTAATCTGATTACTCAAACTTGTAGAGTACAAAGGATTACAATCTGTAAACATGGTTTCTAGGGTAACATATGGGGATCTCAAGGGGAACCCATCATTACAAAAATACACTGAAATCAGTAGGACCAAACAGCAGTAATGGGCAGCTGAATCTCAGTCAAGTTTAATAACGGTCTGAATTTCAGGCTAAATAAAATCACTCTATTCTGGACAGCTTTTACCCTGATTCCATGCATGTGTGTTGGAGTTTCTATGCAGAGCCACTTCCTTCAAATCATGTACAAACCTTGGACTGGTAGCTAACACTGCCACAGAATGAAATTCGCAATACCCCGGGTAATTTAAACAAAACAGGCCATGACTGTATCAGCAGTTTTGATGTTTCACAGAACTATAAGAAAGAAGAAGAAAAATCTTTAATAAAATCATGCACAAAACAAACATCACATCTATTCAGAATGTGTAGGTAGCATCATAATAGCGGGGATTGTAGTATGACATAGTTTATAAAATTCTGCTTAGAGAACAGAGAAAGCAAGAAAGCTGCCTTATACTCTTGCATAAATTGTGAAGTGGAAGATGCAGCACCTATGTTAAGGTACAGACATGAAAGATATTTACATACAGGTTTTTAAGGATGACATATCACAGACATTTGCAGAAATATCCAGAGTCACTTAACCCAACAGAAAGAGGACTGAAAGACTTAAAATCCCTTGTCCTGAGCCTTCTCAAGGTCAGAGAAATGTTTAAAAAAAACTATGAGGTGAGGAGAAAGAGAAGAGGAAGTAAGCCAAATGTTGCACTTATCTGTCTTGTCAGCCTCCTTTGAACCAGCAGGCAGAACAGCCATGAACCAGCACAAACTCAGAATGCCACAGAGATGCAGATGTCTATGAAATGTGTTCTTCTTAAACATCTGGCTGGGCAAACACATCGGGAAGGCTTCACATCTCACCAGCCTTTTGCCAGTCTGACACTGGAAAGTTGTAATTTCCATGAAAATGGCAGCCTTTCCTCAGAAACTAATCCAAAGTCTGTGAGCCCAGAGAGGTCCATAGTCTTTACAAGCATATTGTTTGTATCACAGAACTGGACTACATTTTTGTTGTAATTTGATATGTTTCTTTTCTGACATACTGGAAATGTATGAAAGTATTGTTCCTCTTTCCCAGCTGGAAACTACTTTTCATCGGGAGCATTTTTTATTATTATCAGCAAGAAAGGCAAAAATTGGGCGAATCATTACTACATAGAGCAGGCATGCTTCTTCCATGAGCTGGAAGTTGCAGCTTCCAGAAACTGCCACTTCTTCCAGTGACAGCTATTTTTTTGTTCAGGGATCACTCAAATTTCTTCACTAAAGATTTCTTAAGTTTTTAGAATTACTGTCCTCAACCTCCTAAAGAAAAGAAAAAAAGAAAAGAAAAGAAAAAGAAAAGAAAAAGAAAAGAAAAGAAAAGAAAAGAAAAGAAAAGAAAAGAAAAGAAAAGAAAAGAAAAGAAAAGAAAAGAAAAGTGGTTTTACTCCCATAATGGAGAAAGAAGCAAAAAAGAGTCTGTTCCTTCCTTTACTGGCAAAGAGAACTCTGGAAAACTTGGCTCTTTCAGCTTTAACAGCACTCTAAGATAACACGCCTTTCACTTTATAATGTTGACATTCTTGCAGAATACTTCACAACTGCATAAAAAATCATCCTGTCTTTAGATTTCTCTCATTTACCTGCTAACATTGTGGTATGAGATCAATCTGGGTACTTGCATTCATGAGGGTACAGGTACCTTAGCAAAAAACAGAGTTTGCATGGCAAAAGCTCTTGCTCTTTAAGAAGTAATCTATAACAGCCAACAGCTGAATAGCCAGAGAAGATTCATAATGAATCTTGCCTGACAGTACATCATATAGGTGACGCCAAGTGAAAGGAAACCTTAATTTATAAATTTGAAACTACTCTTATCCTGTGTTCATGTCCCTTTTCTGCTATTGCACAAGTTGCAGAGTGAAAAGAAGAATCTGATGTTTTGAACCCTTGGGTCTCATTCAAGCCTGTTCAGAAATGTAACTATTTTTGATGTTGAAATATTTTCTGGCATCAGTGCTTGCTCACAGCTAATTACCAAACACTGCCAGAATTTCTCCCTCTCTCCCCCATGCAGTATTCGACAACACAAAGTGCTGCTCATCCAGACATGAAAACCATATATGGATGCAGCCTCCAAACAAGTGCTGAGCACTCCAAATCTTCTTTCAGATCCAGCTGCTATATACATCTGTCTGTAAGTACCCACTAAAGCTTATTTATGCTTTATCAGCAAGCAGACTTTCTGTTCCAGGCTTCCTCAATACCCATATTATTAGTCCACTGAATGCTGAATTACCAGAGGATAAGTAGGATGCAAAGCTGCTCTGGTTGCTTACTGAAGGGAAGAGGTGGAGGAATAGCAGAAAATCAGAATATTCAACAACTGCACACTTAGGTGACTTCTCCTCTGAAAAACATCAAAACTAAAGGAGGGAGAACAGATTAATTCCTTCACCAGGAATCTTCTTTTCAGTTCCCCTAAAGGGAGAATGGTTTACGTCTTCTTAACATCAGTAATTTCCAAAAGTCAACTACAATTCTCATTAAAGACAAAACACCACAACCACACACACACACACACACAAAAAAACCACAAACAAACAAACCCCAAACAAACCAAAACCAAAAAAACCCCTGTTTTTTAAATAATTTAGACAAAAGCCATATTTCAGAAATTTAGCACCATTCTGGACTTCTGCAGAGAAGGCTCCTTGCCTCTTCTTCCTTGCTATCTCAGGCTCAATACGGCTCCTGTGCTTCCTCTACCTCAAGAAAGTGCTGGAAATGGTTTCTTGGGAATAGTACCTTATCCTTGCTGCCTCAGAACATCCCTGCTAGGTTATCTCCCGCTGGCTAGTGGGAAACTGGCTTCTCTGTTGAGTAATCAGTGCCCTGTAACATGTAGGAGTCAGTGTGATCTCTAAATCACCCATTTTTGAGAACTTGGAGAGACTGCTAGAGTAGCTGAAGAGAAACAGTATCTAAACGGAAAGAAAAGGAAGATAGGGGATGCTACAAAACAGCCTTATTTCAAGACCCTAGGACTACCTATTCAGCAATCAGCATTTAAACATATAGAAGACAAAGGATTTGCCAACACATCAAGAACATATAGCACAGTTCAAGGTACTTATCTTCCTTGACAGCATAACTGGCTTAATGGAAAAAGAGAAGCAGCAGATGTGATACATTCATTATTTTTTTAATTTGATATTTTCCTTCATGACAGTTGTGTAAGAGGACTAGCAAAGGCAGTGGAGACTAATTTAAAATAGAGTGAGCACTTACTTGATAGAAAATGTGCATATTAGGAATACAAAAGTTAGATTGGGAATACATTTCAATTGGAATAGAGTACAAATTTGTCTTTGGTCAAACTCTTTTCAACACAATAATTTAAAATTTGAATGTCAGAGAAAACCAAATTACCAGTTTGCAGATGTCACTGATCTGAAGGCCTCAGACCAGAGATTGATGTGATATCAAAATGATCCTAATATGTCAGGAAGACATTCCATAGGCAAATGTGAAGAACTGTGGCCTGAAGAAGTAAAGTGCATAATAAGATATAAATAACTGAATAGCTAGAGCTTAGAGGACCATAAACTGACAGACTCAAATTGGTGATGTTGCTGTTGTGAAAGGAACATCTTTTTTAGCATAAACTGGTAGGACTGTCATATATATGACCAAAGTGATAAAGATCATTCTACTCTGTGTTCTGTCAGCTTGGCTGGAACACAGCAGTCACTTCCCGGAACTACAGTTCAAGAAAGCAGAGACCTAAGATAAATGCTCAGGAGAAGAATGGTGGTAGATTTAGGAAATGTGGCCTGTGGAGACAGGTGGAAGGAATTATTGTTCAGCCTTGAAAAAAAGTACTGAGGAGAATCTCTAATACCATTTTAAGATTTGTAGTAAAACATAATCTTATCAACACTCCCTCATATACAGAGAGAGGGAAATAAAACATAATCAACTTCAATGGTATTATGGAATCATTGAGTGGCTCAAGTTGGAAGGGACCTTAAAGAGATCTTGTTCCAATCCCCCTGTTAAAGGCAGAGATGTCACCCACTAGACCATCCACTAAGCCCCATCCAGCCTTTAATATTTCCAGGGATAAGGGCATCCACCACCTTTCTGGGCAACCTGTTCCAGTGCATCACCACTCTCTGAGTAAAGAGTTTCTTCCTAATATCTAATTTAAATTTTTCCTATTTTAGTTTTATACAGTGCACCCTTTGCCCATGTAAAAGTTGCTTTTTTGGTAGCAGAAGAGACTCAGGTTAGCTTTCAGGCAAAATTTTAAGAGCTTTTCCACACTGGAAAGGCTGCAGAATCTCAGTCATGAAAGCTTTTGCAAAGAACACTCCATGAGTAGTAAGGGATGAGTTGATGAGTTAGGTTTATTCATCTATGAATAGAAAGGCACTATCTGACTTTCTGAAATCAAAAGGCCAGGCTCCATGCTGCTTAATTTAGGGCTCAAGAAGGTCCAAAGTGACCAACAGGGAGTAGTAAAGGCTGGTTTATCCATAAAGGAAGGGGAGACAGAGACCAAGGCAGGCAGAAAGGGCACGGACCTGCAGTATCGAAAAAGGAACAGCAAAGCAGGTCTAGTGGCAGCAAGATTTCAAACTAATGGACAGGTCTCCAATACCAAGGCAGGTCCACAGGCAAACCAGGGAGTTAAATGCACTAATCAAATCAGTGCCTGGCTCAATGGGATAGGTGGTCATAGCTGCAATAAAGGTCAGGTAGCAGCAAAGAGCAAGGGTCTGAGTTTAAAAACAGCACTCAAGCAAAACAGAAGCAAACCCCAGCAAGCCTTCTCGCAGCTCCTTCTCAGTCTTCCTTGGCAGCAGTTAGACCTAAGGCCACACTGCTGCACTGACCTTAAACCCAGGCTGCCAAACCCACAGAGGTGAATAGATGCACATGGAGACCTGACAAATACTTCAAAAGTGACATGGAAACCAGTGCAGCATTCATTCACCTTTCTTCAGTAGGAACCTCCTAATATTTTTTGGGGTTTTAAGAAATATTATCCACAAATTAGTGCTCTGGCATAAATCAATATTTTTAGTTGCTGCTTCAGGACTTCTAGCACAGTTCCAGGGTGAAACAACTGAATCAACACAGCAATATAAAACCCTGACATATGCATGGATAGTACTAATATACTAAAAGTATTGTCTTCTTGGAAGGGATACATATAGGTAGAAAATATATATACATACAGGTAGAAAATTAGAGCAGATGAATATAAATGTTCTGATAGATTATAGTAACCACAATGTTTTTAAATGTTAATATTGTTTTAGTAAGATAAATTTTGATAAACAAGTCAATTGCAAACGCATCCTGTAACTGTAGCACCATTATTAAAATGAAGAGAGGTTTGAAAGTATTTTTATTGATAGAATAAATGAAATTACTTGAGAGTACGCCATCTGTTGAGTAAAAATCATAATGTAAATGTAATTCAAACTGTATTACTAATTAGTAGCAATACACCAAATATATCCTTTTAGAAAAACTTCAGTATTTCAAAGCTACACAATTGCAGGAGTGGCACACCTGGATTCCATCCGGGGATCAACTACATCCCTTTCTAGTAGATATTTCACCTGACCTTCTAATCTAAAGCTTGTGCTTGCTACTTTACAGTCAGCTTTTCTTCAAGCCAACTTGTCAAACACATGGGTCACGTTTTCCAAATGCCAGCAGTAATCTGAAGTACGATCACCCAGAATACCTTATCTTCAGGAAAGCAATAGGTGGGGTCATTCTCTTCTGTTAAGAAAACAGAAATAAGTGTTGAACATGACAAGCCTCAGATCTCTGAGACTCAGCTAGCCATGCAAAGCTTCACTTATCAGAACCCAC
Source organism: Eopsaltria australis (assembly GCA_034509425.1). NCBI lineage: Eukaryota > Metazoa > Chordata > Aves > Passeriformes > Petroicidae > Eopsaltria > Eopsaltria australis. The sequence goes on along the minus strand of JAVTVJ010000004.1, from coordinate 2,569,785 downwards.
AATTCCCTGTCAGCTTGGATTCCTCCTTCCTTCTGAACTAAAAACCTATCTGCTAGCTTGAATTGTCACACAGGGCCTGGGCTTCCACACAAAACAACTCTAAGAAAAAGAGCTGTTCCCTAGGCCTGCCGTGCTGCTACAACACAACACTTTTTTCAAGTCTCAGTGAATGAGTCAGAGGTGGCTGAAGAAAGATTGATGAGAAAAACAAATAGCAACTCCACTAACAATTACTGGTTTAATTATATGCATGTTCCAATGCTGCTGAAATCAGTGGCCAAAGATCCAGAAAAGGATTTTAGTTTTAAGATGGCATCATCTTTTAATCTTTATAATAAATGTAAGAAGTTCTCCACTGTGCATAATTCAAGTGTTGCAAATTTAGTGCGTTATCTGTTGGATAAGACTTGATTTTTCAGAGCTAATCTAGGTAGGTGATGGAGAGGAGGCTGCTTTTGCATTTGCATTCTATCTGTCCAGCATTAATCTTTACATGAACTGGAACATATTTGAGGAGTTCTGCTGCCTAGGTAACGGCTATCAGATCATTCAATGCATACAATATATGCAACTGAATTCTTTAATATTCTATCCTAGAGTGTATAATTTGAAGGATTAAGTCAGTTTAGTTAATGCTTAAAATAATGGAATTTTCCAAATTATAGTGACTTGGGATGTTGTAAGAATGTCTCAAGAATTAAACCTAGAGTTTGCTGATAAAACAAACAGATTATAAGGTGTTGTGTTAATCAATCACATTAAGATTCCTCCTACTGTCTGTTTACCAGAGCCCAGAGTAGTTTTTGATACTTTGGCATACTTCTCTAAAAAGGCTTCTGCAATATTAACTAAGGACAGCAAGTGACTGAAAAAAAGGCTCAAAGTTGTGAGATCACAGTTTGTCAGGCAACAATATCTGGAGACAAAACTGTTAGTTGACCAAATCACAGAATCACAGAATAAGCTGATTTAGAAGGGATCCACAAGGATCAAGTCTAACTCCTGGCCCTGCACAGGACCATTCCCAAGAAAGGACAAATGAGAAATTTTTCCTCTGCATAGGAAATAAGATAACACTTGATATATAAAATAATTCTCATACTTTTCTCAACCTAAGGCTTTCTAAATCATGCCACCTCTCCCCCTCAAAAAAGCTGTTGAAGTTTTTCGTGTTGAAGTTTTTCATGTTGAAGTTATTCCTTCTAGATCCAGGACTCCCATTCTTCCCCTCTTATTTTCATAAAAACTTACTGGTTCTTTTTATTTAAAAAAGACGTGCAAGATACTTTTATTTCATGAAAGTTACAAACAGGTAAGAAGTTAACAATTAATAGTATGCTTTTCATACTAGTAGTGCCAATTATATGCTGTTTAAGCTTATCATCTAATTGCATGGTAGTGCTGGCTTCAGAGATGGCATGACATAAAGTCAGACTTGTGCTGCATTTCCCAGCAGTGGAATATTCAATTATTTGTTCTGACTCATGTAATTCCCTGTATTCCAAGCTTGTTAATGTCATTACAGGGCTGAAATAAAGTGATTACTCTAAATGAGTATTTATCCGATAGGCAATGCAATTCCTGCCTCCTCTGGCTGACAACAGATGATTGCAAGTGTTCTCTTCTACTCCCTCACCTGCACTTCCCCCTCCTTCCCCTGTCAAGGAGGAAACCATAACATTGTGGTGCTCTGTGAAATACTGTCAGATGGCGTAAAATATATATAATAAAATAAAAAGAAGCGCAACCTTCCCCAGCAGAGTTAAAGCTAATGACCACTGCTTCCACTCCCAGTCAGTGATGACAGGTTGAACTAACTGATAATGGCATGCCTGCTGTTGAGCTGGCCACTTATGTTATTTCTCTTGACATGGTTCTGGGGAAGGCCTAATTTTTTTGACATTTGACCATGCAAATTTGAGTCCTGATACATTATTCTGCATTTACATCCTCCCAGTGTTGCTGTTTAAAATGTGCTACAAGCTCCTTGAGCTCAGCTAATAAAGGCCACAGAATGAAAGAAAGTTAAATATGAATGTAAAAGGAGACCTAAATGAAGGGCTAGCTTGTACATCTCAGAGATGACCTTCTGGAAATGAGCAAGTGAAAAATCCTTTCTAAAGCAAATGGTAAGAAGTGTAACACCGATTTTTTTTTCTTCAAAAATTTTTTTAAAGATTCTAAAATATTCACAAAAAGGAAAACATTAAGTTTTACATACACATTTCTTCAGTCAGCAATTCAGCTGAGTGTATTTTAAGCCTAGGTTCCATTAATGACTCTTAGTAATACACCTTTCCCAAAGAGGCAGAAATTCATAGTGCTTCATTAAATATAAGGAAAAAATACAGCCTGCTCTCTCTTTCTTTTCACTTGCTCTTAAATTTTTCACATTGTTGAAGTCCAAATGTATTACCTGTGAGCAAACCCAACTTCTTTTCCATCTCTTATAATTAATTTGTATAAATTTACTGCTTATGAACAGCAGTAGCTTGACAGCTCTGAAAAAAACATCTCCTTTAGCTAGAGAGTGCAGATTGGGTCTGTGGCTCCCCTGCTAAGGCTTTTACATCAAACCTGAATGCACCATATGCAGGAAGAGGTCAGCATTACATGGACCATTTATACTTCTGTAAGTCAGGGAAGTTGTGCTAAAACTTTCAATCCCAGGTCCTTCTCTGTTATCTTCTCTCTTTCTTATTGACTGTTTACTATAACAAACCCCTCAGTGCATAAGCCAGTATAGAAATTTTTTCTGGCTTGCATGTTCTGCCTCACTCTCACATAAAAACTCCAGTAATGAGATGGCTGCAAGAAGATTATTCTGCATCCAGACTTGTCTGCCATGCAGTTAGTACTGGAAATATACCAGATTTCCCCTACTCAATCACTCTAGAAAAGAATGCATTTTATTAAGAGCACAAATCAGGATGTCTAAAGACGAAATAGAAATCTACCATAAACAAGAAAACTTTAACCACTGTGCAATCTGGACCTCCAAGTCAGACATCAACTCTAAAGTTACTTACTGTAGCTTGTTTTTAACTATACTCTTCTATACTCTCCTTACTTTCCCTGCAAGTTTATCTGATTTCATGTTTGCCAATGACTCATACTCTGCAACATGAAATGTAAGACACAGTCTGTGTAATCTCAGTATGTTTCAGCTAGAAAACCTGAAGATGTTAATACTGCACTCTGTCTTGTGGCAACTACATTATACTACTTCATATTGTTACCAGTTTGGGACATTATGTTTTAAAGGAAGCAAAGGAACATCAAAGGGCTGGGTTTCTTTTCTTTTTATTTCTTACATCTGCTGGTATCAAGATTTGGTTTTCAAATTCTTATTTGATACACATTAAATGGGTACCTTAAACCCAGCTCAGACTGTCCAACAGCTGAAAAAGATCTTATCATCAGTCACTAACCGTGTATATATGAAAGCACTGCCTCCAGTTTTCACATAAGTGTTTCTTTTGCAGACCAACATCAGCAACAACTTGATCAGTCATCTTGTATTCACACTGAGGTCAAGGAACACAGTTTTTTTCCTTACCTACTCTAAATGGAAGGTCCCTCCAGAAGACTCAGTCAATTTGCAGATGTACCCGATTGCTAATCCTTAGTATCTCTTCTTCTCACCTGGGCCACAAGGAATAGCTCCATGTTAAGGAAGCCATTTAACCTATCTTGTCCCATGATGAATTTAGAGCCACTTACCATCCTCTTCTCCTGTCTCTGTGGCTCACATGGACAACATGGAAATGCCCTCCTTTGCCCTGTGGAAAAGGAGAGGACTAGCAGGCAAGTGCCCAAACCTACATCCAAAAAAAGGAATACAACAGTCCAACTATCTGTCTGCATATGCTCATTTTTACCAGAGAATCACTGCTTCCCCTGTGATACCTGTTATGTTTAAAACGTGTTCTCAAGCTACCTAGAATAACCCAGTTTCTTCATCTTTAAGGAAACCTAATTAAAAAGAACTGGTAGATTTTCAGCACTGTACTGACCAGAATTTGCACATCATTTAACAGACGCAAACCAAACCAAAACCAAACTGGACTGTGCATTCATTGACAGTGTTGTAAGTGAAAATCAAGGGAGGATGCTAATGAACAGCCAATAAACTAGCTCAGAAATCAATTAGATTTCTACTCAAAAGACATCACCTGAGCAAATATCAGTATCTGTAGTTGGTCAGAAAGTAGCAGTAACAGCACCAAACACGTAAAAAAATCCTGTAAACTTTTCTGTTTGTACATCTGTATAAAATATGTTCTCTTCCTGCTAAAGCATGAATCATCTTGAAAATCCTCCATCTCAAGTGCTGTGTCATCCCAGAGCAGCTGAGGCTCCAGGGGAAGCCATGAGAAACAGCTGGCTATGCAATATCTTCTCACCAGTTACCTCACTTAAACTACGGAGTTACAATCTAAGACACGTACTCCAAATTAAACAACATTTCCCTCTGCAATTCTTTAATTCCATGAGGACTGATACCTGAGATACAATTTGAACATCTATGCCAGATACTCATGTGACAGCTTTAAAAATGACAGTGTGGGCATGTGAAGTCCCAAATTTGCTTTGTAATTTCCCTTTCAAAACTCAACAGACACCTGCAACATTTGCTGAGCTAAAGGGAAACCACATTTTAGCACCATATTTCCCTGAAGGGAAAAATCATGAACATCCCAGAATTCGTCACCAGTCTGGTTTTGTAATCCAGAAACACAATAGCCATGAATTCAGTAATACAAAAAATAAAACATCTGAAGCAAACAGATACCATTTTTTCACAGAACTGTGGTGCAGACAGTTTTTAAACACTGCAAAATGTGTTTCTCTAGGGGAAAAGAGTTCCAAAGGCCCAGTGGCAGGAGTTGAAACTAGAACAAGAGAAAAAGACACAGGCCAAAACTATAAACACCTTCAAGATCATGTTTCCTCTCCTTTTACTATTGGAAAAAATTCCACGGAGTGCAAATGCTGTTCAGTAATTATTTCCTTAGAAAGGCTGATGTTCAGCAATGTAAGCTCAAGGGTTTCTACACCTACCCAAGCTATCTCCATTTCACTTCCAACATTTTTCACCTAAGCACTTGCCAGGGAAATGAAGAACTAAAATAAATGATATGACAATGGAATGGGATCATATTGACTCCTTAGAAACTAGTAAAACCATGAGAATTGCTATTTTGTTTCAAATGCATAAAGTCTCTTCTCAAGGTCAGATTATTACACTCCTCCAATACCAACAAAAGAAGAGCTGGAACTTGAAAATACCTTACAGTTCCAATCTAATTTTTATAGTTTGTAACAGCACTGCATAAATTGCATGGGCTGTAAAAGATTTAAATTAGCCTATTTGTACAGCAATTTACTTAAAATATTAGCTTTTTCCTGTTTATATCTCAGCAAATAACCCAAATTTTGCAGCCATATTGAATAACAGCTACCTACTACACAATTTATCAGCTTGCAAATATTTAAGTATTAGATACACATACATATATACTGCCCCCTGCAGAATGAAATTAAACCATCTGGGATTCTGTCTTTCAAGAAAGAGTATGTTAACAAAATATATACAATAGATTTAGAAACATTCAACTGTTATCTAAGTACTCAGATAACTTGAAGCATACATTTAATTCTTTCCCAAGTTAGGACTATGTTTTATGGAATATCCATTCAGATGTTCCCATTGCAATTAAAAAGTATTTAACCAGCGGCTGCCTCTTTAAAAACATGTCCTGAATTACTGACCAGTTATGAAAACACCACTAAATCTCTCAAACTGGAACTTCCAATGTTCAGTAGAATTTAGGGGCTGTTACAAGGATTTTAAATAAACTTATAAAACTCACAGATAAGTGAGCAGTAAATCCTGGTCGGGTTATCAATAATAAAATCAGAATAACAAGTTCAGTTAATGCCTAAAAAGAGATAACTGGTCTATGCAGAGCAAGCAGGTAGATCCCTTCCAAAGACCATTAGTTCTCAAAATCCCATCTCTTTACAAGATTAATACAGGATTAATATCAGTGCAGCTGTATTTCTGTCACTTTAGCTAACCACAAATATTCTGCTTCTACATGACATTACCTTAATGCTAGCTAAGTATAACTTGCCATGTTCTGGGGTTATTTGCTGCTGCAATTTTAGCTGGCGCTGATACTTTGTCCCAAGCAATAAATAAAAAAAATCCTACACGACTAAAATAACTTTTTCCAGAGCTATTTTGATCTTGCCTGTCCCTGCTTGCAATTTCTGCTACCTTTGCAGTTTCTGTTATTAATACATATATATGTAACCTCGATTAAGCAACAGAGTTAGGCCACAGGCTTTCTGCTCTATTAGGCCTTGTGCTCTCTCAGACTACTGTCTTTATGCTCAGGTTACAGAGTGATGTGGATTTTCCCTTTTTCAGAGGATATACAAAGTAGCAGTGAGTTAATTTGGAGAGAAGGAGAACAGCAACACACAGTGCCAAACTAACTCAAAAACATTAAAAATGTTTAGAAGCCAGCATGAACCAGCAGAGAGCAAATTAACAGCCAGAAGCTGGGCAGCAAAGACCAGATAACAGGCCTGTAGTAGCGAGAATACATTCCCAATAAAGAGGTTACAGTGACACAAAGTGGAAAGGATACGACAATGCGGAAAAGTGAATAAACTCTCAGAGATTCTTGTTCAAAATACACTCACTGGTTGTTGCTTCTAAAAAGAAAATTCTACATCAAAGTAAGACAAAGACCAAGGACTGCAAGCACCCAGTGCAGCTCAGCTCTGCAAAAGGAAATACTCTCCTGGATTATCCATCAAAAGTTCTGCCCAGTTCTCCCTGACCTTGTCCTAGGAAGCCTGGGAAAGGTTGGCCCTGGCAAGTCACACACTGCTTGCTTCTTGAATTGATTCATTTTCTGCTGCTCATTTGCTCTCACTAGCAGCCGTAAACACAAACAGGAAGCAGTACGTATTGAAAGCAACATGAAAGGAGATGGGGAGGCCAACTGGAGTGGGAAATGGGAAAGAGGAAAGCTTAAACAGTGAAGCACGTGCACCAGATAACTTCAGGCAATTCAAGAGTAGCTGCAATAAAGCATTACCAACACTTCAGACAATCCTGAAGTAGCTTTGCTGTAAAAGGACATCCTGATACAGAAGTCCTAACTCACTCTTAGCAAACCTAAAAAGCACTGGTGCTATTTCTGTGTAGGACTTGAATGACTGGACTCCCTAGGAGATGAAGCATAGGAGACAGCAACATAATACAGAATGTGCCACAAAGAGAATATTTCAGAGTGTTGTCAAGAAGCATCTGGACCAAACAGTCTGATCTCAATACATGAGAGTGTATTCTGTTATCAACAGCTATGTCCAGCTTTCCTGAAGAGTAGCTCTCACTCACTCTTGCTGTGTGATGATCTGCTAACCTCCTGTGTAGATGCCACTAGCCTGATCTACCCAATACAATGCCTTGTTCGACTTGGAGCAGTTTCCACTGGTCCTGCAGGAAACAAGGGATTTGGACATTTTTCCAGGACTACAGATCAGAGGCAGTAGCTTGAACTACTTGCCAAATGCCCAGAACTCAGTCATAAATGACTACTGTGTGCATGCATGGCAACCTGGATTTACTACTCAGGTGCAGAGGAGACACTCCAGGCACACGGTGGAAGCTCAATGAATCCAGAGTGTGTCAGATTCGCTGCACACACAGAGCCTGCATGCTTGGCAAGGCTGGCACGTCCTGCTTGTCAGAGTCACTGCATGTGCCCAGCATTGTGTATCTGGGTGCAGTAGGACAGCCCTTCGGAGACAGCGTAAACCTACCTGTGAATCCCACCACATTCCTCATCCAACAGCCCTGCAGCCAAAACAATCATGGAGCTGTAGAGAGTAGCAGGTGTCATTGCAGGAAACGAAGTGACTTCCCTGTAAAGAAAAATAGGGATGGAGTATTTGTGAAAGGAAATGCCAAATTTCTACCCTCTTTCTCTCAGCTTCATGAAACTGCTTGAGAACATAGTGAGAAGATCTCCTTAGTTTTGCCAAGGATATCAAACCTGCAGAAATGTTCCATCACTCTTGACCTAGCAGTTGAAAATGACAAGGCAACAAGCACAAGGGAGATGGTTTAGTTATAAATAAGCTGTCTCAAATGAGTTGGTCCATCTATAGGAACCAGTGCTATGCAGACTGCCCTGAAAAAGGTATACTTTTATTAATCCAGCATAGCCTCCTGCATAGACCACTTGCCCCTTTATGAAGCTAATCAGAGCAGAGCACATTAATCCAGACACTCTCCTTATCTTGCCAGCTGCTCCACTGAGATGCAGAACACTCTTGTGTCCCCTCAGTCAGCCACAAGACAATTGCATGAATGTCTGCTATGAAAAATTCATTGTTAATACCCACCTCGTAGCTAGCAAGCTATGATTTGTTACCAGTCTCATGGAGTGATTTCAAAAGATGATGAAAATGTCCTTGCAAAATGGAGAATTTGGCTGCACATTTAAATATGACAAACAAAAAGGTGTTTTTAATAACCAGATCTTTTTATGGAGACAAAAGCAGAACAGGCAGCAGGGAAATGAAGCTGGCATCCAGTCTACCCAGCTGATAGCAGTGATGCTAGATTAGTCAGTTCAGATACTTTACCAGGGCATTCACATAGATCAGGAAAAAAAAAAACAGTTAAGGAACACAAAGTTCTTTCCTACTTGTAAGTTCTTTCTTACATGTAACAGCCTCTTAACAAGTGCTTCTGGAGTGTGAAAGTGCACCTGTCCTCTTGGAGGGAAAAATCACAAACTCCTCCTTCATGAAACTGCTGCTAGAATTTTTTCAGAACCGGCCTTCATATTTGGTTACACTTCTGAAAAATTATTCTATTTATATACAGTGGAAGAGGTGTAACTCACTGGTTTGCATTTAACTCACAACTTCCATTTAAAAGTTGTCCTTCTGTTGACATCAGTGTTAGCTTGTACTATTTCAGAAGTCAGATTCTGACCATTTCATGGCTTTGCTATAGTGGTCTGTTGTGGTTGAGGAATGGTGTTCTCCAATTTAGTACTTCCACCAAAACCAATGCCACTGCTCCTCCTCTGTGGTGCACTTGAGAGGGGAGTTGGAGGCACAAAAGGCAGAGAATAATGTGTTAAGAACAATTTATTGAAAACAACAAAGAGAAAAGAAAACTAACAGTAATAGCAACAATATTAATAACAAAAGTGTGCAAAAGAGTGATTCATGCCAAAATGCTCACTGTGGAGCCCACAATTCCAGCCATGCCACCCTGATGGCAAAAGGAGAGTCCCTTCCCCTCTGGGTCCTAGCCATGGCCCCTCCTGACTACTGCAAAATTAACCCTGTCCTGGCCATAACTAGGACATGTTCATACTGGAGAAAACTGGGTTTTCTAAGTGATAAAACTGTAAAACACCGCAGCATTTTAAGATATTAAGCCTTACACTTATATTTTTGGTTCGAACTTTTTAAAATCTTTGGATAGCACATAAATTTTGAAAGCTTGTTTTTTTATTATTATTCTCTCCTTGCAATGCTATCTTTTGATAGTTTTGTCAAGATTAGGCTGAATCAAACTTAAGCCTTTTTTTTCCTTTTTACCCTAAAGGAGCTGGAATTTATTCTAGAGCCTCATTTGCTGCATCTGGAGCTACAATCAGGCTTTTGATCAGACCAAGCCTTACAGATGGAAAAGTTCTACTTTAGAATTCCTCATGTGTTTGGAGATGTCAATAAAGGTATTTTAAAGTATCAGAAGCGATTGCTCTGTTTGTATTTTTGCTAATACCGATTACAGTGGTATTGTTTCCAGTCAGAAAAAGGTATAAAGAAACAACTAAATGAGCTCTTCTCATTCCCCTACCCACTCAGACACTAAACTGCACACAAACACCTAGGCAGAGAAAGAGATGCACACATGCACACACATGCCACTCTGCTTCTTTGGAAGGAATATATTAAAGTATTGGCCCTGTGGAATAATGAAGGAAGTATGTAAATACAGCACTCTATTCTTTCAAGAAAAGCTTTAAAAATGCACGTACTCCACTCCCCCTAAATTATGGTAGAAGATGGGTCATAATAGCTAATGTAGTAGGCAAGAAGGGAGAATGGAGCACAATTCCCTAAACTCGATAAAATAAGCAATTACTCTTGTTATCTGAATGGCTCTGTCAGTGGAGAAGTTGTCTGTGTCATAACAGAATCTAACAAAGGCTGTTGCCTTTAAGCATCAAAGGCTTTGGCCTTATTATCTTTCTAAGATGTGCATGTATAATAAGTTTTCCCAACAAATGGCAAGCAAGCATCTCTGGCAAAATATAAAATGGTGATAAACTATGTCCAAATGATTAATTCACAGAAATTCTCCATCACACTGCAGCTACATGTGCCCGTCTCTTCTGTTATGCCCTTGGAGATTTTCATACTAAACGTATGTGCATATTTTTCATGGCCACTGATATTTGAATTGCAGCCTGCTCCCATGCAGAACATAAAACACTTCAAACTGCATAATGCTGACTAAATTATAAGTTCTCCAGTGGCCTGAGGTAGCAAGGGCCATAATAATGAGTGTGCTTAAGTGGTTTGTGTAGATTTTTTTCCCCTTTAATTTTAATGCCCTGACTTGCTGCTGCCTTTTCTAAAGCTAGGGATTGTCTCATACAATCATAACAACAGGGAAATAGAAACTGCATTATGCTTTGAAAAAATGTGGGATGCAAAGCAGAAGCTCCACTCATCAAGCTCAGTGATAGCCGATTCAGCCCTGCCAGTCACGTGGAACAGAAAATGCTTTGGTGACTTTGTCCATACTTGTAATTATATTTGAGCTGTTCCATGTATAAAGTCACATTTACTGTATAGAAAGCTGCAACCCTTCCAACCATATTCATATAGCACATGTAAAAAAAAATACACCTCTGAAATATCACTTGATTAAAAAGATAATGAAACTAGGTAAAAGAAGCCTGTAAAAATACTGAGAATTTTACTTATGGCATTACAATAGGTCAAAGTGGACATCTGTATGAGCTGCAACACTTAGTGATTTTGCAATGTTTTCAATGTTCTGGTATTGGTTATTTTTCTTGGGTTTACTCAAAAGACAAATGGATGAAAATGCTTACACTGCAGCAATGCTCACTTCCATGGTAATTGGAAAAATATACACAAACTGTGCTAATATCCACGGATGTTTACAGTCAGGCAGATAAAAAGAGCCTGGGCACATGTTAACTGTTTCTATCAACTTCCCCCACCTCTAAATAGAGACCATTTTTGGCCAGCACATCGAGGTTCAAGGAGCTATAGACTTCACAAATCAATGCAAAGGAAGACAGGCTCCTTGGAAAATCCTTTTCATGTGTCCCTCTTTTGTTCCACAGTGTTTTGGGAAGTTCATTTCTACATTCCTTGCTCCACAGGATTGAGGCATATGCTAAAACTCACTTCTTCACAGGATTCAGACTAATCCTCATCTGCACCTAACCACTTAATCTAGCCTAAGGTCTGAGGCCTTCTTTGCAGATGACTACAAATTTACGCAGCTCAAGTTCTTTTATATCAAAATGGCTACACAAATCTTCCTCTGGCAACAGTCCCTGGACCTCTTCCTCACTGAAAAAATGGAGTAAAATACTTTGGTAAGCAGTATCTATACTTAAATGGAACGAGTGAGCATGATTTCTGCCCCACCTCCAGATTGCTCCAGAATCCTAGTGTGGAGCTCCCGGGTCAGTAAGCAGTAAGGGAGGCTCTGTTAGTGTAGCAGAAAAAGATCAGCAGTGGTTCTGCCAACTCTCTAGAACAGGTAAGAACTCCTGAAGCAACGCCAACGCCTCCCAGGAAGTATTGTCTCTTCTATCTGGCCTCTCTTACACATCTTGCATAGATGTATTTCCATAACAGAGAAATGAATACATCTTTCATGTGGCTGTTTAATTCCCTATCATTTTGGATACTGTTCAGCCATTTTACTTACTCAAAGTGAGTCCAAAGTGAGAAATGAAACGATTTGTTAGTTGTCAGAGAGTACAATCCTACTTATTGCAGTGTCTTGACCTTCTGCAGCTCTTTTCCCCACTTTAATTTTATACTTCTTGATTCAGGCATTGGGTTGCAAATATAGACTATATTTATTTATTTATTTATTTATTTATTTGGTCCGTCTTCATCCCCAAAATAAAAGCATGGTTAATTCCCTGAGTCACAGCATGGCTGAGGTTGGAAGGGCCTCTGGAGGTCACCTGATCCAACCCCTAAGGAGTTGGCCACCTAAAACTAGCTGCCCACTACCCTGTTAAGATGACTGTTGAATATCTGTAAGGATGGAGACTCCACAACTCCCAGCTCTGTCTTCTTTGCACATTCCTTTCAAATATTTTTACATGCTGACAAACTTCTCTTAGTGGTCCTTTGCTGGACTCTCTTCAGTTTTCATCCCAGCTCACTTTCTGTTCACCCAGCCTATACTTCATCACCTTCTCCATGAGAATCTTGTGGGAGACACTGTAAAAAGTTATAGAAGTTGAAGCAGACAACACCCACTACCTCATCTACCACAGCAGTCATTTCATTATAGAAGGTTATCAAGTGGTCAAGCATGACTCCCTGGGGTGATGACTTGTCCTTCATTTGCCTGGAAATTGCTTCAAGGATTAGCTGCTCCATCACATTCAAAGGAATTGAGCTGAGGCTGTAATTGGCCAGTAGTTCCTTGGGCTCTCCTTCTTGCCCTTTCTGGAGACAAAATGACACTTGCTTTCCTCCAGCCCTCAGACACTTCTAGTGACTATGTCATTCAAAGACTATCAAGAGTGGCCTCTCAATGATGCTAGTTCCCTCAGTTCTGATTGGTGCATCCCACCAATGATTTGAGCCCATGGACTTACATATGTCCAGTTTGATTGATTATTTTCTAACTTGAACCTCTTCCATCAAGGGTAAGACTTCCTTGCTCCAGCCTTCCCCCTTGGTCTCTCAGCCCTCAGATTTCTGAAGGTAGGTCTTTCTGGTAAAGACTCAGGTGAAGATGGCACTCAGTAGCTCAGCCTCTCTCACACCATGTGTCACCAGGGCTCTTGCCCCATTCAGCAGCAGGCATGTATTTTCCCTAGTCTTCTCTTGCTAATTATGTACTGTGAGAAGTCTTCTTGCTACCTTTAATATCCCCCACTAAATTCAATTTTAGATGGATTTTCGTTTTCCTAACATCATTTCTGTATGTTCAGACAGTGTCTCTCCTTTTTATGTTTGAGTTTTGCCAGGAACTCCTTGTTAACTCATGTAATTGCCCTGAAATTTTTGCCTTCCTGCTTGCTGCAGTGGACTGTTCTTGACCTTGGAGGACATAATCCTTTAATGTCAAAGAGCTTTCTTGGGCCCCTTTTCCATTCAGGGCCTTATTTCATGGGAGTCTGTCTGAACAGATCCCTGCAATGCCAAAGTCTGCTCTTTCGATGTCCAGCGTCATGATTTTGCTTTTTGCCCTACCTCCTCTTCCCAGGATTCTGAACTCCACTATCTCATGGCCACTGCAGCCAAGGCGGATTTCAGCCTTCACATCCTCAACCTTCCTCATTCGTAATTATGAGGTCCAGCAGAACACCTGCCGCCACTCAATCCTCTATCATTCGGGTCAGGAAATATGTCCAGGAACCTCCAGGGCTGCATATGTCCATGCTTTCCTTCAGAAGATATCAGGTGGGTGAAGTTTCCCCAGGAGAACCCCAGCCTGCAACGTGAGGATTCTTCTGTCTACAGAAGACCTTTTCTATTTGTTCTTCCTGCTTATGCCACCTGCAGTTTCCACATACTACCACATCATCTAGTACTCAGTAATTGATACCCAAAAGCTCTCAGATGGCTCACAGTCCATTCCCTAGGCAGAGCTCTATAAACTCCAGCTGTTCAAATTAAACAAGTTCCTGAAAGCCCAGTAAACAGGAAGATATTTAGTGTCTGAGCACTTATTTTGAGTATGAGCATACATTGCTACCCATAAGTAATGACATATATAATCATTCATGATTGTTGTACAAAGTATACCACCCAAAATAGGCATGGTTTACTCAGCATACCTGGTTTGACTTCAAGGGGCATCAGGTAAATTTCATGTCTCCTGAAATATCTGTCTGCATATCTGGTTACCTTAAGATGTCTGAACAGCCAAATTTCCAATCATCTATTTAGTCTGGGTAACTACTTCATTCTATAATCTGCTCAATATATTGCTTTTACTGGCAAAATTAAGTCAGGCATGTACTTTAACACACGAAAAGTGAACAGGTACGCTGATGCATCAACCTGAATTCATGTGACAGAGATTTTTAAGATGCAAAAGCCCTAATATTACTGTATTCAGATACATGAAGACCCTTGCTTGTCAAAGGAAGAAATGGACAGTGATCTGGCTTCAATCTCTTCCTCTGCCTCTTTCTCTGGCATAACTTGTCCAAAATTTTAAAGTGCAAGCACCTGCAGCACTTTAGTCTTCCTCAAGTCAAAGGTGCTTCACCCAGCCCAAGTGGACAACTAATCTTTAAAGAGGCTTTTTAAAGTAAGTTTCAGTTTAGATTTGCATCCTTAGAGAGCAGTGCACTGAGGACTCATCTGTGGCTTCAGGCAGATTTTAATTGGCCAACTCTACTGATGGTGTGATGTATAGGCATCCTATATAACTCTCCTGAGGCAGACATTCCAGCTCTTTAAGCTGAATAAAATGTTTTCTTTGTCATACCAAACCTTGCTTATCACCAGAGGTTTTTCAGAGAAGGTTTGAAAATAAACGTGTGTTTTAGGAATTCTCATTTACAAAACAGTATGTAAAACAGTCAGGTTTCAGTACCTTTTAATGAGCAGGTGAGCTTTGTTTAGTCCTGCCTACAGAATATTTATACCACCTTCCTCAGTAAAAAAATGCATCGCTTATCTCTTGGGCATTCACACATGACTCTTGTCAAGATCTACTGCTGAGTTTTCAAGTATCAGTCTTAGGATAAAAGATTTTTAGAGAAGTATCTCACAAACAAACTTTCAAGAATTGAATGTTTGAGGCACCTTGTTGAGGCACCTAGTTTGTTTGGATTAACTTACAAGATTTCTCATTTCAGCTCATTAAAAACACAAATGCTGGATGTTAACAACTTATGGAAGTAAGGTGCTTTTTATGTATCCCTTTAGAATGCACACTGTGTTCCCTAGCACTCTTAGCATTTAATATGTGATACAGGTTGAATTTCACACAGTACTTCAAAAGACTATTTATATCACGTCTTTAACGTTCTACCTGAACTTTGTTTTAAACATGCATTTTCAATCCCACAAAACTACACATGCTTTGAGCACCTATCTCCTCCAGATAAACTAGAGATATCCTTTTCTAAATCCAAACCTAATGACTGTAATTATTCTTCAAATAAAAGCTCATAAAAGAACAGAAACATATTTTTCAAGCAAAATGCTGCACAAAATAGTAAAATCCAAAGGCATATTTTACAAGGCCCTGTTTGTGTGGCTCAGCCTCTTTGTTAAAGGATTTCCCTTTCCCATAAGAAACAAATTCACCTTTCCTCCCACAAACCACCCCTAATGAAAAACTTATCAAGAGCAGGAAACAAGCTGATAACTTGGTAATGTGGCCAGCTGTCAGCTGGGCACTGGTCCAGTGCTACTGATTTCACAGAGGCAGCAGAAGAAGCTGTAGTAGAAGCTGTAGGCCACAGAAACCAGCTTGTAGTAACTTTCATGTGTAACTGACATAGCATTAATAGATCCAATGTCCCAGACTGAGTAGTTTGCTTATGGTGCAAAATTTTAAGTCTCCCCATCCTGGAACATCATCTCTTCGTAAGCTGAAACAAACTGCGGACACATGTTCCCCTTCCTTAAATTACCCTTGCTTTGATGTCATTCATGGCATGATTTTAAGACTGCATCAATAAAATACACGTCTGAATGTTAATCAAGCACTGAGCAGAAATAAGAGTATGAATTGGTTCCACTGTAAACGATGTAAGATTTACTTTCTAGCTTCTGTGTAACAGCCAGTAAAACCCTTGACCTGGGTCTGTGAGGAATTACCCTCACAGAAATGGAAGACACAAAAGATGGGTACTTGAATTAACTCCCTGCACATGCCCAAGTAGTTAGGCACCTCATTCTGCTTGGATTTACAGTAATGCCTCCCACATGTTACAATTACCTAACAGCTCTCTAATTTTTATCTTAAAGCCAGTCAGACCACTTCTCTATGCCACATCTTGCCACCAACTGAAAAAGTGTGTTAGCTACAGCTCCTGTGGTTCAAGAGATACCATTGTCACTATAAAATTTTCATATCAGCACAACTGAGCACTTTGGCCCACCTTAAGGAGCCATTGCTGAAAGACAGGAAAAGGAATAACCACTGATTACACAAATATTCTATTGTCAGAATTATATAGAGCACTTGCTCTTTATGTTGTTTAATTCAGTTTGGAGACTGCACCCATCTGATGATGAAGACAGGTCACAGAGCTTTAGCGATGAAAATGAGCACCTTCAATCCCCTTAATTTATAAAGTATTTAAATCTTTGTACTTCTCCAAGAGCTGTCACTTGCGTTATTTGTCCTTCTCTCTTTAATGGATAGTTTTAGTTCCCCTGCGTTGATCTGAAATCTGACACATTCTTTTCTAATTAAGGACATCTAATGGGAAAGTTACACTTTCCCATGATGCCTACTACAATAAATCCTTCTAATTATTAATGTATCTAGGCAAGTGACATCTCATTATTTTGGGTGACTACACAAAACCATTTGACAGGGAATAATGGTGACTCAACGCCAAATCTAAATTTGGAAGAATTTAAGCAGATCAGAGATTTTTCACTACCATAAATATTTTTGATTCAGATGGTTAAAACTAACAGATACTCAGACCGGAGGGTCCCACTGCAATGGGAATGCTGACTGCAATGGAGAACAACACTGGTGTGTTTTGAAGCGTACTGTGAATATGCTGTTCCTGTCACAGTTCCCTTTCTTGATCTTTCTACACCTCATTTCCACAGCAAATACACAGCACAAGGACTGGAGCTGAGAATGCACTAGGGCAATTTTAGATAATACTTAAAACTTGATTCGGCATTCACTCACCGGTATTATTTTGTGGGCTCTCCTTTCCTGTACGTAAACAGGAGAGGGCCCGGATCCCTGTGTCTGTTCGGAGAATTCACCCACTATCCCGTGGAGCTGTAAGAGCACCAGCCTACACTGAGCAACTGAGTTACACGGGGGAGAAGCTGCCAGAACACGCTCTGAGGGTGGCTTCAGTTGTGCCAGCGCAGGTGGGCTCCTCGGCCACCCTCTCCTACTGAACTTGGGGGCTCTGCTCAGGGCACAGCACAAACAAGGTCTTGCAGTCGCTTCTCCCACCACCCAAGCCATGCTGTCGCTGCCGGGGCAGCCACAGTGACATGTTGCCAGCCTCCTTCCCGGTCCTTGGGGCACAGCTCAGCGCGGAGGTTGCACCACTGACCCCTCCTCTATTTCGGAGACCCAGAGCGCTCAAACCGCCCGTGGCGCTGACGACGAGGCCTTCGCCCCCGCTGGGAAACGCGGGGATGAGGCGAGGCAAAGCGAGGGGGAGCCCATTAGCTCCACAGCAGCTCGCTGAGGAAAGGACCACGCCGAGGGCCAGCCACCCCGCAGCCGTGCCCCTGCAGCTCCCGCCTAGCCCGGCGCTGCGCTCCCCCATTCCCGAGGCGCCTGCTGGGGCTGCCCAACGCCGAGCCGGCAGCGCCCCCTGCCGGGCGGCCGCCGCCATGGCGCCCCTGCCTGCGCGGCCCGGCCGGGCCCTGGCGCTGAGGGACGGCCCCGGCGAGCTCACCTCGCCTCCTCTCTGATCACCATTATCAGGGTGCTGCAGCGCCTCGGCTGAGGGGAGGGCAGTTTCTGGGTTTGTCGATAGCCATGAATAATGCAAGGCGCTGCCGCGGAGGTTGAGGAGCCTGAGATAAGGGTATCGAGAGATCAGCGGAGGCTCCAGCTTCTTGAAAGTGAAGGGGAGAGTGTTAAACTCGATCCCTGGCGCCTGGTCCGCCTGTATCAGCCAGTGCTTGCGTAGCTGGAATGCTCTGTGCACCCGTCTGGCCCCGGTGGGATGCTGGAGGATGCAGGGCCCTCAGCTGAGCTCAGGTGGCCCAGTGCTCTGGTGTGGCCCCCTGCTCCAGGCAGGGTCAGCTGGGAGGAACGAGTTGTCTGTCCAGGGCTTCATCCCCTCGGGTCTTGAAATCCTGCAAGGCCCTATGGACAACCTGCTGCACTGCTTGGCTGTCTCTGGGGGCAAAAGCATCACCGACAGGCATTCTTGTTTCCAGACTGTGACAACTGACTCTCACCCTCCCACCCTGCAGCACTGAGAAGAGCCTGACTCCATCTTCTTGACAACCTCCTTACAGGAATCAGAAGGCTGCTGTCTTCACCAGTTGCATAGCTATCAGAGGGTCCCATGTAGCCCTCTGACCCCCATGCTGAACAAAATCCATTCCCTCAGCCTCTCCTAACAGGGCAAGAGCTCCAGTGTTCAAGTATTTTAATGCCCCTGATGGACCCATTCTAGTTTATCCATGGCTTTCCTGTACTTTGGAGCCCCAGACGGGATGCAGTGGGGCCTAACAAATGATGATCAGACAGGGATTGTCTCCTCTCATTCTGTGGCTGCTACAACATAGGATGCTGTTGGCCACCTTTGCAGACAGTCTGCGCTTCTGTCTTATATGCACCAAGGTCCCCAAATCCTTTTCCACAGAGCTACTCCCTACTGCTCTGCCTGTATTGTTGCTCAGGGTTTTTCCTTCCCAGGTGAGGGACTTGTCACTTGCCCCTGTTGAATTTTGTAAAGTTTCTGTTGGGTAAACTATTGAGATACTATGACTATTATCTAAGCTTGACCATCCAACCAATTTTTTTATCTGTCTAGTTATCCACTCATCCAAACTGGTATCTCACCTTGGATATAAGAATACTGTAAGACAGAACTTTGCAGAAGTCAAGCTGCTGCCCTTGCATCCACAAATTCAGACATTTTGTCACAGAAGGCAATCAGATTGGTCAAGCAGTTGGCAAACTCATGCTGACTCTTGCAGCTTTCACCATGAATCTTGGGAAGGAGCATGATCCAAAGCCTGTAGATGCTAGTGCTCCTATCTGGGCACCAACACAATTTTGAAAGTTTCTGTACTGTTTCTGCTCTCTCATTTCAACACCTAGAACGTATCAAGAATGTTAGAGCAGTTTGCCACTGATGCCAATGTTAATTTTTCTTGGTGCTTTCTGTTGACAGTGTTGGTGGCTGTGTAACCAGCTAAGGATGAAATGCTACCAGCTGCCTATTGGTGAAGGGAAACTGGCAGAAAAGTGATTTACTCAACATCACACAACGTGTCTGTTGTGAAGCAGGAGCAGAACTCAGGATGTACTCTCTTCTAGTCACAAACTCATCCCCAAATTCATCATGTTAACTAATGCCAAGAACATAGTCTTCCATTCAAACTTTTGAGACAAATAAATACTTCTATCCAGTGACCTCAGCTTGAGGTTTCATTGCATTATAAATATACATGTCTACCATGTATAACAAAAAAGCAACACAATGGTGAAGTGAATTATCTGGATTGCAACATGCACTTGGCTCTGATAATAAGCACTTACAGAGAACATGAGCTCATTGGGGAATGTTAAAAAATCTAGGATGACAGACTGAAAAAAGCAGGTACATGAACAGAGACAGCAAAGCTGGCAAAAATATTGTTGTTGGAAATGGAAAGTAAACATTTATTTTATGATTTATGGGAAATTTCTAGATGTGTGTAGTTTTGTTTTAATTTTAAAAATACTCCATTTTAACATAAATATATAGAGCTCTCATTCACATTTTAAAACTTTCTATGCAATTTTTAATTTTAAAATGCAAAAAGCATAGGACAGCATCTTTCTCCTCTTATTCCCTTCCTGAATCGTCCTTGTTTCACCTAGGAAATCACTCGTGTGTCTTTGCTAGGTGTCTCCTTAAAGGTATGAAACAGAGAATCTAGGTTTTCTGTGTGTGTGCAAGTAAACTAAAAGGAATCCAGTGTAACATGGGGAGCCAGCCATAGAAGGTGAAAACAGCATAGTATGGATTTCCAGCCTATCATCAGCTCTGCCTTCTGTATTTGTTAGGTGTTTGGCATGTTCTGCTTGTGAAGTGGCTGTGCAACGCCTCCTATGTTGCATGTTGTCTCCAAGAGAGAAATGAGGAGTTTCTCATGCTATGCTTATGCACAGTTCTCCCAAATTAATTTAAAATATTCACATGTACATAATAGCTAACATATGAGAAGGCTGTTGCTAATTTCCACATAATAAACAGGCTAAATCATTTGCTTGGTTTTGTTCATATATCTAACCAAGTCAGGGTTTTCTGGTGTTTGTTTTTTTTTGTAGTTTTCTTTTGTCCTCTTTGTCCCCTCATCTCTATAAAAGAACTGCTCTTTGTGTTGCTTTGATCCAACAGAAAAGAAAGGTATTATAAAATGAGTCCACTAATAACATTTGCAATATTTATCAAATAATTACTCGTCAGTGGCAAGGCCTTCCAAAGTGTTAAACAATGGCATAATGAATGCCAACAGGGAGGTGATCACCAAAATTAAAGATACTGAAAGCAACACGACAAACACATTCTGCAGCTCCTTGTCTAAGAAGATAACTATGGTTTCCTTGAATGCACACCGTGTTTGCACAGAAATTATGCAACCAGACATGGTGGGTGTGATACCTCATTTCTAGATTTTTTTAGCCCAGATTCTTTTGCAGTTCCCTGCACTTCAATCCACTGTGGCTTGGATGTGGTAGAGTACTGGTACAAATCAGGCCAGTATTTGGCTCTTTAGTTCAGTACTTGTTTACTGAAAGGTAAAAAGAACATTTCTTTTTTTATTACAACTTCTCAGCAAGCATCTTGCCACAAGTAGAAAACCATTATTATGTTTAAGCAGTGCTATCACAAAACCCATCACATTTAGAGCTCTCATGGGGCACTGCCTAATCTGAGACCACCACTGTCCTCTAAAATGAGCAACAAATTGACACTATTAGTGTTAGAAGTCAGTATCTTTGTCTGATCATCAAAGTTTACATTTCAGGATACTTCAGAAGGTACATCTCTCCTCAGACAGAGGAAATAAGGAAGAGCTTGGCTGTAAGTAATTATTGCTGTGCAAAAAAGAGGACCTGGAGGGATTGGCTTCCCTGGGAGTTGGACCCACATCTGCTGGCTGGCTGGCTGAATTGTAGGACTAGTCAGCATGACTTCACAGTCTGTAATTGGATAAAACACAGGAAACCACCTGTGGCTACACTAAGGAGAGGCATTGTATTATTGCAGGATTTGCTATCTGTTTCTGAATCTAATGGCTTATTTCCTAACTGTGCACTGATTTGAATGAATTTGTTTTATTGCACTTGTCAGTGTGATGAGTGGCAAGAGTGAAGTTATGTCAGGCTAGGAAATATAAGGTATTGCAGTCTTCAATATGTACTAGGTCCTTTTCCTCAGAATATTCGGAGCCTACCAAAGTCTCAGCATTTTGAAAGACCCTTGCCCACTTCATCATGATGCTAGATTTGCTTGAATGCTGATAACCCAAAAAAGTGTTGGCAAATTTTAGCTGCAACCTGTTCACTCTCCTTGTCCAAGGAATTGGAAGAAAAACCCCAGTTTACATATCACTGCGTAAACTAAGCAACACAGCAATGGTACCAGAGAATGGTAACCATGAATGCTGTTGCTGTGCAATGAAAATTATGGGATGCTTGGAATAGAGCTAACAAATCACTATGAAATCCACTGTAAGAGGATGTATATAAACCACCAAAGGACTTGCAGAGGTGTAGTATGCATAACACCCATGGTATTGTCTGAGGGGCGCATGCAGATGACAAAATATCCTTCCATGGCATTCCAAGAGATGTTGTATGGTACAGACAAGTCCATGGGACCTGATGGGATGCACTCTACAAGTACTAAGGGAGCTGTCTGGTGTCACTGCAAACCTGTTTCAATTATCCATAAAAGGTTGTGGTGATTGGCTAAGGTTTCTACTCAATGTAAGAAAACATGTCATCCCTATCTTCATGAATAGCAAGAAAGAGATTCAGGGAACTGGACCTTTTCGGTCTCACCTTGACTTTGGAGAATGTAATGGAGAAACTAACCCTGAAAATAACTTCCACTTATTTTAAGATGGTGTTTGGGAGTAGTCAGCACAAATTCACAACAGGAAATCATATCTAATCAACCTGATAGCTTTCTAGAAGAGCATCTCACTGGATGAGGGGACACCAATGGACAGGGTCCCAGACAACCAGTCCAGGCGGTCTGCTTCAGCAGGAGGGCATTGGACAAGATGTATTCCAAAGGTCTGTTCCAGCCTCAGCCATTCTGTGATTGAGTAAAAAGCATCTGTGTCATTGCTAAGGACTACAGTTTGTGTGTGTGCTTGACACATACACCAAATAAGCAGTTAAAATGCATGACAGGAGATAATACAATGTTTTAGGAGCATCTATAAACTGGAGCTCTGTTTTGTATTCTGTGGCCCAAGCAGCTGGGAAAGTAGATCTCTGCATACACCATTTAATTACTAGCACAGAGAATGACACCTTCTGTTTGCTCTAAGTAAAGGTCTATGGGCAACAGATTTTGAACTAAGTCTGTGATAAACAGTAAGTGCTTTGGAATCCTGAGCTGCTGAAGTAAGTGAATCCTAGGGCATTCAATATTAATTCTGACTATTCAAAAAACAACCTACAAGAGAGGCAGATCCTGGAAATAAAACCAGAAACCCCAATCTAGTAGCTGTGGTTCTATCTCTAGCTTTTATTCAATTCATTTTCCTTTTATTCATTCTTCGCATTCTTAGGAAGTAATGGCTGCAGAGAGTGACTTCAAAAAAACATATATGGAGAAATCTGAGATCAAGCCCATTGTGATCTAATCTATTGCACTTTGTTGACTGCTGTCTGTGCAATGGTTTTGTTTCACATCTCAGAAAAACAGGAAATCTCTATACCAGCTGATTGGAGGCTATAATTTATGTGGGCTAACAAATCATTTAGGCTTATTAAAAACAAGAACTCACAGCCACATATCAAGTGTATACATGAACACAAAATATTTTTACGTTATTTATAAGGAAGTGTCTTGAATGGGCCTGCTTTCCAACACTCACATTAACCTGTTTATCACCTTCAAGAACCCTGCTCTAGTACAGCGCTACTGCTAACAGTCCTGATATCCCACTCCTCTTAAAACCAGACAGACCTATTGTGAGAGTGTTGTACATACCTACAAATAAAAACTCAGGGAAGTAAGAGGCCAATTAAAATGCTATAGGTGCAATGCTGGAAATATAGCAATTATACCTCAAAAGTCTGTTTGCTGTTGTTTTTATGACTGCTTGTTAACTCCATTAAGTTTTAATGCACACTGGAATGCTGTGAATGACAAGTGGCAAAAATTGCTTTGAAACAATTCCTTGCTGTGACACTTTAAGGAGGACACTGCATTAACAGATCATTTCAATAATACAAACTTCTGAGAGACTGGAAATTAAGTGTTCCAAATGAGCTTTAAATATAGCACAAGAAGTTTCAGTTTTAATGGACAAAATCTGTTCCCACTAAATGTACGCTTGTACTGCCAAGAGGGCTTTGAAATAAAATAAAGTGGCAAGTTTGAGGCTATTAGTGTCAGAGTCAGACAAGCCAAGCAATTGTAAATTAAGCTGATCTCGGTATTAAAGAAATCTCTTTGCATGAACTTTTATGTTCCCCTTCACTCTGGAAACCAAAGTTATTCCCTTGAGAAGGTACCTGGCTTCTGAGGCATTTGCTGAAGCATGAGAAATACTATATATGACTGCTTGAATCATTTCCAGATAACAACGTATCGTTATTTAAAATCTGATCTTCATTAATGCTCAAAGTGCAGAAAAAAATTAAATTCAAAGAAACTTATAAAAAGTTCTTGTAAAATAACAGTACTCCTCAGCAAAATCTTAAGTTAATAACTACAGATTAGTCAAGTCTATAATGCTAGACTGAATCATAACAAGATCTGTTTTTTGTAGCATTTTCTTCTTTGGTAAAACCCAGAAGGTATCACTTTTCATTATGAGGTAAGCAAAGTTTGCCAATAAAGATTTTCATTTAAACTGAAAAGGAGGACACAGAAAATGAACAGCAAGCGGGAACAAATAAAAAGCTTTCATCTTTGAAAGTCTGTGACAAATCAGGACAAGTCGATGAAATTATAGTCTCCATCTCTGAATGGTCTCTTTGTCCGAGTGTCTGCAACGAACACCTCATCATAACTCTCATGTAGTGTCATGTCTGGCATCCCTTCTGGGAGCTTTGGATGCCGTAGGCCTGGCAAATGCCGGTGGAGGTTGAGACAGTTGAATCCAACTTCTGGCCTAGGCTAGTGAGATACTGGGTTTTGAGGCCTTGGTGATGGTACCGACCAGACCTCCACTACCTACAGTGGAGTTTGAAGAGCTGCCCGTGCCAGCCCTGACACACAGTACTGGACTCATCTCAAACTTACCTCCTCTCAAAGGCAGAGAAGCAGCCATGAGCTATCAGTACAGTGAGGAGCATAGAGAAATGTAAAATCTTTAGTTATGTACTGAGAGCACTCGGGTAATTGGAGCTCCAAGATCTTCTTGCCTTTACCTGCAGTACCTTGAATCTTCAGAAAGAAAAATACAGTGTCAGAGGCTTCTGATGACTTGTATTTTAATTCCTAATGATTTTCATTTTAACTGCTTAACAAAAAATGGTATTTACTAAGCAGAAAATTATTTCTATGTGTAATTACTCTAACTTTCATTTCAAAACTGCTAAAAATCAAGTTATAAAAATGTATTTTTAAGGATATACTAGTGTTACTGTACAAAAAAAACCAGTCAATACCAAGTAAATTATTTTATTCTCAAAAAAAATCAGCAATATAAAATATTTTAACATTATGTTTAAATATTGGATTATGCATTTCCTCAAATAAAGTGCTGTCTTTACAAATAGGTATTTAAACTTTACTTTTACTGCTGTTCTAACTGCATAACATTGAATACATAAAGAACATTTTGGTTACTGAAAAATGCAGCATTACTTCTCCTTCATATTTCTTCCATGAAACCATTACATTTTCAATCTGGACTCCTTTATCTGTATCCAATCAACAGAGGCATATTCAGTTTATCTATTTCCCCATGTAGAAGGTCTCGCAATTTGTGGTGGCCTTCTTGCTTTCTTCCATGCTTTTGTTGCTCTTGAATGTGCCCGTGTAGGTCTCCCATGGGTTCTTCATCTATGGGCAAGACTAGAATGAAACACCCATCTTCTTGCACGTTCATCCATTCTTTCTGCTCTTCTTAAATCCAGACACTGATGCCTTGAACAATTCAACGCTTGGGTTGAACTATAGAAGCAATCTCTTTATTATTTTGACTTTTTGTGGGTTTTGTATTTTAAGCATGTTACTGCAGAAATTCCTATGTCAGTGTAGTCAGGACTAACTTTTCAGATTTTCATGTGTATGGACTTACTTAGTGAGATGCCAAACTTCACCATAAGAAGAAAAAATCTTTTGTTCCAGTAGCTACCTTTTAGAAGAAACGGCTTCTTGTGGTTTTAAAGAGCAGCCAGGTGCTGTAAGAGGGGAAAAAAAAAAAGTCTGAAAAACTGCAACCAGGAAGACTCACAGCTGTAAACAAGAGTAATTCCACCACTACTGGAAAGAGATCCACATTTCCCAATGTAATGGTTATACCAGAATCTAACAGTTTGATCCTGTAATTCATTTTACTAATCTTAAGTAGTCTCCTGTATCGAGAACGTACAAAAAGTCAAACTTACATGTGAAAAGGTCACCTACTGACACAGTTTCAAGTATCCCTCTTTTCTTTGAATGTGCACCTTTCCACCAAGTGATTACATGAATCCTGTAAGATTTTTACATAATAGAGGATTCATGTAATTCATACTTTTACATGAATCCTATATTGATTTTGCTCCTATTTTTACTTCTCACTCTTAACTCCCTCCTTTGGGTAATTTCCACTTGATATTTTTGACTCTGAATCCAAAAGTTGAAAGTAAATACACAAACAACTCGGTATCTGCAGATACATATGTATCTATCAATATATACAACATACTATAATATGTAAAGAGAAACCAGAAGACCCAGAATTTCCACCAGTTATAGACTGAAAGGTATCATATTCTTTTTTCATTACAGGCATAGCTACTCTTCATTTAAACTTCTGTCTGGAGAATATTCAGTTTATTCTTTTGATATCTGTGTCCTGCCTTTGTTCATTGCCCCTACCAGATGTCTGGATTTTCTCTTCCCACCTATTGGAAGTGATGTTTAGATGCGGGATAGCAGCTCTGTACCAAGTGACAAGGCTCATCTTTTTCATTCAAACATTTCAATAAATTTGGCATTAGAACGCAAACTAAGTTAACTGGTAGTTAGCTTTACCTCCAACCAATCCTAAAGGATTTTTTTCATAATGAGGTTAAGAAATGTCCTAGCAGAAAAAGACTGCATCCTTCAGAGCATAAACCTTGGGTGCTCTCTTGCATTTTTCATGTCATTTTTGTAGAAATGGCAAATTCTGCTGCAAGCCACAGACTTGGGCAAGGGAACTTCCATGAAGTGTTTCTATTTTTTAATCAGAGGATTTAACATGTAACACTTCCTTACACATCTATTATAATTAGCATATAGAATTTTATGTCTACTCTTCTGGACGAAAATATTTCAGTTGCTTTTCTCCACCCTCCCCGCCCCCCCTTTTTTTCAGTTTTCCATTTCTGATTTGGTAAGTTTGTGTCGAAATGCAACTCTGTCTTCTTTGGTGTAATTTATTTCAATTAACCTGCAGACCACTGCCAGATCTGTTCAACTTCTTGATTGCACTCTGTTAATGGGAGCATGAATCCCCCCAGAATAAACTAAACAATTAGCCCTGGCAATTAGGCATTCAGAAAGTCCGATTTTCTTTTTTACCAGAATCATGTAGGCAAAAGGTCACCTCAAACAACAAACAGAAACTTTTCCTGGGGTAGTATTATTTGTTAAATCGCATTCTCTCAGAAAGCTGGACTTAATGCTACCACTTGCTGTGTCACTGAAGTTGGAATCCAGACAAAGGAGGAGTATTTTGTTCCTCAGAGCAGTCATTTTGCCTCATGCCTCCATGGACTGGTCATCTGCTCTAAATGGTGAAAGTGAAGCAGCATAGTAATTCTGTGTTTGCTGGACACATTCACTGAGCTGTAAAGAAAGAAGTATCTTCCTAGTAGTTTCTTTTATCAAGGAGAGGGTACATTGTCAGTTTTCCAAGACTTAATAGTAGCCAAGCTACCAAAGTGTCAAAACCTGCCAAAACATTCACCCTTGGAATGAATAATTTTATCAGAATTTTCTAAAAATGACCAATTAGTCTCCATTAAAAAAAGAGATGGAGGCAACATTCCCCATGCAAGTGTTGTTTGCCTATTCAGAATTCATGGTGCCTCCAACTCTAATGGCTTACAGGTCCAGTAACCTCAGAATTGTTTACACTGCTGTCTTATGCAGGTCAGGCAAGGACTGGAGCATTGAATTCCCACAGCCTAACCTAGCAAAGGGTGGGGAGGAAGGATTCCATTTCAGAAGCCTTCTTCATGTAGGAGTCCAAGATAGCTTAACCTGAAGTATTAGCAAAAAAGAATATGAAACAAATACACAAAGCAAGTAATAGCAAATTCCTAAGCCAGATGTCCTAGAGAAGCACAAGGATTAAGCAGCTGAACTGCTGTGTACAGAGCACAGGTTGTTGTTTAAATTGTCACATAATCAAGATGTGATAACAGTGATGCTTATCTTCTTAATGGTTCAAGAGGAAATGTAGCGAAACAGAGACCAGTGAGATGGATAGTAATAGCAACCAGATTAGAAAAACTGTAACAAAGAATCTGAAATTTTGTGGAAAACAAGCAAGAAGGGATTTTAGAAGTCTTGCCTCACCAACCTACTAGAATTCCTTGAAGGTGCCAACAGTCTTGTAGATAAAATAGGTCCATTTGATGCTTGGATTTTGACAAGGCATTTCACAAGGTCCAAGGTTAGCACTTAAGATAATAAGGAACCCCCAGGGTAGAAAAAAAATTTCTTGTGTGGATAAATAATCCGTTAGGGATGCAGAGGACAGAAGGTTGCAGTAAATAGTGATTTTTTCCATAGCAGAGAGATTCACCACTAGTATTTCATAGGGATCTGCATGAGGATATTCAGGATATGAACAGTATATTCAATATACGATTTTGAACGGGCATATAGAGTGAAGGGACAAACCTTCCTAAGTTATCCATGGAAATAAAAAGAAAGGTAAACAGAAGACTGGCAACAGGACTTCATGTGACATCTGTGCCTAAACAGTAAGACAGTGACAAAATGTGGTGAAGATAAATATGAAGCAATATGAAGTAAGGCAAATGGGAAAGAAGATGTATATGTGTTTATAAAAAATCACAGGCTGTGAGCTCAAATTCAGTAGATCAGCTGGGTTGTAAGAGGTAATTCCAATTAATACCAAATCAGTGTTCAATTATAGCCAACACAGCAAAGTACCAGAAATAACTAGAAAAGGGCAAGAGAATGGACAGTAGAGAACACAACTGAAATACAAACATCATTCTGTCATCTAAATCCATAATATGCCTACATATTGAATACTATATGCTAGGCTGGTATCTCCCAAGTCTGAAAAGATAATAGCAGGAAAGGAAAAGAGGTTAGAAAAACTATGGTATAGGGAATGACAAAGCAGCCTATAAGCCCTCCCCTTGAAAAGAAACATGAATGGAGTATCACAGTGATCTGTAAAGTCATCAGTAGCATGGAGGCAGTGAAGAGGAAACAACTGCTCATTGTATCTTCTGATCCAGTACGATGAAGCAAAAGAAGTCAGTATATGGCAAGTTCACAGTATATGAAAGCAAGCAGCTCTTCACATCAGTGTCAGATGAGACTGGATGAAAAAGTTGAACACAACTGTAAGGACCTTGGATCTGACTTGGTACAGCTGCTCTTACGCTCTAAAATATTACAGGTTCCTGGAAATTATTTCAAGTTCCAGAGAATGCATAAGAGGTCCACTGCTACTTTTTACAATAAAAAGCAGCTTACCTGGTGCAGAAACTTCTTTTA
This sequence comes from Eopsaltria australis, assembly GCA_034509425.1. Taxonomy (NCBI): domain Eukaryota; kingdom Metazoa; phylum Chordata; class Aves; order Passeriformes; family Petroicidae; genus Eopsaltria; species Eopsaltria australis. The sequence continues at coordinate 2,540,446 of JAVTVJ010000004.1, read as the reverse complement.
TCTACATGTTCTCTTCCTCTTCTCTGTTAGTGCTTCTGTTTCTGTTTCACAGCCAAATCTATATCCTGGAGTTCTCACACACAAAAACCCAAAAGCCAGATCTCTGATGGCAGCCTTCGTGCAGCATCTTGTCAAAAGCTCAACAGGAGCAACTGTTGCCTCCATTCTTACAAAAGGATATTCTCCCCAACTCTGTGCCACCATTCTTGTCTTTTGATGTCTTCAAGACACTTAAGATCAGCAAGTTGCTTGGAGATATATTACAACTCTATGCTTCTTTAGTTCTTGAGTAATTCCAGTTCTTTGCACCATGTAATCAAATCCCAAACAGCTTCTTCTCACCTAGTAATACCTACAGAAGAGGCTCTTCAGCTCTGGGATGTTACCAAGAGACATCCAGAAGTTCCCACACATGCTGACTATGCTGAGAATGGAAAGTTGCACAATGCATACAGCGACACCTGATAGTAGCTTTCAGCCAAGCAGACTACACAGAATACTGGAAGTAGCCCACATTCACCAACTACCCCAGCAATTCCCAGTTTTCCCCAAGACATCAGTAGCTCAACAGTTAGCATCTGCTTTCACATATCTAGTGAAATGCAGCTGACTGGGATTGGAACAACTGGGACTAGCTCTTTATGAAGGTTTCCTAAAGCATACAATACCTGAATTATTTAACAAATTAATAAATGAAATTATTTTGTGAGTGGATGAAAGCAGCAAAATAAGCAATTGAAGAAGAGGCACTTTTAACATGGTGAACTTCTCAAGGCTATTCAATGGCTTTCGTTGTTTCTACTAAAACATGGATACAGAAGTACACATGTGAATAGGTTATGCCCCATTCCTTATCTGGAGGAACAGATGAGTATCTGCCTTTGTTTCAGGTGGCTGGCAGGACAGAGATTTACAATATTTTATATATTTTTATATATGAGAGTGTAGGAAATGTATTAATCAATTACAGGTCAGCAACACCTTCCTGTACGTTTTAGTTACAGACAGTACATTTTAAAAGGCAGTTTCCCCAGCTTGGCTAACAGATAACACTGGTGCTTGGAATACATGTATCTGGAAGAAACCAACTATAGATGATCATATAAAAATACCACCCATGCAAAATAACTAAATGCATACACACATAAATACATAATTAGCATAGCTGCCTAAAACATTACGCTAAAATGTAAATCTTGAATGTATTTATTTTACCTGATCATACAAAAGTGTCTCCTATAGAGAGTATGCAAAAGTTAATTATGTATCATACAGGAACACCTCCCACTAATGCCACATCTATACATACAGCCACTATAGACAGTATACTGTATACTCTGTTTAGCTATACTTATATTCATTTTCTGTGTTTAGTAAAGTGTAACAAAAATCTTATCCTTATTTGAGATAGTACTGAAGGGTGCATAAACATCTTACAGATACCTCTACTTTTTATGCTGAAATCTTCCCTACAGTCTCAGCAAGAGACACACGGCATTAACCAATTAATGACTTGCTTGTCACATTCTGTCTTCCAACCAGTATTAAATAAAATATCCACACATGTGGACATTAGGAAGACTTTTTTCACAGAAAGAGTGATTAGACATTGGAATGTCCTTGGCTGCCCAAGAAGATGATGGAGTCACCATCCCTGGAGGTTTTTAAGAAAAGATGGGATATGGCAGTCAGTGGCATAGTCTAGTTGGCATGGTGGTGTTAGGTCAAAGGCTGGACTCTTTGATCTCAGAGATGTTTTCCAATCTAACTGATTTTGTGATTCTGTGATTTAACCTTTAATTCATTTTTCAATTAATTGCAGGTGCTACTTACATTGGGAATGACCTGGTGGTCGTGTGTTACTGACACTACTCTCAAAGGAAGAGTGGAAGTTGTGTATAGTTTCTTGTAAAATCTGTCTCTCTCGACCCTGTAAAAGAACAATAAAATAAAATAAAATAAGGTATTCTTAAATTTCTGTTTAAAAAGTGAACTTATGAAGAGTACACAACAAATGTGTAACTATGTGTGTCTATGTTCAGTCTACTATTAGAAATAATAACAAATCCTTACCTGACAGATACACATAGAAAACACTGTAGTAATCTTTTCCTGAAACTACCAGATAACAACAGAAACATTTTCATTATTTTCTTCCTATCTTTATGGTGTAACTTAGCATGGGACATCATCCACCTCCCCTAACTTTTAGCCTCATCACTACTGTTGATCTTAACTTAGGGAAATTGTCCTTGTGTTTTGTCTGAGCTTTCACTTTCAGAGAGCGAACAGACCTCAAATCTAAAAAAGCTGCTGAGAAGCATTAGCAAGCCTAATCAAAGACATGTTCCAGTACAAAATCTCTCTGACAAGAGCACTGTTTACTGTACACCATTCTTAGCAAATTTGCTTATGTCAATATAAAATTCAAAGGCAATGAAAGTGTTAGAAATAAGAGAAGTGCTATTTAGCTAATCACAGAGGAATCAAAACCTGTTATGTTAAGCAACGGACACCTTTTCTCTTACACTGCATTCTCGAACTGCACTATTGCACCCAGATGATTCTTTTTAGCACTGGTGAAATCAATATTCATAAACTGCAATATTCCTCATGTTTACAAGTCGTTTCTCCACTGGACTAGGAAGAAGCTAGTGAAAGAGAAGAGGAAGTGCCACAAAGGAATATTTGTTTCGAAAAAATTAATTTAGCTTTTCAAAGTAACATCTGCAACTGAATTTCAGAATGTATGTTGAATTAATTATATAAAAACCCTTGAAATTATTTACTAAGTACAGTACTTCAAAATGTACCTTTCCTGCATTCAGTTCAGAAATAGCTGCCAAAATTTGCTGCCTTGATCCATCCGTTTTAATACCCAGCTCTTTCAGATCACCATCAGTAAGTGTAAGGAAAGCTTCCATATCCACCTGCATATCAAAAAACAAGGAAGAAAAAAGAAAAAAAGATAAGGCAAATCTACCTATGCAAAGATTCATTACTACAGGTTAAAAGTAATTTGTTGGGTTTTTTTAATCATTTAGGCTTACTGTAAATATTGTGCAAAAAGAATTTTTAATGAATTACCAGCACCAAATGGTACACATTTTACTACTCTGTTTTATGGCTTCTAATCTGCTGTTAATCATTCAACTAATCATGATAGTATATCTAAAATATTAATGGATTTTTAGGGTTTTTTCCCCATCAAGTTCTATTAATACAGAATAGATACTCTCCTAAGAAATTCCTCTGCCTACAGTAGCAGCTACTTGAATAAACCTAAGGTTTCTCTTTTGTTCACCCTTTTCCCCCAAGTATTTTTGGAATTTCAGAATATTGTGTTTACTTTTCCAATGTCTCCTGAGAAAAACCTAAGTTTTGTTCATATATCAGTTTTTATTATAACAACATATCCATAAGGCTGTGATAAGAACAAATATCTGAAACTTTTCATACTGATATAACCTTCACTCACAAGCATATTAATTTCTACACAATGCTCCCTTGCCTACCACGCAGGGAGCAATAATAACACAATATATTGCAATGCAGCTAAATTGTCTGGGCCTGTGCTGAATTTCGAATCCTGTAGAAATGTCAACTTGGCGCATGTCCATTCACTAACCTTTTCTTTGGCCAAATAAACACACAATATTTGCTCACATCTGATCCTGTCTTAAATATTGCAGTGAATTAATTTTACATATTTTCAGCAACATTTCATTTCACTGCATCCTTCAGCAAGTTCATGCCACAGCTCTCATCTTCCAGGATGCCTATATTCAATTTAATTCTCGTGTTGCTTATGCAGAGTGGATAAAGGAGATAAAGCAACCATCTTGCTGGTCTCCTTCTGAAAAGGAGGTTCCAGTTGTGGTTCCAGGGATGATAACAGTATGTCCTATGAACTCTTAGCCACATTGGATATAGACACATATAGAAAAAGTAGAGTGTAACAACAGAGATAAAAAAAATCCCCATCTATACAAAAGCTGTAGGTTAAGTGTGAAAAGCTCTGCTATTTGCGGTATCCTGGAGAATGCCACAAATATCACTTGGTCCATGTTTCAAGGTTCTCTCTGCAGCCAGAAATGGTTGTAGAACTTGAAGTCTGAGATTCTGGATCACGAATCTGATGCAATGTGTTATACCCTACTTTCATTAAAACAGTAAAAAAAAAAAAACATCTTTTAGAAAACACATACCTCTTGTTCCTCAAATATAGGCTGATATTTCTCAAGTGACAATTTTTTAAGGATGCCAGTCAGCTCATCTGAAATAACAGAGAAAAAAAACAAAGCAACGCCATGGATTAGAAAAAAATTTAATGATCTCAGCATTATAAACTGAAAATATGCATTAAAGCCCATATTTCTCATAGTTATATATGGTAAAAAAATCCAACCACATTTATTCTCCATCAGAAATTGAAATATTGGCTTACTCTGTTCTCACCTACTTACATATATTGTAATTCCATCTAGTCTTACCTTGCTAGGATAAACACCATTGTATTGCCCTTTCTACCTCATTAAAAGAATCTTACAAAACCAAACCAGTAAGGACAATTTAGGCACTCAATGCCTAAAATGCAGGTGGCTTGGCCCCAGATGGCTGATCCAGGTTAGGCAGCAAAACTCCTCAAGCAGGCAAGGAACTGAATCGGATATTTTTATGTTATCATCCAGGAAGGCAAAGTGTAGTGCAAGCAACCACACATCTGCTCATTCAAATCACTGATACAACACAGGTCTTTCTGCATCCTCTTCTTATGTGCTCAACATCCAGACATCTTGAACACAGATAGCTGAAGTCCAGCTAAGACAAAAACTGCACAAAATTTAAGTTTTACAAGCTCACCTTCCAAGGCTAAGAGCACTGAATATTGTCCTTCCTCTCCAAGTCTAAGGAATTTAAATGTTGCAGCACCTGACAGTGACTCTTCCTACACATTTAAAATGCAATCAGTTAAAAAGCAAAAGTGCACTTTCAGAATAACCTGACATGAACTCTCTTAATTACATGCTATCTCTCTCAGCTGAAGTTTTCTTTTTATTACTTTGCTGTCACAAGTAACTAATTATCTTTTTTCCCCTTAAGCACCAAAGTGGTTGGAGTCAAAATGAAGAACATGAATTATTACACTATAAAATGAAACTAACTTTAATATTCTGCATATAAACTCACTTTCATTTTAAAGACATCAGTAGTCCATTACCAAATATACTTTGCTTTCACTTATTTCACTTCTTTGTCTTTTGACTTTCCCTTTTCCTTCATCACCACTAGAAATATGAAAGAGAATCTCACACTCTAAGTTTCTCAAAAGACATCAAGTACCTCGAGATAAACACTCTTCTATGTACTATTTTGGAAGACTTCTTGTTTACATAGAAGTCTGCACACAATTGAAGAGAAAAATTCTAGTTGAGTCTTATTTCTGCTAGGGTTTTGTTGAGGTTTTTTTTACCTTAAGCTAACTTGGTATGCCTAGCATGATTTGCAAAAGATGACATGGTCTCAGACTAAAAGCTTTAGTACCCTGACATTAATCCATGGGCAAAGGTAACCAGTTTTAAAAATGTATCATGGGAACTTCTCCACCTTGTTTGATGAAAAATATCATCTTAGAGAAAGAAAACAGAATCTGCATTAGTAGACCTTAGATACATTATTAATGTTTTGTTTTTTTTTTTAGGTTGTTAAGTTACCATTCTCATTTTTCATCATGCTGGTGTGCTTAGACTGTAGGCCGTGATATGGGAAGAAACTTTCAGGGTGTCTGAGCTCAGAGTCTTATTGTCATAAGCAACTGTAACACCTAACACCTTTCATACACAGAGAACATTTTCATGTGTTGGCCCTTCAAGTTTTCTCTTCCAGTTCCTGTATTATTACACTAAGGTTGAACAAAACCTGAAACCTGTCAGTCTTACAACTCTTGCTTAACAATTTTGTCCTTTGCTTTACCACTCTCATTTGCTCTACACTTACCTGGTCTCCTTACCTCCATCCCTGGAGCAAGCTAAGGCTCTTGGAGCTCTTACTGCTTTTGCCACGTTACTCCTATTTAGCACCTCCTTTTATACTATTCTATAGCAGTAAGGTAAGATTACCTTTCTCCAAGTTTTCAGAGCCTTCTTTTACTCTCACATGGTTTCGTCTTTCATGATTCTCTACATCACTGGCTCTCAGAATAGGGCCAAGCTGTTGATGGTCCACCAAGTGGTTTCCTAAAAAGAAACAAAGGACACCTCTAAACCCTGCTGCCTATTGTTCCTTCACAGTAACAGTCAATGCGAATCAATGTTCTTACTCACTTAAGTTCATCTGAAAGAAATCAAAAGTTAATACTGCAGACTTTCTGTACTTATTCTTCTGATTACTGCTCGGCATAGCAGCATTTGTACTGCTGCTGCTGAATTAAATCACAGTAAGAGAAGCCCTTGAGTTAAAAGAGCAGTTAACTATGAAGGCTTACGAACACCATGAACCCAGAGCTACTTGGGCTTCTGACAAACAACCTTTTCTCTGCTACAAGGGAACACACAGTATCCTGGCACTAGTGTGTGTCAAAAAACCCAGTTTCACTGGGTGAGAGCAGCTGATGGCTTGGGGAATTTACCTTGTTATCCAACAGTAAGCTCTCTTCCTTTTATATATTTCTAAATTGACAACTCTTATGTTATCAAGACATCATTATAAAATGGCACTAAATGTGGAAGGATTTGCTCCAGCAGTAACTAGAATATGTTACAGCTAAGCCATGAGAAGAGGACACAAAGAGGGTCAAGTATCATTTGTCTTTGGTATCAAATGGAATTACAGGGTTAATGGATGAAGTTGGCATAAGTGAAAACAAACCAAAATCAATACAGATGATTTCAGAAAAAATAAAAATAGTACAAAGTGCTTCTTGCAGAAAGCAGATAAGGTACCTCCATTTCTTATTTAAAAGGTTCTGTCAAGTTATTTTCTTCACTTTTTCTGAGATATTTACAAGAGAAAACAAAGTAATTGATATCCTGTTTCCAATGAAGTAAAATGACCTTTTAAAAGTTGTAATTTAGATCTAAAAGTCTAATTTAAAAGGTATTAATCTTACTGGAAAACTAATAACATTATTATTCTTTCTTAAGACTTTAAGTTAAAAAAAGGTTGCAATAAGGTTATTTTTACAATTTAGGAAAATAAATGCACTACAGCTCTTAACTTCATCTGGATATAACTTACTGTGGATAAAAAACATATCTCTGTAGTGATGTGCTTCCATGCATTTACTACAAAAAAAAAAAAAAAAATTCTAACGTGGAGAAAGTGCATTTTGTGCCCTCAGCAAAGGATGAAAAACAGGACTTAAGCCATGAACGGGAAAAAGAAAGAAGGCCATGTAAGAGTGTCCTACCTACATATTCCATGCTAGTTTTGAGATATCAGTCTCTCTGTATATGGAAAGAATTGCAGGTTTTGGGAAAGAAAAAGGCAGTTATTGCAGGAATGCAAACCTCACCATAAGAAACACCATAATATATTTTCTAGAAAGAGATGAGACCTCACTCTCATGCAGATACACACTAGTCCAGTACAGTTACAGCTTTAAACATGTAGTGCTCTTGATGAATAAATCTCCTGTAATTACAGGGAGCTACTCACCATCCTCTGTGATAGTACCACTGCTGGAGCCGTTGCTCTTGGCATGTCTGTGAGAAGACGAGACAGAAGACTCTGCAATTTGAACCTTAGGAGATGGGGAAGGTGACGGGGAAGGTGTGAGAGTTGGTGATGTGCTTTTAGATGTAGATGAAGTCCCAGATGGAGGTCTTTTGTTCATCTCCAGCTTTTGCTGCAGTTAATGATAATAATTTCAGTTAAAAAATAAGCAAAGAAGCATTTACCTTTACATGACACTTCAATATTACGTAAGTTGTATATCATTTCTGCAGAGCATGTAGTCTAGACTAGAAGTTTCTGCTTGATCCATATTGAAATAATTGGAGCAATAGTGATTTTATCCCAGATGAAAGTCTGTCTCCTCAAATTCATCGAGAAAAATACATATATTAAGGCTGTAATTTTGTAATAAGAAAATTATTTCTTGTAAAGCAATACTGCCCACAAGCACTACAATTATTCTTTTTCTAAAAGGACTATCATGGTTTAAGTACAGGTGGCACCTATGCACGACACAGCCTCTCACTCACCTCCCCACCTCCCATGGAATGGGCAGAAGCAGAAGTAAAACTCACAGCTGAGATAAAAAAGAGATTAATGACCAAAACGAAGTAAATTACTTTGACTCTAAAAATAGGGATTTTCATTCAGAGATTTAATTAAATAAATAAAGTCTCAACTAAAGATTTTCAAAGCATATGAGATATTAATTTAAAGTAGCACTTCATGCTGGATTAACCAGAAACATGTACCAAGCATAAACTAAGTTTTGGGCACATTAAACCCCTTGCTGCACTGGAATGGAAGTTTCCAGCCAACCTTCAAATTTATTATTACCTAACAGGAGTCAGGTGATTTATTAAGAATGTTGCAAATATTTAACACATTTGGAGGCATGGAAAACAGGAAAATAGGCGAGTTAAAATGGTGACTAAGTATATATGTACACATATCATCAGTCTTTTCCAAAAACAGCCAATGCATGTCATCTCCTAAATCCTTTGATCTACAAACACATTTTGATGTCTGCACTGTATGACCCAAAAAGAAGGTAATTTTTTACTTGATTCCAGAATTCAGAGTTTAATTCTAAATACCTTTTGTCACTCTGGCTACTACAACAAACTGATAAAATAGTTGATCTCGGTAACAATACTTAAGAAGTGAGAAGACAGTGGTTTCTGTCTTTACAACTTTGCTTCTGTGCTGTGGCATAAATGGAACTTTTCTAGTTAATGAAAAAGATGCAGATTTAAAAGATAAAACTTACTTGAGTGGTAACATTCTTTCTATGTCCTTAGCCCTGCACTGAATTGACTAGAAGTAATGTAGCATGATACAAACTTGAGAGCTCTCTGAAGAGCATCATGAAGTCATTTCAACTTTCTGTCCCAAATTTCCATCTAAATTGTTATTGGCCATTTGTGTTTCAGAACAGTCTTCCCTCCCTAGCACACTGTCTGCATGTATTTAAATTACATCATCCTGTAAAATGTTACTCATTTTTTTCTTTTCCTTTCTTTAATGCCTGCACCATCTCACCCCTGAAGGATAAGTTGTGCAAAATTGATCGTATAATATCACTGCTATTAGATCAGCTATTTCCAAGTTCAGACAGCATGATCCTAATGGGAGGACACAAGCCATTCCTCAATGGATATAGACTTTAAATTTCTAGCATTTACATTGCTGATTACAACAACAAAGCAGACTGCTAGCATTTGCAGCCAGTGTGGATCCATATTTGATGTGTTCTCCCAGCAGAAATCTCCAAAAATCACCTCAGTTGTGTGATACATGAATATCTATAGTGAGGTCCACACTATGACTTGTTTTGTTACTGATGGATAGAATGAAACTTTTCTAGACATCTAAGCAAAGAGCACTGAAAAAGCTGTTGCCTTTCCAAAACAGTGGCATAAGTGTTGTTTAAAAGTGTTTTCAGCAATATGATGAACAAACAACCTTTCCAGAATATGATCTGCAGCACGTTGCACTTCACTACTCTTTTATCCCCTAATGCATCCCACTGTGAGTGGAAACAGTAGTTAAACTTCTTAGTGGCAGCATTGCTGCAACAAAAGGCTGCAGGATCTGCAGTCCAAAGCTCACAGGCACAGGTATTATCTCTTGGTGGGCTGATTAATATAACTGGAGAAAAATGAGACTTCTGGGGGGCACACAAGGAGCTCTTCTGAAATTATTTCCAAGCTGAAAACAAGCTGAGAGGACATGCTGAGAGTTTAATGAAAACATACTGGTCAGACCACCTCTGAAAGAAAAAGCATTTGGTAGTTGTTCTGCAGAGAAGACTTTAATGAGGGAAGAGGATGATAAAGGAGTTTTGTCTACAGGAAAAAGAGATGATCATTTATAACTCAGGGAGCACTTACACAGGATAGAAAGGGAGGGAAGATTACCATATGCCAAAGAATTGGTATGAATCCTCAGACTCTGGTGGTCCAGCTGAGTGTTAGAAATTTTAGCTCCCAATCTCATCTTTGAAAAGCAACCAGTAATACCTCCAGAATCAGGACTGATAGAACAGACAAAGTGACTATTCATGGAAAATGTTTCGGCATTGGTAGCTGCACCTTTTCTTTTGCTGATTTTTGTCCTCCAGAAATTTCCATGTAATTTCTGGACAATTTTACAATTTAATTTATCATTTTTATATACTGATTAAATACAAAATACTGTTAATACATAATACATGTACTGTTGTCATATAAGACATCACAGAATGAAATTGCAAATGTATTTGTTTAATAATCTGGTCATTTTCGTTTCCTCAGGAAAAATTTCAAAACTCTCCCTGAAAGATGTAAAGAAAACAAAATAAAATGAGCTGCTTGGAGATTACAGAAGCAAAGGCTGGAGAAATTTTGCTCTTGCTCACATATTCTAACATTTCCAGAATACTGGGCATTAGATGACAAACCCCAAATAACGTATTTTCTCTCTCTTGCTCCCTGAAATGCAGTGCTTCTCTGTGTAAATAAACTCATCAATTTCTAAATTGCGGGTCACATCTTCTGTTATGATGCTGCTTTCCAATTTATGTTTCTGCAGATCTTGAAGACTTAAAATCTTAACCCTCAAAAATGTGGTACAAAGCACTTAAGAGCTTTGAAATACATGCACAAAAATGCGCAGGTCATGAGGGTAAAGCTATTCCAGGGAATTGTCAGGTAAGTCTGCACAGACAGTACGGCCTGGGAAGCAAAACCCAACTTTGGTGATGACCTACTGTTTAAAAATAACACCTTGTGGAGCAGATTGGATACTTGCATATTGTCGTGGTCAGCATATCCTGGTACAAATTGGAAACTAGCTAATGAAACTAACTATACCACTTCAGGGTAAAATCCAGGAATAACTAACATAAAACACTGGATCAGGACCATAGAAATAATGAGAAACCCTAATAGTGCAGATCTACCTTAAGAACAAGCATTATATTTACTGATTTTTAAAACAGAGTGAAATTAACAATAAAGTAAAATCATGTTTTATTTTTAGGTTTCATCTTCTGCAGATTTGCATGTAAAAGTAAGGTTTGTAGAGCTGGAAAGTTTCTAGTAACATAAAAAGTGTCCATTCATTCTTGGCTGTGCAGTGTGGTGCACCAGCCACCCATGACTGAGATATGACCCAAAAAAATTAGCTGATCTGGAAGTGCAAAATTTTACATTTCCCGTTACCTTTACATGTCCATTTCCAACAATCTGAGCACACTGCAAATCTGACAGAGTAGATGAAGGAGTCGACTGGACAGGACTGTGTTGTTGGGTAGGTTTCTGTTCAGGTAAGCCTGCTGCTTTTCTTCTTTGGGCTGCAATCTGAGACAAAACATTATCTGCACTGCCACCTAGAACAAAAAATAAAATAAACCCAGTAAAGGAAACCATAATTTTGAAATGTTTGTTAACCCTCAAGCATTCACTTTCATTTAAAAACTAACTGGATGAAGCAAGAGACAATTGTAAGGTTCAGATCTTTCCAGTAGCTTCCAGAATAAAGAGCAGAAATCAGTTGCAGAAGAGAGAAGCCAGCCCTGTCTATACACACACACACAGCTGACTTTCATACACTCCGACATAGTTTTCATGAGCCACTTTAACATATTGTCTTCAACAACTACCAGGTACCAGCTTTGGTTTTAACTGCAAACTGATTTTTATTTTAAACAAAAAGTAAGCAACATGCACAGGAGTCAGCTCTATGACATGTATGGTGCAATGAACCAGCATCCACCTGATCCACCATGGGTGGACCCAGTAAAATCTGAGTGAGATGGAGTGACTACTGAGACTTTTGTAACAGATATGAGGCTTTTCATCCCTTATGCAGGTGCTCAATCCTGTGTCCACTAAATTCACAGAAGCTTTGTTTCTACAGTAGTAGGAGTGCTCAGAAAAAGTTTAATATCTTCTACCATTGCTACAAACATTATTTTTTTAACTGAATCAGATATAAATTACTCTCTTATTAAAAATAGTACCTGATCTGTTATGCAGTTCTCCTCCATGCCTGTTAATTCCTGCAATGTTATTGGATCCACCAGAAGAATGGGGAGAATGGTTGAAGTTGTTGGAATTTGAAGGAGATGCTGGTCTTCTTGCAAATGTTGGTAATTTGACTGGTCTAGTACCTTTGCTAACAGATGTCTGGAAAACAAAGTGAAAAATAATTTTGCTCTTTCTTGATTAAGAAAAATGAAGATCAAAATTCAGCTGCTATTTTATTTATCCCAAGTTCTAAAACCTTCGCTGAAGAACAAAGGCGATATAAGAAAGAATCTTATTTTACATATACATATATATGAATATATACTTACGTAAGTATATATCTACTGAATATATTTATGTGGTGAAAGAAATTACACCATATTAAGCCATTAATTCTTAATCTTTGGCCAACACAAATGAGCATATATGATGCACCTGAGATATGATATACACAGTATTATGAGCAGTGGGGAAGAAAAGAGAATTATCACATATGAAGTTCCTTTCCTGCAGAATCCTGGCTCTTTCCCAACTTACAAGACAGCTACCAACTTCTCATCCATCATATCTCTGTTTCTTACGAACTAAGCTGCAAGAAGCGATGCAATTTTATATTCCCTGCAATCTAAACAGCCAGCTGCACCACTTTATTGAGTTTTATTAACTGAGGCACTACTGATCTAGCTATACACTACCAAAATCCTTTCTTTTTTGGCTTTTACACCACTGGCCCCTGCAAGCCATCTGACATGTAAGTTCAGCTTTTTCATGTTTCTTATCTTGTTGCTCAAATCACTTCTTCAAACTCTGACTTACCCTCAGCAAGGGTAAGTCTCTCCTTCCTATACCCTCAGCAAGAACCAGTTTTCCTCACAGAAGGACTGATGGCTAGTCCTCCCCTATCTTCCCTGCTCCTCGCATTTATACACATGCCAACTATCCAGTTATATTATTACAACCATCTTTTTTGGGCTGATAAACATTTACCTTCCTGCTTTGTCACTTCCCTTCTAATACTCTGCCTTATTCCACCTAAATCACCCCTACTGGTATTAAGCTAACTTCCACTTAAAAAACAAAAAAAGAAAAAAAGTCCTCCTAAATGTCTTCATTCTCCCATTTCTAGAACTGACATTGAAATACAATTCTGGACAAGTCTTGTCCACACCTGGCTATTACAGTCTACAGTTAGGGGAGTAAGCACTTCTTTTTCTCCAACTGCAAAAGAAAAGGCTGTCAAGGTTGCTTAATTTCCTATCTCAAGACAAACCACCTGTTTTTCTTTTGGTTTGTATTTTCACTGAAAACGCAGAATCAGACAAACTCTTTCTATAAAAAACAGAAATAATCAAGACTTTTTCCAGTTTTACAGTACTTCCAATTTAAAGCTGTGTGCTTTCAAGTCCACTTGATCACTACTTGCTACAATTTTATCTATTGCTAATCTTTCAGAATATTATGTCTGTATATTGGTCTCACTGATATTTCCTCCTTTCTGCTCAGTTCCTAAAAGTTGAGCAATTTTCATTCTTTTTTTCTGTCTCTGGTCTTCCAAATCAGAGCAGTTTCTACCACACTGCTGGTGGTTGTGGTTAACAGCAAAAAAAAAAAAAAACACCAAAAAAATCAAACAACAAAAGAAACAAACAACCCCCCCCCCAACAAAACAAAAAAAAGCCAAACAAAATTAAAAACCTCCAAACACCCCAAAAACCAAACCAAAACAAAAAAACAATCTATTTCATTTCATCCAAAATTTTTGTTCCATCATGTTCCTCCAATACAGATGTGCATTCTTCCTAAGCAGCATTGCTTAAAAGGAGAAGCCATTGCTGAGACAGTGGGTTAAAAGTAATTTCTAATTAGAAACAGTGGCTCACCAGTCAGCAGGGCCAGGGCATAACACAATATTTTAATACACATTTAGTTTGCTTACTATATCAGAGTTCCCACTGCTGTTAAAGTCGTGCTTGATTGCTCTCTGTGGCCAGGCAGTTCTCATCTGTTCAGCTTTGCCATCTTTGCTGAGTCGTGTTCGGTCAGAATTCCAAAGCTCAAAGCTTGAGGGTGGCAAGAAAGGTGGTATCACTGCTTTCAGCTTATCACTGGGCAGTCTAGTAAATGGAGCACTACTCCTCAGCTGAGAGAGGGAAACAAAGAAAAGGAGCAGAGGGAAAGAGTTACTTCTTAAGAAAGATTACAGGGAGCAGGTGATGTAGTTTCAAAATTTTAAGTTAAGCAAAAAGAAGAAAACACATGCATTTTTAAACAGAACGCAAATGAGACACAAAAGTATTACTTGAGAAGTACAACACATAATAACAGAGAGAAACCAATGAACATTGTGGCACCCCTCACTATTATGCTTATTCATTAGATATGATGAATGTAGTTCATTAAGGGTCAGAAACTGCAGGTAAATATCGCTCAGGTTGACTTTAACAAGAATGTTAACAATCAATTTCCAAAGAAATAACAATGTATTGTATCTCTCTGTATTCTCAGACAGGAAGCCTGGAAACAGTGAACAACTGTGTGTTCCTGCTGTATATGTACTACAGAAAGAGGTAAAAACATCACAGTTGATTTTGCTCCCTGAAGTTCTGTCAGTCATATCAAAAGTTCTTACAAAAGAATTAAAACTTCTTGCAAAAGAACAAAAAGCTAAAGCCAGCAAAATTTAATGACATCACCAGGGAATAAACCGCAGGGAAATATAAAGCTACAGCATAACAAGAGAAGAAACAGAGTAACAAATCCACCTCCCAAACTACGTATTTCATGGTTGCCTCTACTAGTAATTTCACACCTCCATTGTACCATGTTCTACCCATGTTTTCCTCACTTCATACTGCTTGTCAGCAACTAGCAGCTGTTCCATCTATTTTACTATTTCATTGCCGATCAAATAAAGATATGGGTAACTCTCGAAAGAAGTCAGTACAGCTTCCATACCACACTACGTTTAGTACTTTCAAGTCTAAGAAGCCTGTCAGTTCCTGTCTAGTGACTATAAACAAGCTCTTTTTCAGAGGTGAACTGGACAGGAGGTAAAAAACTGTAAAAATTATGGGAGCTATGTGACCCTCTGAATTACGCAGAAATACTGCAACATACCATGGTTGTCAATAATTCATCATCCTTTCCTCCTTTCACAGTGTTTGCACCTGAAAAATACATAAATGATGTTTTATTGTTTACATGCTTCTGCTTTTGTTTCTAAGGACAGCTTATTGTTTTTAAACAATCAACAGCTTTACCCTCAGTAAGCACACAGCATAAGGATTTCCAGTGGCAGTGTCATGTACCTCATCTAAAATTAAGTGAAGTCTTACTTTGCATCACAGACAGTGGCAGGTTTTCATGGAGAGCTGTACAATTTCCGTAGATGTGGTTTACAAGCTGGGCTTTTCCCATTTCTCTTTCTTCTCAGAATTATTTATTTCTTTAAATAAATTGGTTTTCATTCCATAAATTAGTTTATGGAAGATATTTTTCAACGACCTGTCTGAATTTAATGGTGTTTACTAAAGAACAGTAATATGGTTATATTAGCATTTTCCTGCTTAAATGATGCTGCACTCAGCATGATCAACAGCGAGTATGAACATCTCTCTTTCTACAGACTACAAATACCTTACGTGTTTTTTCACTCATTTTAAGCTAAAGCAGAATTAAACCAATAAATCAGAAAGAGTATCATTCCTAAGTACCCCACAAGAGCTCATTTCCCACAATACAACTGTGGCTTTACCACTAGTTTTGTTATTTGTGCTCCAAGCTGTAGCAACATCAAGGTTTCCAGAGGTATCCGCATCACTCTGTGAGGCTACTTTTATAGTAGAATTCAATGATGGTTCGGGCTCATCTGGAAAAGGCACAAACTGATTGGAAGGAAATCCATGGCGCAATGTCTGAGTCAACTTCAGCTTGCGGAATCGATTGGACATCCTGCTCCACCAGGACTAGATTGGTAAGAAGACACAACAATTTAGTTTCAACTAAAAGAAAAAAAAAGAGGAAAATAAATGAATAATTAAGCAGTCCTTATAGCAGCAATAATTCTGCCAAGGAGTTTTTGAAATTAACTAAAAAGCAATGTTGAAGTGGTTTGCAGTTATCAACAGAATCCTTCACTGTAATTTGTATGTGTAATATTAATATATTTCCTTATTTTTCACCTGGTAAATATTTTAAAATGTTTTTGCACAGTATTGGGAAGGCCGAAGTAGACAGAAGTATTAGGGCAATTTGAATAGGGAATTTTTGCAGCTACACAGCAAATATTTAATTTTCCCATTAACTTCCAATTTCACCATTGATTTTTACACTCCCTGGAATCCATGAGTGGCATCTCTATTTTTTACTTTTCAGAGATGTGCATATGAGCTTATCTGATCTGCATATAAGTTTCCCCTTAAGATTTTCAAAATCAGTAGCAAATGGAAGAGTTCTGATAGTATTCCTGTCAAACTAAAGATCCACAATCCACACAGTGCTGCTATATAGATAATTTAAATCAGACTGGAAAGACTATAAACTGAAAAAGAGAAAGGCATGGAAATAGTACATGTGAAAACAACATAAACCTTAGGAGTATGAACCTACAACTTCCATCCATACAGATATCACGTGTGTGGAAAATGTTAAGCAAAACTACTAACTTAGGTCAAAATAAAATTTATTCAAATACTCACAGACTTGTACATTTTTACAGGCAGACAGTGCAAGTCGCTTCAAGTCTTTAGCAAGACTTTTCTCTAGACTATACAAAACCTATGCCATTTGCACTAAAAATTATGTGGTTTCTAGGTAAGTCAGATTATAAGTACCTTCTGATTATTTCTTAGTAAAGTTTCTCCTTCCTCTTCTCGAACAATTTTTTTAAAAAGTCATGTTAAAGTGATAACACTTCACCAGGGTTGCTTTAGGTGATAGCAAATCTAGGTAACAATCCCTTCTCACAATACCTATTCTGTTCTCTTCTTGGCATTTAATATTTTTCAACTACTCTCTGATGTATGTCTTTCCAACCATCTTATACTTATCCTCTGCCTATTAATCCTTGTAGCAGAAGACCATTAGAAATTAGAAATGTTTTAGATTTGCACAGAGCATTAGTAATGTATAGAGCTCTCAAACCTATGTATCTCTTTGGTGTCACAACTAATTAAGATTTACATTACTTTCAGCAACAAAGATCTGATGAAAAAAGGGATGAGAGACAAATAGCTCTCAAAGCAATTAAACCCACAATTCAGCATTTATTCACCTTCCAAAACGAATTGGAAGTTCATCTAGTTGTAACACAAAGCACAACGAGCTTACAAAAGAGAGTGTTTGCACTTCTTGGTTTTGGTCACTGCAGCTACCTTGCTTCTGCAAGAAAGATCACTTCTAACTGCCCATCATCTCTGTTACTGCTCCTCACAGTGTTTCTGCTTCCTTAATATACACTCACACCACAAACTACCCCCAAATGAAGTACAGCCACTATGTTACCAGACAAAAATCTACTGCTCTCTGGCAAGAAAGCAATGACACTGGAGAGGTTCATCTTGTCTTCTGGTGTTCACAGCATGATGGTCTAATCTCTGGAGTTTTTAGTTTGCTGTTGCAGGAGGTTGTAGCCTCTCCATATACCCCTACTACATCACACATGTACAGAAGCTGTAATAAAGGGCTTTAAACAGACTGAAGCCATCAAGTCACAAAAATTCGTTTCTGGTTAAAAACAGTGTCTATCAAAAGGCTGAAATCTAGAGGCAGTGGGAGAAGGCAACAAGATCAAAGAACTAAAAAAATGGTGTTTGCCATATCATTGATATTTCTGAAATATCAATGTGTCAGATATTTCTGAAATATCATTGATATTTCTGAAATATCAATGATATTTCAGAAATATCTGACACATTTTTAACAATGCTAGTAATTAAAGAGTAAGGGGCAGAACTGGAAATCCTTGCCCTCAAACTATTTTAATCTACAATAGAAACTGAATGTGATAATTCACACTGCTAATTCTAATACTGACGTTGGGTGTGTAACTTGCTGAAGAGGAACAGGCAGGAAGAAAAAAGAGGAAATAAAATTTTTGCATATGGAAAAGGGACAACTTTGTTTTTGAGGCTGTTGGGAGGAAAGGGTTAAAATCAAATAGGAAGAAGGAAAGGTTTCTGCTCAAAGTGACCTCTCAGCTGGAAATGCTACAAATGTAGGTGTGGAAAACTCCATTTATTATGCCTGGTGTTCTTCATCCTCTGCCTGACTGGAGAAGTAGAATTTCTGTGTAGAGGTGACACACTCTCACCGACATTCAGGAAGCTTTTGTTACAGGATGAGCTCAGCCTACTGGGACCCTGTGTGTCTCTGGCATCCAGCCTTGTTGTTGAGGTAACAAAATAAATCTACTCCTTGCATCTGAGCTGTGGCTTTGTGGTTGTCTTGGTTACTCACATGTGTTGATTCACACAAAGGCCATGAAATGGTGAGAAACAAAGCAGTTAACAGTTCTTGTGTGATAGGGGTCAAGAATGAGATCATGAATATCCACTACATTATCAGCAGGTAAAGGAACAAGGGCCCATATTGTGCATAAATTAAAAATAAAAAGAAACACATCACAAAATAAAATTCTACTAGTTTATGACAAAAGTGATCAAGGAAGTCAGACCTAAAGAATTTTTTTAAAACTTCAAAAGCAGCCTACCTGTAATCAGGTATTTTAGTATGAATACCATTCACAGGAGGAAAGCAGGAATATATGTGCATTTGTTTAACAGAGTAAGAGTATTTAAATGAGCTTACACAAATTAAAACCAGACAATATTGATTAAAATTGCCCCAGATTAATTATAGGCAACATGACCTCTGAACAAATATTGATTATCTTCAGTAAAAGAGTATGGAAGAAGCCATAGAATCCAGGCAAAATGCAAATGTACAATCACTGAAAAAGGAAAATCTGAATATTTACTGAAATTAACATGTCTTTTTTCAAGATCCTGGTAACATTTATACTTAAAGGATGACATCACAGACACCAGGAAATTCTGAAGTACACCATAATTAAAGATTATTCACCTAAATAAACTGATGCCTGGAAATAGGCAACAACAATGACAACAACAACAAAACTAACTCTTTTTCCTTCTCTTTTGCAAACAGTCAATGTAAGTTGCAGTATCTTTGTTTAAGCGGCATACACTTAGCTAACTCCATGTTGTTTCCTACTGGACGACCATCAGTTTTGAGTTAAGGATACAGCACGCCAGAGGACATGTAAGCCTGAAATGCGCACTCCACTACTCTTCATATAAAAATCTCTGCTATGATCCTTTTTAATTTTCAATGTCAATAGCCTGCTACCATTTATGGCTATGAAGGAGTCTACCCTCTGTCCATATTCAAAAGCAAAATCATAATGGAAATTGAGTTCCAAACTTATGAACAAGGTACCTTCCACTTAATCTATTTCTAGGCACTGAAATGCTTCAATGCAAACTCTTCCCACTGCCTTGCCACCTGACAAAAAGGAAGTTGAACATGTGCAACATTCCACAAAACCAGAATGCATCCTCAACACGAAATTCAGTCATTCACAACTCCCCAACAAACCCAGTTACATATTAGATCCAAAATACTTCTTAGCAATTACTTTCTCTGCTTATACATTACAGGAATTAATGAGTTTTTATCAAGAATTAATAGATTTACCTTTAGGCCTCCTTTGTCATCTGGCAAGATTGGGACATTTAAGGATTGCCTACTTCTGGAACTAGGCAGAGATGATCTGTTGTTCAGTTTATTCTTGTCTTTATCCACTTGCATGCACGCTGATGCCAGTAACCTTACAAGCTCTGTGTCTAAAGGAAGCAAATCAAGATAATGTTTGGTCTATTTTGCCTTCCCAAATTACAACTGATGCACTGACACTTTCCCTGTAAATCCCATAAAAGTAGCAATTGATCTACCTCTCAAACACAAAGCAGATGAACCCCCAAACCTTCTTTCTTTCTTGACCTATTTTCCCATGTCTTCTCCCCGCACTGTGGGCTGCAATCTTATCATCACCTCTCTAAAGGGATTTATCAATATAAATAAGCATACTACTCAGCTGGAATCAGTCATGCGTGACCAAGTGAACTGGCTCCTCTTGCACTTTGTAACAAGTTTATAACAATATTGCAATGTTCCCTTTTCTCACCTGACACAGAAGAGAGTAGAGAAAAATGAATATTCTTTCTTCAAGCGTAGATTGCAGAAAAGAAGTTTGAAAGTAAATCCCAAAGAGAAGGAAGATGTTCAGTCTGGACAATAAAGGAGCTGGAAAGAAATGGTAAGAAAAAAGATGGACAAAAAAGAAGTAAAAGAAAAAGTAAGAGGATGAAAAAAAGAATAAGCATGACAGGAGACAGAAAAGCAAAAAAAATTCTGTAGATCTGCATTTTGTACATGAGTAAGGTAGAATTTTCACAAAGGCAGAGAGAACTGAATGAGAGAGAAAGAAATAACAAGACAAACTATTCTGTCACAGAAGTTAGTTCTAAAATAATTCACTGTGTTTACTGTGTAAAATGTTGTACTATTAGTGATCTACTTTTGACACGGAAAAGAACCTGCTAGTAACCAAGACCACCAAAATGTGTAAATTCAGAGACTTCATTAGCAGTAATGGGTTTTGGCTTCAGATAAATCAATTCAGGTACCAAGGAAAGTTAACAATAACAAATTATGTATGTTAAACAAACTGCAACAAAAACTAAATCTTTTTCATTCAAGTCTCCCCAAAACATGCTGCCTTGTCCTACAGCACTCCCACACAAACAACCTGAACCCTGAGGTGTGATTTGCTCTCAGTCTTTACAGAACTAGCAGGAGGTTCAGCCAGGAGTTCCCTAGTTCTGTCCCTACTGAGCTCTCTTTGTCCTGTCCCTTTGCTGCTCTTTGCCAAGGGGCAATTTCTAGCTCCAGCTCATAGCTCTGTGCTAATGACACTACAGAATACCAGTGCCCCCACAATCAAATGCCACTCAGCTGACTCTGGTGACACAAGCAGCAGAGTTTTTGGAGCACCTTCAGAAATTAAGGCAAGAGGAATGCATAAAATCTGTTATCCCATAAACGTATACACTCATCTAACCAATTAAGTCAAACCCCACCACTTTCAGACAGTGTCCTTTCTTAGTCCAGTCCAGCCTGGACATCAGAGGATACTTCCTAGAAACTTCAATGTATTTTCTAGACTGGAAGGAATGTGAATTTGTTTATGTTGTACATTTGTCCAGAGCATTTTGAAATAGCATACCTGGATCATTCAGGAGCATTATCAAGTCAAAAGCTGTGTATCCATTTTTTGCACGAAGGTTAACATCAGCTCCTTGATTTAACAAATACTTTACAACATTTTTGTTTCTTTAAGGGAAGAAAAAAAAAAAAAAGCATTGATCATGTTAAAGAATACGTAAATGAAGAAAGAAGCCCCCAATACTCTATTTTCAACCTTTTATAACATTGTTAGAGATCAGTTTTACATGTTCTACTGCTAATCTAGTTTAAATTTGTTCATAAGCTCTTCAAAAGTTCCCACAAGTTCTTTGTCAGTCACTGTTTACTCACTACGAATTACACTAATCAACATGCAGAAAGTCAGCCTTAAAAGCCCAATTTGAATAGTCAGTTTACTAAGCTGATCCTTTGGAAGTGACTGAAATATGTTATTAAACACCTTCCCAATGAAAGCCATTAAAGCCTAGGGCAGAAAAGCAGATGGAATGACAAAGGTCATTTCAGTAGTCATCATATGCCATCTCTAATACTTCAATGCAACCTCATTTTCACAACTTGCATATTAAGAAATTGCATACAGAAAAGCCAAATTGACTGAAAACAACTTATAAACTTCAAACAGTACTTCACCTATTTACACCTAAAAATTATGTAACTGAGAAGGTACATTATCACTTCCTTGAGGTGTTTAAAATGCAGTAACGATCAGTATTAAACGTCAACCAACACCTTCCAATAAAAGCTCCTCAAAGCTAGCTGCATAAAAGACACCATCCTGTTCCAGTTAGCCCCTCTCTCCTTTAAAACACCTGAGTAAATAAGCAGGACTCGCCTTGTGCATTAAAAACAATACTTTAATTCAGCTTATGAAATAACTGTACAGACAGCAAAGCTAGGGAACATATATTTAACACAAAACTCTTCAACAGTGACTGACCTTGTATAAAATCAACTCTGACATGCCTAAAGGCTGAACAGGAGAACATAGGAATGATTTTAAGACTGGAAAATGTGGCACATGGAAGGCTGATTGCCTTGAATTTTCACAACTTCATGTAGGCTTACAGCCCTGACATGAGGGGTGATATTATCTTTCACAATACTGAAAAACATCAAAGGATGGAAGCTGAAATCTGCACCAAGGCCTCTGGGGACTGCCTGGAGCACTATGTTCCCGGTACTTACTGAGCTTCCTTCAGGTTTCCAAATGCTCCACTCATTCTGAAGTTCAAACATCACAGAATAAGCTGAGTTAGGAGGGACTCACAAGGACTATTGAATCCAACTGCTGGCCCTGCACAGCACCATCCCCAAGAGTCACACCATGTCCCTGAGTGCTTTGTTCCAACACTCCTTGAACTCTGTCAGGCTTCGTGCTGTGACCACTTCCCTGGGGAGCTCATTCCAGCGCCCAACCACCCTCTGAGTGAAGAACATTTTTCTAATATCCAACCTAAACCTCGCCTTGACACTTCCAGCCATTCCCTCAGGTCCTGTCACTGATCACCACAGAGAAGAGATCACTGCCTGCCCCTCCTCTTCCCCTCATGAGGAAGTTGTAGACTGCAATGAGGTCTCCTCTCAGACTCCTCTCCTCCAGGCTGAACAGACCAAGTGACCTCAGCCACTCCACATACAGCTTACCCTCAAGGCCCTCCACTATGTGCGTTGCCCTCCTTTGGACATTCTTTAAAAGTTTAATGTCTTCCTCATACTGTAGTGATCAAAACATGATTCAGATCTGCTCCAAAAAGCTGAGGGCAGTGCAAGAGTCATGAAAAACTGAGGTCATGAATCTCTAAATCTCTTGTAACACCTCTCTGCTTCTGGAATCTGTATCAAAAAGGTTTTTTCTGCTGGGTTGTAAGAAAAATTAAACTTCTTTACTGCTAGACACAAAGAGAGTACAAATCTTACCCGTGGTATGTGGCCTGCATTAGTGCTGTCCAGCCATGAACATTATCCTGTTTATCAATATCAGCCTTTTTCTCAACAAGGAGCTGAACAAGGGGCAGCTGCCCAGTTACAGCTGCAATCATTAAAGGAGATGCACCGTCAACATTGGTAATATTAACCTGACTTGGATTTTCATCAACGATCTCTTTAACCAGCTGGAAGTTTCCTGCAAAACAGTGATAAAACATAACCTAAATGAGCAACAGAGAACTGCTTAGCCACTGAATTACTATGTATTTTGATTTACTGACATGGGTCTGCATTTAGTGAAACTAAAACAGAAAAAAATAAAATACTAGAGCAACTGCAACACTAAAGTTAAGTATCTATACCGATATTTGGTCTTTTAGTTAATTAGTACATCTTTCCCGCCTACATAAAACTGCACAAGGCACTGTATTTTCCGCATTTTCTCTACCTGTACACTTAAGGTGCAATCCCATTATAAGAATTATTTTCTGAAATAAATGACTAAGGAAGGCTGTATGGACTGCAGTGTATCCTGCACGTGAAGAAAAAAATATGATATAGGTGTATTAAATCGCCATAAGATGATGTCATGTAAGGAAAATTAATGATGCTGAGGCACCATGATTTGTCCTGCTCCATTTCCACAGGCTGAAAGCACAGAATCAATGATTTTAGAATCAAAGTAGGTGGGTACAAAGGCACTCTAAAAGGTGGTGCAGGTCATTCCTTGCCTTAAGCAGATAGAACAACAGCCTGTCTCACACTGATGCATCAGTTCCTCTTACAAAGGAACTGATTCTCAAAACCTTTACTGATAGAATTCCACAACCTCCCAAGGAGTCAGTCTATTCCAGTGCTCAACTTTCCTATATTCAGAATGACTTTTTTCTGCCTCTAGTATTTGAACTATACCTCCACTACAAAACTTCCTTACTCCTTGCTCAGAGTAAAGCATCATTAGTCATCTTTCCAGTTCTTTTAGAGTTAATCTAATTTTCAGGTTTCCACATAAAGGAGCTGGTAATCACTTGAGTTCTTGTCTAGGTTAGGAAAGCAGTGTGAAATACATTACTGAAGATATTTGAACAAGGTTGTGGTTTTTTTTCTAAATTTTGAAGTAGGACTGCTTTTAAAAAATATATTATGTAGTCAGGATTACCTTAAACAGAGAGCTTAAGCTCACCTACCTCCTGGATCTTTTTGAGGTCCTATGGCAGGCAAAAGCAGGGAAGAAGATAAAGGAAAAAAGGATCTCTGGGACTGTGTGTACCACCACAGGATGGGCAAGAACAAGCAAATAATCAACTGCCATGCAAATAGAAAAATTCTCACCTTGAAAAATAACTTCAGAAGGTAAGCTGCTTCATGGCATAGGCTGCTTTCAACTCAATCACAGGCATGAATATTTTCCTTGGAAAGCCAGTCAGAATGCAGACAAACCCTGCAGGCACTTGAATGCACTCACTGAAACTCCCACCCACCAATGCCACTCAGCTAATTTCTTGGAACAGGAATGACAGAAAAGCACAGAACTACTTTTTGTATGTTCCAATTTGATAAAAGACAGCAGGTGATTTTTTTAACATAGACCCAGAGCACAGACTTTGTTAAACAGAAACCCTGGAACCTACAGAGGCACCAGGATTTACTTTGAACTCTGGACACTCCTTAACCTAATGAGTTGTTTTTTTAACAAACGTGCTGCCATCTATAGCCAAGTAAAAAAGCCCAAACCTAGCGTGCTGACCAGTCTTCATTTGGCTTGTCCCATGATACTTCTGACCCAGCACTAACATTCATAAAATGCAAAAATCACAGGGATAAAAGAAGGGAACACGATTGCTCTAAAAATCTAATCTGAGGCTTTCTCAGGAAGATGTTTTGGTAGCTCACATGTGAAGACTGGGAACAGAAAAATCCTGTTTCCCATGCTAGTAAACAGAGATGCTCTGAAGTTAGAAAAACTAGACAGGGTGGAAGAACTGTGGCAGTACTTACCCAGTTTCAAAGCATGAAAGACATCGGGTTGCCTCTTTTCTGTATCTGAAAGAAATATAAATATTTTTATTAGCAATCAAAAAAATGCAAAAATTTCTAGTATAATTTTTATAGGAAAAACTATCAAAAATTTAAAGTACTATAAAACATGTTTAGGCATACATTTATTAAGAACAAAGAAAGTATTGACAACTTCTTTATTACCTTTGGGAAGAATGACTCACCTGTATGGTTCTCTGTGCAGAGCTAAAGCTAGAAACTATAAAAAGGCACCAGCACAGGCTTTTCAATTTCCATTCTCCACCAGGAAACTGTATTTGGAAACTCTTTTGTTTCCTGCCTGGAAGTCTAAAATATCCACTAAATAACCACAGTATGGTTCTGTGGTCTGGTAAAATCCTCTGTTCAACAGTGAACACTCAAATAATATGGGATTATTTTGAAAGATGACTCAAAAGGAGTTTTACAAGCTGTTCCAGTTTTATTTCCTCTTGAGTATTTCTAGGTTAATTTGCAAAGGTCACAAAAATAATAGTGTCAATTTCACTACACAGCTTGCTACTTGTGAATTAATATTCTTTAGCTACCAGATAACCATCTCCCATAATAAGAACTGTAATTATTACAAATTGTAATATGTAATAGTGAAGAATCATTCTTTTTATATGGCTTAACAGTGCTTTGAAACTTCTGACAGTATATAAGATGAGGAAAAAATAGTGACATTTTTCACCTTCCACTCAAGCCAGAAAATACCATCCTCTATCTTCCAAATTATTAGGAATACTACAGAATCAATGGGGTAACAAAGTCTTATGGAAAACAAAGAGATACTGAGAGATTTTGTGAGCCCAATTTGGGCATTTTTATTAAATACAAAAACGGTTAATGTTCACAGCTTGACTCCAAAGGAAGTCATCTTAATGTGCTGAACAAAAGCAATTGCAGAAAAACACAAAATACTCCAAGAAACTCTTATTGTAAGACCAGGAAAGACAGTGATGGGTCCTATATTTTCTCCTGATTCAGAAACTGCTCTTATAGAAGGAACTGTGTGTATGAGCTCACCACCGGAAAACAGACTTCAAAAGACTAATTTAGGAAAGGATCAGGCTCCATACTTGCCATGTGAAAACTCTGGAAGAGAAGCAGCTTCAGGGAGCAGGAGACCCTTAGAAGATGCCAGAAGCAAAGACTGCCATCTGAGAAAGCCTAGGTAAGGAGAGGGACAGAGGGCAGGCAACACCAAGCCATTCCAGGTAGGTCTGAATTTGCTACTGAGAACAGCCCTGAGAAGAGAGCTGCTTTCTCCTGGGAGGCAATTCACCCTATCTATGGCAATGGATCAGAATAAAAGTCCCTTTTTCCCTGTTTTCCATATGACAGAAATGATCTTTCTTCTTCACAGGATATTCAAGATTCCAGCAGTAGGAAGAGACTGAAGTATAGTCAAAAACCAATGCAGAAATTTGTGTGGAAGAGTAATGTTTTTACTCCTCTCTCTGCCCAAATGAGTTACTACCCTCCTACTGATAGAAATTCCCCCTCAGCACAGGTGACAAGCATTAATCTGCTTTAAAGAAGTCCAGTCTCCTCACTTAAATGGAGTCCTTCAATACTTCAAGTCGTATGACCACAGACGGTTTTCAAGATCCATGAGGCCAACTCTGCCTGCACATACATCCTGTCCATGCAAACACATGGGCACTAGTGAATCCCATGGATCTCTGATTCTGCGTACTGTAACCAACTGATGTCTGTCCCTCAAGAGACTGGTCATGAGCAAACATCTACAGTGAATCAGTTCTGCCTGGCAGCATGGCTGTATGAAAGTGCTAGAGCTCTAACTTAACCTATAAGTCAATATCTGAGTTAACACCTCCTCTACAGCAGAAACAGATGTCTGATTTTTATTCTTATTTCTTCAAGTACAAGGGAAGCTTGACCTGCAGGAATGACACCAAACGTAAACAAAAATTTTGGGGATTGTGGACATGTCCACATGGCAGTGCAATACAGACATCAATAGGTAAGACTTAAGAAAGTCTATACACGTATCAAAAGTGACATAGAGCCTAAAGTGGACTACCCTACCCTGCAGACTTTCTGCCATAATGGCTGGAAGCACCTGGAAAAGGATCTTTCTAGAGCTAGCCGCATCCTTGTATTTTATGGCAAGCAGTCCAAAGCTGGAAAATCCAGACACAGCCCTTCCAAACCCTCTTGTTAAGCACTTCTCAGTGCTGGAAAAAATTCTGCAGAAGTTGGGCACTCATACCTCAGCTGAAGTAGGTGTGCCTACTTCGACAATTTCAAAATCCAGCTGCAAATTACAAAGAACATCATGCACATACAAATAAGCTCTTCAATTTCTAAATACACAATCAGAACTGCAAGAAAATGAAACAAAAAAAACATTCCATACCTGCCTGAGGTCTGATTGTTGTGAGAGATTCCAAATAGTCCTTCATGTCTTTATGTTTAAAATCAACAGAGATTTCAAAAGGTGTTTTATGTAGCACATTCAAGTGATCAGGATTGGCACCTTTCTCCATGAGCTGCTGTGCCAAGCTCACCTTCCCACTACCGGCTGCCAGCATTAAAGGACTCCAGCCCATTGTCTTTACAGTGTAGTTACAATCAGCTCCCCAGTCTAGCAACAGATGTACCACTGCCTCATGTCCATGCTGAGCAGCTGCCATCAGTGGAGTGATATCGGGAAGGTCATCTCTGCTGCTGTTAAGTACATTTGTGCTAAAATGGTCATAATTGTCCACAAAAGCTCCGGATTCCAGCAACAATTTCACCATGCTGACATGACCGCCTCTGGAGGCCATTGTGAGGACACTGGCTCCCAACTTGTTCTGTGCATTGAGATCAGCACCATTCTCCAGCAAGATGTGGGCCACGCTTAGATGTCCAAACCTTGGCAGAAAGAGATATAGAGGAGAATTAACACCTTGGATTGTAAAAACCAACGTACTCTGAACCCAGAAAACTTCGTTACCAAATTGGCCTATTGACTAATACATACACGATTAGGGATCATACACACATCACTGAATGTGACAATGGGCACCTTGCTGGAGGAGAGCAATCATCAGCTGGGGACTGTAAACTAAACCATTCCGCATATACCAGTAGCCATGCTCGTAAAGCAAGCACCAATGGAACAGGATGGTCTGGTCAAAGTAGCAAAGTGCCAGCCTCATTTTCTGTTGCATGGCACCAACTCATAATTTCCATGAACCACAGTGACACTTTTATCCTCTTATTTCCAGAGCTGTACCACATTAACAGATCAAAGCCAGTTTGTTTCCAAGTATCTTAATTAAGTACCCTCATTACTACTGAAAAACTGCAAAGAGTCAGCGCTAATGAAGATTAAAAAGGCCATTTTATGAACTGGATAGTTAGTCTTTTATATTTGCATTATCCCTTGTTTTCCAGTTGTGAACCATCAATGAACTCCCACAATGGAAGACAACTCAGTGAATACAGACATGTCCATGAAGCTCAGAGAAGAACACGGTGAGCAGGCATTATGGTCATAAAGTTAGCTGAACTTCCCTCAACACCAAGGGGACCAGAGGTGATATTTAGGAGAAACGGCTTCCTAGCAGAGTGGGACAAATGCCCATGTGAATGGCCTTCCCTAAAACAATCAATGGAAAATATTCTGCTCCTCAGTCAGACAGATCAGCATTGAAGAAGCGTCTACACAGTTCAGCCCAACACCGAGTACCAAAACTGACCAACCAGTAAAATAAATTTTAAGAAAGTAAGGTGCTTGAGTTGGCTTCCAGCCACATATTCCTTCCTGATAACTGGGGACACCCAGTGCGTAAGTTGACACAAGCAGGCAGCCAGAACAACCACAAACTCATGCAGCTAGAATGCAGAGAAAATTTATGTTACCTCGTAAATGTGAGGATCCCCAAAGCAACACACACGCAGAGATACACAAGTGAAGAAGTAGGCACCATTACCAGCTCATGCTAAAGGATCATGCCTGCAGTTCACAAAGGCTTATCAAGAATTATTCCTGGCTGCAAAGTCTCTTGAGTGATTTAAAATCCTCCTCAAGAGTCTTATGGTTTTTATTCCATTCCTTCCAACACCCAGCATCGTGATGATGAGGGCCTGGTAATGGGTGTGCCATGGTGTCTTGGGATTCAACTGTCTGTTGCAGTTGCTATGTCAGGCTTGTGCTATGATTTTGGGAGACTGCTGTATTACCAGACTGAATTAAAATCCTGTGTAATGTCAAGTATCTTCCAGTAAGGAAATATGGCATTAAAACCTCCTTGTGTGGAATATCTAAAAGAACTGGGTCAGAGTACTGAACTCTGACACCAGTTTTACCGGCAACCCAGTTTTGATATCACTTGACTGTCAGAGGCTCTGCTAGTTTGTCAATAAGCAAAAGACAATCATGTGAGCCAGACACCTAACTAACCAGTTATCAGTGAGAAAACAGACACCCCATATTTTAATAAATGTAATACCTTCACAAGATGTGTGCAGGCATCATGCATTACTATATGCTCATGCACATTGTGCTTAGCACAACCCAACTTTGACACTGAAAGCAGCCTTTGAACATTACAGCGAAGCAAATGTTAGTCAAGGAAATCCCAAAGAATTTAACCACTTAAAGCAACCATGAGCCCCACAGTCCTTGGTTTCCTTCCAGAAGGTACAGAGCTGCAGGAGGAAGCCTCTGGAGCCTGTGAACTCCCTAGGTCTATCCTGGTACCCTTCACTGCATCACCTCAGTAGAGCCTGCAATCCCTGCACACAGTTAATTTTATGCATATATGCTACCTCCTCTCCAACTGCAACAGGGCTAATCACAGCCAGAAAATTAAACATCTACGTAAGTCTGAAACCTACCTTTGTACAAACACTGTGTTTCCTTTCTGGTTATCCATTAAAAAGAAAAGAGAAACATTCTCTTCTACCTTATGTTTTCTCCACAGATTTCAACAATATATACAGTACTTTTCAAATGTCAGCCAGTAATTTCTTGAAATCAGTGAGACAGTTATAGTCATCTGACTTTACTGTTTTTAGGCAATGAGTGTATGGTTTTCATTAAGGGGAAAAAATCTGAGACTGTTTCTGCAACTTTTTTCCTTTTTTTTAACCTTAATAAAATAACAAAATTGTTGAACCTTCTCTTCCTTGTTCTTACTGAGAAATCAGCTGTGTGACTCATTCTTTGGGAACTTTCTACGGCCATTAATTGAAAAGAGAAATGTTGATTTTGAAACAGATTCTTTTCTTCCAACTATTTAAAAAAATCAAAAACCACAACAACAAAAACCATTTCTTCCCTCGATTAAGCATTCAATTATTATAGGAGAGCAATGCCCTCCAACACTGCAAAACACACCTGTAAGCCCAAGGTGTCCTTGTAGGAATAAAGACAAGCACCAACACCAGCATTAGTAACACGGGAATCTCCCACAGCCCAGCAGTGGGTTATGCAAAGGACAGCATCACCGATGCAGAAAACAACCCGGTTTTGTCATTAAAAACCCTCAGCAATGATTTTCCGTACCCTCCAGCAAGCCGCCTAGGGAAACATGGGACAGTCAAGTGAAATAATTTCTGTTCGCTTCAGTATGTTATACATCAGATGTAGTTTTCCACAAGTACGTAAGATAAACGTACAAAAAACACAAAACAAAAAAACCCACAGAAAATTAAGTAAGGCTACGTGCATACACCTACTGTCAGAGGGGAACAGTGTTTCGTGTTCACACTATCTCCAATTTTGCGCTGGCCTAATCAAGAAATAGCATGCACTGCTCAAGACACCGCATTCTTAACACGGAAAGAGAATTCCTAATGCTCCAGCATAACACTTAGCCAATTCTACACTGGCCAGCCCCTCCTCACCCGCGCCCAGGCCGGGAACAGGTGAGCACTGGGATACCCCTGGGCCACCCCGGGCTGCCCCGGCGTTGACCGGCCGCGGCCTTCAACATGGCGCCACCGCTCTCTCCCACGCTGACTCGCCCGGAGCTCCTCCCTCGGCCTGGGCACCGCGGTTCGGACGGCGAGGGAGCCGAGCACCCGCGGCAGCCCAGGGGCGGGGAAGACAGAGCCTCGGCGGCCCTCCCTCCCTTCCGCGCCCCGGGGCTGCCGCCGACTAGGCCGGTGCCCCGCGGCGAGGCAGGATGGCGGCCGGAGACCCCCAGCTCGGCCCTGATCCCTCCCTCCGTCCCTGTCTCCCGTACCTGGCCGCCTGCATGAGGGGGCTCCATCCGTAGTGGTTCCTGCTCTGCACCGAGGCGCCCTTCCGCAGCAGGAACCGCACCAGCTGCTCGTGGCCGCCCGCCGCGGCGAACTGCAGCCCCGTGTTGCCGGCCTCGTCCGTGCAGTCCACGGGCACGGCGGGGCTCGGCGGGGCCGACCCTTCGCCCCGGGAATCCGCCGCCGCCTCCTCGGGGCCGCTGGAGGAGGAGGAGGGGGCCGCCGGGTCGGCGGGGCCGCCGCCGCCGCCAGGCAGCCCCAAGAGGCGTCGGGCGGTCTCGCAGTCGCCCTGCTCGCAGGCGCGGAGGAAGAGCTGGACCTGGGGGGGCACCCCGCTCTCCCCCATTGGCAGCGCTGCCGGGCCCCGAGCGGCTCGGCCGCCCGCGACCGCCCCCGCCGCCGCCGGGAAGGCAGTGGGGAGGAGGGGACTCGGCTGGCGGGAGGAGGCCGGCCCAGGGCGGCCGCAGCGCCCCGGCCGCTCTCGCACGGCGGGAAGGGGGAGCCGGGCTGGGCTGCGCTCCGCGGGGCGGCGAGGGTTATCCCAGCCTGGCCCGGGGGTCTCTCCTGCCCCGCTGGCAGCCCCTCGCCTCGCCCAGCCAGCTCCTGTGTCCTCACGGCTCCTGCCCCTTTCGCCAGGGTATTTGTGCCCTCGGGGCTGCAGCCGTTTCCCGCGCTGTTAATGTCTCCGCACAATTAATGTCTCCGCATTACGTGTCTTTCTGCCCGGGGTCACGGCAGCAGGCCTTCACTGTGGGGCTTATTCCTTCTCACCTGGCCCAACAATCCCTTTTTCTTGCTTCACAGCGTGACTTCCTACAGCCTGGCGTGGTCCCTCTGTCAGCCCCACTCCTTCAGCCTTTGCTTGCACCGTCCTATTTTGTGTTTCCTTTAGCTCCAAACTGGTCTCTCCCTTCAATGAAATAGATACAGGATTTGAAGTTCAGTCTTTTCCTCTACAAACACCTATTTCCCACCTTCTGATAGTGCTGTTTAGTCTTTCAGTTTAAAATCTTTGCAGAAAATGTGGATTTCTTGTGTGTCTTCTCTTCAGTTTCAGCCCCCCAGGAAATCCTGAAATCTTTTCTATGTTAAACTGATTTACAACATTTAAAGCAAGACTAAAAAGAAAAGAAAAATCTTGAACTTTGTCACTCAATGATATCATGTTGTGTCCCTGTAAATTCAGACAGGTAATTTTCTGTGAAAATCAGTGACTTCAAATGCAGGACAGGGCACTTGTTACAGGGTGGAGGGTTTGGGTGTGAGAAAGCTAGGAAAACTTATAAGGAGTATAGTAGAACTACCAAATGCCACTAAAATGTAGCAATTCCCTGGTTTTAAGCGGTGGCATCCTTATCGTCCAAGTTGTACTGCTCTTTGGCTCTGATACACCGGCAAACCCAGATTGCCAGACCATCATGGCAAAGGGCCAAACAAGTTACACTTGGAGAAATTCTACTGCAAACAAGTCTTGGCTGCAGTTATGGACACTTTGGCTTTGGGAAAGTACCATTCATAGCAAAGAAAAAATATTTGCATATTTATCATTACAGAAATAATAGAACAATTTCCTGGACAGGGCATGTATTCAGTGATACTTCTTTCATTATAGACAGCATGTGTTAACTAATGTAGAACATTTAAATATATGCCGTCTACATTTATGTTAAATAATTT
The DNA here is from genome assembly GCA_034509425.1 of Eopsaltria australis. Taxonomy (NCBI): domain Eukaryota; kingdom Metazoa; phylum Chordata; class Aves; order Passeriformes; family Petroicidae; genus Eopsaltria; species Eopsaltria australis. The sequence continues at coordinate 2,507,108 of JAVTVJ010000004.1, read as the reverse complement.
CCTTAAGCATAAAGAAGCTTACAGTGGCCATCATCAATCAGAGTGAAGATGCATGGCTAGGGAGAATTTTGGTCCAGCCAAAACAGCCTACAGCCATCCTTACAACAGTGTGAGGAGCTTGCCGTCGTGTCAATAAAGCTGGATGGTGCAATTCACTCTTTGTAAGATTTCAGAGCCTGAAAGAACAGAATGGCAAGAGTGATTAATGCAGTACATTATTCATGATTGAAGAAAACTGGGTCATACTTACCATATCAAAGTGTATTCTCAGATATAGTCTATTTTGTTACAGGATCACTCCAGTTTATCTTTGAGATTAGCTACTGAACATGTTGATCCTACAAATTTATATTATGTAGCTGATGACTATGCTATCAATTTCTACTAGTGGTTTGAAACTCCAGACAAAGATATCATGAATGTAGTTAGGAACGTATCAGCAAAAGATGTAATATTTTTAAGAGGAGTTTATAAGACATAGGAAATATTTGATGGAGTTTAAACAATGAGAGGGGAAATTATTTGTCCTGAATTCTGCTGCTGTCATCTGATGGTCATTACTATCTTCTGTTGGCATCCTAGGCATTTATACTGGTATGATCACTCAGGAATTTCTGCCACTGACTGAGAATCAAGGCAAGGAAAAATAATCAGATTTCTTCTGAAATTAATAAACTGCTATGGAATATTGTCCTGGATGATGCAGTACCAAGGTCTTTGGAAAATACAGGGGTTGACTTCTTCACCAAGGAAAGAACAACCTAAGCCTTTCAAACAGTTCATTAGGATAAGATAATGGAGAGAACTTAGGTTGGAAGATAAGAACAAAACAAAACCAAGATTCTCAAGTGCAGATTGTGTGTTAGTTGAAGGTTTGTCCAAACTGCATCTTCTTTGTCCAGTCAGTGAAAAGTGCATTGCTTTTGACAAGAAATTCCTTCATGTCTGTTCTGTGCTAATTCGTACAGGTCAATGTTAGATTTCTCCAAGGTTAAAATAATTTTAAATGACAGAAAAAACCCTAATGAATGAAGAAATTACTTTCGAATAAAGAAGATGAGAAAAGTGCAAGGAACAGAACAGGCCCACCAAAAGACCAGAACAGATAAGGCAAGAGTAAACATGTGAAGTCAACATCTGTGAAACTTTTCTAAGTCTCCACTGCTAATGATCTTGAAACAGCAGCAGGGAGATAAAAGCTTTATTGATGCTACTCATCATACAATGTGACATAATAGAGATAAACTTAAATTCATTGTTCTACAAGAGTCAGAACTCATAATTTGCCTAACAAAGCCTAGAAAACCATTAGAGCATGTAATGTACCTGTGGAACTAGTAAAGTAAGTATAATATGGCAAATGTGCAATGATGTAGAACTACAAATTGGCCAGGTAATGTGACAAAAATTCTGTTGGCCTTACAGTTGTAATAGGCTGTAATGTATTTGGACGAATATCATGACACATGATCAAATATCTACCTCACATATAATTCAGGATCATGTAATATGGAAAACTGTAAAATTGCCATTATAATGAAGAGCATCTCAAAAATGTAAAAATGCAAGTGGTCAAGCAATCTGTTCCAAAGAAATCCATAAAACTAGAGACAACTGACTCACTCATAATTTGCATTATCAAAGCCTAGGGATGGTGGCATCTCAAATCCCCAAGTATGATGGCATTTTTTCATGGCAATTTAAGAGGTAAAAGTCCTATTTTCTACTGTAAAAGCTTACTGATGTGAATCACAAGGAAGTCATACTTCTGAGAAAAAGAAAACTGAAATTTTTAGTGTTTCTTTTGTGTGAAGACATTTATCTCTGCCTTAATGAAAAGGCAGACACATATATTAGAAATACCATCACAGAAAAGAAAATGTTTCCCCAGTATCACTGGACTAATGTATGTTAACTGTGGTTCTTTCAGGCACAGAAACAACCTTGAAAAAAATTAGTAAAAACCAAATGGTAGTAAGTAGCTACAGTGTAGGATGACAAAGATTAATTTCACCACGTAATATCTGCTTGACTTCTTGGTTCAGAATTTTAATCATGGTCTTCACTTTGTCTGCTACAACCAGCTGCTATACCTTTATGAGGAATTTAATTAATTTATATGTTTCAGAATATGCCATAATTTTGACAAACTTTCAAAAAACATTTGCAACTCAGTATTTTAATTCACTGTGTCTGCACAAGACTGTATAAAAAATCAGTCAGGTTTCCAACAGAACATACCTTCATTAACATGTCACATCATACCATACCTTGTGGGCAGAACTGCAGTTTTGTTCCAATACTTTCTGACAGCTAAGCTTCCTAGCCTCAATTTCCTTTATGTACATTATCTCTTCCACTGCCTGCAGTTCATGCTTGCTATTTAGCTTAAGAGAAAAATTATATGCCAGCAATACATACCTACAGCAAGCAAATATATTGATTAGTGCCTTCAACATGCATATTCAGTCTGTCTTTAACCTGTCCTGATTTGTAAGTGGCCTTTGAGCAAGGCATTTTGTGTGTGTGTATATTATATGTGTGTACACATATGCATGTACATGCGCACATACGTGTACTACAGAGATCTGCCAACTGGTACTGCTGAGGTCTTGCCCAAGTAATCCACCAAATGCTGCCTCATTTTATTGACCTGTCGCTGGGAGAATTTCACACCACTCATCAGCCCGATAGAAGATCCCTGAAATAGGTGACAGTTTCTATCTCACTCATCAGGTCAGTGTTTTTGATCTGTTTTATTTTTAGGGTTCTTGCTCTTATCTCAATTCCTCAATCTATCTGCCTCTGCACTATGCATCCAGCTTCCCTCTTGTCCCAAAGCCTGTGCTGTAAACCAGGGTTCCTGCTGAAGCACCAAGGACCCTTTGGCACTGGAGAAGCAGGGCGTGGCTCATTTTGTGTTTTGCATGTGCTGTGCAGCTGTCTCAGATAAAGATACTTTCAATGCAAACAAATTAATAAAGAAACCCCTTGGCACTGGCAGTACAATGGGCAGAATAATAATATTTAAAAATATTTGTGCTAACAAAGGAGAGAAAGAGCAGCCAAGGTGAGAATTGGGGGTGGGTATTGCAGGACAGTGCTATTTTATGCACAGTTAAAACAATGGTGAGCTGTGACCCTGTAGGTCCAAAGCTATCTCCAGTGGGTGTGTTTTATAACTTGGATGATTCCTCCTCTCTTTAGGCAAATTTCCTATCTATGTCCAAAGTGTTCCTACATCATGTCTCCTATCATGTTCTTCTGATAATTTTTTCTTTAGAATATGTAAGTGTTGGCTGTTTCTAAAACTAGGAACTTTATTCTGAAATACATTATTTGATACTTTATTTTTACTCTGAAAGTGTGAATTTAGGAAGCTGTTTAACTTCTTAAAATGCGTTCTTCCCACTCTGTTTCCATTTTAGTTTTTTGCTTTGTTTTGGCTGAAAACACACATCTAACAAAAGAAAAAAAAGGAAAAGTTTGGATGAGGTAAATTTTAAATCTCTTGCAAAATTTAATAACTCTATTTTTTTCTGTAATGTATATATCATTACTAAAAATAAGAATACCATTTAATAACTATACAGGTGTCAAATAGTTCATCTTACCTCTTTATGTGTCCCCTGTAGATAAACCTATTCCTTCAGTGAGCTCATGTATTTTAGGTGAACTAAATATTACCTGCAATTCAAACATATTTCAGAGAGCAACAAATACTCTCTTAATTCCAGCTATTACATTCACTGTAATGGGAATTCTTATGGACAATTACATATTCTGGTTAGTTTTCTTCTCTTAGTACTTTTTGAAAGGTTTAGTTAATATTTCAAATACTTTTTGAGGTGAAAAAAATTTCCCTTATTTTTAAAAATAAACTTTTCAAATGTATTAGTTACTCCACCAATCTTCTGTTTTAATTTTGACAACTAAGGGCACAATAGATCTTTCTAGATAAGTAATTAGAGTTTTTATATTACTTGTTTGATTACTCTACTTATCTCTGGCTGAAACTCTTGAAGCAACTGAAATGATAAATCACTAAACACTAAAAAAATCATTAAAAATTGTTTTGACTTCCATTAAGTCTGAAAGAAACAAGAGAACTTCTTAAAAGGAACTTTTCCATTAAAATGTTACTACAAGTTTTATGGCTAGCAGTAAACTTGTTCATTTGCTTTTTTAGTTGTAGATTTTTTTTCTCTGGGGCTTATTTGTACATTCAGAGAGAATTCTTTGCACCTTAAGTTTTTCAGCTCAGAAAGTTCAGTCTTTCCATCACATTTACATCCCAAAAAGTTTTGAAAAGGTTTGAGGAAACATGTATTTGCCTTCATATTCTTTGCATCTTGTACAAACTTCTTTGTGAATGCAAATAATTGATTCTCAATGATTTTTACATTAACCTCATTACTGTACTTTCTGTTGATGAAGTTCTTCTGGTTTATGTTTTTGGGTGTCATCCCCAGGGAACTACTGTTTGCTAGCGTTACTTTCAATCCCACTGTGATGGTGATCACAGAAAGTCTTCTGTCATATTTGGTTCTCTGTTTCCCATTTTTTGTTTCAGAACTTGTTTGAGTCATGTGATCGTGTTCTTGTGCTTCTTTCATATTGCTGTAATACTTAAAATACTTAAATAAAATAAAGATTCTTCAAATATTTAAGAACCTTTGCAGCAGAACTCTCTGTATTGGTTTGGTTTTGTTGTTTTATTTTTTCCTCACTCTTCTTAATTAACTCTTAGTCCTACATTTTGCTCTTTACCTCTTCTCAGTCTCCCAAGTAACTTCTTTTGGGATTCCAGGAAGATCTCTTCTCCTTTGATTCATTCCAGGAATAGGCTTTCTTTATTCAGAGAGGATGGCAAGCAAGGAGACAAAGCAAACACTGGGCATGCAATTACTGGTGCCACCTGACTCTTGAGACCCAAACCTTGCTAGACACAGCTTCCTTTATATGCAATGTAAATTCTCATGTCCAACATATTGATATTTAGTAGTTGTTTACAAAGGATATTGAAACCAGATTTTATGCCTATATAATTACCTGTGATAGCTAGTTGTATAGCTGAGTAAGAAAGAATCTGTCTATACACACACTCATCTGCAAATCCACCTAAATTTCTTGATTTATACTAGCTTGCAAAAATCAGAATCAGTCATTGGTTTTCAGCACCCTTCTGTCCAGAGCATGGCCTCCACAGTAGTTGAGTCTGTGTTTGTTGTCACATACAATATTTATTATAATGCAAAATCAGAAAGAACTCATAGCTGTGTGCTCTGACCCTTCTAGTGATGAAATTTTTTCTCTTCCTTAGTTTTATTTACTGCTCAGCAGTGCTGGTGAGCACCGCCCAGTCGTGTGTACTGGGCTGAGGTTCTCTCTCTGAGCATGACCGAACTCCTCTGTTGGGTTGATCTTGACAGGCCTCCAACAGCAGAGGATGTCGCAGTGAACAGTCTCTTTGTAAAATGCATGGAGCAAATGACACCTCAAAAACAGTTCCAGCTTCCAGCTCCTTACTGAATGTGAGAGAGAAACTGTATCCTGTTAGGTTACATTTACATTAAAGTATTTGAAACACAGGTTCAGGAACTCTCATACAATCTCATAGCCTCCAGATAACAAGTTTAGACAGATGGGGCTTCATCCTGTTGGAGGCTGCAGTAAAAAAAAAGCACTATGGACATTTTGTTGAGTATGAAGCAAAACTGAAAGTTCTGATTAGTGGTACTGTTCCCCCCCCACCCCAGATTCTGTCAAGCCATAGAAGGGACTGCCCATTATCTGGATAATAAACTTGGGATTTTCACTAATCTTCTGGATTTCTCTCTATGAGGCCACATTGGTTGACTTCTATTTTCAACCAAGAGCACTCCTTTCTTCAGCAAAAAAGCTTGTCATTAATGCCTATAGCTTCTTAGCCCATGTTCTGTTCTACTTCTGCAGCCCATGCTATTCTAGAGGCAGCAGAATGCATGAAGCCTGATTTCTTATCCATTTGTTTCCTTCGATCCCTAAGGTCTTCCTAGTCCCTCTGTGGGAAATAACCTCCCTTGCTATCCTGCAGCTCTGGATATTTCTGTCCGTAGACAGCAAGCCTTGGGGTTATCCCAATCACTTCCAATGGCCAAAGCAGCTTGCTGTGGCCCGGGCAGCTCTGTGCCAGCCGAACTTTGACTTGCTGGAGGGGTACCCCTGCATATCTGCCATGCAGCTACCAGGGCTTATGAAGGTTCCTGAAGCTTCAGGGTGACCAGATCACCTTTCCATTGAAGGGTCACAGCAAGTGTGCAAAGGGAACATGCCTTCCTCCCTCCTCCCCACATCCCAGCTGTGTGTGACCCGGCAGAACCGGGATGGCCTTCGCTCCCTCCCTGCCCCGGGATGGGTCAGGACAAGTACTGGTTCCACCGGTTGTATCCCCAGGGAAAACGCGGAGCAGGCTGGAGCCGTGTGCCTTCCCTAGGGTGCTGGAACCCTCGGGGGTCAAGCAGCCTTCCGACCGCCAGGAAATCGAGGGACATCGTTCTCGGGAAGGTGGTTGGCGGGCGGCAGGGGCGCAGAACTCCTGAGGGACAAGCGGGGCGGGTTCCCTGCCCGGGGGTACCGCTCCCCGCCCCGCGGCAGTGCCCGTGCCCGGCTCTTCCGCGCCGCGCCCCTCCGGGCTGGCCGGCGGCGGGGCGGGGAGGAGGGAGGAGCCGGCGGCGGAGGAACCGTGCAGGCTTCCTGGCGGGGCAGCGCTGCCGGCGGGCGGGTGCCGCGGCGTGGGCAGGTCCCCGAGAACTTCGCCGAGCCTGCCCGGGACGGAGGCGCGCCCGTGTCCGTGAGACGGCAGCAGCCGCCCGCTCGGCATGGCCGGCCGCCTCGGCCGCGGGATGTGCTGGGGCAAGCGGGGCCGGGGCTGCCGGGGCGAGGGCGCGCTGCTCGCCCTGGGGCTGCTGGCCGCGCTCGGCTTCCTCGTGTGGCGGCACGGCCCGCCGCCTCTCCACGCCGCCCGCCGCGCCCCGCCGCAGCCGCCGTCCCCCGACAGCGAGCTGCTGCGGCGGCCGGTGTACGCGAAGCCCGCCCTGGACCCGGGGGCTCTGGGGGAGCTGGGCCGGGCGGTGCGGCTGGAGCTGAGCCCGGCCGAGAAGCGCCGCCAGGAGGAGAGCATCCGCCGACACCAGATCAACATCTACCTGAGCGACCGCATCTCGCTGCACCGCCGCCTGCCCGAGCGCTGGCACCCGCTGTGAGTACCGCCGAGGGCAGGTGGGGCCGGGGCGCAGGAGCCGTGCCTCTCCCTGCTGTGGCTCGTGGAGCCGCTCCGCCAAACTGGAGTGTCTACTGGGAGTGGGGTAGTCGTACCTCTCGCTCAGGAGCGTGGAGGCTTTTCGAAACTTTCCCATCACAAATGGATTACAGCGTTCGCTCTCGGAGTTAAGTTTATTGGTGGCTTTGCCTGGCTGCCACACCTACACAAGGCAGCACAAAATCTCTTGTTGGTGGTGCGTATGCAGGTCTTTTCCCCCCGTAGCCCTGGTAGTGTAATTTCAGTCCTCAAGCTACGGCGCGCTGCCGTGTTTCTCCTGCTGCTGTCCCCTCCTGCTGCTGCTGTCCCTTGGGTTAGTCACCATGGGCACCGGCATACTTTTTCAGTCGCTCCCAGCTTTACAAATGTTACGCTTCCTAGACTTCTGCTGTGCATTGTATTCAAATGTCTTAAGACAGACTGTTTAAAGGAGATTGTTTTGTCAGCAGTTTTACTAGGAGTGGGGTAGAAATGGTGCTCGCAGAGGTGCGTAATGGAATTCTGAAGTGCTTGATCCGGGATGCGTAGTTGCTGGGACAAGTTACATTTACAGTTGTGACACCAGTGGCAGATAATGGCATAGGCAATTGTAAACAAAGGGTTAGATAGTGTTTGATGAGGTGGCTCTAGTTTACAGGCAATGGTTCAGTGCAGCTGCGAAGCCAGCGTGGCACAACAGGTCTGACTGTTCTGCCCTTACACAAGTACTCAGTGTGGCACCGTCTTGGGCTCTCCTGTCAGTGAGCTGCCGGCTGGTGACAGGAATGCGCTAGCCAGTTATGGCTATGTGCTTGCCACCACAGGGGCTGGGATGAGCCATGGCTGCTACTGACTCCTCACAGCCCTCACTGTTGCACCTCAGCTTTGCTTCAGCTGGTTTGTTTTGTTGCAACAGGTTTGTATGATATGGTAGCAAAGAGCTGTGGAAACAGTAGGGCTCTGGATCTCCCATGCATTCACTTCACTCCAGTGTGTTCTGCCCAGTGTTTCACCAGCTCTAGCTGGAAGTGCTGAATCTAAAACATGAATCTTACCATGGCTTTCAAAAAGTTGCAGTGCAAATGCAAGGCCTTTTCATTGTAAGTTTAAGCCTGACACTAGGCTTGTTTTGCTTGGTTATTATTCCCCTCTTATAAGCAGTCTGTAGATGATAGGTCAGAAAGGACCATTTTAGTTTCGTTTCCATGGGAAGAATTAAATTATTTCAAGGAGTTATTTTGGACTTCTGCCATTTCTCTATGACAGGATGTTAGAAGAAATGGAAAGTCACAGTTGTTGAATAGGGAACGTTATAGATGGGTGTGGGTGACTATTCTAGAAATGAAAATAATTTTAATAGGTTTTTCTGCAACAGCAGACCCTTTTTGATTTGAATATATGGATGCTGAAATGACAAAAATATATCCAAACCAAAAGAATCACAGAAGCATCAGTGACATAATCTCAGAGATAATTGCCTTCTGAGGCTAGGGCCGTATTGTACTGTTGGCAGGTGCTTCATGCCTTTGTGCACAGTTAAATCTAAATTATGGCAAAAATGTCACAGAGCATCTCTCCAACTCACATAGCAAATGTAAAAACCTTTCCCAAAGGCAATTTTGCAATGAAGTGTTAACTCCTTCTCTCAAGAAGGAAGACCATGTAAGAGATTGGAAAAAAAAATTGAAAAATGTATCACCAAGCCCATAGTCATAGAAAATTCATTGCACTTTGTTCCAAGATTAGAGGCTATACAGTTTGAAATGTCAGGTCTAGGGAAAATATTTTTTTTTAAATTTTAAGTTGGGTAATCCTTGACTATTTATGACCTTTAATGAACATTTTGGTAATGGGTGAGGCTACAATGATAGGAAATAAGTAGTAATGGTAGATGGCAACTAGTCTTCAGCTGTCCACCAAAATGATGCAAAGGCTAAATTTCAGGTGTGGTCACTGAAATAACTTTGGTATCAGAAGACCAGAAGGTGACAAATGCACCATTTTTTTAGTGGAGTCCCAGAAGAGAACCAGAGAACTGTGTGCTGGCAAGCCTTGGATCTTTTCCAGGCGTGTTATCTACAAACTGTGGTAAGGGAAAGAATTAGTAACAGATGGGTAGGTGTGATCTATTGAGGAAGTCAACAAGGCTTTTGTCAAGGATGACGTGTCTCGCAAATCTATTTGAGTTCTTTGAAGGTCGTAATTATTTGGATAAAGAAGTGTGTTGTTACTTGATGAGTTCCTTAAACAACTGTGAAATAATGTGGAAATTCCTTGCATTTATGAATAACTGAGTAGAAGCTGTGAAGCAGTTGATTTGGGTTTTTTTTGTTGTTCTTGTTTCACTTTTTTTGTTTGTTTGTTTTGGTTTGTTTTTTGTCTGTTTTAAGGAGGGAGAGTCACTGATAAAGTCCCACAGAAATCTGTGTTGGATTCAATGCTGTTCAATTTACAGCATGGCTTTCATAAACAAGTGACTAATTTACAGGTCTTCAGCCTGAAAGACAGGTGGACTGCTGGAAGTGTACCTCCTGCAGGGCTGCTGCAGCACATCGTTGATGCATGGAAGTGGGTAAAACAATTTCTGCCACCTCCCTGTTCCAACAATCCATTTACTGTAAAACATTAGGAAGTCCATCCGCTAGAAAATTTAAATAAAATATTCAGGAGATATTGACAGATACTATGCTTGGAGACATCTGGGCTATGGGCTTTTGGTCTGTTTCAGCATATTCTTGTGTGTGTGGAGGCAAGTCTGGAAATTTTAGATACTACTGAAATGGGAGAATGAAAGAAAGGGAAATAGAGACATTACCAACGTTACCACCACCTGTATGCCCCACTGCTCCTTTTGACATTAATGTCCTCCCACACTGATCAATGAACCAACTCTCTGTGTGTGAATTGGTGAAAACATTTGAATCCAATGAAAACTAGAGCTTTGCTAGTAAGACAGAGAATATCTGAACCAGTAAGCTGTTAAATGTGATATGCAAAATGATTACACAAGGTGTTGCTGTATCAGAAACTGATGCCAAAAATCTTTTCCTACTGCTGCATGTTGTACATCTTGGACCTGCCATGGGAACAGAAGTGTGACAGGTATTTGCTAATATCTGTGTCTGGTAATACTCTGCAGGAAGAGAAGAATAGTTTGGCTGAGATTACTCTCTCAAATAATGTATTGATTGATGACATTTGACTATGAATTCAGGAAGTTTCTAATATATTCCTGACAGTGAAAATATTCAGAAAGTTTTTATTCCTTCTTGTTCCCACCACTGTAACTTGCTTTCTGTGGTGACTGATCCTATTTCTATTGACCTACAGACCCAAAGAACTCAACAACTACTATTGTTTCCTTTTGACAGTTTCTGCTTCCTTTTACTGTCTGAGCTTGACATCAGCAGCTGATGTGTTTCACCACACAGGAATTCTTTAGTTTTATTGAAAGTATACACATAAACAAATAAACATTATGTATACACAATCTATAAAAATTTCAATTTGGAAGAATCTTGTGGATAAGAATGTAAGTTACTAAATGGTGATACAGTTTGTGCAAGGCTAGAAGTGAGGTAAGCCATAGGGTCAGAGAAAGATGGAGGTTGGAAGGAAATTTTGGGGTGTCTTGTCCAACCTTGAAGTCTCAGAGGATGAAGATTCAACAGCCTTTGAGTACCTCTTTCAAGGCTACATCACTGCCACAGTGATTTCTTTTTCTTGTTTTCCCCTGATCATAAGGTTTTCTGGATGGCCCAGCTTGTATTCCCAACATCTACCCTTCATTTCTGAAGTTTGTACTCATAAAGGGAGCAGCTATTATAGGAGGTTTAAAACCAGCAAGCATCCTCTGCAGACTTTGGCTTACTGAGGGCCCTGTTGGGGCTGAGGCCCTGTAAATGCAGTGTGATGAGCTTGGGGCCATGGGGTTTGGCTGCTGCTGCTGCTCTGCCTTCCTCCAACACCCCCCTGCAACAAAACGTCTGCATCATGTCCCATGGGGCTTCTCATTGTGTGCTTGTCTTACAGGACTGTAGGGCTAGGCAGACAACTGATACGTTCTCTTAGCCTTTTACAGCTTATTACAATGTGTAAGAAATACATTTCCAGTTTTTCTACTTGGGTTCATTTAGATTAAGGGCTATTTTCAAGCATTGTTCCTGATTTTAGACATTCTGCCTTCTTTTTTTGTTGTTTTTCTTTCTGTCTTACTGTAGGGATGCACTGCCCACTTATTTTGGGGATAGTTTCTGTAAAATCACACAAGTTGCCTTTTGACTGACTCTTGGTACAAAAGGAATAAGTCAGGAATAGGCACTCTTGTGCTGACTCAGCATTTCATGTTTTCTCTTTCATGGTAGAATTCATGCCTGATTCAGCCCTTGGGGCTCATTTTACTTGTGATCACAAGGAAATGGATTTTTAATTCTTTCCTGTCTTTCCTAAGTAGCCACAAAAGCCCCCAAAATATTGAATGTGGTCTGCACAGTACTTTTCAGATATAAAAAAAAAAAGTTTTAGAGGTTTATTCTTTAATTCTAGGTAATCTTCTGTGTTTTGGAGAGATTCTTTATATACATTTTTTGGATATGTATGATTTTATGTGTATGTTTAAGTATCTGTGGATATATCATTGTGTGTCTTTGTATAGATAACTGGATATACACAATGTTCAAATTCCTCTGTCACCATCATTTATGTCTATAATAGTATTTATTTTAGGGGAATATTATGTTTGACTTCAGCATAACAATTTTGTGCTAAGATTTTTCTGTTTTTCCTGTTTGTTCTCATGTTTGAATTTGATTCTCTCAGAGTCTCTTTCTTCTAGGTTTTGTTTTGTCTTCTGGACTGTAAATACTAAATTATACTAGGATGTTTGTCTGATAGTGTCTTGCTAGCAAGTTCCCAGAATAAGCCTTTATACTAGGTTTTGGTTCCTTTTCTACTCTGAAAATCGTAGCTACTCCTGCCAGGAGTTTTAACCTGACCCTGTTCTGGGAAAAGGCTCAACAGCTGAGTGTTTCCTCCTCAGCCCACAATGAACGTCTGACTTCACCCAGGAGCTTCTCTTTCATCTCTTACCTGAAGGCAAAACTGCAGTGACTTTTTTTGCAGCAGCAGCTTGACCTTTCTGGCCCATCCCTTCCCTCTAAACCTGCACTTGGTGGTGCACCTTATGCCCAGAGCTGGCTATGGCACAGGTATTCCCATACTTTGCATCTGATCAGGAGACACAGCACACTACTTCTTATAAGAAAAGGCTTTGCATTAAACAGTTGAAAGTGTATTTGGTCTAGCAGTTTTTTAGCACTGTGATCACTTGTTTAGTGCTAGGATTTTTGGTTTGATTTCTGAGCTTTTCTGAAATAGGTAATTGGTTACTAGTCATTACTTTAGTGTTAGTTGGCAGGATTTCTTGCATGTATAAACAGGCTTCAGACCTTCAAAGCTGTGTTTCTCTAGGACATTTCATTCTTTCCTTTTACTGTGAGTGGGGTAAAAATAATTCTTCACTATGGTTGTTTTTTTGTTTGTTTTTAGTAGGAAAACTTCCATTTTGTAGCAGTACAAAATGAAGCAATGCTTCCATTATTGCTTTGATGTTTAGGATATTTTGCTCTTTGTGTTTCCTGTCATCTGCAAAAATGTGTCACTTTTCTTTGTCCTTATGCTTTTAACAATCTCTAGCAAATATTTTCCAGAAGAGCTCAACATGATTATTTTTAACCATTTTTCTTTCCAGCTTCTGGTAGACTTCCTCAACTTCCTTTGACATCTAGATTAGTGCTTGGTTTCAGCTGATTTAGTTTTTAAGTTGACAAAGATCCCAGATCTGTGATTGATGCTAAGCAAAAATCATTATAATTTTAAAAATTCAAAACCTGCTTTCATTATAAACAATTGTCTATAAAGATCAGGTGCATCCACACCTTACTTAAAGTGATGAATACAATAGCTTCTCTCAGTTATTGTTTTGCAAAATATTTTTTCTTATCCTGAATCAAATTACTCACACTAAAGTAAGTTTTTGAATGTAGGTGTAGGAAATACTATGTCTCTGTGCAAAGGTTAAGTGTATCTCCCTATCTTGAAAGAAAATTGAAAACATTTGAGCAAAATGTAACCACTGTTTCAACTCCCCAAAATAAAATAAAAATCAAGTGGATTTCTCGATTGTCACATGCAGAATTTCTTTCTCATCTGCACATCCAGAATCTGGGTCAGGTAGAAATTTCTGTAGCCTTTCCCTAGCAATTTGGAATTAGGAGGCTCTATGGATTTCTTAAATTTGTGGATTTTAGGATACAGATTTAGTCATTCTCCTATGATCTTTCTAGACATTTTTTCTTAATGTATTTTTAATCTGTCTTAAACAGATTTGCTTTCTGGGCCCACCTCGCCCCATCCACCAACTTCTTAACAAATATTTTCTTTTGTTTCAGAATTACTGTCTTTTTTCCTTGCTTCTCACAATGTTTGTATACGAGGCAGCACAGCCCTTTATTATCTGAAATCTTAAGACAGCTTTTGGCAATCTGTCTTGTCAAGACCTTCTTGTCATTGGGAGAATCATTCTGTAGAACATTAAATAACCTGGAAAACTGTTTCACAATCTAGCCAGCCTGTTTCCAGGACTTGATCATATCACAGTGTTGTAGACTGTACAGGGGTGCTCTCTCTAACATGGTTTGTTTCAGAAGATACAATTCAGGGGGCTTTTAGCCAGCCTGCTGGGCTGGGACAGGTGGTGGGGAATTGTAGACCAGCATCCTGAACTCACCTGCATAAGTGTTCCAGCCTTGCCCCGAATAATCTGGTCATTATGGCAGTTATCAGCACCGTGCTGCTATCTGCTTTGCTAATCACACCAAGGCACACCTTCAGTAAGCACCAATGCCTTTTGCTGCAATAGCTGAACACATGTGGCCTGTGTAGGTGTGTAAAACCAGGTGGAGCCTCTCCATGCTCAGATAAGCCTTCTTAACCTTTTTTTTTAATATAAAAAAGGAGAAAATTCCTGAACCGACAGTTGGTTCAAGGTAGTCTTATGTGAGAAAATAAATTTGGCATGAAAAGTTGCATAGTGTTTGTAAGAGATAAGAATAATGTGGTTTGTCATATCCTTTAATTTCACTGGAAACGCTGCATTTCTGTATCCCAGGCTTTTGGTGGTGTTTCTTTTGGCTTGCGTGCTGTGTTTTATCCATAGGTTGCTCTCCCACGGAGCAGGGTGAAGAGTAGTTGTTCAGCTCTGTGTTCAGCCTGAAGTAAGGGACATGGCCTTGGTAACTGTGTGGGGTGGCTTAGAAACCAGTGCTGCCACCTGTGTCACGCTGCAGGGCTTGGGATGCTTGTGGATGGATGTGCAGAACCCCAAGCTGCTGCTTGGGCAAAAGTAGAAAGGGGGGTAGAGGATCCCAGTACATCTGTGTCCTCTGCTGTGGCTTTGGGGAGGTGGGAGAACGAGGTGTTTTCTCCTGGGTGAAGGTACTTGACAGATTCCAAAGCCCACGTTGCTGCCTCTGCAGTTTATGGAGCAGGAATGAAGATGGTGAAACTTGAGATTGAGATGCCCATGGATGCTGCCATCCATCCCCATCAGCCTTATTTGCTTACAGCCTACAAAATCTGAGCACATCTCTTACTGAAAAAGCAGTTTAAGCCGGTGTTTTAACTCTTCAAATTAGGAAGAGGAAAGGAGGTTGTGTGGGGAGTCAGGATGTCTACGGCCCATCACAACAAGCCCAGCCAACCTGGTTCCTAGCCCATCATGTGAAAGCCAGCCTGAAATAGAACCCTGGCAGTGTTTTCCAGATGGCACTGTGATGGGGCGTATGTCACATACTGTAGTCACATAAATCAAGTTAAAGCAGCTCCAGCAGTGGCATGTGCTGTTCTGCACTTCTTGAGGGAAGCTGTGCAATCCTGAACTTGCCTAGGGCTTTCACATTGAAACTTCAAAACCAAAACTTGCACAGTATACCTTCTGAAAGCATTAAATAATTTATGAGCGGTTTGTGTTCCTAGCAAATCTTTGAAAACTCAGAGAGCATTCAGCATTTTTTTCTTAAAATATGAGTAAATGTACATACAAAAGATCAAATTTGGATATCAAAAGTTTATTTTCCCTTACTGTATCGTTGTCACAGTTGTGGTGCAAGTCTTAAGTAAGAGCATGTCAGCAACCATTCCTAATTAACTCATGGCAGTGTGCCCAGTGTGCACACATTCATGCTCTCTCTCCCTGTGTATAGATACACATCTCTTAGAGAAACAGCTCCTTACAAAGAAATAAATTGAGTGATTACATTAATTGACACAAATGTTCTTGAAAACAACCCATTTAATTTTGTTTAGGCGTTTCCTGAGTGATGTCTCCTTAGTTTCTAATAAATAACCTATTGTAAAACTTGCTAACAGAAGACTGTGTAGTGTAGTGATTCCAAGGTTAATTTATTAAACTTGTCAGCTGTATATTCTCAGTTAGACTGGGACTTAAAAATGCAGTGTGAAAAAGGCAAAACCAAAACCCCACAGGAAATTTGGATGTATGATGATATACTTTTACATGTTTGGCTTCAGTTTGCATTTTGTGGACTTAGATGTTTGAGTAGAAGCTGTAGTGAAACAGGAAAGGCAGTACATGGTGAATGTGGTTTTGTGTTCAGGTACATAGCAGCATTATTTTCTCTTTGGTCCCATCTAGAGATTTAAAGATTTATGGATGGACACATTTAGAATTCTAAAATATAGATACTTTCTTAGTGTAAATTGATAAGAAATGCCAGAAGACAAAACTTTTGTTTGTTTTATGCCTGTCTTGTGCCACAGTGATCAAGCAGGAGGGTTCCTGGAACACCCAACCAGTGTGGCAGAAGGTGCCTGAGGGAAATGAAGGATGATGCAGAAGCAGGCTCCTGCTGGAGCTTTGTAGTGTCTCAGTCTGCTCCTTGGAAGGTGGTTGGGGCAGTCCTGACCTTGTTCCCTCTGGGTGTCACTCCACTGTGCACAAGGGTTCTGCTTGTGCATTTTCTAGTCAATCTGCAGAGAGCAGGAGTCACTGGAGGGCAGAGACTAAGCAGGTGTCACTCCTGTGCTTTGCCATACCTGTTGTGGTTATTATTCATTATATACCAGTGTTTGTCCTTGAAATCTGAGTCCTATTTCAAACTTTATGCGTTTATTTTGTTGACTCTAAAAAAGCTTCTTGGATGTGCTGGCAACAGGTTTTTCCTCAGTGATTGATCTTGATATCTGACAACTGTTTCCAAAATCGGGTTGACTAGAGATATGAGTACTTCTCTGAAGAAAATGAACCCACTCAACATTCACACATTTTTATTTTAAGTAGTTATTTTAAAATATATATAATTATTACAAAATGTTAAAGTTCCTACGATTGAATAAGATAATGACAGTAGTGAAAGAATACATTGGATTTCTAATGTGTCTGCATTTATTTTTCATGCTTGGAAATGTCACAAAGGCAACTAATTTCCTCATATCTGTGTTACGTTTTGTCAAACCATTTGGTAGTTACGATGATTAGGTTCAAAGTGATGTATCACAGCCAGTGGTAGGGACTATAGGTAGTTTCCTATAGTCATGTAACTTTACTCATAGAAAAGTTAAGCAATTGTTCCATAGTCAAACCTCTGTAGACAAGAGGGAGGTGGAGACCCACTGAGGTCTTTTGGGCTGTGCTGGAACAATGGCTTAAGGAGGGTGAGGTGAGTTGCCTTCTGGATCTGTCTTTATGGACCTGCAGAGCCCAGACAATCAACTCAAAGGTGACATGTAATATTTAGGATGAATAATGTGAGAGGCAATTAATCCTGTCTTAACATGATTGTCTCTATTAGAAAGGACGGTGCTAAGGGTTTGAGGGTGGCACTAAAGAGTGCCCTACTCAGAAGCCAAAAGCAGGTTGCAGAATAGTATCCATAAATATACATTCCCAGGATCTGCAAAAACGTATTTTGAAACTACTGTTACCAGTTGCTGTCATTTTAATGGCATACCGTAATTGATATGCATTTGTTTTTCTGAATAATCCAAAGTAGGAGTGAAATGATTCACTTGAAAAGTAGGAGCTGGGATACTTGGCTGACACATGGAGAATAAAAGCACATCTTGAAGTTTGCAAATGTGAATACAGAAGATGGGCTGCTAAGGCGCTTCTGTGGTAAACAGGAGTTGAGAAATGGAAAAGATGAGTTATGACCACTAGGCTTTAAATCAGGTTTTGTACTTGTAGTGGGTTTTTTGAAGTTTTTATATCTTGTGAAGTGGTAATGTTTAGTGTCCATATGTGTGCCACTTAATTGTTATTCAGCAACGCTTCCAAGCATTCCCATTTCAGGGATTCATTAGTTTTTTAAATATTTTCTTACACCATAATTTTTCCAGGGTTTAAATGCTTTGGGTTTATAGTCTCCCAAATGGGATTAATTTTTAAGGCTTAGCAAAACTCTTTCATTACGGAAAGATAAGGAAAAGTGTGCTTCACTTTAGCAATACTATTCGAGACTGCTAACAGTTGAGATCTTCTAGCAATTTAGCAAGAAATATATGTATTGGAAATAATTTCTGAGATAAACATGCAAATCTGCACAGAGGTTGAATTATGGGGTTTTTTTCCTAATTTTTGTTGGTTTTTTTAAAAGATTATTGAGGCACTGCTCAGGTCAAGGTGGCCGTGCTAAGCAGCAGCCTGCCCTGCTGCCATGGCAGGTCACTTCTCTGCAGTCCTGTGCTGCCTTCCAACACAGAGCTGGTAAATTAAACCCATTTTTTAGTGCTGGCCTCTTTCTTGACTTTGGAAACCTAAGAAACGTGTGCTCTGGTATGTCTTGTAGTAGGCTGACCTTTTCCTGCAGTGTGCGGTGTGCTCAAGAAAGGAGGCAGCAATGCACAGTGAATCACAAACAGTGTGGGGATTGCCTTGCTCTGTGCCAAATTATGTTTCCCATCTCCAGCATGTACTTTCAGGCAAATCCATTGAAGTCTTTAATCTATAATTAGACTTATAAGCTTCTTTAGACCTTTTGGATTTCCTTTCTTTAGATAATGGAATACAGCATTATTATTCTGTGAATCTTCCTGATATAGTTTTCAAAGAATCCTTTCCTTGTTTATTTATTTATTTTTCCCTTCAGTTTTCTAAAATGGATATGTAGAGATCCTATTTCCATCAAGAAATGAGCTAAAAAATTACCTGGTACAAGTGACTGATATATATGGAGATTTTTTTTCCTGGCAGTACTGAACAGAAATGTTTTTCAGTAGGCTAAAGTAAATATGTATTTCTAAAATTGGATTAATACCGTGGGTTTTTCTGCATTAAAAATAAAGAAGTTAATTAAAATGTCACTTGTCACTCCTTTTCATTTTTTATGTGTCAATGCATGAATGTCTGGCTAAATAAATCAGTTCTGTCACCAGGTGTTGGTGTGAGACAGTTCCCTCTGTGAAAGCCCCTCAGGACAAGTTACAGCCTGGAGGGACAGGCATTTTTGTACTTCACTAGTTAAGAGTGTGTGTGTATGTGTACCTGCCTATATATATCTGCATGCATGGGTGTTGTTGCATGGTGTTCCTTTGGGAGCCTTTGGGTGCCTCCTTTGCCCAAGTGTCATTAGTCCTTATTGCTTCTTCATTTTCATGTATTTATTACAGAACCACTCTACAGACCTTTTGTTTTCCTCATAAGAATTTTGATTTTAGGCATATTCAGATTATTTCTCCTCTCTGTGCAACAGATCTTAATAGATACTGCCTAATCTTTAAAGAAACCTATAAGTCTTTTTAAATTGCAGGCACAGCAGCCTTAAATAGTTTGTAAAAATGTTCTCAATGTGCTATAGCTAAGCAGTTTGCTTTTAATGTCATTTTCTTGGTGTTTTGGGGAATTTTTGTGCCCCTAAATTGACCTAAGGGATTTTGCTGTTGCATTTTCTACTGCTCAGTTTTGATTTCCCTTTTCAGCTCCCCATAGCATATGTTTTGGAGGACTCACTGCTGTTCTGTTTTGGAAGCAGGAATGTCCTACCTGCTTTGGTATCTGTTGTGACTTAGCCGTCTGCAGAAGTTGAAGTCTGTCCTTCTGCCCCTTACAAGCCTCGGTGACTCCAGGCAATAAAAACTGCTAATATGGAATTTTTGCTCTAAGCAAAGAGGAGAAATGGTAGTAAATGCCATCATTATTTAAAAATTCTTCTAGACCAGGGGATTCTTTTACAAATTTATACATTTGGCTCAGCTATAAGTTTCTTGGCATCCTTATGTTCATTTAGAGAAGTTCATATATGTATTTATAGGAAATACATTCTGGAGCTTAATCCAAAGGTTTACAACTTTTCTGGCTCTCCATAGAGCCAAACCCATGCATTTCTGTATCTGTTTTAAGGTTTAGCGGATTTTGCTATTAGATTTTGCCAGTTGTACGGTCTCTCCAAATTCTGCTTCAGTGTACATACATTTCAGTTTTGTTGCTGGTTGTTTGGCTTGGGGTTTTTTTCTCTTTACATGTTGCTGTTCTTTCACAGTTATATTTTTACTGTCTAGCACTTGTTCTCTTTTCCAAAGCACAAGCTATCAGTAGTTTGTGTTACTGTTTTTACTGCACTTAGGCTTTATATTTCTTTTATTTTTTTTTTCCTTTAATCTGAGGCACATTTTGGCCATTGCTTGTTCTTCTATTTGAAGTTGTACAAAGACAGCTACTGCAGCTACACCAGCCCAGCATACCTCCTATTATTTTTCTTTTTAGACATTTTGGTGTTTTGCAGTATTTTATTCATAGCGCTTCTGTGGAAATGGAACCTCTGGAAGGGCAGCTTCCTAATGTGTTTTCATACAATTTTCCACACACATGCAGTTCTTTTAAAATCCTTTCTGTGTTCTTGCTTGCAGTTAGTAACTAGCATACACATGGATTTGAGAATTGTTTCCTGAAAATTAATAAATGCTTTTGCGCATGTACTAAATGTTATCCCCCCCACCTTTACAGATGCAGAGAGAAGAAATATGATTATTATAGCCTGCCAAAAACCTCTGTTGTGATAGCTTTTTATAATGAGGCTTGGTCAACGCTTCTGCGAACTGTTCACAGTGTTCTTGAGACATCTCCGGATATACTTTTGGAAGAAATTATCCTTGTAGATGATTACAGCGACAAAGGTAGGTAGAATAAGTCTAAATAATATTGACTGTTGATGGGCTTTTTTGGTCAGCCAGCTCATAGGAGAAAAAGTTATGCTGTTCAGGCCACATACCAGAAAACTGTACAACAAAGGCCTCTCACTGAAAAAATAGTTTTTCTTGTAGTGTGCCAGTGAAAAATTTGGCTTCAGGACCAAGTTTAGTTTAGAATGGGGAAGCACATTTACTGTGTTGTAACATGAGTGCTTACGTGTATAGATGTACTACAGTCTGATCAGTGCACTTCAGGTTTCCTGAATTGAGCAAGTTTCGATTGCACAAACACTCCCTTGGTGTTCATATAATGACAGTGACCTAGTTCTTTGGTCTTGTTGGAACAACAGGACATAAAGGCAATGCTGGCATTTCTCACCACACATGAATTGTGTTAAGAATAAAGCTTTTATACAGAAAGTCTTAAGTAACATTTGAGAAGCACTTATCAATCTGGAAATGTCTTACAGAGGTAAATGTGAAGTGTTCAATTTCTTAAAAGTAACCGTGATTTGTGTCCATCCAAGTTCTGTGCTTTCTTCATGTCCTTTCTAAACACGTATAGCAGAACCTGAGCTCAAAATGCCAGGGTACTACTATAAGTAATATGCTAGTGAAGAGCAAACTTCCTGTAGCATGACAGAAACAAATAATTTCAGACTATATTATTCCCTCCTTTTTGTTTTTTTTTGTTTGTTACAGAGCATTTAAAGGAGACTTTGGAAAACTATGTGGCTGGCCTACGCAAAGTGCGCCTTATCCGCGCAAACAAGCGAGAGGGGCTGGTTCGAGCCCGGCTGCTGGGGGCATCTGTGGCAAAAGGAGACATCCTGACATTCCTGGACTGCCACTGTGAATGCCACGAGGGATGGTTGGAGCCGCTGCTGGCAAGGTGAGCTTATGCTCTGGATCGGTTTTCTCTCCCATTGGAGAAGGGGTAAGACAGTTCGGCCCACTTCTGCAATGGAAAAATAACTCATGGTTTACCAAAGGTTACTGCAGTCTGGTCCCTGAGGCACTGAGAGTGTTTGGTGTTTGTCTCCTGGCTGTGGGGAAGCAAATAGAAGTGTGAAAGATCACAACATTGTGAGTTTTTTGCTTTTTTCCTTTTTCTTTTGTCTTTTTAGTCCTGAACAAATCTGCCTTTCTAGACTGGTTCTGATATAAAGGATCACAGTGTAGGATAAGGAGGAGTTAATATTATGTCAACACTGACTCTTACTTGGAAACCATCTGTCCTGGGACACTGTACTTTTTGCCTGTGTGGTCTCTTGTCTATTCTGCAGATTTGTCAGGCTGTTCAGAAAAATTCTGTTAATTAAAACTAAGCAAACAAACAACAAAAAACCAAGGAACCTTCCCAAAACTCTAACAAAAACCCCTTAGAAACCAGAATACTAGCCCTCTGTTACAGCTGAAAATTATTATATTCTTGAAGCCTTACCCACGTGTAGCCAGCAGCTGTACATGCACCTCTCTTGCTATGGGTTCAGCCATGGTACCTCACCACAGCACCTGCTGCTCCTGCATCACGCCACAGGGCTCTATTGCTTTTGCCCCTTTTGCTCATGTCTTTCTCCCCTTGGATGCCATTAGCAGATACTGATAGATACAGGACTTGAATCAGACCTTCTAAATACTGTATATAGAAAACGAGCTCTCTTTAAAGCATAATTAAAAGAAAATAAACTTTCCTCAAGGCCAGTGGTTTGATTTTGGGTCCTGTTAAGATTCCCACCAGGTACTGTAGACTACAGAAAAGAACCAGAAAAAACAGCCCTATAGAAACTGGAGAGAGAATTCCAAAAGCACATAGTGTCTTGGTGTGTGCAAGTCTTCCTGATTCCTTCTGGGACTTGTGTTCTCAAATTCCCCATGTGCCCTTGATATTGTATCTAGAATACTAGTTCAGTTTTTTTGTTTTCTTAAAATTGGCATACTTACCTTGTTTCTAAATTTCATGCTGAGTGTATTCCAGGTAACTGTGGGCTAACTATGATACCGTGAAGAAAGGAAAAGGGATAAACATCAAATCATGAATGTGGGTTTAACAACTGTCCCCTCAAAAAAGTGTGGGATGGGGGAGACAGCTCTGTGATGTCTTCACTTCTTTAGCGCGCCACTAGATGGCAATCTTGAGGAAGGATTGGGATTTTTTAAACGTAATAACCACCACCTGTAGTAAGTTAGCTCTCTCTTGGAATTCCTGCCCTTCTTCCTGCAGATGCAGACGTACGTCTCTAAGGGGTTTTTCTGCGGCATATCTGACTCGAATGTGCGTCAGCAATACAACAGTGTTAACGTTCTGCAGTGCAAACATAGTTGTATTTGTAAGCTGCCTGTGCATTGTACCATCAAGTTAATTCTTAACTTACAGAAAAGGTGATAGCTTTTAATTTACTTCATTCCTTTCATAATTGAAACCATATGCCAGCTACATAAGTTTTAGTTCTTTTCCTACTTGTTACAGGAGGAGCAAAATATTTTTACATTTTATTGGGGTTTTTTTCCTGTGTGTATCATTTTCATTGCTTTGTACAATGAGGATTTGTATAAAGTTTTATGCAAGTGAGACAGGAGATAACAATATTTGTATAAACCCTTTTGTGTGCTCTAGCAAACAAGATCTCGATGGGAGATCATAATGAGGAAAACAGCTGTTTCACATATTCCCTCCAGCAGCAAGAGACCATTTCATACTTAGGGCAGTCTTTCTCAGCTCAGACAATACTGCTTTGGAACTGCTGCTGTTCTCTGCTGCATTTAACCATCACAAGCTACTCTAATTTCAGAGTATGAGCCCTTGGTCAGCCCACAGGCTTTAAGCTTAATAATCCCATGAGGAACGAGCTCCCTTTGAATGACAGATGCACTGCATCTGTTACTTTTTTGACAATATAATGTGTTCAGTGTTCTTTCACCTCTGAAGTATGTAAATAGAAGATGCAGGGCTAATGTGCATACCTGCATCTTGAAGGCAAACAAGTTACTTCATTTCACTGAACTGTCAGAGGATGTCTAACACTAGAACAGGGAAGATGCTAAACAATGATTTAGGAGAAAGACCTTGGCTTGAGCTTGTGTGCTTGACATTGCTCCTAGTACTGAGGGAGGCCGTTCTAGAAGGTGAGGAGAAAGCTAAGAATCCCACTGCCTTCTGTAAGGACAAATCCTTCTGGAAAGGAATCCTGAAAACTCTGCATGGTATTGAGAAATGGGAGGAAGGGGTTTATCTCCTTGTAGAAGTAGACCTGCAAGAAATGTCATCAGCTCTGATGTATTCTTAGTATGATAAAGATCTTGACTATCTTTAGATCACCCTTGGTGATAGGAATGTCATTCTGCAGTGCTATCTTGTTTCTCCTTTTCATCTCCTATGTTGCCAGGGTTTCTGGGAGCCTCCTTCAGGTATGTTTCATTGTTGGAGGTCTAATTGCAGGTTTGGTTTTTTTCTAAGCTCAGGGCTTCTTTTTGAGTTACAGTTACAGTACTCAGCACAACATTTGCAGATGATCACAGTTACAAGAGCAGCCATGACTTCAAGGACGAAGAGGCTGGCTAGTTTATTATTCACTGTTGCAGGACTATGCAATCAAGCTGCTCTCTTAAAAACAGCTACCTGTACAAAAGAAAATAGACATTTTTGTTGTTAAAGTGGTGCTGGCTATGGCAGCCAAGCCAGATGCTGAATGTGTTATCTCAAGCCATCTGGCATATCTTGCTTCCACCATCCAGGAAGGTTGATGCTTGCCAGATGCCTACAGTGAAGTCCATCCTGAGATATGCTCCTGATGATCCCCAGTAGGGAAATGGGGATTATTCTTGTATTTCTTGTATCATCACTTCCTTGTATTGCAGTATGAATTGAAAAGAAGCAGAACTCCATTATTTGGTATTGTAAGCCTTCTTTGTTCTTGTAATTTCTAGTTTTTTATTTTAGAGAAGTTTCTAATGGAAGTCACCCTTTTGTTTTAAAAACGTACTAGGATTGCTGAAGAAGAAACAGCTGTTGTCTGCCCTGTTATTGATGTTATTGACTGGAATACATTTGAGTACTTGGGAAATGCTGGTGAGCCACAGATTGGTGGATTTGATTGGAGGCTTGTCTTCACTTGGCATAGTACCCCTGAAAGAGAACAAAAACGGAGGAAGTCCAAGACCGACGTGATCAGGTTAATTTTTAACCATCCTATGAAACTGTGAATATATTTTTGATTTCACCTGAAAATGCCAGGTGCTGAAAGATATCTGGGAAATTAACATATTACTAAAAATTATGTATTTTGTTTAGTTCTCTATTTTTCCCAAAATAGCTGCTGCTTACCATGCTCCTGGAAAAAATATTGCTCTAAAAGCTGAAATTCCTGTGTCGTCTACCATATGGAAAACTTATTGCAAAGTAGTCTCTTGACTCCTCTAGGCAAACTCTTAGAGATGCTTATCAGCACATGGAAAGAGTGTAACTCATTAGCTAATCCTGGAGGGTGCCCTCTGTGCAAAGCAAAGAGCTCCATGTTGTAAAAAATGTATCATGGGCAATGATGAAAAGGGAAAAAAAAATCACAAACCAGTAAGAAGGTAAAAGTAGTTTTGAAGATGCTTTTCCATGCTGTAATGATAGTTGTAGTTCACTGTGCTATTTTCAAAGGTGAACCGTTTTGCCAGTTCTTTATTGGTGTGAAACAACACAGCTCTATCCACCATGGTTTCCGTGAAGGGCTAACTCACAGAGCTCAGGCCGATGTCTTCATTATGGGTTTTAGTTTGGTTTTATTTTAGGACAACATGCCATCAATTGGTGTTGTCTCTCGATGTTGCATTTTTAGGAGAGGTAAGAGAATAGAACAAATGAGGCATCTGGAAAATGGGAACAGTAGACTAGATCCTGATAGCTGAGGATCTGCCATGTTCAACCTAGCCCCATCTGCTATGGAAGTTGCTGTATTTCAGCAGTCTATTGTAGTAAATTAACCTGTTTGGCATTTTTAATACAGTGATTTTGTAAATACTCTTATCTGTTAGCATATAGACCACAAAAAATATGGAATTATTAATTTTTCTCAGTCTTTTCTAGGTTGCTTATCATGATAATAATACCTAGTGTTTCACAAATATTAATGAACTTATCCTCAACTGACTGAACTTTTTAAAATGGGAAAAGTGAGGTAGTAATTGAGTTTTTCTCAGCATGTATTAGTCCACATGCTCCTTAAAAAAAATTCCAAATAGAGTAAATGTTTTTAAA
The DNA here is from genome assembly GCA_034509425.1 of Eopsaltria australis. Lineage (NCBI taxonomy): Eukaryota > Metazoa > Chordata > Aves > Passeriformes > Petroicidae > Eopsaltria > Eopsaltria australis. The sequence goes on along the minus strand of JAVTVJ010000004.1, from coordinate 2,481,381 downwards.
GCATTTAGTTCAAATATGATGCTTTTTTTTGTCATCATGATAAGAAGAATTGTCTTTGGCATGTCAAGAGGAAAATGATGAGGGATAAAGTTTCATGGTAGCCTGAGGACTGTGAGCTCGAGAAGTGTCTGGAGAATGTAGCAGTGCTGGAAGTGGTGTCACCAACAGCTGGGTTTGGAAAGATGAGATCTGGAGGGAGACAGAAGGACTTGACTGGTTATGGAGTTCGTTATTTTTCCTTCTGTCTTGTCTCTTCTCATTCCATTCTTTGAAACGACATGATGGTGTGAGACAGTGTTGCTTCAAAAAGAGAGCTGGTAAAATTAGTTTTGACAGATTAAGAGTAATTGATCACTGCATCTCACATTTGTTAATATTTACCTCAACAGCAACTTAGTAAAATTCACAAAATGTCAGCTGAACTTAGTTCTAATCAGCATTATATACTTGGCACTTTAAAAAGAGTCATCCTAAGACTGTAAACAATTAGGAGCAATGTTGAAGAAATACAAATTTATGTATATGTGCACACTCTAGCCTACTGTAAGTGCATCCCTTAAGTGTGCTGTCACTCTAGGCTTTGTGATCTTCAACAAGAACCCAGTCATGACTCCTGATTTTTTTTTCCCCAAGCTTAGTAAAAATTTTAAGAACATACAGATGGCTAGATTTTCTTAAAAAGAAGACACATCTCTTTAGGGGCTGTATTTACTTAATAATTGATGTCTGAGAGTTTTTTCAATTTATATTAGGGGGATCAAGAATGTTGTTTTTAACCACTAAAGCACAAGTATTTCTTTAATTATTACTTAGGTAAAATAGATAAGGATACAGGACTTAGTATTTCGGAGCTGGCTAATACAGTTCTGCCACAAAGAAGCTAATGTTCTATTATGTGAAGAGGCTCTTCATTTACACACAAAGACACTGCAACTGGAAAAATTTATTTTAACACAATATTTTTTCATTCTGGTGCTTTTTTCAGATAGTTTTTTATTACAAAATTAAATTCAAATGGCCTCATAATAATTGATAAATTTCTGAATGTTGCTTTGTACCCAAAAAAGACTGAAAAAACAGAAAATAAAAATAAATTGTATTTTTTATCTGTTGCATTAGTTTAATATTTTTATTATTCAATTCGGAATTACTATTCTCTTTTATAGGTCTCCAACCATGGCAGGTGGATTATTTTCTGTAAGCAAGAAGTATTTTGATTATCTTGGTTCCTATGACACAGGAATGGAAGTCTGGGGAGGAGAAAACCTTGAATTCTCATTTAGGGTAGGTGGCTTAATTGAAAGTTTCTTTTCCTCAGAATACAACAAGTTCCTATTTCTTTCTTCATGCCCTTTCACTTAATGAGGTAGCTGTAATGTAAGCAAGTTAAGAAGGGAGGATTTTGGAAGGTGTTTATACGAATCTTGTTCTTGCACTTCAGGATAGCTGTACTTTTCTTCCAAATAGCCATTTTAAAGCAATTTTTTAAAGCATGTCTTTGTTTTGAGCTCTAGTATGAAATATAAAAAGGGGTGTGGTACTAGTGGGTGAAGTTTACACCCTGCAGCTTGAAGGAGGTCATTGGGAAGATTTGTAGTGCTTTGATGTGACTCAGAGTTCTTGCTGTGGTTGATGGAGTGAGAGTTCCCAGTGGGGCAGGAGAAAGCAGCCCCTGTACTAATTTTAAGGCTTTATTCTGTTTCACCTGAGAAAAGGTTTGTATAAAGGTTATAAAAGGTGGGATGGAAGATCTCTTGTAACTGTAGAGTTGTACTCCACAGGAGGCTGGACCAAGTGCTCAGGTGTGAGGCAGATAGCTGTAATGAAAAGGATTTACAGCAGGAAAAGAGAGGAGGCACAGGACAGTCCAGTCTGATCAGCAAAGCAGTGTTGTCCTCCTCAGCTCAGCTGTTGCCAGTGCTGTGGCTGATTCCCACTCAGCACTGGCTGCCTATGGTTTGCCCCAAATCACACTTAGCTCATTGAAGCCATCCAGTGGTGACCTAAGAGGGATGCCGTAGGGCCAGTTTTGGCTTTCAGAGAGCTCACAACTCATTATCCTGGATTTCCCTTGTCTGTTCTTGATGGTTGTGTTTGCATTTCTGTGAGTAATTGACTTGTGATATAGGAGGGTTTTTGGTTTTTTTACCAGGTGACAACAGATTTCAATGATAAATAGCATTTTAATGTTACAAAACCACTTTCTTGAGAAAGGAGGCATCAGCAGACTGTCTCTTGATGTCTGTGTGTTAACCAGGGAAACATGGAGTCTTCCTGGCTGGTGTTCCTGTGTCCTGCTGCCCACCGTGCAGAAGTCATACAAAAGAGGGTATAAAAATATGGAACAGAAATTATTAGGATTGATAACAAGCACAGGCCTAGAGTTGATATGGTTTCTGTCTGGAAGGAATTTCTCATCTGGAAACGCTGTTTGATCTGAGTTCATGAGTGCCTCCTCACTTAGGGAGAAGCTTCTGGCACATAAGCCCAAACACAGCCTACTCAGTAGTCTTGGTCTAGTTCAGCAGGCCTTCACCTCAAGTGCAAAGCAGTTGACTCACCTCCATGAGCCCTGTGACGCTCTGAAGCAGGAGTCTCTGGTTCCAGTGTTTCCAGAACTGCAACTCCTTGTAGAAAACCTCTAATACAGCGCACCTAGCATGCAGTTCTTTGCTTTTTGCTCTTTGTGTCTTGCTTTTGGGGAGACCAAGGCTTACAGACAGCCTGACCCCTTCCTTTTTATGCAGACTGTCCCAGCACCAGCTGCTGCTTTAGACCCTGCCTTTCATTGGCATTGACCTCTGTGAAGTTCTGGCAGCCAGTCTATTTTCTATGTCAGGACTCCATGGGGTGCAGAAGTGTGTAAGAGCAGTGATTTTACTTCTTCAGTGTGCACGACTCTGGTCTCCTCATGGGACAGAGAAAGTATCAGAGACAGCCCAGCACACAGGAGTACCACAAAAGGAGCAGCAGAGTCCCCAGGAGGCAGTGCCCAAGCACGCTGCTGTGCCCTGCAGGGGCTAAGCCAGCAAGTGGGTGCAGGTGGATCAAGCAACTCCTGGGAGACAAATGATTTAACAGGACAGACTGTGCAATGGCCAACAATTTTGCCTGGCCATGCCAATTTTCCTAGTGCAGTTTGCCAGTAGCATCTGGGCATTTGTACGTGACATGCTGCTCTGTTTGATTTGGAGCCTTTGTACTTGTGCTCTGTGTGGTGAGGATTTTTGTGGAAGAGAGCAGAGTGCTATGATGTTGTTTAACTGTGTTCTTTTGGCTGCCCACAGTGTTCTAAGAGGTCGGAAAGGATAAATCATTGTTAGTGTTGTTGTCCTTGTGTTTTCTAGACCTGTCAGACCTGAAAATTAGGAGCAGAACTACTCAAAACCACTGTAAATTAATTTATTGTTGTTCTCATCTCTGAAAATACCACTCCCTCCCAATGACATGAAAAGACTTGTCCTCAAGCCTCCTCTTTCTTGCACTTTGATTATTCTGAGCTGAAGAAATTCTCTGTGGTTTTGGAGGTGCAACAAGGACAAACCTTTTGCTAAAAGCATGATGACTAAGAGAGATGGAGGCTACGTGCTGAATGCAGAATCGAGTCAATGTACCTTGATTTTGGATTGCTTAATGCTATTTGGCTGGATAAAATTTCACTTCATGGGCATAATGGGCATTGAAAGTCCTCTTTCTGAGGGATTCAAAACATGCTCTTTCATCTTCTCTCTCTTGTACTCAGAGCAAAATGAACCTGGTTGCAGCTTCCATCCCTTCTCTGCTCTTGGTCCTGCAGGTGGTGCTGCAATTTAAGTTTGTTTCTGGACCAAGGCTTAATCTGCCTTTGGTCTGTCATTCAGCCCACCATGTGCAAAAAGGTCTTCCTTCTCAGAAATGTAATTGCCCATGAGCCTGGATGATATACCTCAGAACACTTGGTGTCTTCTCTTTTCCAATATTTTTGTATTGTTCCTTTCTATCTGGAACTCTGTCTTGCATTGACAGCAGCCAGGATGGGTCCATGTGTCTGGGGTGCCTCTCCATCCACTCAGCTTTCAGCAGGTTGAGCTTGAGTACCACAATTGGGGCTCAGCCACAAGTCATCAAGAAAAATTTTAGTAGAGAGAACAGCAGAAACATAGGGTGTTCCACATTTTGCCCTTTTTTAGGATGTAACATCCTTTAAATGTTTTTTTTTAAATTTCTTTCAGATAGTCTTACAATGTTAGAATGAGCTGGTACAGCTTTTATTGTTTAGCATTCATTGACCCAGCACTAGGTCATTTGTCCAGAGACCCTGGCAGGGATGATGATCCCAAGGCGAGATCTGAACATTTTCTGTAGGTTTTCATAATGCCACCATCTGTCTCTGAAAACAAAAGAAAATATGCCGATAGTCTGCATGCATCAAGATGAAAGTGAAAGTAAAAAAAGGAATGTCACCTTGTTTTCTTGAAGTGAAGGAAAAATGTGTGCTTTTATAATGAGAGCTGTGAGTTATGCAGACCTAGTAAAGAAACAGATCTGCATGTACGTGAGCTTGCAAAATATGCATGAAACCTAATGTGCTTTTCTTTTACAGAAGGTTGAACTGGTTTTATGGAGAATCTTCTGCAGAGCCACTTATTTAGTATTTAGTAATCAACTTTAGTTTTTCTATTAAATTCCTTGCTTTATTTTATGGCTGTTCATTTGTACCTGATTTTATATAGAGGCCATAATGTTTTCCATTAAAATGAAAGTGAATAAAACTTTTAAGGAATTGTTTAGCTGAAATATATTTAATTTTCTTTTGTAATAAGAAGACAAGGTAATTTTTGTACTGTTTTTATGAAATAGTTAGAATTTAATGAGCATTGCTTAGCAACCTACAGTTATTTTTTAGAGAGCTTTAATTATTAAAAATTCAGCTGTTATGGAATTCTCTGTCATCAATTTAAGAGAGGTATGGTCAGTTTGTTTCATTCCTTTGAAATCAGACTTTACCATGGAAGAGCTGAAGCATGTGCTTCCTTTTTAACTACATTTTTATTTCAGAAGTCTTTATCATCTGTTCCTAATATCTTATTTAAAAGTAGATTTATCTAAACACAAAAGATGAACTAAAAATTCTTATATGGAATATAATGTTGGAAATTGTCAAACTAATAAACTTATGGCACTTAATATTTGCTGACCATGGTAAATTGCAGCTTTAAAAAAGTAATCTTGAACATAGAAATAATAATTATGAAAAATATTGTTTTGAAACAAATCTCAAAAAAGAAGGTTGTTAATTGAAAGTGGATAGTTGCTTTCATAGCAGCTTTCAAAATGGCAGTAGTATAACTTGCCTAAGAAAATAAGCAAATTGTTTAAAAGATCAGTACAGAATTTTAAATTTCTTGTATATTTATTTTAATCATCTTCTTTCAAGTGACAAGTATACTGCTTCCCTGAAAAGCAGCAAAAAAGAAGAGAGAAACCTCATATGAAAAACAAGAAGTGAAAACTTTAAATCCAGGAAGCAACAATCATTCAGTATTCCCTATAGTTGAATAATCAATTACCTACATCTTTAAGGAAACTATGTTTTAAAAGCAAACATATGTATTAGGGTGCTTACACTTTGGTAATTAAACACAGTATTGTGCCATGCATGAAGTCCAATGTTGTTATCCAAAACCAAATCAATGGAGATGACACTCATAGATTTCCAAATTTAGAAATTTGAGAGAAATTCTAAGTAACTTTAAAAGAAACCCTAAAAGTTAACAGCCTAAAACCAAGTCCTATCTTGTATGAGCTGAAAGCCTTTATCTTTTTAGATCCCTAGAAGTCCCAGAGAGAGAGGTGGGAGAAGTCCCATCACTGGTTTTGATACTGTTAGCAACAGAGCTTGTATTTGCTACCTCATAGCTTTCACTACTGATGTGTTCATTTGAATAACATATAATTAAAAATGTATTTTTTATACAAGAAGGTTGTCAGGGAGCAAACATCTAGTCCCTAAGCCTATCCCAGCTAATTTCCTGTCTTCCATTTACAAAGGAATGATGAGCTGCCACTTATGCATGGTTGAATACATGAGGAGAATTCTGTATCTTTTATGGAACATCTATCAGAGCCATTGGTGACAGCCTCAAGTTAGTTCAAGTACAGCAACATATCGCACCTTCCTCCCATGTGACTAAATTTCAGAAACCTTGTTTCAGAAACAGGGCATCTGCCATGTTGTGGTCGCACACAATATGGTGTGCTTTCCTTTCAGGTAATCAAACTTGAGATCAGAATGGGTGACAGGAAAGTGGCTGTGTAGATGAACTACCAGAAGTCCTTGGTTTTCAAAGGAGAAGAATGTGATTACAAAAATGTGCAGAGTGCTGAGGCTAATGGATCCACCTGATGGTTGTTTCTGGACTTCATCTCATGGGCTGTACACTTCCCAACCTAGGGAGCCAGAGAGGCAAGAGGATGAGCACAAGGGCAGAGTGTTGGTTGGCAGGGTTACACATTCAGGTGCAAGTACTTCCTTGGCACCAAGCAAGAACATTGGTATAGATAGGGGAGGTTGTTTCATTGTTGATTGGACCACCATAAGCTATAGAAGTACTTTGCTTTTTCTTTTCATGTGTTGGGTCTGGGGTACCTTTCCCTGGTTTCCAATGGAAAAGGTTAGTGTGATTTTATCACCAGGCACCTATGCCTCCCTTCTAGATTGGTGAATATACAAATGGGAATACAACTGACTGTTCTTCGATGATATAACAAGCTTGCCTGTTTTGTCATGTCAGCTTTCCGGTAGAATATATAGATGATAGATAGATCTGTAGATTTCTGGTAGGATTTTGTCGTGGTTTTAGTTCGCTTATTCAGGTTTGTGGCTAAATGCCAGCACACTTACCTAAATTTACTTGATTGCTTGTTGTGAGATAAGGATTAGGAGTAGGGAAAGCAGGCTCAAACTTTATAAAGTACAAAGAAGTTTTATTAATATATCTAAGACAAAGGGAAAAAAGAAAAAAAACTCAAGAAAAAAAACCAGAACAAACTCCCCAGACCACCCCTCCTTCCCCACCTCTCCATTTCATTCTCCCTGACAACATACAAAAGGACAACACTTTGACCTCTAGTCAGTTTACCACCTCAGAAACAGCTCTTGTTCCAGTTCATTAGGGAGAGAAGTCTTTTGCTTACACCATGGATCTTCTGTAAGAAAAATACATTTTTAAAGTCTTCTGCCTCCACCATAACCGCCGCCCGGAGCAAAGTCCAGCTTAATGGTGGATCTCTCCCACACCATGCCTTCCACGCCCACTTGGTGGTTTAATGAACAGTCCACAGCCAGCGTACCTGTTTTAAGGATGCCAACTAAAGTTCAATTGCAGCAACAAAGAAAATCCCTTCTTCTGTGCTTAGCAGCACAGGTTCTCCTGACAACTCAGGTTCTCTAGCATTCTCCCCGGGACCAGGGCTCTGAGTCACAGGCTCTCCTCTCTCTTGGTTCTAGTTTCTCATCAGGCTGTACTTTTTCAACACTTACTTGTCTGTACTTAGGTATTTCAGTTCATTGGCTGCAATAAGAACCTCACATCCCCCTTTGGACTATATCTTCATGTATTACAGAGAATTTATTAGCTCAGTCCCCAACCATGGTTCTCCAAAAGAGTTTTCAGCTTCATTTTTGAAGCAACTTCTCATGCACCTCCCTCTAGGTATCAGTTCTGCTTTCCTCACTGACTGTAAAGTCTCTGCGCTGCACTATGTAGGTGTCCTCACTCGTTCCTCTCTCTGCGAGGAAGGATGGGTGTCTGTGAGTTTAGTCCAGGCATGGAGAGAGTTAATCTCTGTCTCTCTCTCCGGCAGTGTGAGGATCACGTGTTCTTTGCCGGGCTGCTTGAACAGGTCCGAGCTGGATGCCAGACGCTCTCAAGAGTCTCTGCCCGGCTCTGCGGAGCTGGCTCGGCCTGGTAGGGCCATCTGGGCCCGGGATGACAGGGCAGGGCCTGGCCCGAGCTGGATGGAGTCCGGCCCGGTCCTTGCCTGGCCCGGCTCTCCCTCTTGTGTAGCTGACACACCGGCTGAGCTGGATTTGCTGAAAATTCCAATCGTTTCCTCCCCCATGCCTGCCCGGCTGCAGCGGCACGGCTGCCGTAAAACCTCCCTTCCCCCCCCCCATCCCTCCTTCGGAAGGAGGTGGGGGGGGGGCCTTACCAGTGAGAGAAGCAGGAGCTGCTCCTCTCTACACAGCAGCAGCAGGTCCAAAGAGGAAGAGCGTCAGAAAGTCTCTGCTTATATATGGTTTTTTTCCTTGAAGGCGGACCAACTTTTTAATTGGTTTACCTACCTATCAATTCTTAAAACTACCTGATTATTGGCTCTCTCTCTCGCAGGAAGGAAGTTGTATTTCTTCCTGCATTCCTGCAGCCCAGATCACTTCCTAGATTTTGACCCCTCTGGCCTAACCCAGGACAGAATTGTACGAGTAGGAAAAAAGTATTCTCTGTTCATTCTTCAGTATTAGCAATAAATTATTCCTTATTGAAAAATAAATAGAGTTTTACTACCTAATTCCTCTTATTGGTAGAACATTGCCATCATCTTTTTCATGTTTCACTGATCTTTAAATGACACACAATATTAATGAGTTTAAGGGTTATTTTCAAGGAGAGTTTTTGTATGTACTGCCTATCTTTTGTTTAACAAGAAAGCATTTTCTACTTTGAAGGCTGGATTTACTCTACCTTTTTTCTTTCAGCTCTTTTGCTATTAAAGACATCATAAAATTGTTGATGTGCAGTTTCAAAGAACAGCTGTAGAAATCTTTTTCAAGCAGGTTTCATTCTTTGGCTCTGGCCATTTTGATTCAAAATGCTGAATTGTGAAGTTCTTTGATGTGTGTTGAACATGGGTATCTTTCAGCCTAGTCATATCAAATACTTCCTCCTCTTCTGACATTGCACTGACCCGTGGTGATTTTTTTCATCCAGCCTTTGTAATTTTGAATGGATTTGTCTGGTCCTGTTCAAGCTTCCTTATATCATGGCTGTAGCACTGATTCAGACTGGCTTTGAAGAACAAATGCTTATGTATCAAATAGATAAATGCTGTAATAAATGCCTAGAATGCACTATGCTTTTATCCTCAGTTATTTCTAGGACTCCCCAGAGTTCCTGGTTTTGTTCTTAATTTGCTTTATTCTTATGAGTCTTCATTGGACAGCATGTAATTCATGATGCAAAACACTGTCCTGATGGTTATATATGGATATGGATTGGTTCATTTTCTTCCCTCAGGGAATAAGTTGCAAGATATTAACCCGTAGATATTTTGAGGCATGCTGTTAACACAATTTGTTTCACTTGGCATCTTTTTTATCCAGTTTCTGGACATGATTGTAGATGCAAATAAATTAAATCTCTCTGCTCATATATACAACACATTGCTCTATTATTCTACAGACGTCACCCCTTACAGTAGAGGTGTTTAAGCATGTGGCTCATCTTACTTACATGCATTTAACATATTGAGTTTTCTTTGACAGCTGAATCCTCAAAGATGTTCCTGGCATCTTAGGAGATGGCTGAGACCCAGAGGAAATATATTTAGGTGATGCTTGAAATGCTTTGACCATTTGCAGGCTCCAAAGCCTTGGGGGATTTAAATGCTAGGGTTAAATAGGCAGGTAGTTAACTTAATTGCATTTTAAAAAATTCTATTAGTTTTTACAGGGCAATGATTTTGCACATCATCCAAACTGTCTGAGGGCTCCCAACTTAACTGATTATTTGCACAGCTTTCCTAGGCTGAAGTCTTTTGAGATAACACACCTAGAAGTAGGGAGAGCTGTATTTGCAGAGAGCAGTGGCACTAAGGGGTGAGGGATTACTGTGAGCAGCACTGCCAAGATCATTTCAACAGCATGAAAACTGCTGATAAACGCTGTGGAAAAACCTGAAGTCCCCAGTTCACGGAAGCCTGCTCGACCAGATAGGCTTGAATGGCTGCCAGTGTGTGAATCAGATGTCACTTGGGTTTGTGCTAGAGCAGACAATCTGTTTCAGCAGCACCGGAGCCTGAAAAGAGGGAATGAATCAATGGGAAGAGACTCCATACACAATGTCCTTTTCATGTTACCCGGAAAACCAGTTTGATGCCAAATTACTCTGGGATCAGGCTTGTGCCATTTACCTTATTGGAAAGCAATGGCTCCCCTTTATCAGTCTGTACAGTACTCATTTTCATTCCCATCTTTGCATTAAAGAAAGGGATAAGGTTTCTTTGAGAATAACATTGAATTAGGTTTCATTCTGTGAAGCCATGCAACTGTTGATAAATAATTCTATTTGCCAACATTTAAATCACTTGTTTTCACAGTAAGGAGAATTTAGATTTTCTTTTGAATGAGCTGAAATTTTATCGGTTGCAGGTTCTGTTCTACTCTTGGGACTTTCTCGGCCCCACATAGAGAAAATGCCAAATTAGAGAGCAAAATAATTTTTTATTTTTTTTTTTTTAAATTTCAAGTTTTATTCCTCCCCCTGAAACATAAACATCCATGTGCACAGACACACACTCCATCATTTTGAATGCTGGTTGTGGTCACTGCAAATGGCTTGAATTATTTAAAACATAGAAGGGAGGGACCCAGTAACTTTTTATATTTAGCAGTGGAGCTTAGCCATGTTCTTACCATGGCTCTGGTAGGCCATCCTTTCTGTTCAGGTTTGGTTTAAATGTTTTTCAGGTATCTTAACTATATTCATTAATTTTCTACTTACCTGACCTTTAAATAATTACTATTTTCTCTCAAGAATTTGAAAAATATTTACATTGTATGGAGACTGAATAGAAGAACTTTGACTGATCTGTCCTGCCAGTCAGCGAAAAGCCATTCCCAAGTTTAAGTTTCTGAGGGTATATATTATTGCTGAGTGACATATTTGCACTTGATATTAACCTAGTAATACGTATGTGGAAGTAGCCAGGATGAAAACACTGGTTCCTGAATAGGGAGACATGACACAGTTATAATTTGCTGCTCATTGCAGTGCTGTTATCCTTCCCCATTGCCCACCTTTCTAAATAAACTTGTTGTTTTGTGTACCCTATTTACTAATCAGGAAAGTAGGAAAGTTGCTATCAGGGCAGAAATGAATGATGTGTAGAAGAAAAGAAGGCTTAATTTAGATTTAGAATTAATCCTTTTGGATCTTTTGCAATTTTTTTTTTCTGTCACAGAGTGTGATTATGTTTGTCTTCACGTCTTGCCACTCTTTTAGTAATTGCACCTCTTTCCATGGAGCCCTTCTCAAATTATCACCAGTGTCCCTGGTGCTATACTTTTCCATGCATATTTTGTGTCTGTTGCTGATTTAAGCCATAAATATTTCAAAAGCTCAAAGTTTAAAAAAAAAATCAATGATAACATATATGCAGCGTTCATAATATATAAAGATAGTGGTCTGAAATGGCCATTTTAAAGTTCTGGAAAATTAATCATCATAATATTTATTGCAGAACTGTCCCTTTTATCAACATAATTATTATTGTTATTGATAGTACTACAGGCATCCTATTATTGTAGCCTTGTGTTTATTAGATGGGAGCCTGTTTCACAAGTGAAGGCAAAGTTTCTACAGCTTTTTTTGCAAAGCATTTGAAATAGTGAGATGTATTTGGACTTAGCTGCACAGAGATGTTCCTGCACAATCCTAAGAACTTTTTTATCCAGACTTTCTCCATTGTTCAGAGGCAGATCTGCAGCATTGAACCATGGCTGCCTTCTGCTGTCCTACCCATGAAGGGTAGGAAATCAGCCCCAAATAGCTGAGCACAGTGACCCCACTGCTCTCTAACCCATAGGCACGAGTGTGTGAAGCAATAGGAAGCATATGCTTCTCATGGCCTCCAGCCCTGCAGTCTCTGAAACACATGTGCAATGGCCAGGAGATGGTGTCAAAACAGAGCTGGAGCAGTGATTGTGCACTCTCTCTAGTTGCAGGCTTTTGGTGTCATGCTTGTGACTCCAAATGCTACTGTGAATAATTGAATCCCACCTGGGGTTGCACCTCCCCTCTGTGTCCTGTTTTAAACAATTATGAGTTTGGAGCCTCTGGGTGAAGATGTATTACAGGCATTTTAAAACCTCATACTCCTTTATTGCCTCAGCTTTCTCTTTGTCAATTTGTTTTTTAAACTTGAAAAAAGAAAACTGCTGAGGACTATACAGGAGTTCAGAATTGAATGGCTATTAGCTGTATGCCTCCAAATAGGCTTCATAGTCCTGATGGGATTTCACAGTGCTGATGATATGCTGGGCAGAAATGCCCAATGCCCAGGTTGAAAGGGAACTTTGCCACACAACCAGCCCAGTAGGTTCTGTGAGCTCTCTCTTACCATCCCAATGCCTCGCAGAACATATAGCTCTACTTAGCTGGATAACCACAGTAATAATGATAACAATTGTAATGTGAATTTTATTGTTCTGCTGGGGTGAAACCAGACTGGCTGCCAACCGTGCAAGTTTCATCTGGATTTCCTCCAGCATGCTCCTCAATGCCAGTGGCAAAGACTGTGCAGCTCTGATTACGTCTCATCCTGTTGCCTGCAGATTTTGTCAGGGAGATGTTTGTATGCAGCTAATGGGGCTGTCATGAGAACTGTGGCCCTGAGGGTCAGAGACAGTTTGAGTCTCAGGAGTACCAGTAAAGTTTCTGAGTTTGACGCTTACAGAAAATTAACAATGTATTTAGACTTGCTGACTAGGAATATTTATAATTGTAATCAAAGAATTACTGGGGATATAAAGCCTTGTCAACTTTTTATAGGTCAGTTTTGGAAGTTTATATAGGAAGAATTATCCAGTAATAGAATTCCAGCCCACAGAAAGGTGAGTCCTGACATGTTTGTGATTTTTTTGTGTCAATACATTCAACAGTTTGCATAGCTGACCAAACAAGATTTTCTTTTCATAAAACAGTGAGGTTGGGTAATCTGTTATACTTTCTCAATTAGTTGTAATGAGAGACATTTAACTATATTATTGGAAAACTAATGTAATTATCAGATACTCTACTGGAAAATTCATAATGATTTGGAGCTGCTGGGAACATTTAATGAGATTTCTTGTTTTGCTTTCATTCATTCAAATATGTCCTTTAGCAGTTAGATTGGTAAAGGTTGAGATATTTTGTCATGGAAGAGTTTCTTAAATGCAGAATTCTTGTACAGTGGGGTCTGTTCATGTCCCAAACCTTATCTGAGCCTGATTAGAATGGAGACCATTTCTTTGGGTTTTTTTGTAATTTTTTCCATGATGAAGTTTCTGTCATAAATTATGAGAAAACTAGATTTTTCCTAATATCAGATTGCTGCTTAATCTGCAAATTCAATACAGAAAAAAAAAGCTTTATTGGAAGGTTTAAATACTCAGAATGTTCTTGAGGGGAAAAAAAAGGGCAACATGAAAAAAAGAAGACACAATAATTGTTGTGTGCATTGTTATTTTTAAATTCTAAATACAGCTTGTGGCTATGAGACAGACCTCATGACTACATTTAAATGTAATGGTAACCCAACAAAAATTCATTTATCCCTCTGCTTTAGAAAAACAACTCTTGAAGAATAAAAGTTGTCTGCAGTTTTAAGTAGGCTGTATCTTTGAGTGTAACTTTGAAGTAATTGTTTTTATGTTGTATAATATGACCCAAATATTGTGTTTTTGTCAGCATGTCTAATAGGTTGCTCAGTACCCTTGTTCTGCACAGGTCATTGAGCCCATTCATGTTCAATGATATACAGTATGAATGCTCATGGGTAGTTTGATACATCTTTAATAGAAGGTGAAGGAAATGGCACAAGTTTATTTTTTGACCTTCTGGAAGTGCATTTCCAGATGAAGTGAATTGCAATTTTAGCTTCATCAATGGAAAGAGAAATTCTGGGGTAGAAAGTGTTTAATTACTACAGATAAACTTCTGAGAGCTGGCCAGTCATTTCCTGTGTGCTTGCCATTATAATGCAAATTAAAGGAACATTTGTTTTAGATAAATTATAGTACAAAGTGAAAGGTCATCACAAGCATTTTCATCTCACTTCTGAGTTCTTGGATTAGTTTGTGCTACTTGAACAACCTCATCTCTGCCCTCAGTGCAAAATGCTCTGAATAAGTAGCTCTGCTCAGGGCTTTTAGCTTGAGACTATATGAAAGAACTCTGAAGGCTTGATCATAAGTGATATATACTAAAAGTTGATGTCAGTGAACATTAAAAAATTGATATAAAAATCATTATGATGATTATTATGACAAAAATTCTCTACTGTCAATAAAATTAATATTATATTGAACAGAAAAATATGAAAAGAACCCTGAAAGCCTAGTCCTAGATGACCAATTACTTTATTACTGTAGAATTAAAATGGTTTTAGGTCATTCTGGCCCATTTACCAAATTCCAGGAAACCAAATTCATGAGACACAAGACAGGCAGTTCAGACACGATCCTGAATAATTTTGGTGAAGTCCTAATGCAGGGGTGGTAGAAGCTAGTGGTGGTTATCTGGAGTATGGAGATACTTGTGCTCCTTGACATGCCACTGAACTGATGGGTGTGGGAAATAATTAGAGCACTGTGGTGGAGTGTGGCTGTGAATTGAACAAACTGGGATAACCCTTCCCCTCTTGATGGTGCTGGGAAAGGAGCCGACCTTGGGGAATGTAGAGATGTAGGTGCTCCTCCAATGAGCGTCTTCTCTGGCAGATCACCAGGTTGTGTCTTCTTGCTCTGAAAATTGCTGGCAGAGGAGTGGGGCAAGTGCTCAATGACACATTGATTAGACCTTTTAGAGTTTTGTATCAGAGTATACACAGCATAAAGGAGTTTTAAAACTTAGTGGAAGTACAATGTCACATATTCTGAAGGACTGCATGGAGGGCTCATGTGGTGAAGTTATGTGACAGATGGGCATTAGTGATCCCCAAAGACCACAGCACCCTCTGAATATGCCTCCATGGATACTTGGAACTTGGACTGTAAGATAAGACCCCACAGTGGAAACCTGAGATAAGATAAAGGTAGTACTGTTGTCTGGGTGTCATCTCAGACCTAGAGGGAGGTTAGCAAAGCTGGGGGAGAAGAATGTATCACTGATAATGGACACAAAGAATGCAGAATTTAGGGGCCATAAGGAAAGCTTGGATGTAGGTTTAAAGCACTGATCACCACTACTACTCTCCATGAGTAGTGACCCCAATTTTCTTACTTTATCTGGAACACTCCTGGAATGGCACGCTCACTCATGCTTCTGGGTTTAGGTTCATTACTTTGGTGGAAAAAAATCACTTAGGGATCTTGTTGTGTTTCTCTCCCAGCTTCTGCTCTTGAGAGACTTCAGGAAATGGAAGTGGGACTATCATTAATTACAGGACTGACTTGAACCTGGGTGGCATTCAACAAAGTATAGCATTGGCACATTTGTGAAAGTGTTTTGCCATTGAGGAAAATGGCTAATGGGCAGCTCTGACATTGCTGGCAAATCATCAGTAATCAGTTTCCTTTTTATGGAGGAAGGAGCGTTATGAATGGGGAATAATATGCATTAGGAGAAAGAGAACCCAAAAAGCTGTGCTAAAATGCTAAACAGCACTTAAGAGACAGAACGAAAATATTTAGAACAGGGTTTGTCTGATTAAAATTTCACTGAGGTTTAGAGATCAAATGCAGTGCGAAGTTTCTTCTCACCTTATCTTTGTCATGTTTGTGCTTGGAGATGTACTCTGCAGTTTCCAGCATATTACACTGCTTATTTCCAACCTAACTGGGAGGGAGTGGCCCTTCTGTAACTAGATATTTTGCCTTTTCCCCCAGGCAGACTTTATTAATTATGCCACAGTACATTGCAAGCATTATAAATCTTGCTGTACACATGCCAGTGTCCTCTAAATTGATCTTATGGGCATTTATGTTGATCTTTTGCCAACTCATTGGTCCAGTTTCAATTTCCAGAGTGTTTTTTAATCTAGTCTCAGTTCTACCCCTGGTTTTATTGTTCCTTGTTTAAGATTGATCTAAAAGTCTACTTATCATTGTACTGTTGTGTTTGATAGAGAAATTTAACTGCCTGAAGGTAAATGGATGACAAATTAATAACACTTCAAGAGCAACTTTCAGAATGAAGAAAGCTCTTTGTGGTCACTATAAATAAGACCAGGATTTTACCTTAGATGAGACGATGCAGTAATGCCAAAGCCTTTACTGTAAGCAGGGGTAAAAGAAGGGACTAATTGCTTTGATACACAGTTTTGGAGAGTGAGTAGATTGACAAAGTATGCTACAAGAGAAGTACAAAACCAGCTGTGTGAGACAGAGAGCTGCAGAGTGCTCTGCCACCAGGTAGCAGGTACCTTCTGCAAGAGAGAAGCTTTCAGAGATGAAGCTCACCAACCCTATCAGACAAGCTATAAATTAAACAGAAAAGGGATGCAGTTAGTTTTAGCAGAGAAAGCTTTCTACCCCTGGTTTTGTAGTCAGTCTAAGGTCACATGGTTCCTTGCTGACACTGTGAGCACAGTTGTGGCTATATCCTACCTTTCCTACCCTTGCCCAGGCTCTAGCAGTCATGGATGCTGGCTGTGAGCACACAAGATGAAGCATCTTTCTGGGCTCATGGTTCACAGGCCTGCTCTCATCTGATGTTTGTGGTGGGGAGACCATGAGACTGATATTAATTCCTTTGTCTTGGCCTTGCCAGACTGGATACTCATTTGAATCAAGACCTTTTCTTGTCACTGAGGATTTTACATTTATATAATTCCATGATCACTAATAGATGTCAGAAATGTTTTCTCTCCCTTATTCCCTTGCATTTTTTTCTTATTTTCTTTTTTGAGCAGTTTTGGTTGGCTACATGCTGAGTCTCTCACTTATTGCAGAATTTAGCAAGAACAGTCTGGCAGATAGACTTGGCTTATGAATCCATTTTCATAATGTTCCAACATCCACATCATGGCTTTTTCCCTGACAAGTGGGAGATTTACAAATAAAAATAATAAAAAATAAGCACATTATAACCCAGCAGGAACTATTTTTGCAAAGTTACATCTTAATGCAGGAACTACATAGTAAGAAGCTTTTTAGGTCAGCATAATCGAGCTCTAGAGTTGGTCTGGGTTTTGTTTTGGGTCTGGGTTTGTTTTTTAGTGCATGCTGTGGTTTGATGAACTATGCCATGTGTGCAGTTTCAGAGACATCACAAAGAATCAGCAGTCGCAGAAGGAACACAACATTGTCAAAATGCAGCAACAGGAATTTGTGTGTGTATGTTCTGTTTCAGTGCAATGACCCTCCAGGAAAAGTGTCAGACATTCAAACAAATCCCTGCAAAAGGCTGGTTTTGTGTATATACATTTTAAAAACCTTGCTGCTGCTATGTGGGGGAGATAAGAGCAATCATATCAGAAAAACCTGTAGTGCCCAGATGTTGCAAGTTTACATCATGCCCAGAAGAATAAGACCCTGTTATCCCCACAGGCAGACTTCTAACATCTGTGACTAATTTTTCTGTTAGGGAATTTAAGTCTTTCAGTTTTTAAAGAGATTTGCAAAGGATTTTACTGATTTATAGGCTCATTCTCCTACTCAGCAAGTCACCAGTGAGTTCCCCTCAAGCCCACAGAACATGTTATCCTACCAGCCACAACCATGCCACTGGCTCTTCCTGCCACAGCCCGCGTGCAGCCGAGCCCTGTGTTCACACCAACCAGCAGATGCAGCTCTCACTTGTCAGCAAAATAACTGGAAGCTGGCAGAAGCTACAGAAAACCTTTCTCCCCATTCGTGCTGCTGGCAAGATAAACAGCACAGGAACATGTTTGCCAGGGAGATCATCATGCTGTCAGGAGGCATGAAAAGAGTCTAAGCAGCTTCAGAGCCTGCTCTGCAAGGCAGGATGTGCACACAAAGTCACTGCCTGTGTCTTGGTGAGCTCACACTCTGAGACACATTTTAGATGGAGCTCCTTGCACAGAACCTTCTTGGTCTGTTAAAATCTCCTCCTCTTGAACTTGTCCTGTGCAAAACATACACTGCTGAGCCTGAACATGTATTTTTAAATTATTCAATGTGTTACTGGAATCAAATGTTGCAATATGTCATGTGCCATCAGAAAATGTCAGGGATTTTTTTGAAGGTATTTTTTCTGTGTTTATGGAATGCCTCACACAAGCGGCCGTAACTAGTGAGCTATGACCTCTACTTTCACAGCATGTACCAGGACTACTTTGATGAAAATAGTAGGCAATGCATTTTAAGAGACAGATTGTTTTAAATATTTTCTGAAACAAATATTTTCATGTTTGTTTTAATTGCCGTCAAGGGGTCTGAGATACAAAACACTCTAAAAAGTTCACTTAGTGAATGGCTGTATCTCTAGAAGCTTATCAAGATAAATCCTGTTCTTCAGAGCATGGTAAAATCCCATAAATGTTGACAGAATAGAAAATATAGGGTATTTCTGCAAAATTTTGGAAGACATAAAGGCCTGTAGATTGCCTTTAGTATAGTTACAGTAATTATTTGCTTAAATTTTGTTAATAATTTAAAATTTTAAAAATTGTTTTAATGTCCTCCTTACTCATGCTCTAAAATATCTGAAATGAAATTAAAAATGGTCAAGACAGTTTTCTCTTAGGTGGTTCCAACAAACAGGCCTGTTCAGTCTGAGATTTGAAAGGCATTCCACCCATCTGTTTTCTTTTTTGGTCTTTGGCATTTTACCCACTGAGATTAAGTGATAGAAGAGGTAACATCTGTACTCTTTCCAAACCTGGATTACACTCTATGGGAAATAAGCATTGGAAATTTGGTGGAATTAAACTTTAATAAAAGGTCTGTAGCAGAGCTAGCTCTGTAAGTGTGTGTACACAGTAAATACGGGGAAGTCATCGCTTGTCCTCTGGGTTTCATGCTGGCATACAGTGAAAGGCTCAGCAGAAAAAAGAGAGTGTGTTCTTGTTTATTCAAGATTATTCATTTTCCTAACAAAGAGCTGTTTCAGATGACCTATAATGCTGGTTTTCTGCTTTGTGGGCTAAAACCAAAAAATGGAAATTAGAGACAATAGGGAAATTACATTTTATAAGTAATAACTGAAAGGAGTGTCACCACTTTTCCTTTTGTAGCAACACAGATGGGACTCTTAAATAGCATAATCTTAAGGCAGAGTTTTTATGCACACAGGGCTTCATTTATGGTACTCTAGCTTCTGCAAAAATTAGTGACTCAGAAATAAGGCATGTAGCCTTCCTTTGAAACAAATTCCTATTGCATGAATATTTCATGAAGCTTCCTAGACAGATGGAGGTAGAAAACAAAACCTTTCCTTAGATACACAAAATGTACCTCAGAATGAGAGTCACTGGGCTGTTTGCTAGAAATATGACAAAGTTCTGGTCCATGTTGCTGGAGAAAAGGACAGAAAACTCAAGCATTGAGCATACTGCTCCAGTGACTAAAAGGAGATTGCCAATAGTTGATATTAGTAACCATTGCTTGGAAAAAACCTGAAAACAGGAGTTCAATGGTTCCTACTATGGGCTTTACGGTTTGATTCTCTCTCAGAATAGTGTGAAACTTTGCTTGTCTTTTCAGGTGGTGGTAGAAGAAAGTTGCCCACTGTCCAGGACAGTTAATGACAAAAGTGAAAAATCTGAATAACCTCAATAAAACTCAGAATTGGGAAAAATTTACATCCATTCTCTGATAATCTAGTGGGGAAAAAAAAAACTATAAGTAAGCCAGACCTGCTTACTATCTTTTCTTACTTTGAAAGCATTTCCTACACAGTCTTGGGCAAAACAACTATATTTGTACTGAAACTTTTGTCTAGGTGATTTGGCCATTTCCTATCAGATGAAGAAATTCCAAATCAAAACCTTCCAAGAAATTTATGTTTATCTTCAAGAAATCACTAGTCCAACATAGGGGCAAAAAAAGAAACGTGGTAGCATGAATCATACATAAATAACTCATGTGCTGCTCTGAAGAGGTTTGTGTTTTGCCCTGTAGAGGGATGTTACTGGAAGTGGAGAAATAGTTGTATAAAAAAAGGTCAAATATTGTAGGGGAAGGAGATGTAAAAGAGAAATTGTTCAATAGATTGAATAGTTGAAATTATTAAAATTGTTGAAATAGTTCTCTCAACATCTTGGAAGATCTAGAAATATTCTCTTTAAGATTAATTAGTCGCATCAAACTCTGCTTTGTGCTCACCCTCATCCAACTGGAAAACATCTGGCTTTGAGCTATCAGAGATCATAACTGTGCTAATAAAAGATTCTGAGAGCAGTGAGAATTATTTAACATTTGTCTTTTTGAAGTACTTAAATTGTCTTTTCTTAATGATGTTTCAGCTTCAAAAATTTGAAAAAAAAGAGAAAGTTCAAATACATAAGAGGCAAGAAAGTTCAGCACATGCATAGAAGGGTATTCTTTGAAAGTCTTCAGCTACCAAGGACCATTTTTGCCATTAAGCCATGAACAAAAAGAAACTTTTTACAGCTAAGATTAAAAGGCTTCTAAATGTTGAAAATTGCTGAGGCCATCTCAGAGCAATAACAAAGATTTTGCATCATGTAGATTCAAGCTAGGACACAGTGAAATTGATCTCTGGAAGTCTGTACACACTTCAAGGTTTCAGAAATAATTTTCTACTAACACTTTGCCTGTGTTCTTTATAGACATTTTTTATCCATGCTTCAGCACAGTTCCTCTGTTATGATCCATCTTAGGACTAATACTAACTTACCTTTTGGTGCAAATGTTCTTTATGTAATTTATGGAATGAAGAGCAGAGAAGCTTTATATCCTTTTATTGCTTAATGCTTCATTATATGCAACAAAGATTTTACACTGCATTTCAGAGATGCTGATATAAGGAAGAGGGTAGGAAGGCAAATAAATGCATCTTTAATACTATGTTAATTTACAAAAGGACAAAGTATATCAGTGTTTGTTTCACTGACTTTCACAAACTAACAAGTCTTTGTGAAAATATTTAAAGTTTTCTGTCAAGCATACTATCATCATATTTTCTCCTATGTTGATACTGCATATTCTGTGTTATAATAATTAATTTGGTAAAAAATTCATTATTTTATCATAATTTCAAAATATTCTATTATCTACCATAATTTCACATGCTTTTGCTGTAATTTTCTGAACTTGAAACCTTGTTATCCTCAAATGATTCTGTGATTATAAAATAAGACATGGTATATTTGTGGATTAACATGGCATTCATCAAAGATGGCTTGAGTATTATGTTTTAACCTAGTCCCACTGCTTATTGCAGCAGTTTTAACAAAATTAAATAGTTATGAGATATGAGATATTTCGGTTTTTTAAATTTTAAAAATTAATAACTGGATAAAGAGAGGTTACATTTGCAAACCTGCCTGAACCGGTTTTGTCTGTTTCAGTGATAAAATATGATGATAATTTCATGGTGTGATGAAAATATGCATTTACATATCGGTAAATCCACTCATATTACTATTTAATTAATTCCACACACTTGTTGCTAATAATAGTTATCACTCAGTAGTGTATACAATTTAAAGAAAAGATATTTGTGGCTGATTATGCATGTTTTCTGCAAAGACTGAGTGTTTCCAGAAAGAAATTATACCACTTTCTTTAATGATAATGATTCACCCATATACCTGGTGTTGGAGCTCTACCTCAAGTCATTACATCTAGCTATGAGACAAAGGAAAAGGTATCACTTTTTTGGCAAAAATTAAAATGTTTCAAGGTAGAGATGCAGAGCTTGCTTACATTTTAGAATGTGGAAATCTGGGTGATGCAGGGTGAAATATCTTCTCAGGAAGGGCAATTGCTGGTCACAACATGGTCAGAATTTGAAGAGTTAGAATTTAAAATTAGAATAAAATTTGAAGCTCCTTATAAACAAATCCCCTCCCAGAATAAACAAAAGCTCATTATGTTAGAACCTCCAATTTTGAAGCAGAAAAGGTGATCTGAAGGGGAAGAAAACCACAGACTGGAAAAGAGTGTGCAAAGATAAGCAGGAATGCTGAAAATAGGAGAAATGCTACAAAGGAAGAAAAAAGTTAGCTTTCTCTGCTTGTTTCTGTTGTTGAATGCATTGATTCTTGGATTCAACCTCCTCAGCAATGTTCAAACTGCAAATCATGTCAGCAGTGTTTTTATTTTCTGCTTCATCATAATTTACTCTTTCCAAAATACCTGGTCCTTTGAAGTCAGTAGCTGATAGGATTTAGGTGCACATGAGGCTGAATGTTGCACTACATTGAAACTGCTTTTTGCTTCTTGTGACGTGGTCTAGGGCTAATGGAGTACTTCAAAATTGAGTGCCTTCACTACATGAATGGAACTGGCATTTGGTGAGTTCTGGAGAGTTTGGTATCTAATCCCAGTTCAATAGTGTCTTCTCAGGGTCAGTGGTGGGATTGAGACTGCAACTGAGGAAAAGATTCAGTAATGTTTAGTACAAAGGAGGATGAAGACGAAATGGTGACTGCAAGCAGTGTCAGATGGGACTGCTGGAAGCTACTGTCTGCTAACTTGGCTCTTAGTACACTGAGAGAAATTTAGTCTTGATGTGGGCCAGTATTTGTGTGCCTTATGAGCAGCTTCAGGAAGAAACTGAATCAAATGTGTAGCACACATGGAGTCTATAGAGGACAGCACGGAAGATTCACAGGCAAGAGTTTAAGAAGGATGATAAAAGACAGTGGTATGGTGTGCTTTATCTTTTATATTTCTAACCATATGTACATCAGTAATGAGTTAGCACATTTACACTGATTTTTGTTTTTGCTATTCCTCCTGAACAGCCAGTTAAAATATCTCTGACTATTGTTAGCACTCTGTTATAGACATATTAGCAAGATTGTGGCTCAAAACCCTTCTCATCCTTCTTCCCTTGAAGCATGTGGATACCAAAAAGCCCTCTAAAAATTGATATTTATTGTACCCATTTGAAGCTTCCACTCAGGGGAATTTTCTATCAGACATCTTAAAGAAGTTCTATTTGTTCTGCCTACTTTAGCTTTTTTCCCACTTCGTGGATAAAATGAAAGATGTTTCCTTTAAAAGCAATTTTCTCAAATCCTCTACAAAAGTGGAAATCAGTGGGTTTAATAATTCCCTTGGCAACCGGCTCCTTAGGCAACAATGCAGCAATTATAAATAATATTAATAAGTTCATCTGATTGCTTCAGATAACAAGCCTTTTCAGAATCCCTCTTTGCTTTTTATAGCATAGGGCACTGGTTGTTGAGAAAGAGGCAGAAATATTCTTGTGAGTATGCATGTGTGAGAGAGAGAAGCAGAACTGATTTGCATACTGAGCTACAGCACATAAATGCAAAAAGAGCAATAGGAATTAATTTTTAGAGATTTACTTATTGGGCTGTTATGGCCATCCTCTCCAAAACAGAACAGAAGCAAAAATCCAAACCTAATGAAAATTGTTTGTTGTACAGTAAACAACCCATATGAAAAATTTAATTGGCTTACCAGGGTATAAATGGAAGCATGTCACAATCAAGGGTTTGAAGAAGTACTTTGAATACTTCCTTTTCTATGGCAGCCAGTCTGGAGTACTGGATCAGTATTTTTACAAGGCCTTGATCATTCATTAAGGGGGCAGTCACAGATTCCCGGCTGCTGTACCCCAAAATGAAATAAAAATAAAAATAAAAAAGGAAGAAGAAGGATCCAGAGGAAGAAAGCTTGAAATTCATGTTCTTAAACCTGAAAATGTACCATGTTTCTTGTTAGAAAAAAAGGTGTAGATGGGCATGACAGAACTTACACGGAATATTGGTCTGTGAAACACCTGTGTATTCAAGAGCTCTAATCTGAAGTAGAGCTAACCTGCTTTCATTCTTTCAATGTGATTCAGTATTTTTCTGGAATTACAGTACTTAAAATACACAGAAATCTCATTTGGAAGAATATTTCAATAATTACAGCTCACAGAATAAGTACATTTATGTAGAAAAAATAGAATTTTACTTCACAAACAGTGCCACCACTAGTAGAGATTGATGTATATCATGAAAAAAAATGTTGATAATGAAATGTTTGCCCACATATCCTATTGAAGGTGTGTTTATATAAGCATTTCCTTATAGAAATATACAGAAATATTGCTGTGTAGATTGGTAGGAACAATGCTCTCTCATAAAAATAAATGTTATTTTCTTGGATGTGAAGTTCATATGAAGATATTTCATCACTTTCCTAGAATTTTCATGGACTCAAACATCAGCTGACTGTCTGAATCTGATATATCAGTAATGGCTGTTCATCTAAATGACCTTCACTGTTGCTTCCTATGTTTTTTCTCATCTTTGACCTCAATAAACAATAATTTCATGTGTTTTCTAGTTAATTGCCCGAAGTTACTTAGAACTTTCTAGCCAAGAAGGGGATGCAACTGGGTAATTATTTCCAATTAGCAGTTAATTTATTATTGCAGTAAAACTTAGCTCTATTTTTCACTCTTTTTTACACCATTTATTTTGTAATTTGTAATATCAGGAAATACCAAATCAAGTACCTGACAAAAGACCAAGAAAACTCAAAAATGTGTAAGTCAATTTTCATAAAGAACTATTGGATAACACTGCCAAGGGCATATAGAATTGTGTTATATGCAGGTGATTCAGAAGTGCAATAATTTGTCTAAATTCTGCCTGATGCCCTGGATTTATTCCTGTGAACTTTAAACAAAGATGATATTTTGCAACATCTTAAACATTCCAAACCTCTTTTGAGGAGATATTAATTAGAAGGAAAATAAATCTTGCACTGGTTTTTTTCCCTAGGTATTGCTGTGTTATTCAGACATTGGAAAGCAAACATTAAACTTCCATGAAGATAGGACTTCCAGACCTCTCTGAAGACAATATTTTCATTGCACTGCACATACAAGAACAGAGAGCATTCAGGATCTGCTGAGTTAAATGAGTAACATGCTACAGTTTTTAGATTCTCTTTCAAAGTTGTACTTCTCATAGTATTGTTCCACAGCCACTGGAGATGTTGAAGGCTATAGAGTAGCAGCTCTTCATGTCAGCCCAGTCTGAAACATGAATCTCAATGATGATTGCCTTCAATTTAAGCACAGATACAGATGGATATGTTTAATTTAATTTAATTTAATTTAATGTAATTTAATGCCTTAAGTGAGATTATCCAAAATATTTAAGGAGTGTTAAAAATGTAAAATCTACATTTTTTAATATCAAAGAACAAAACAACACAGATAAGTGTTTCAGGCTGAAACAGTTCAGGAAAGCTCAGATTCAAAATTGACCAGTATAAATGAGAATTGTTTTATCAATGTTTTTTATTGATTTGAAAAAACCTAAAGGACTAAAACCCAAGATATTTCTTCAACCCTGCTGCTGAATTTTTCTTTCTGTTACTGTTCTATATGGAGAAAATAAGCAATGATGACATTTGTTTCAATGCTTGGGATTCAAGTACTCTATAGAATATTTATTTACTTAAAACCCATCACATCTTTTCATTGTTCAAGGTGGTGGGGAGGGAAGAGAATTGATTTTGTTGGTCTTGATGCCAGAGATAGGCATTGTAATTTCTCTGAGGAAATGAGTAACTACATTCTGCAAAAGCTTTGATGGTTGTTTTAGTACCAGGAAAAGGAACATCAGAGCTTTTAAAAGTGTATGAGATAAACTGAGAAATAATGTATTCTAGTTTGTTAGTGTCTATTCAATGAACATTAGAATTGTTCTTTCATAAAAATAAATGGAATTACAGAGAAGGTAACTGATGGAATTACCAGCTTCTCTTTCAAGCTAAAAACGTCTCCAGAGTGATTACATCTAATTTTAAAAATAAATAGATTAGTTTTTCATGCAAAGTTATTTAATTCTACTTTAAAGAGGAAGACATCAATGTGGAATATTTGCAACCTGGCAAGCCCATCATCTGCTTGAGAAAGGATGTTCATATTCCACTCATAGCTAGTGGCACTAGTTACCTAGGCATATACTGGTGTTTGAGTCCAAATTGTAAAAACACAGAGAAAATGTATTTGGTAACTATAGTTCTGCCACAATTCATTCAGGGTTCTACTGCAGATGGACACAGGCAATATGGGCCTCATGAATACATTGTGTCTGAACAGTGAATGAAAAATCCCATGAGTGCTTTATTCACACACCCTTAGTTAGGGTTGCTTTACTCAGAGAGATGAATTTGGTTTTGACACATTATTCCTCATCTTCTGAAAAGATAAGGAAAACCCAGATCTGTGCTGAGTGCCACCTTGCAAGACACATGGTTAAAGTGGTTATAAATTCTTATTTGCACATAATAGCCCATCCATAGAGGCTGCTGACAGTAGCTCTGGTGTGTCAGTAAACACCTGGATTAAATTTGACTGCTTCAGTAGTGCTAAGCCTATAACAGTGCTCTCAATAGTAAATGCTGAGCACACTGGAGCACCTTTACAAATTGCATCATGCTGTCACTCCCAGAAGAATGACAAATTTCTATAGAAAAAGTAAGACTCAGTTTGGTAATCTAAAGCTTTTTTGCTGGTTTGGTTTTCCTTTTAAGCATGTTCTACCATGATGAGTACATTTGAAAGCCACCGTTTTTCAGACAATTCCCTGACTGAATTGGGGACCGTGTTAGTTCTCCCTATGACCTGTCAGAGATAAAGAATTTGTTTACTGTAAATTGCTCACCACTTACTCCTATGCACCATCTGCCATTCTTACCCACAAAGAGCTGCTTTCCTAATAATAGCTCTTTTGACTTCAGGAAAGTAATACAAGATATTTCATGTACAAGCTTGGGATGGAATTGCAATTTTAATCACCTGTCCTTACATATAAATCCTTAGTGTCAATAAATATAAAATTATTTTAGATTTCACACTTTTATGTAACAGTTGAAGTTTTATATCATCACAGTAAGTAATGAAGAGGGTATTAATTTTTTCATAAACTTGTCCCAGCTGAGCCTTATCTGTATTAGAAAGTGAATGCTGTTTAACCAGTAACAGCCTTTTCTCATTACATATCTTCAAGGTCCTGTTTTAAGAACAGGGAGAAAAGGACCTTGCTAGCACATTGTCCCTCAAATATCAGTGTGCAACCCCCAGGCTTATCTCTGGTGAGCTTTATTTTATCCCTTTCTCCCTTCAAATTTAGTTTAAAGCTCTTACAATGAGCCCTGCTAACTCCTGAGCAAAAAGCCTTTTTTCCCTTTGAGACAAATTTTCATATAATTTTATTTTAATTTCATACTTTGACCATCTCTCCTAGTAATCTTTTAGAAGTGTCTGTCTAGAGGTGTCTTTC
The DNA here is from genome assembly GCA_034509425.1 of Eopsaltria australis. Classification (NCBI taxonomy): domain Eukaryota; kingdom Metazoa; phylum Chordata; class Aves; order Passeriformes; family Petroicidae; genus Eopsaltria; species Eopsaltria australis. Next base: position 2,454,009 of record JAVTVJ010000004.1, on the reverse strand, counting down.
TGTCTTTCTTCTAATATCTAGGATGTTCTTGTTCACCAAGTATCTTTTCTTCATTTTTTTCATGAGTCTTTGCATTCAGCGTTGTCCAGGACTTTATATTCTGTAGGACTCCTTTACTGGAAGTAACTTAATTCACTGGGTATGTGTCATGAAGGGAATACTTTTTTCTTTCCTATGTAATGGAACATTATTCAGCAAATCTTTCTGTGTCTTAGTATTTTCATAGAATCCCAGCTTTCATCATTTATATGTATTTTTCCTCTGAAGAACCACAAATAGAGGTCTTCACTGTTAATATTTTCTTCTTTGCAGAATTCAGTTTTCTTAGTTCAAGCAATCAGTAGGAGTTAAATAAAACACCATTATTAATACAGGTTCTTCTTGTATGTACATGCTGTTTAATTAATTTCTTTGCTTTCAGAACAACATGTTACAACAGGTGTAAAGACCAAAAAATTTGTCAGCCTTTACATAAAAAGCAACTCGATGTCTATCACACCACCTGTTTTCAAGAACCTAGGAGCGATAAAAGAAGGTAAACAAAATATGCTTCCCAGATTTATTGTTATTTTTTAAGGTCTTTTCCTATATATTTTTCAAACTATCTGTGGCAATGGTCTTTGGGCTCATTACATGCTTGCAGCTTCCATTTCTGTTTTCATCTCATAATGACTGAGGACTGGTTAACGCCCCTGATTGAGAAAACCATCTCTATATCTCAAACCTCTTCCTTACAAAATACCCACTCTTCTGCCTTCAAAAAGTGATTACATTGTTTGTGAGAGTCCTTCAGAAGTTGTCAGACACTGCTTTACAGGTAATTTTGTTTTGTAGAGACTGCAAAGGTGTGTTCTTCAAAAGCATTGTTCCCTGTAAATGCAAGTAATGTTGGGGACACTGGTGAAAATTGTGAGGCACAGTCTTTTATTGCCCTTTTCAGCCTCTTATACTTGAGTTGTGACAGCTCTTCATTAATTTAAAGTTGCCTTTTTCAATTTTATAAAAAAAATAGGAATAATATCAAATTCTGAGATTATTTACATAACCAAATTAATTTGGTCAAATTATTAAAATGTGGCTACTACTGACTACTAAACTCAGTAATGCTTCTTAAGAGGAATTTAAATATTGATGAAGAAGTCTGACAGTTTTGGCTTTGTATTAACTTTTATACTGCATTTTTAAGAAACTCAGCCTCCAAATCAGAATTCTCAACTTTTCATGCTATTACTATTGAAAAGTCATAATAGAGTTTTATTTCATTTTTTAATGCTCTGAATATTAATTTCTATCATTTCCTGATTCTATTTCTAGGTTTGTTATTTGTAGATAATGTTTGTAGATAAGTTAATGCCTACCCTTTTATTTTTGTCTGTTAGTAAAGTAGTTGTACTGATAAGTGACAAACTAGATAACATATTTTTAAGACATTTGTCTTTGGAAGACTGTGTAGTTTGAATATATATGGAAGACTAAAAGCAATCTATTTAAAAACAGTCAGCAAAATTTTACATGTAACTACATGCTCATATATGCTGAACTATGTAATTCAACAGCAAAAAACCCCAAACAAAGCTATTCAATGACAGAAGGATTCATACATACATAATCCTAATAAAATAGCTTTTCCATTTTTCTTTTCCTACCATTAACTTACTGTTGTGGTTGTGAAATGATCTAACATATTTACTCAAATCTCTCCTTTTCACCTTTAATGTCAAAAAACTCTGACACAAGTTTGCCCGAACTACAGGTCTGCCTAAAAACATAGGGTGAATAAACAAAAATAATTTTCAGATTCGAATTTTGTCATGCTTTCCTTTTGTTTACTATCTCTCCCCTTTTCTGTTAACAAGGAGCTGCCACCTTCTCTTCTCTACACCACTCATTATCGTCTTGCCTGCCCCTGTTGCTGTGATGCCTCAGGATTTCCTGAGAGCCATGGGATTTGTCTCAGCTCTCTGATCATGGCAGAGGGAGGGGTTGGTTTATGCTTGCTGGAGTGCACTTGTTCTTAATCATGCCAGGTCCCTAAAGTCTTTCTTTGCAATTAGGAAGCAAAGGCCGCAGAGTCCACATTCCTTCCTTCTGGCTTCATCTGTATGAAACACTGAAAGTTTGTAGGTTTCAGACTTCTGTCCACTGCTTCCAACACCAGGCAGGCTTAATAGTAAATCAAAAATTAGTTTTTTAGGTCTACAGGTCTAAGTTTGGAAAATACAATTTAGGAAAGAGAAGGTTACAAAAAGGGAAACAGGAAACAGAATTCCAGCCGTCCAGTTGCTTAACTTCTCATGAAGGTCTCCAGGGCTTGTCCCTCTGTACACTTTCCCGGCTTCCTACCAGCCTGGATTCTTTTCCTGTCCCAAGAAACAGGCAACAATGCTGAATTACATTTCACATCTACACAGTCTTTCCAAGAAATGAATGTGCTTGGTGACTCAGCCAGACCCACTGGGTATTTATGGGTGACTTCCCAGCTCTGTCATGCTGCAGCCATGCAGGCAGCTAACTGGTTTTGCCACACTTTGAATATTCACCCTTTTTGTAGTGCTGCCTGCTTGATTTTTTTTTTTTTTTTTTTTTTTTAATCGCTTTCTATAGAAATGGCATGTGATGCTTCACTAATAGAGATGGCAATTTTAGCAACAAACAGTTTTTCCATGGCAACATAAAAGGAGCAAATGCCCTTGGTATTCCCAGAGTCCAGTATGATAGTACCCGTTCCTTTAATTTTCTGTTATAAGCAATCAAGGTTTCAGTTGCATTTTGGTGAGCTTTTCCATGTCTCTAGTAATTTTAGTTTCTCCTTCTAACCTTGATTGTAACATTGATATTGCTTTTTATTTTCTCCCTGCTACCCCACGTATATTGGGTACATTTATACAGTGTTGGCAATTTACAGTGGTGTTTCCTCAAGAAAATACTCGGAAGATCACTACTATTTGTTTGTTTCCATTTCAACAACAATTTTAGAGCCAGTTCTGTACAGTCATTGCCATTCTGATTACAGCAGAATGTTCTGATTTGCTTATCTTCCAAATGGTTCCTGTAAAATAAGAAGCTGTTTTTCATTAAAATATTTCTAGTGATCAATTATAAAAATTAAAACAGCCTTAAAATTTATGATGATAGGGAGAAATATTAACTATCTTTCTTTATTTTACCGGGAAAACTATTTTTTCCCTGAAAGAAATTACAGCATACAAGTGCTTTCAGAGGAAGGGTCATCTTTACTATGCCATTCACATGATTTATTATTCACAAAGAACATTTGAACAGAAACTGGCACATGTATGAGCCAAAATCTCGACTTTAGAGAGGCCCTTTGGCTGCAGTTTTCACTGCCCTGTCTAAATCAATAGGGAATATTGCAAGCATGTTGAGCTTCCTGTTTGAAAGTAAATCTGACAAGATACACTTACCAAAGCATATATTGTAAAAGAAAATGAAGCATTTTTTTAATATTTTATGTTCTTTACCTTGTGAGGTATAAAGAAATTCAGAATGCTCATTCTGTCCTGTATTTTCAGTATTTGTATCTTGCTGATTTAATTTTTAGCTTTGAAAATTGAGTAAGGAAAATATTTAGGTCCAATCTAATTTCATTTTAATTTGGCTCAATATAGTGTTAGCCAAAGGATGGTGATTAGACTTGCTAAAAAAGAGTGCAACATGAAGAGGGGAAAATGGCCTCGCTAAAAAAAATCTTAGACAGTAGGAAAGATGGAGTCTTTTCTTAGTCTTTATGGACAGTCTTCTGTCTCCAAAGGCAAGACATTTAGTCTTTCTTACACCAATCGTCCACCTATACGAAGAGGTGATATGCTGCTGTATTAGGGGGCTTGTGAAAGAAGCACCTACAAACGCTTGGAGCATGTTGTAATTGGAGCATGTTGCAATTGAATGATGTTCTCTTTTGCTGTTGACAGATGACATCTATAACATGTAAGAGAGACCGATGGCCTATTTACTAAGTTTTCATTTGTGTTATTTATGAGATTTTTTTTTTTACAATGTGCTTATTAAAAAGGAATTCTGTTATCCAGACTTGTTTTGTTTCAAGATTGCAGAAACCACTCTTTTCTATACCACTGGCACTTCTGGATGTACATATTGTACCAGTGGTAGGCAAATCAGCATCAGGGAGGTGCAGCCTCACAGCCCCCATGGCTTAAGAATCAGCTGGGAACACAGGCTTTTGTAGTTAAATCTTGCTTCTAGCCTGTCCCTTTAGAAACTCATAATAGACTTGTCTTCCTTTTTCTATACCTGCTTCTCACAGCAGGAGATCTGAAATTGCCAGAGTTAAGCAGTTTAATAATTACTTCTGAAAAGTGAAAATGCACATGGCCAGGCAATTTCATTTCCATTTTGAAAATAAGTTTTTCCTCTTGTTTCTGAAAAAGGAGGTGGAAATTATGATTGCTTATGAAATTAGTTTGTATAACTGGTTAGGTATTTGATTATTTGAGCATCTGTCTTTAACAGCTGAGGTAGTTCTGTTGCCTTAAGCAGAAATCAGTGAGGTGAGAGCAGATAGTGGGAAAAAGACAGAAATTGCTCTCAGGCTACTTGCCATACTAACAAGAGGTCTGCTTGCAGAGGACAGGAGTTGTAATCAATTGGCAGATGTAATGGGAAAATCAGAGAGACCCACTTTAAAAATGCACATTTCTGCAAGTAGAAATAATTCCATCTGTAAATCACTTGGCATGAAATTCTTTTCCTTCCTTATAATATAACACTATGATGGTAAAGGAAGTCCCTTATAAATGAACAAGTTGAAACTTCAAAGACAGTCCTATGTTTCCCTGTCTTGCAGTAGACTCCATGGTGCCTTGCGTCCCTATCCCCTAACAGACATGTAAGACTGAATAAAAGATATAAGATTCTGACCAGCAGAGGAAAAAAGTGATTTTATAATAATTTAAAATATTTTAAATTCCATTGCTTCATATAATTTTTCTTTTAAGGTAATGCCATGATTTTTGTCAGTATGCTGTCCCTTCCAATTCTTCCAGTGCAGGTCACACATTTGTTCTTGTTCTCATGTCCCACACTTGAAAAACTAAGTAGGGCAGGGAAACTGTGAAGATTAGTTAGGCAGCATCTCTTTACAAACTAAGCTCAGAGCTCTGTTGCTACTCCAGTTTCTGACAGGGTTACCATTGTTTGCCCTTGGTTAGGATTAGCAGTTAGATACATGGATCAGGAATGTGGCATGGGAGGTAAGGAAACACATAACCTTATAGTGTATCAGATCAAATAGGATAATACTTTGTCAAACGGATGATGTAAGAACCTAGCATAATTCTGTTGCTATTCCTCATAAAAAAGAACAAAAGTTAAAGTCACGATGGTCATTAGATCATGAACCGCCTTGGGGAGGGTGGAGTGGGAATGGATCCCAAAGGAATTGTTGGCCTCTTACAGGATTGCTACCTTGTTCAGTAGAAAAAGGCAAGTTAAAAGAGTTTGTTGCACAGCTGTTCAAAAGATTTTTCTTTCAGAAGAAGTGAAGGACAACACCCCCATGACTGAAAGGACATCTGCCATCCCAGCTTCTGCCTTCTGGCAGAATCCCCAGGACCTTAACCTTGAGAGGCCAAAATACCTGACAGAGAGATAAGGTCCCCACCTAGCAGGACATCAAGTGGATTTGAATGATAACTGAAGTTTTCTTTTATGGTTTATATAATGTATCTATGCTGTACCAAGGAAAAGGACCAAGTTTCCCAAAATAATGTAAATGAGGCATGACCAATATGTAAAATATGCTTTGTCATTTTTGTCCAAACCTGGGAAGGAACCATGCTTTTTTACGTAATGTGGCACATTTTTTACATCTCCCCTGAAAAAAGTGGTCAAAATGTATAAAAAGTGGGAGCAAAATTAGTGTCCTCAAATCCTTATCTTTCAAAAGTGTTACAAGAATAAATTACTCAGCTGAGACTCCTGTGGAAAAAGTTTGATGGAATATTTTTTGTTATATAAAGTAGTGATATTTCCAGTTTTTGAATCCTGTGCTAAGTTGAAATTATATAATATGCAGTCATAAAAACTTTCTATTATTTGTGAATCATAGAATCATCACAAAATATCCTGAGTTGGAAGGGAACCACAATCATCAAAGTCTATCTCCTGGCCCTGCATGAGAGACCCTGGGAATTACACCAAGTGCCTGAGAGCATTGTCCAAACACTTCTTGAACTCTGCCAGGTTTGGTGCTGTGGCCACTTCCCTAGGGAGCCTGTTCCAGTGCCCAACCACCCTCTGGGTGAAAAAACTTTTCCTGATGCCCAACGTAAACCTCCCCTGAGGCCATTCCCTTGGGTCCTGTCACTGGTCACCACAGAGAAGAGATCAGTGCCTGCCCCTCTTCTTCCCCTCTTGATGAAGTTGTAACTGCAGTGAGGTCTCCCCTCAGTCTCCTCTAGGCTGAACAGACCATGACCTCAGCCACTCCTCATATAAGCTTCCCTTTTAGATAATTTTTTGGTAATGCAGTGTGCTGACAGTCTGTGAGTAGTGGAGATTTCTTTTAAAGAAAAAAATCTTGATCACAGGTATAGTTAAATTATGGCTACTAATGTACCTTCAGCCTATTATCTGCAACAAAGGTAAGAAGGCATTAACCATAAAGGAATGTGTTGGGAAGAAACAAACCTTTTTACTGTCCCAGGAAGCAGATTGGAATTGATTGGAAAATAGATATTAGGCAGGTGGGAAGTGTATCATTACCTAAAATGCAATTTCATAAGTGTCAAGCACATAGTGCTGTCCTACAAAACTCTGTCTAGTTCATAGATTGTCCTGAAATGAGTCTCAACCTACCAGCCCAATATATCTCCAAAGTAGCAAAGTTCTCTTGCACTCATGTCTTTTGCAAATGCCTGCAGTCTGTTATAAACAATAGCATAGTGAGATAAACTACTAATGACTGAAAAACCATGATAACCCTTAATATAAAATTTCTTACAATTTGTGATGGAGCTCTTTTCTTTTCAGGACAAAGAAGGATTATGAGGAGCAGAGACTATCACCAACCACAAGATCTCTAAGACTAGTAGATTACATTTGCAGATAAATCATTCTAGTACAAAGGGACATCTAAACGATGCTAATAAAAATGGTGCTTCTTTATCAGATATTAATAAAACTACATTTATAAAGATTAATGGAAAAGAAAAAAAGTCTCTCTGACCCTATGGTTTTGCACATGAAAAACAGCTGAGTTTTGCATCTTTGAATTGATTTAAGGAATAGAAAGACAGATTGCATGAATCATTTCTATATCCTTGTCATTGTTGTTTTAAATTGCCTGCAATTATAGAGGAAAAAAAAATCCCGGTTTCTGATGCAGTTGCATACAAAGACCTTATTTGTAAATGGCTTTTTTTTCCCTGCCTTTTATCTTTGATAATCTGACACGGCCTAATCACACACAGAGCTAAGGACTAACATGAGTCCTCTGGGTCACATCAGTGATCCTGGACTGATGGAGAAAGGGCATTTCTTGAAGTCTGAAGTCCAAAATATTTAGGATATACCAAGAAAACAATATCATGTTTAAGACAATTTATTTGTTAATTTATAAGGCTACTCTGGCACAGTTAAATGCCATCTTTAGACTGGAATATGCAGATTTCACATGGTTGATTTCTTTAAAAGCATTATATATGACAGGCTTTCTGCCCAAGTATCAATCTTGCCACAAATTTCTTTGATGGGGTTGTCTCTGAGGCTCTGGGACTTAGCCTTAGAAAGACGAAAAGCTAGTCAAACAGCTAGAGCTGTCCAGATGGCTTCTTCTTTATTGATGACCCACCTCTTGTTTCACAGTTTCTTTGCTGCTTTTGGGGAGAAAAAGATCAGAAGTCCTTGTTTTGTTTCCTGTATGATTGTCCCTTAGTAGTTCTTTTCATTATTCTGAAAGTTAATATCAAAGAGAGAATCTGAAAGACATATGTAACAGAAGGCTTGTGTCCCCAGATGCAGGGCCAGGAGGGAGGGGAGAGCAAGCATCATGCCCAAATAATGATAAATACTACGATTTCCAAATGCACTGAAGTGAAGGAAGAGCCTGTGTGTTATCTGTAGGTGTTTTGCAACTGATTTCATGTTAATTGACATCCTTTGTAGCAGTTTTCTAAATCACTTTCAAAATTATACAAATATCCTTCCTCCCCAAGCACTGCTTGAATTTAAGTATGTGCTTGGTGTTTTTTCTGTTCCTTTGGCCTCCTGGCATTTTCTAAATCTCTGTTGAAGGGGCCTATCTGTCACAGAATATGATACTGGTGGAAACCACATTGAGCACAACAGTTCACTGGCAGGAGATGCTAATGGGGGCAGTCAGATATTTTGGCTCCTTTAGTGTAAATCGAAAGAATTTCAGCCTTATACTGGTCATGGCCCCTTTAACAGGACCAGATAAAGTGTCTGTGCTCCACACAAATTACTCTTTAAGTGAGGAGTTTTAATCGAGTATTTTAGCCTAAACAAAGACATGTCCTCCAAAATATTTCTTGTTTTCCTCAATGCTACTGCAAGCTTTTCTGCTTTAGCATGGAAAATTCTCTTTTTCCAGAGTGACAGCTGAATTTCTGCAGTTCTGCTTTGGTGTTGGAGATGGTAGGATTGTTTCTGTAGAGACCAGTAATGTTCTCACCTGAATTACAAGATTTATGGAAGTGTGGAAAGCATACAGCTTTACAAAAGTGTGGGTTTTTTTCTGGGATTTTCAGAAAAAAAAAAATTATGTCCAAGAGGTTAAAAATCCTTCTTTCTTTAAGAACACAAGCCTATAGAAATACTCGTACTTTTGTCTGCTATGAGTATAAAACTCCAAGCATAATAAAATGGAAAAAAAAGCTTTTTCCATTAATTTAAGATTAAAAAAAATATTTTTTCTACTCATGCTTAGCTTTTCCAATGCTCTTGAAACGATAATGAATCATTCCACCTCAAAATATTTTCAGATTCATATGCCTTAGGATGGATTTAAGTGTTCCATGATATGTCTGTGATCTGTTAACAAAAATACATCCCTTTACTATGAGGGAATGTGTCCTTAGGAAGCTTCATGGTGAACAATATTTTATAATTTTTAATATATAATTTCTTAATAGTTATCATGTTTCATGTGACCACCTTCTTCTTCTTCAGCTTGGAGTGAGATGGCATTTCCCTGACATTCAGGGACTGCTGTGGTACCAACAGCCTGGGCGTGTTTGCATTCATTATCTTTTTGCAGTGGAATAATAATAATGGAAGAGGGGACAGGGTGGGAAAAGAGCAGTTCTATGTAATTTCTTTCTCAAATTCAAGTATATGCTGCTCTCTTGTGGAACTTCTATGGTAGTTACAAGCATTAGATAAAGGTGTCCTTGCTTTCTGACTTTTAGTTTGGTCCATTGAATATTGCTAAGAGAAATTTAGTGCATATGATGTAGCAGCTTTTTTAAAATACAAATACCAATTTTGCTTATTAATGTACTGTTGTTCTTTTCCCATTTTGATGGTCAGCACCCGTTGTTGACATAGCTTTGTGTGATGCATTTGGAATTAGATTTGTGCTGTTTTGTAAATAAATATACATTTGTTAATACTGGAAGACTACCTCTTCTATTCTTTAGGTGATGCTGAAATGCACCAGTAGTTTTCTCTGGTTCACTCTTTCAATTAGCCTAATAGAAATAAGTGCTTTAAGAAAGGGAATGAAAACTTGGGTATCTGTCTGATTGATGTTTGTGTGTGTGTATGGGGGTGTTGTCCAAATCATGGATTCTCAAATCTTTTCTCATGTATTATGAAACTGAGTGATGAGTGGAATTTAGAATAATGTTTCAAGGTATTTCTCTGTCCAGCCAAAGAATGGAGGCAGTACAGTCACAGAGTCATCCTCACTGAGACTCTGGGAAAAAAAGAGCTCCACAAGCAGAACTGTGGGTGCCTGGTTTCCTGAGGATGTCTTCAGGGTGATATTTTTGCTTTCCAAGGAATATGTGTGAATATATTCGTACTTGAGTTTATATGGCTGTTGCTTTGTCATCGAGAGCATCTCTCTCTCTTGACATCCGTTTTCATTACAAGAAAGAAGTATTTGAGGCTGTAGCCCTTCTGTCAGATGTGGTCAAAAATTTTATTTATTATTGCAGAATAGAGAGGCAGAGCAATTTTATTACCTTTTATTACCTGGAAAACATATGATAATAATAATAAGAATAAGAAGGAGAAGGAGAAGAAGAAGAAGAAGCTGTATTTTTGCCTGAACATGCCCTACGTTCTTACATATTCTGCAGTCTATTTTATCCAGTAGAATCTTTAAGCAATACACAGGCTAAGTTTCCCCCCTGAGAATTCCTACTGCAAACCTGATATTTGATTTGTTTCTGGAAAGTCTTGTTGAGTTCACTGATACAGCACACACACAGCAAAATGCTCAACTACATACAAAGAAACGCTTCATTCCCTCATATAAATACTTGCTGCCACCTCTGAGAAAACAAAATCTCCTTAGTGCAATTACTTATCCCTGTAAGCAACAATTTTTGAAGATAAGTTATGTTAGAGCATCACCATCATTAAAATCACACAGCCAATTTCAAGAAGATTGAATTTACTCTTTCTGTGTAAGTCTTGTCCAGTAAATTGAGGAAGGATTTAGACCTTTGATCTGCTCTAACCCTTGGAGGAGCACTGCCTGTTTTCAAAGGGGAGTAAGTGAGGTCCTTGAGGTATCTTTAGTGCAAACTGGACTTTCCATGAGACATTGGCTAATGCACTATAAATGCAGCCTCTGGCCCCCTGCATACCAGCTTCTCTGTGTACCCAAGCTTTGTATTCTCTTGCTTGTAGACAGGGTATTATCTGGTGAAAAGAGGGAGTACAAAGAATCAAGTCATAATCGGTATGCTTTTGTGAATCCTATGAAATAGAGTGAGAGCTACGAGGGAAAAGCAAGTAGATTTTGAGTGTACAATATTTCAGGAGAGATTGGGAGAGGGTGTTTTTACGATATTCTATTATGTCTCCTCTTTAGAGAGCAGCTAAGCCAGTGCCAAAGGAATAGTTTTCCAATGTGCTATTTGTTCACAGGATGGATAGGGGCTGACAAGCTGACCATCAGAACAGCTTCTTTGTCCTTGGAGCTCCAGGTGGTTTAACAGCGCAGAGAAGCTACGAGTTTTTACCAAAATGACTGCTCATTCCTTTCTAGATGACTTTTCAGCCCTGTCCAGCTTATTTTCAAGGACTTTTAAAAGAAAAAAAAATAAAAAATAAAGCAGTGTATATTAGGAGGGTGGTGGGGAGGGGAGGGTAAGGTACTGGCTATACACATGATGTGGAAAGGGTCTTTCTTGCCTTTTCTAGCAACACATTCATCCAGAGAAGGCTCAGACATAGAAGTATCAGTATTCATGCTACATAAATAAGTATCACAGTTTAATCGTGGCTATAATCAGCTTTACCAGCAGCAATATTGACGTGATTCTATTACATCCCCTGCATTTTCTGAAAGTATATTTAAGGATGCAAAGAGCAGTATTAAAATTATTCTCAAGAGCCTTACAGGATTTTTAAAATTACTATGTTTGTTTATTGGTTTTAATGAAATATTTGAAAACTGAGCCCTTTATGACTGATAAAGATAATATGATAATTACCTAATATAGACAGCAAATAACATTGGCAATCATGATTGTATTCTGTTTTAGTCCATGCAGATTGCGATAGAATAGAAGAATATGTTGATTTATTACTAATAAAGAATCAGGGGTCATTCTTGTTTACTACTTGAAATTCTGATTCTGAGCAGCTTGTAGAGATACAAATTCAGGGCTGAGAAGAGTGGACTAATAACCTCCTTCAAGCTGTTCCTAACGCAGCCCTGTGTGCAGCTGGCTTCTCTGTCAGGGTCTGCAGCTGAGTCATGGTCAGTGTGTTGTCCACCAGGACTCATCTCCAGGCCTGCGAGTCATCTTAGCACCTCTGTGATCTCTCTGCAATATTTTAAAGGATATATTTCTGGTTTTGCCCTGTATCTTTTTCTAATTATCTTTAACTTCTTTTCACCTTTGAAATAATCAAGCAAAAAATATAACTACTTTAGCAAGTGGTGACCTCTAATTTGCCCTGAGTGGAATAGGAATAAAGAAAAGCTACTGCATATATTCTCTGCTGCCTACTTGGTGTGGAAAAAATGCTGATTTCTATACACTGTAGTTACACCATTAGCTTTTTAGGCAAGAAAGAGAGAATTGCCTCATGTTGTACAAATTGGGCTAGAGACTTTTAACCCATCAGAACTGTGTTGACACAGCTGAGGTCTAAGGACCATTGAGATAAAGTGGATGATGGCACTGGCACCCTGAATTTCTGATAAGACTCCATTGAAAATCCATCCAAAGGAGGTAAAGTATCAAAATCAGTGCATAATGGAGTGATTATATTTCACTTTTATCATTCCTAACACCCAAAAGATGCATGTGATATTTAAAGGAAACTAAGACACTTGTTTTGAGAAGCCTGTTATATGCGTAGCAAATGGATGTGTCTAAGCTTCTCTCCTGTACAGTTTGTCCCTTTGCTGAGTTTCTGCAGGAAATAAGAGAGATAAAATCACTCTGCAGATTTTAATTTCTGTAAGAATGCTACTCCCTTCATAGGATTAGTCTTTTTACCCAGGATTCACTTTTGCCTTTAAGATTCCATTTCCCCAATGTGTGTGAAAAACCTAAAACCTTCTGGTCCTTATTCCTTTCTTCCATTTATTTACAGAAACTGCTCATGGATGCACGAGCAGTCTGCTCTTCAGCAGCAGCATGAAGTGTGCTTTGAATCATCTCATCAGAAAATGGCTTCTATCTTATCACTTTACTTTCATCTGCTTTTTAAAGGTTAGTCACAGCACTGAAGCCTTTCCTCAAAATTGCTGTGTGTTCATTAGACTTTTACCATGTGTCACGGTTCAGCTGCAGGTGCTGGCAGTGAGAGCCACAACTGCACACAGAGCTGCATGAATAAGCTTGAAGGAGGTCATTAGTCCCCTCTGTTCAGCCCTGAATTTATATCTGTATCTGATACCAGATGGGAAATCTATATCCTGCAGATTTCCATGTCCGTGTTTCTAGGGGTGCTAAATCAGCAAAAAGCAGCACAAAGGGCTTGGGCAGTGGCAGCGGGGACAGCTGAAGCCAGGGAAAACCTTGGCAGAGCAGGGATGTGCCAGATGAACTGTAGCGGATAGTGCAATGCTGTACACAAAGAGATGCAAATGACAGCAGGAAAGAAAAAGGAAATTTTAGTCTCTGATGGGACCTTCCCAAGGCAGTAATCCGTGTCTCTAAATCTCCACATTGCCCTGATTTGATTTCTGCATCTGCTACACAGACAGCATCTTAGGAGGATTTTCAGGACGTGAATCTCCAAGAAGTGACAGCGTGTGGATTTTCGGCAGGGATATTTAGGCAGGGATATTTCGGCAGGAATATTTCGGCAGGAACGTCCATCCGCGCGTTTGACGGGCGGGGCTGATGGAGCGGGAGCCGCCCGCCCGCAGCGCCGCCCGGTGGCCGCTCCCGACTGGTGCAGGGACAGAGGTGACGGCGCTGGGGATGTTTTTCCGGGAGGTCCCGGCGCATCCGGAAAAAGAACCTCACAGTATTTTAAAACTTACAGGAATTGCCGAACAGAATTGCATTCTGCTTGATTTTCCAAAAGGCAGTGTTCTTACAGGGAAAGAGCTAGCTGATATCTCCCTTTTTGCTACCCAATGACTATTTTATTTTATTTTATTTTATTTTATTTTATTTTATTTTATTTTATTTTAATCCCTTCATCTTGCCTACCACAGTTACCACTGTAGGATTGTCATGTTTCAGCAGCAGAGAGAGTTCCTGTGTCAGGAAGTGAAGAGTTCCCCGGGGCTCCAGCAAAGGCACCGTCTTGCTCCTGCCAGACCCACAGTTTGCCATTGATGCTGAAGCTCATGAATGCCAGAAGGCTGTAAGAACTTGGGTATTGTGTCTAGGTGGGAAGAGTAAGTTAGACTAGATGGGTCCTTTGCCAAGAAAACTATTAATATATCATTTTGTCACATGCAAAATATTCCTCACCTAGAGACTGTGATGGATACAGAGATAAGATTTTTCAGAGGCAGTCAAGGTGTTTTCACAATAAAAGACTCAATATTTTTCAGGCAATGAGGCCCTTCAATAACCAAATATGAAATATTGACATTACCCATGTGTTCATTTCCATTCTCATTTTCTTTTTTCATTCTCAAAACATACAATCTCACACTGGGTGGAATCTCATGAGCTTTGTCTCTTCATTTTATTACCTATTGCCAAATACTCTTCTCTCCTCCTATTTTAGTCCAGGGCACATTTCAGCATCAGTGTTGCTGACTTAACCAGCTCAGTAAATTTTATCTTAGAAGCTGTTTACAGTCGTTTGTGAGAGAGATTGGTGACCAGTTGCTTCACAGCAGTTTTGCAGTTGGTCAAAACTAGAAAAGTAATTTAATTCCAGTGCTCTCTCCAAAGAAAATCTTTGAAAGGACAATGATAAAGTAGGAATAGCATCAACACAGAAAGAAGCAGAGGACAGGAGAGACACTTCGGTTGTGTAGTTCTTATCCAAAAATGTGCCTTGTTCATTATTCATGTGTTCAGTGCAGGAGCTCTCATACCCATCTGTTACTGAGGAATGGATTGGAAGTAGCTGTTGTGTTGTTGTAGGAGCACTGGCATGAAGAAAGAGTAACAAAACCTCGGGTAATGGTGTTAATAATTGTATACTGCAAATGTAGAAATAGAAATAGTATTTGGTTTTATAAACGAGGTACCAAAATTATTTTTCTGTATATTGTTTTCTGTTGCAGGCCCACCATTAACTTTCCTAACCTCTAACCCCAGGTAAAAGGCAGGTTTAACTGGCCTAGAATTAGAAAATTCACCTTCCCAGGACAACTTAACTTTAACTAACTTCTTCACTTTAACTTGGTGCATGTGTTTGAATGTGTCCACCTTAGTTCTTGGGAGGTTTCACTCTGACTTGAACTGTGCTTAGCACTGATAGTAAAAAGAGATGTTACTTTTCTTGGTAGTGATTGTATTTTCATTTCTGAGGGAGATGTTACTTGATTTGTAAGATAAGAGGAAAATAATTATAGACACAAGCAGAGCTCTTAATGGAAAATATTAAAAATTAATAATTAGGTTTCTCTCCCTTCAACAAATACTTATCCAGAGGGTGTAGCTACATTTTTCAGCCCCTCAAAAATGCAAGACAGAGCACATTCTGGAGGCTTCCAGGTGTTGTATGCTTTCTTTGTTTCTGCAAGAGTGAAAATGTGGCTGGTACAGCCACGACCTCAAAGGGGAAGCCTTTGAAAATGTATTGCCATCCACATATCCAAGTTCAGGTCTTATGTATTCAAAAACTCTCTTATATCTTGGGCTTAGAAGTATGTCTTGGCTCACTGGTACCTTGCTGGGATAGCTGGTACCCTGTGTGCACTTGCTCCCATATCCATTTGTCATTTATTAATGGTATTATTAGCATGGTTTCCAGAGCTAGGCCCCTAGTGATGGATGTTGGACATTCACAAACTAAAACCATCTTTTATTTGTAGAGAGGTTTCTGATGCAACACTTTGTTCTTCCTCCCTGGTCTTGTACCAAGGCATTGTAACACACTGGTAGTTCCAGTTAACACACACATAATTGTCTTAACACACACACACACACACACATATATACATACACATAATTTATATATATACAAGAAAATCAGCTTTAAGCTATCAGTAAATTTTTCAGAAGTCTAAAGTTTGTGATAATTAGCACTTCAAAAATGTTGTGAAGGTTTCTGTCATTCATGTTTTGACATGCATAGTCTAATGTTTATACTAAAAAATCTGTTAAAGATTCATTGCTTTCATTTGCACCTCTGTTTGATTAATCTTTTTTTCTTGGTCCATCACTTTTTTTCATCAGTTATGGTTCTTTGCTGATAATCTAACATGTCTGAAGTTCCTCTTTGATTCCAGGAAATGAAAGTTGGATGGTATTGTTTGAAAAGGTGTTATCCCTGTTAAATAGTGAAGTAATTCTGGCTCAGTTTTTTCACTGATAGGTCTCCACTTGGCTAATTGGTCTGATGACATGTGAAGGTGTTTAGAGGACATCACAGAAGTGACAGGAAAAAACATGCCCCCAATTTGTTTTAGTGTTCTGGTAAACTATTCTGAAGTTTCTCCTTTCTTCTTTTTAGAGCTGTAAACATCAGAAGGAGGCTTTATTAAATTGCTTTTACCTCAGACTACAGGGGGCTTTAATGGAAAAGGGAAAAATGTTTGAAACTGTTGAGTCTTTGTTCTTTTTCTAAGGCAAGAACATTGGGAGTCCACACAATGGGATTTTAATAACTGCTGTTATTACCTTCACAGCAGTGAAAAAGATGGGCGCACCCGGTTTTACTGAACTGGTTAAAAGGAAACTGAGCAATTCCATACAATATGTACTTGAAAAAGCACATAGAAGTATAAATACATTTTCAAAAAGTCAAACAGTTCTATAGAACATATATATGAAGTCTAAGAAAATATTAAAGGACTCTCTCTATTTCGCAGGATCTCAAGTACCACAGTGACCCCTGGAAGCACAGGTGTAATTCCCTGAGTAATTAAGTCATTAACAGCATCCTCTGCAGCCCTTGTGGATGCATCTGCACTAATGATGGCCCATGGACTAGTGCCTTCTCCAGAGCTGAGAACAACCAACATGGCACATCTGGCATTGACAGAGCTGCACTTCTCCTTTGTTTCTCCTTGAACCACCACCAAAACACCCCTCAGTGCCCAGAGGGGCCTTGTGGCGGCTCCATCTGTGCATTGCCTGGGAAATTCCAAGCTGTTGCAGGGTGAGCCATCCTTGGCATTCAGGCCGCGGCCACTTCATTTATGAGGTGTTGTATGAACTTGTGCTGCAAAAGCAGAGCAGGAACAAAGATATTCACAGTATGGACTGTGTGGAATCTGTATTGCAATCACAACTGATGAATCTGAAATTCTCTGGTATTGCCTCTGGGAGGAGATGGTTGTGAGTTTTCACACCAGTTTGCCCATGTTCTGTGAATACCCTCATTTCTTCCTGTTTTTTATTTATTGTTTCTTGAACAGTTGTTAGTGTTGGACAAGAAGAACATGCAAATGTGGGAGCTCTCTCTGTGCTTGGCTGGCTGTGCTTGCTGCTGCTGCACAATCTCATATTGCTGTTTCAGCTCTCTGCTCCTCATAGCCTAGTACTCACTGGAACTGCTATTTCTAGTGTAGCTGTCAGATCAAAGCAGATACTGTGAACAAGTTTATTTTCTGTTGCTTCATCTCACATATTGTCTATTAATTGATCTCCTGAGTCATTTAAGGTCCTCACAACCTGTCATTGCTTTCATCATTTCTGTTGCTTTGCCACGTAACCAGATATTTTTTTCCCCAGCTTTTGTTTATGACACAGAAGAAATTGCAATAATTAAGGAGTTTAGTGCTAGGAAGTTTTGTGAAGTTTACGTGTTTATCTAAATGTTTCATCTAGTTTGGTGAGTCAGGCTGACCAGTGAGCTCTTTTTATACCCAGTTCAGTGAAGCTGACATTTTTTTATCCTTTGAATCATTTGCTATTACATGCTTCCAGAAGACCTGTATTACTGCTCTGGCCCTCTGCTATGCAAATAAGTTTTTCCTAATTGCTTTACCCTTTCCTAATGACATGATTGCTTATAAATTTTTCCACTGTTGTGGCTATGGTTTATTTTCCATGGGTTCACACAGTTATGCTTCATATCACTGTACACATATACAAAACTCGGTGCTCAAGTCGTGTGCCTTGACCCTGTTCTCACTAGAGCATAGGAGAATTTTTAGGAATCAAATCAGATTGGACCTGTTTTATAGCTACAGATATAATTTTACCTTAAGGTACTTTGCCTGGGAGTCCAGTGCATGAGAATCCTGAGTGTTAAAGAGGGCTTTGGGAAGCTGTGCAGGCTCTGGTTATAGGTGGTATGGGGGGTGAAACCAAATCTGGTAGTTGAGCCATCTTGCAGCACTACAGTGATTTTCTGTGGAGAGGAAACAGAAACATGAGTCTGACTGTCCTCTATAGAAATATTATGAAATAGGTATTTGTTTTGCCAAAGAAGACATCCAGGTGCAACTACATTACCAACGTCTACAGAAAATTTGCATCATGCTTATAGATGAAGATAAGGACTGACAACTGAAAAAGTAAGGCTTTTTTCCAAGGGACTGTCAGGGTTTTTTTTATTTAAAAAGTCACTATGAAGTATCCAATTTAAGCCAAAGCTTTAAAACAATATTAAATTGCAGAAAGATCAATGGAAGTATAAGTAAGCAAAACAACTTGTCACAATGGTAAAATTTGCAAAGGTGTCACCCTAGCGCACCTGGCCTTTCAGCAGCACAGCACTCCCTAATGGAAGGGAGCTGGGTGCCCTCCCTGGCCAGCAGGACTTTTGGTCTCTGCAAATGTTCCACTGCTCTGGGCAGTTTATTTTGAATGCTTTGCCAGATGGGACTTCTACTGCTTTCCTTTCTCTACTGCCTGGAGTAAGAATTAATTAATTGTAAGAATCATAAATATTGGAGCTGAAATTTGCCTTGATGCTTCTTCAAGGCCATACATCAAAGTATGTTTTTGTCCACATGCACTTGAGTTACATGCTTTTCTTGCCTTATTCTGAAGGAACACTGAATATCTGCATATTTTGCAATTTTAGACTGTTCTTAGTTCCCCTCATTATGACATTTAAATTCCTTCAAATCCTCCTTTCACAAGAATGTTGTTCCTCTCTCTTCAGGTCGCAGGCATGTTTCAGGTGCTTCTCTGTGTGTTGTGATCCTTGCTCAGGGAACAATCACTCTCTGAGAAAAATGAAGACTGACCAACTCCCCTGCTTCTTGTCTTCTATGACTTATGGCAATGATACATGCTGTAGACCATACCCCAGATCTGCTTGTAACCTACCACCCTGGAACCAGAAGGGCAGTAAATGCTAAGAGATGGCACAAGTTCCAAGACAAATTTGTCCCCACTATAAAAGTTAAAGCCAGCTAAGTCTGTCAGATACAGTGGCTGGTGGACAACTGCTAGCCTAGGGAGTCCTGACACAATTAATTCTTGGCTTGAGAGTGTAAATGGAAAAAAAAAGGCTGCCAGGGTGCTGTGAAAACTTTGCATTTTTTATTATTCTTTAAAGATTAATTTCAGTTTTTCCAATCATTAATATCTTTTGCCAGTAAGTTGTTTTGTAAGATCTTGTACTACTGCCTACAGTTCTTAGCTTATTCCATCCCTGTCTTCACAGGTCATTTGCTGAGCTGTAGTTAAAGGCACTATTTGTCTATTAACTATTGCAAATGTAAGTTATTTTGAAATAATTCTACTCTGCTCTTGAGGGACAGAAGCCTCACAGCACATGCTTTGTCATGTCTTTGATCATATCAGATTTTGCTGTGGCTCATTACTTTATGACATATTTTCCCTTGCTTTTCTTTGTTCCCCCACTGCTATCTTGCAGTGTTTTGCAGTTAATTCTAGCTACTCTTTAGTTCACTTGAGGCACTTTTTTGTTCCAGTTGCTCATAATTTTAATACTTTCCATAACTAGCCCACAGGATTCTTTACCATGTCTGCTCAGTCAGTAATTTTTTTAGCATTAGTAAGTTCTCTGTCCACATTGAATTGTTTTCTAGCTCATTGGTATATTAGGTGGACAAAATTAGTGCAACTGGTCACCCTTGTGACACAACTTCTACCATTATGATTCAGATAAAAGTCTTATTCGTGCTTATAAATATGTATTTCCTATAAAATTATAAATGTTGATTCTTTTCTTTAAACATATTGCTTTGCACATAGGGCAGTTTTAGTAAATTTAGGATTTTTGCTTCAGTTCTAAATTAAACTATCTTGAATTTCTTCGTTAAAAATAGCAAGATGTGCCTCTAAGGTAATGACAACCTTTTCTTTCATTTCTACACATTTTTCTAATGATTTGAAGCCAGAGTCTATCTAGCTTTCAAGGCTGTTTCTTTTTCAAAACTTGATGAACCAAGAGAAGATTAATGTATCTATATTCATATAACTCTGTTGGAGGTTGGACTTAGTTCTTTTCCTCAGGAATTTTTTCTCCCATGGGTTGCTAAGACACAAATGACTGGGTACTTAAGAGAAACAAAGCACAAGGCTGTAGCCTTTCTCCTTGGCAGGGTGGGGCAAAATTGCCCCTCATGGAAGCAGAGCCTGACAACTCGAGATTTTGGGACTGAAAAGCAAGGGCAGGGGGGAGGTCACGCTCTCTTGCTCGGGACCCTCGGAGCTGGACGGTCGGAGTTGCTGTCTGCTGAACCCACAGCCCCTGAGAAGCCAGCGCGGAGCTGCCGGTCTGTCTGCTGTGAGTCTTTTTCCTCCCTGCCCATCGGGAGCTGCCTGCCACCAGCCGGTCTCTCCCCCCGCTCCTCCTCGCCGCTCCGAGTTTCCTCGCTACATTGTGGCGGGGTTTCCCCCCTGCACGTCGAGACCCCTTTCCGTCCCAGCTCCCTGTGTCCGGGGATCCTGCTGCAGCACCGACACCAGCTGCCCCTCCCGAGGGTCTGTGGAGCAAGGGCTCTCCTCCATCCCTCCGTGCTTCGGGCAGTCGCCATTCGCCGTGTGCTACCTGAGCTCACGCCGGAGCGCCCCTGCAGGCACCGGGAAATCACCGCACCCAGAGCTCCCCTGCAGCCACCGGGGAATCACCGCACCCAGAGCGCCCCTGCAGGCTGTGACTGGAACTGCACCAAAGGGAAAAGGTGCCTGAAGCTGAGCAGGCTGCCACTGGGTTTCTGGTTCTGTTTGTTGGTTAACGTTATAGTTGTTGTTATTTGTTATCCTTGTTTTAGATATTAGTAAAGAACTGTTATTCCTATTCCCATATCTTTGCCTGAGAGCCTCCTGATTTCAAATTTATAATAATTCGGAGGGAGAGGGGTTACAGTTTCCCATTCCAAGGGAGGCTCCTGCCTTCCTTAACAGACACCTGTCCTTCAAACCAGGACAAACTCAAAAAGTCATCTATCCTTTTTTCTCATCCATCTGCCCCAGAATTCTCTCTGCTGCTACAGAGCTGTTACATTCAAAATCTTGCTCATGGGCATAGAAAAAGCACACCTTTTATATAAGAAAAGCTAAAAAATTGTTAGCACAACTGAAAGTGAACTACTCTAATCATTACTAGTCCAGATCTAATTGATAATAAAAGAAAGTTAATGCAGTTAAAATGTTTATACATTCACCTCTTAGTGCCTACCTCCCAATGTTAGGCTGATGTCTCCACTGCTTCTCTGGGGGCTCAGATTGGTGAGGTTTCGTACTGGTGGCAGTGGTGGGGTGTTGGTGAATTGCCAGCCTCTGGAGTCCTTCAGTGGGAGGAATATGATGTTTGTGGTAAGCCTCACTCTAGGATCAATTTGGGGCCATTTTTATGTGTCTGCCAAAACCCTTTTACACTATCACTCTGTCTGCATTGGTCTGTATTTCCAAAGTACACTCTATTTACTACATATGGTGTCTTTTATGCATATGAGATACTATTTCTTTGTTATCTCTAAAACTAGTTCTGTCCAGCTGCAGGCCTGCATTCACCATGTTAGAGTCTTAAACACTATTCTGCACAGAACAGCTGCCTCTTACTGCTATCTTTATAAAGCTATGGTTCTACTGTACAAAGAAAAACAAATTAAATATAGACATGTGGTTCCCTTCCTGCTATTCTGACTTCTTCTCCTCTGTTGGTATTCTTAGCAGCCAGTACACTTGGGTTAAAAGACTTCCAGAGCTTGAGAGAATAAAAACACATGGATATAGATACATCTGTCTGACGGTCAAATATGTGCAATATTGACAAAAAGAACAAAGGGAAAGATTCTCCACCCTCCCACACCCAAAAAACACCCCCAAAACCACAAAAAAAATCCACCTACAAAATGAAAAGAAAGTCCCCAAATGAAACCAAACCAAACAAAATAAAAAACAACAAACAAACCAAAAAAGGAAAAGGCTCTGAGAATTTGAAGACATGCACAGGCAATTGGTTGTGCAAACTCTCCACAGAGAAACTGAGACCAAAATGAATTTCCTTGTCCTTACGAGTTGTATGGTAAAAAGTAGATCTGGGAGGCTTTTTTGAAAAGCAATTTGAATACAGTGATTTGGAGAATTCTTTAAAATAGTATTTTTTCCCTATTTAAAAGCAATTTAATGTACTTTTATTTAATTGTCCTGTGACCCTACTACGAAAAAACCCCAGCAAACCAACAACCCTCCCAATCCTGTTGCATATGTGATTTCTTGTTATGTACATAACCCAATACAGTTAAGCAGAGACTGCCCAGGATATTTTGCATGCTAATTGACAACTGCTTAAATAGAACATAAAAAGCTTTAAACAATGTCAATCACTTTACTGTTATTTAAGTGTTATTATCACTTATATTATTTTCTTATAATCTCTGTGGTGCTATTATTGGTACATAAATCCTTAAATAATAGCAGACAGCTTCATAGCTTATAAGAATTTGTCAAATATAAAGACAATTTTTAATACGTCATGGCATGGCATTTTGATGAGACCCATGGAGAACTGTGGAGAAACATACTGTGCTGTCATTTCATTGATCTAAGGTGGCAGATGAAAGTCTTGTCATCTGCAGTACCACCTAATCTCAAAGTGAATGCAGTTATAGAGATGGAGTATGGCAATTTTTAATGTAAATAATGTTTTGCCTTTCTGAAGGCATTTACAGTCTTGAGGCCATTAGACTTGTGCCCTGGCCTCTTCAGCACTGCAGTTCTGCAATGGGATTGGAGAGTCAGTTTGAGATTGATGATTAACTTCTCACTTGTGCTGCAAAGCTTCCTTTTGTATTTCTGTAAAACAGAACAAATGACTGCTACTAATGTTTTGCTCATCAACTAGTAAGTGGAGGCCATTTAAGACAGAAATGTAGGATTTAGCTCCAGCTGCTGTTCTAATGTTGCAGAAAGCTTTTGCTGCAGTTCATTAAATCCAACTTCAGGCAGTCACAAAACTGCCAGCTAATTATTTTTTTGTTTCCTTGGCTGAGTGAATCCTGGTGTCACCAATTTCTTCTGACAAAATGGAGCTACAGAATTCCTCATTCTGAAGACTGAGGAAACAAAGCAGTGAGGAAGATACCAACATAATTTTTACAAAAACAGGTACGACTAGATCAGTGGAACTTCATTTTCTACCAGTTTGTCAGGCTATCTTGGGAGTCAGACTCTGTATGGGACAGTGGTTCTTTGCTAGTAGGTCACAGGGACTTTATTAATAACTGTTAGTTTATGTTTTGGGGTCAAATAACCAAATTGGAGGTTACATTGGTCCAGCCCTCAGAGTGAGAAGGAGCAGACCTGTGGCTGACAAGTAATTTTCCTGAGTACATGGGGTGTTTTAATGTCTATTATCTCAGTACAAATCAAATTAAATTATGCAATTTCATTTTGGGGAATATCAAAGCTGAAAATGAGATCCAAAATTGAAAAATACATGGATGGAGATGTCCCTCTTGACCTTGCATACAGAATATCTACCTGAACACAGCTCTGTTAACACATGGATGATGCTACACACCTTAGAAACTATTGTAAACACACCTTGAGATCATCTGTACTACCCATGACTTTAAGTTGTTGGTAGAGCTTATAGATAAAATCAATGAAATCAGAACATCTGTGTGTGTGTTTAAAATAACATTCCAAAACAGGAAATGTGAATAACCTCCTGCCATGGAGTTGCTCATGGAATAGGGATTTTCATTGACTCCTGGGGTGATTTACTCTTTAGGGACTTTACAGCCTGAGAATATCTCCAAGCTAGTACTCCAAGCTTTCACCCCAGAATTCTTGGAAAAATAATAGATACTGAAGATTTGGGCTTATGTTAATCATTGTCTATTGTCATATCACAGTCAGGATTTCAAAGAGAGACTTCTCCCTTCTGCTATGATTGTATACACAGAGGAGAGAGTCCTTACTATGATTTTACCATTAAAATTTACATAAAATGAGTATAAAAAGGGAACAGCAGAGAAAAATGCAAAGTAACAGCAATAGAATAGCATGATAAAATTATGTAAAATTAGGTATCTTCAAGGTTTCTGAATACATAGTTGCAACCTTTAGTTGCAGGAAGAGAGGAAAAAATTACTTCATATTGAAATTCACATTTTCAATATGCATATTTTTGCTTTTGACAGTGTGTCTTCACATACTTATAAGTTGTCAGCTGGCAACTATTGTTGTCTCACTGCACTCTGAAGAGTGAGAAGACACATCAAAAGAGAATTAAGGCTGTGATAGCACTCAGTGCAAACCAGGAAAGTTCCACATAAGCCTGAAATCTGGCATTTGTGTCAAGCACCAAGACACAATGGGGGCACAGGAAGAAAGTTGTTAAGGGAATTGGGTTAGAGTATGAAAGTAAGACACAATATGTAATCCTTTGTTTTATATGACAATTTCATCATTTTTACATGACATAAGTTGTGAAAATTAGCTTGGGTTCAGCTTGGGAGAGATTTTTGTAGGATTTCCTTAGGCAGTGCATTAAAAATGATCTGTCAGTACTGGACTACCAACAAACTGAATGTCCAGTCACAGAACTGTTAACTAAATTCTGGTCATGGGCTCAAATCATATTGCTATTTCCATATAGATATCTTAATGAGCAGCACTGGGAAGAGTTAAGCTGAGAATTAAGTCACATTTTGACATATGTAAGTAAGAAAGAGGGTTTAATAATTATTCAGAGAAGGAAAAATTTATATTTGCTTTCAGATGAAACACTGAAATTGTGACGAAACATTTTTTTATTTGTAAGCTAAACTAAACTGATTGAGAACCAATTTTCTGCCATTTTAAAGAACTATATGACAGTCTAAAGGTTATTTTTGAAAATAAAATAAAATCTCATTCATTTTATAATTTCAATTTCAGAATATAATTTTAACAAATTTAAGGTCTAGGTTCTGAATAAAATCCACAAAATATTAAAATGCATGTGGGAACCTCTAATCCCTCATCTATAAATGGGCAAATACCAAATCTTAATTTCTCTGAAAAGATGAAGATTTTTAGATACATTAACACATAATGATAATTAAAAAGGCTCAACCTCAAACTGTTTAAAATGAGATTTCTTTGAAAATGGAAAACAACAAGAATTATGATCATGGATTATTATGATGATCCTGTGGCTAAGTTTTGCCATCACCATAGTGACAAATTGAAGGACTTTTTCCCTGCCTAAAAGGGGTCCAAATCAGTCCTGGGGCTCCCAGCAGAGCCTTAAGAAGGCTGGGGAGGGGGGGACTAATGACCTCCTTCCAGCTCTTGTCCATGCAGCCTGTGTGCATTGCCTCCCTCACTGGCACAGTCTGCAGGTGACCTGTGGTCAGTGTGCTGTCCACCCACCCCCTTTCCAGCAGAGCTGTTACCTAACCAGACCAGGACAAGCAGGATTAAGCAGTATCTAGCATTTACAAAGCTTATCTAAGTCTCTTGGTTTACCTCTCACTTCATGTCCTTTTATTACACTTGTATTAGAAAATTATATTCTCCTGTAATGTTTTGGGATTTTTTTAAAATAAGGACTACCTTTCCCGTTAATCTAAAAGTTTTGCAAACAGTTGCCAAAGTCCTACCACATTTTCTTGACTGAATGGGAAGATACGGTAATCCTCATTAATATACCACAGCTAATTCTTGTCTGCAGAGTTTAAATGAAAATTTAAATTTTCTTCTCTCAGATGATTTTAACTGGTTATAAAATTCTGCCTATATTGAATTAAACACATTTAAATGATCTAAAATTTCCTGTATTCCTCTATTAAATTGTAGGCAGGAATTCAAGACCAATGCTTCTGAGATTTTACTGTGGATTCTGGCAGGAGACTACGTAGGCTGGAGTTACTTGTGAAAATCCTGAAATGCCTTGAAAATCAGAGTTGTGTGCTTTCAAAATTGTGTTTTAATCTTCTAGGGGTTAGTCTGGAAGAGTTACTGGGAAGGTGAAAAACACTGAAATAGGACAAACCCCCCGAGATCTTGTGTGTAAATTACACAGCAGAACTGGACACGAAAAAATTTGGGTTTTGGAGAGCACAGAGATAAAATATGAGCAATTATGAAAAAAAATGCAAAGTGACTTCTTCTTTTTCTTCATGTGTAGGGACAGTGACAGATTCAGCTTCACTTGAAGTGAATAGATGTCTTTTAGTGAGATCCTGATTGACCCCTTATTCTCCACAGAAGGGCTGTTTTTTCTGATATAAAAATGTCAAAGAAAACTTTAAATACGACTGATTTATTTTATTTATTAGATATTTATCAATCAACTAAATATATTTTGTAAATTTCCAAGTCAACTAGGACTGTAGAACAGACTTGATTGTTACCATAGCATCAGAATGTAGTTTTCTTTTTAAATAGAAAGACTAATTTTTAAAGAATATGTTTGCTAACACCTTTCAGAAAAAAAAAAGAGACTGTTTAAAGGGTGGTCATATTTTAGGGATCTGGCTTTTATTGTTACTCTATCCCAGCATAGTATACTACATGTATTAAAAAAAGACATTAAATGATTTAGTGTTTATATTTATTATCAGCAATACATCAGTCATGTAAAAATAACCCAGACGAAAATGTAAGACTTGTTACATTTTCACATCATCTGTATTAACTGAATAAAGCTTAGAGACAATGTACACAAATTCGCAGTAGTAATGGTACGTAAACATTTTGTGCATTAAAAAAGAAATATACATAATTTAAAAAATAAAAATGCATTACACAATTTACAAATTAACATTAACAAAAAAAAAAAAAGGTAAACATTCCTCAGACAGCTGCCTCCTCATTCTACAAAATAAATATTCAAGTAAATTAAGTTAGGCAAAATAAACTCTTAGCTCTTAACAATTTACATAAAGGTAAAAAGACAGATTTCCATTTAATTCAAGGTATATTTTACAGTGATTTACACATAGAGTTTTTAAATTGGTCTCTTCAAATTGTAAGATTGGAAAAACAATTTTATTAGATTTTGGCAGGAGGAAGGGGGTTTCAAAATTGATGCTTTATACCAAATATAAACAAGCTTGTGCAGTTGCATCAAAGCTTCAAACAGGAACTGCTCCAGGACTCAAAGCAGACACAGTAAGCTAGAAGCTACAATTTAAAAAGGAAAATATAAACCACCACATCAACAGGAAAATATCTACTTTGCTATTTTCTGAATGGTTTATTTGATCACTGGAAACATTACTTTCACAAACTAATAATCTACAGTAGTGGCTGCTTTAGGCACTGGATTTGTAGAAGCACTCTGATTTTTAAAGCAAATTGCTTTTCATTCTACACTGATAATTCACATATTATTTATTTCTGTTTCAATGCTAAAGGGCTTAATCACCTTTGCAACTTTTAGATTTACATAAAATTTCAGCCCTCCTTACAGCCTAGTATTTTGTTCTTGATAATGAGGGAAGCCATTCTGGCTTCAAATTTCCATGCACTTTGTTCATAGAAAAAATAATAATAAAAATGCACTCTAGATTTTAAATGCAGCACTAGTATGATGCAGATGTGCACCAGATATTCACTGATCAGATATAAAATGTAACACATACTAAAATACTTGCATGGATTGCAAAGGCCAAACATACTTAAAAAGCCCTCCTATCTCTTTGTTTGCCCATTTAATATGGTAAGAAAAAGGAGATGTCATATCTTTAACTTGTCATACCTTTAAGTTATTAAATGCTTAGATTTAGGACATAAAATTCTTCAAGGCAAGAACTAGCCAACAGCTCCTGCTGAGACCAGTCTGTGTCACAACGATTACTCATTACCAATGAAAGAAACCCTGTTCCCTCAATGCCTTCTTGGTCCAAAACTATTTGACAACATAGAATCAGACTTTTAAAAGAACAGAGATAATGATTGAAATCTGTCTCCACATGTAGTTATCATTCTTTAATAGTTTACAATTTTTCCATTTTTTTTGTATGCCTGAAAAAAGATGAACCAACCAGGTTTTTCTTGTTTTCTACTCAAGAATGTTAAAAATTAAAATTATCAAGATTTGTATTTTTGCAATGGATCTTTACAAAGTGATGTAAGACTGAAGACTCCAGTCCTGAAATACATGTATCAATGAACCACTGCTGTGGCAGGGGGCCACAAAACTTCAGCAGCAGCAGCTGGGTCAAGGTATAAAATGAGAAATTAAACCTGCACCAAAGATTGTTACCATTGTTCCTCTGCTCATCATTCCCGTTTGGGGAATACTTACACAGTGGGAGGAAGGTAGTTTTCTTGATGCAGTTAACACCACACTGGTAATGTCAGCTAAGTTAAAGTAGGAGCATAATCTCTCTTGAACATCCACAAAATGCTCATTGGTTCCAATAACTATTCTACATAGAACAAAGGTGTGTATTTTTAAAACCTGATATTACCCATTGATGTCCATGAGAGTCTTGTCATTGATTTCAGCGGATCTGGGCCAAAGTTTGCAAAGCTAGTTTCATTCAGTGTGCAAAAACTGGTGCTTCTTGAGTAAATAGAGTGATGAGTAGGCAGAAGTGGCTTAGGTTATAAAAAAGACCTGAGAACCTAATATTGAACTTCATATAACAATTATTTTTGAGAGGTTGCCTGCTAAAGTTTTGTATTGCTTAGTAGTGGCACAGTCACTTGTATGTTTAGGCTGCATATAGAAGCCATTTGAGGAGAATAACCCTTCTCAGGTCATGGATCACATCTGTAACAGGCATGTCACATGAGTGGCAAGTCAATGAGCTTCATGTTGGAAGCCTAACACTGAAAAGCCATAAGCATGGAACAGGTTAACAGTGAGTTTTCATACTGCCAGAGTTTTTAAAAAGTCATGAGTATTGAAATGGCAGAACTATTGATCTTATTGTTTGCTTGCCAGTACACTCAGGAGTTTACCTGAATAATTAAAAGAGAGTATTGAATTAACCTAATTAGAAAAGACAAAACTTCTCTGAGTATTGCACTGCCAGTAACAGTGAAAAAGCTCTCATTAGCAGAAGGAAAGAAAAGCAAAAACATTTCACTTTAGTTGAACAATCAGAACACCTTTTTAGACAAGAAGTATGTCACTCAGAATAACAGGGCAACCACTTTTCTTTTTCTTTTCTTTTTTTTTTCTAACAAAGTTAACAAATATAAAAAATCTAGTCATAAACAGCCTTCAAAGTACAATTAGAAACCAGCAGGACAATCAATACCAGCATAGGTAGATGGGGCAAGAAACTAGACACTTGTATTACTGCCATGGTGTAGAGTACAATGGCTGCTGCGATGAGGAACGGTGTGTACAGTACACGTCGTAGCCGATTCCATCCCGTCACAGTCCAAACTGAACACTACTCTCTTCAGGATTCAAGACCTGTCTACTTGACACTCCTTGCACAAGATACACCATTATCCTTTCTGAAAAGAGGCAGTTTCTATGGCAATACTAGTTAAGTGCATACCATGCTGCACTAATATAGTGCAAAAATTTGCCTTACATGTAGCAAAAAAGATGCAGGCAACAGTTTGAGTTAGAGAAAGTAGAAACGTATTGTAACATTTACAGCAGATATTTTTTCCAGACAGCAACCACTAGAAAATAGTGAATCTGAGAATGCCTCCTTTCTGGATGTACATGAGGCCTTGGAACTTTGGAGTGGCAACAGGACAGAATTTTGCAAGTGAGTCATTGCCCTCTGAAATGCAGGTTAACACAAGTTATCATCAAATGGCAAACTGTTGAACTTGCTCAGTGAGTTAATCCCAGTAAAAGTTAATATTGTACTAAGCACTAAAATGCTCTTCATCACATATATAACCTGATAGAATAATACATATGGTTCAACTGAGTATATATGTTATGTTTGAATATAAAGAGTCATAGACAGCTTGGTACAAACTCATCATGCGTACTGATTATACTTGGTTAATGATGCAGAGGCTTCCAAGTGTTAATATTATGCTATTCTGGAGGCAGAAGTGGTGCTCAGTTCTAAGACTGAGGAAACACCACAGATGTCCAACTGCAGTGTCCATTGACATGATTCTGCCTGATTTCTCAGTGCTGATGGTCTAAAGTAAAGCAATAATACCTTGAGTATTGGTAGGCATTATGAAATCCATCCTTCTTTATCTGTGGTGCAGTTACAAAAAAGAAAAAGTCAAAACACTTAATCCACTCCATAGAAAATCCCTGTGGCTTTGGACACCTTCTGATTTCATTCTTATAGTTTAGACTCCATTTGTCACTATGAGAAGTTGTGTTTTACATGTCTGCATCTCCATCATAAGCCAAGGTTAAAGGTTTCAGTCGGTTGTTCTGCCTTCTCTGGGGCTTCTTTGGCTTTTTGCTGAAACAATAAGATAATTTGTAAATAGAATAAGCCACTAACAACATACAGAAATGTATTTCAGTCTTAAATGAAAGATTAGCATGTTGATAATGCATTCAGTTGTTTGTTTATAAAAGCTATAAGCCTAAAACCTTCACTAGGATCACTAATTATCTCTTTATTCACCCGAAGCAGTATCTAAGTCAAAGCTCAGTTGTTCAGAAACAAGCTGTTATGGTGCTGATGTGACTTGATGAAATCCTTGGCAGGTACTCTTGCAACATCACTCACTTTTCAGAAGAATTCAAAGTCTGCCATGCAATATTTGGTCATGTATCAAAGCTGCAATCAGGTTCTTTTAAGTTACGTGCCTCAAATACTAAACCGCTCTTGACACGTCAAGGGTTTCCACAGGAAAGATCCAACATTTGATTAGTTTTATCTCATTATACTTGCTGGAATGACTACAATTAATTCTAGATGTTATAATCAAACCAGTCATTAATAGCAGAGGTATGGTTGCTTGCCATAACATTCCTTGTCTAGCCTTGAATTAGATTTTAATCCAGCAGTATTTACAATCCATTTGATATAGTTTTAAAAAACCAGGCCAAAGGAAAACGAATGCTTCTCCATGCTTTAGTACTTGTCTTCTTTTAGACTGTAACATAAGCATTTCTTTAAATCAGGCCTGTGCATCCTCAGTCTTGTCCAAAATCTTCTCTCAGCTATGTCACTTAGGCTGCTCAAATCTGTATCTTTTATACAAAACCTTTTGTTTCAGTGACTTGCAGTAGCCACAGATTCCAGTCCAAATAATCTGCAGTGCAGTTGCTAATGGATTTCCTTTTCCTCAACCTCCCCGCCACAAAAACCAACCCATCAAAAAAAACCACAAAAAAACCAAAACCAATCAACAAACCAAAAACCCAAACAAACAAAAAAAATTCCCCCAAACAAACAAACAAAAACCAACCAAGAAGAACAAACAAACAAACAACAACAAAAAAAATCAAATGAAAAAAACCCCAAACAAATTTTTATATTACATAGACAGAAGTGAGGTTTTGAGCAAAGTTTACTGAATGGCAAACACACCCAGAAACCCCCCAGATTAATGCAGTACGGCCAAGAGCCTGATGTATATGACCACACTTTCCTCACCTTTCACCTGTACATTCATCTGGATCAGAAATTCCAAACAACACCTTGAAAACTTAAGGGAACACATTCTCAAAGGTGACTTGTTAAAAAAAAAAAATTATTTCATTTCTTAAGAAGATGAGAATGTTTTCAGAGTTTTTCTAGTTGTGTATCTCTATATCTTGTCAAATACAAAATATGACACGCCTGGTTACTACATTGCTTTCTTGCTATTTCTCTCAGCATTTTTTGATACAGACACAATAAAATTATTCTGGACACTGTATATAACAACTGAGATAAAGCGAGCGAAAATTAACTCCATATTTGTAATTTCTTCTAACCTCAGAAGAGCATGTGCTGATCCATCATCTAGAGTACAAACAGAATTTGCTCACCTGAGTTTGGACAAACGGACAAGGGAAATTAAACACTGCAGTCCACAAAAGTGCCTGCAGTTCTACAGCAGCAGATGTAAACATTTGCATAACAGTCTGTGAGGGGACTGGTTTTTATAAATAATTAAAGAACTCACCAGGCTAGATAGATCATAGAAACAATAAAGATGAGTAAAACAAATGCACCAGCAGCTACACCATAAACCCAGGTCTTCAGCTTCCCATCTAAAAGGAATGAATGTTAGTCAGTAGTGTTTGAGTTAGTGTTATTGAATTATTAGTTCTGATATAGCATAGAAATACTTTAATAATCCAAAATAAATGTCTTCACTAGCAATTACAGTTTAATCAGAGTAAATATTGTTAAATAACTGAGCAATGACTTCTCTGTGCTCTGCTATTCAGTTGAAGTCAGGAAAATTCAAATGGAGCTGAGATCTGGGGCAGAGGCAGCAGGTGAGATACTCAGCTCTGGGGCTCTCTGGTAGTGAGCAACCCCTCAGTATGATCACAGGCCAGTACATCAGCCTGGGACTCATTCAGCACCACTTCCTATTCTAGCTCTGGTAAATCAATATGCCTGTTATTTTTATTTTTGTTCCTATTTAATTTTATGTTTTTAAATATCTTTAGCATGCTATACCTCATCCATACCTTAACTGCACATACACAACTTTTACTACTGCATAAAGCAGTAAAATTTTTTAATTCCTTTCCCTACCAAATGCAAGTTTTGTTGTTATAAATAACTTCTCACAGAATAAAAATAGACATAAAAAGACAGCCCATGCTCATAAATAAAACAACTGTCTGTTGTTAATAAGGACTGTATTTATGTGCAGCCTGTGCAGTTTGTATTTTGGACATGCAGGCTCAGGCATACATACCACTCTCCTTGCCTCAGATGCACCCAGGTCTACCAGGAAAAATGATGTGGCTTTGTCTGTGGGGTGTTGCTCTGCCCCCAAATGATCATGCCACAACTAAAGGTGAGTGCATGCTTTTTGACTCACTGCTTTAATCCAAATAATTTTTCACATTTCTAACTGGCTTTTTGTAAGCATTGTTTTCCAGTTAGCCTTGTTGCATCTTCTTGACAATAAAAAAAATCATCATTATAAAACTGAATTATTTCATTTACAAGTGGTACAAGTTTTATTTCATAAGGTTCTGTATATTTTCAATGTAAGCAAATACAGCTAAAATTTTTATGACCAAACACTTAGTGTTTCTTGTTAGCTCTGTAGAACCAAAAGACACCATCAATGGAGTTTCTGTTTCCACTGTAATAATAGAAGTTAGACCAAGATTGCTTGGTTACACAGTAGTGCTTTGCTGTGCAGTTAAGCTCAGGCTTTCTGGTCTGTAGCAATGCAAAGTCTTGCAGTCATGTGGACAAGTTGTTCAAGAGTAATCAATATCAAAACATTTTACCTTTGTTACCTTAATCAACCTAATGAAATATTATAACTGATAATAACTGGCATAACCAAAATAGCTGATCCATTAAAAATTAATGGAACTGTGGATTTGACCTGATATATCCCATATGATAATATCAACGACAGAAATTCAGACTTTAGGACTGCTAATTAGGTTTGTTTCCTCTCTCCTTGTATTATTTCCATTGGTAAATGTAAGAAGTTTAGATTTTTTACAGGTTGGCTTCTTTCAAAATAGTAACATCTCCTTGAAAAAAATGCTGACAATACCTTGTATACAGATTTATTTGTTTCTGCCAAAGCAAGGAACTCTGTTAATGAGGTCATTCCTATTATGCAACAACTGACATCCAACTCAGGCTTTCTGAACTCCCTCTGGACAGATTATTTCTAAGTGTGGAAGGGAATTGGCATCTCAGACTCATCTGTTTGTGGCAACACCTCAGCCCAGACAACTGTAGAGGATAGTTTTTATACCTTCCTTTCTGGAACTGCTATGTAACTTGTGGAAGAAAATGAAAGAACTATTTTAGATCTAGACTTAGAAACTATGAGGAAAGGAATAATCATGCCAGAGAAAACCCAAACCTTTCCAATAGATATCCAATCCTGAAATAAAACAATCAAGCCTAGATCTCATCTGAATTGGAAGATGTTCACTTTCTCCCACAGTTGCTCATAACTTCATTGCAAGAAGTATTAGTCCTATTGACTATGTTTGGGATTATCTGAACTGAGCTATGTCTCCTTCCTAACTTTAATTACATAAATTGGTGAGTTTTAATGAATTTTCTTAACCGTACCTTGCTCCAAAACCCTCCCTGAGCTCACATGAGCACCCATATTCCTGAACTGTTGAAGGTGGCTGTCTGATACTTGCTTATTGTTATCACTCTGGCTGCTACAACACACCCCCTGGCATTCTCAGGAGGAGTTAGCTAAAATAAGCAAATGATGACATATTTGGTAAGATGCTGTTTTTTAAAAGAGGACCAGAAAAGTTTAATTTTCTATTTTTTATTGTTGATTAAAGTACTTGGAGTAAAAACCACTTTATTGCAGGTATCAAAAATAATATCAAAGTACAAATAATAGTAAATAACAGTAGGACTAATTGGATCTAACATAAGTATTTCTAATTTCTAACCCAAACATTATTTAATCTGCTTATTAGAAATATTTTTATGAATCTCAGCTTGAAACACCTTATGGATTATGCATGTAAAGATAGTGCTTCCAATTCTGCAATTAAAAACATCCAAAAACCCTTTAGAAATAAATGACCACCCTAATACACAAGTGCATTAGTATATTTAGCCCTATGTGACTTAAGAGACACTTAAGATGACAACCAATTGCTCTCTTCCATATTGATAATATTTTAGACAAGCAACATATCTCTTTATGTGGAAGTATTTTGCTAATTAAAGTTTTATTTATCTATATATTTAAAAGCACTAGGAAATATTTACTGATGTCTGACTACATGATGGACTTTATTATATATTTTATGCCACTCTTGCACATAAGTCTTTGCTCAGCTCTAAAGAACATGGTCCATCATAAAAGCAAATACTGCTCATAGAGACTTAGAGCATGCATATGCTAAATATAAATAGTATGGTTAGCATTTGACTAACATGAATGAGTTTAAATATGGATAGGTCAGAAAAGCATTAGCATACCTACAGCAATTATTTCCCTACACTTTATGCTATGGCTGCAAATTTTAAGAAGCCTTTACTCTTTGCAGTCTTCAGTGCTACTTTTTCATTCCTCTGTCAACAGAATTATTGGTTGAGACACCATAATTTAATAGACTGGCTTGCACCTTTGCAGCAAACTCCCTTCTAAAGTCACATTTCAAATAGCTTCAGTGAATTTTAACAGGTAAAATGGCTAAAAGGAAATCTGCAATTTAAGATTTCACCAAATATATTGAAGGAGTAGTGAGAGGGCTGGGGGTTTGCTTATGTCTCTTCTTTGTTTTCAGTCAGAGTACCTGTCTGCCTTCTTAAATGAACAGTCCAGGGTTTTTCTTGTCTTCCTAGGTATACAAAAATATAAATGCCAGACCCTGCAGCAGTACTTAGCACTAGGAACTGCTCATTGCATGACTTCACCTGGCCCAAAAGGCTGTAGAAACCAGGTCCTTCCTCGTCCTGACTGGTTACTGGAGGGCTGGGTAGGGTTCACAGCTCGACTGGTTTTCACATCTCCCTTTTTGTCCTCCATGGTGGGGATCACCACCACTGGGATGAGGGTGCACTGCTCGAGTGTGCCATCAGAGGACATCACTTCAGTGTATCCGTCTTCACAACTGCACATTCTAGTCTGTAGGGAACAAGTGTTTTACACCGTGTGGCAGAAAAACAAGGTTTTCTGTGAGCTATAAGGCATAACAACATGGATGACTGGAAGAGAAGACTTTTGATGAGTGCTAGCCTGGAGAGTACCTCTTCATATATTTTTATGCAAGTTCATACCATATCAACAGAGACTATTTAACATTTAATTGAAAGGTAGAAAATTGTGTGAGGTGGATTTTAACAAACTCATGACTAGTAAAATCTCTGAAAATACTTTTTGTTGGCATAATCTTTGTAACCAGGAGATGTGTGGGAAGGCCTCATGGGGGTGCTCTATGCTCCAATGCAGTAGCACATACCTCACTGCAGTAAGCGTGGGGTTGGCTGCACGGTGGGTTACATGACCTGTCAGCATCTGGTTGGCGCATCACTAAACAGCCCCCTGTAGGACAGAAAATCATATTTTCACATGGTAATACCTCACCACTGATGAAATTACTGATGTCATTACTTGCTGCAGTCTATCATGGATGACAATCTTGTTGCTAATTTGAATATAAGAGTCCTTCTTTTATTCCAAGGTGAAGGATAATTGGGATCAAGTATTTTCTTATACGTAGAGTAAGGATACAGCAAATGTATTTAATTTCATGTGCATTTTAGAGAACTAATATTTAGCAATGGAGCCTCTTGTTTTCTCCTTTGTTCCTTTGGTGGATTGCTCAAAAAATCAAACTAAATGCTTTGTTGTATGCAAGGGAACAGATTTGGTTCTCTAGGGCCCTCCTTATGACTTACATATAAAAACGGTGGCCACAATAGAAATAAAATAATCCTTTTTAATTATATCTTTTCCTGTTGAACTGAAAACAAGTTACTCATTCTGTTTATGAAAGGATACCTGTTTTCTCCTGCTACTGGGTCACTTTTACACATGCCTTATGAATCAAGGCTTCATGTTAGTCTGAGATTTATGAAAGGAAAGCAGATTTATCAGTAAAGCATGTACGGAATGTTACAATTCTGATGATATTGTGGGTTTCAGTCTTTTCTCTTTTTATACAGAGTTTTCATTTCTACAGCTTTATATATAGTGCAGTTATTTTTATACACACAATCAGGCTTTCACTATCATTTCAGCCAGAATGACTTAAAACTAGAATCAGTTTGAATTTACCTGTGTTTCCTTTTAGCTTATAGAAATTGTATATGCATCACATTGTTTAAAATTTAAACTGCTACAAGACAACTTATCATGCATCTCCCAAATTAATACCATTTTAATGCTGGTGTGATATGATGATGAAATCCTGATTGCTGAGGTTGTTCACAACCATAGCAGATGCAGTTAGTTGTGGTTACGTAGATCCAAGTGTTAACAGGATGGCTGGTGAAGAACAAAGAAAACCCTGCTGGTTGCCATAAGTTTTCCCCACCCCCAGAAAAGAAAATCATACATCCTGGCATACAAATCACATGCCTGTGGGAATCTATGTAATAAAATATCAGTCATCCAAGGAAGCAGAAGGAAAGAGTTGCCTCATCGCCCATGGGAAATAACACCTTCAAGTAAAAAAGAACTATTCAGCACAATGATATTATGCAAGTAAGAAAATAGAAAAAGACCTTAAAATAGCAACAGAACTCACAATAATTATTTAATAATGTTTGAAGTAAGATACACAATGTTAAGAGCCAAATGTGCAGGAATAAGGCTGAGAAGACACAGCAATGAGAGATATGAGTTGCTTCTGAATCAAAACAGGTAATCTCAATTTAAAACAATCATGAGTGTGGGTCTATCACATCTATGAGCTCTTAAATACTCTAATTTACACAAAACACTTTCAGAAAATGCACAAATGCAAATTAAAATCTGGTTCACTACTGTATATTTAATGTAGAGAAATTCCCTCTACATTATATATTAATAAAATAGAATATTGTATTTATGATAGTTTGAAAACTATCATAAAATGCATGAAAAACTATAGTTTTGCATTTAAAAGAAAAAATATAGTTTTGTGTTGCATGGAGTCTGGTGATTGCATGTTCTGGAATATTCCATTAGTCTTCCTTTCAAATCAGAAAGTTACCACAGCTTGAAGCCATATACAAACAAACTTTGAAAAAAAGGAGATACAATATAGTCTAAAGTTTGTCTGCCTTGGAGCTCCCATTGTGAAAAATCTGCCAATAACACATAGTCATACATTTGTCTTTCCTAGAATTTATGACACAGCTGTATTCAGTCACATCAGAAGAAATTATTATTTTCCTGTGACTGACCGTGATTTATACATTCTGAATTTAATATCTCAGAGCCATAATCTCCAAGATGCTATTTACTTCAAATCCTATAGGACCTTTCATAGATAATATCCTATATTAATCTCAACAAGAATTTTTACTTTGAGTTTTACTTACCATAGACACATCTCAGCTAAGCAGGAAGAAATCAAGGTGCATAAATAATGCCCTGTTGCATTTCTTGTGAATTATATGTGTTTTAATAGTCCTACATCACCAGGTGAGATTTGCAAGAGACTTGGAACTATTATTTCAACACCTTGTAAAAATAATACAAATATTTTATTTCTACTCTTACAACAGACAGTAGTGGTGGACTCCATTATCAAGAAGTATTGTGGTGGCAAGACATAAGTAACAGCTCTCCTCCTGTGACTGACCTGACAGCAGCTGGCATTGAGAATGTGTTTACAGTCTCTGAGATTCTTTTACTACCACTTGGTCTGATACAAAAATTATTCAAATAAATGCATAACTCTTAGCTTAAATGAATCCCCATTACCAATATATAAATCCATATAAATAGATTCATATGAAGATTTTCTTCTGAGATCTAGGTTGCTCTTAATTCATGGTTTTTTGTGCTTGGCTTGCACAAAAAATCACTACATCCCATTGAAGTCCACGATGTATCCTGATACAGATTTATGGCATTGAAGTAAAGAAATAAACTTATATCAGCACATTAATTAAAATTTTACATTTTGTAACTTCAAGGAGATATATCATATATGAATGATATTATCAAGCTCTGCAACTTTCTCTGCCCTTGTATAGACACTGAAATGACCTGTAATACATAAAAATGTAATTTATTGTAAGGCTTGAAATTTAAAAACCTACATTGAGAAGTGTAAAGATGCCTATGGTAAAAAAACCCAAACATATACAAAGTAAAATATTTCAGGTCCACTACAGAAGATAATATTTATATTTACTTTTAGCATTTCAGGTTGCAGAATTCTAGAAAAGAAACCGCATCTTTAACATGCAAAAATTGATGATATTGATTCATACCCCAGGAAGATTCTTTTTAATTTGTTTTTTCATTTTACTGGGAAAACACATAATCCACCTGTTTTCCAGGATTTTTTTGTGTATATAAGAAGAGTAGTTACCTGTGACGTTTAAACCATCTGACCTTTGGCACCACACAGTCCGAGAAGATCCCTTCCATGGGCTTGCCATCCACTTGTACTCATAGCACTGGCCATCTGCACAGAGAACATTTGTATTTCAAAAATCTAATGACAAGGTTTTAGAGTATCACAGGCAGCAGACACACTCCATCAGCAGACCATACTCATTTTGTGGCCACACTCATTATGATTAATGACTTGTACAGTTAAGTAAGTCCCTTTCTCCTTCATCCAGCACTGCACTGCCCATGTGGAGCTCCCAGGGTCACCTGCACTTACTGGACACATAGAGAACAGACCAGATGTGTCCTAGACACTAACCAGGATTATGAGCAAGCCTAATGTATTTAACGGGTTAAAGAAATGTTTCCAATAACCTCATAAGGTTGTGGCCCATCTGCTGTGCAATACTCATTTAGAGATCAGGTTTCTTTCCTGGTAGCACTTCAGTCAGTGCTCCAGTGCTTGGGGAAGTGGCCAGGGCTGCATCTGGCTTCATGTCCCAGATCTTCTGTGCACATCTTGTATGGTCTGGGATGAATCATTAAGACTTTCTGCACCTTAGCTCTCTATTATAAATATAAAACTCCTTTTTGTCTGATCTGGCCTCTGAATAGGCAAGAAATGTCTGTACAGGAAACTACTTTTCTTAAATAATTTGTCTACTACCAATGGTAAGCATGGTTGAAGCATTTTAATGACATTGTCATACAAGTAACAATTCAAAGGGCAGAGAGAAATCTAAATCTGATTATGAATCAAAAGTCAGAGATTTCTTTTTATTAATGTTACTAAGTAGATAAGGAAATTGTTTGTCCCATATAAAAAGAAAAGTCATTATTAAAAAAGGATAATTCTAAAGGGGTAGCATATGACAGTTACCACTTGAAAGTTTTTCTGTTTACAGTTCATACATGGAAAACAACAATTTAAGTGCATTTCTGTCTATCAAATTTGCATTTGCCTAAAACTAATGCCATGAACAGAAAGAAAACAAAATTATGGTTGTTCTGTGCTTTTTTCTTACAGGAACCAACCTAACATATATTTTGGTGCTTACCATTGCATGGTCTTGTTTCCAAAGCCTGTTCTGGACAGAGATGTTGATTCTCTAAGTCCTGAACGATCACTGCTCTAGATCGGACTTGTATTCCTCCAAAACCAAGATCCTCACCATTAACACAGGTTAGCTGGCAAAGGCTCCATTCTGACCACTCTCTCAAGTAACAGTCTCCTGTCAAAGAACAATTTTATAAGATGAATGATCATTGTATATGAAGAGCTTTTTGCACTGCATATGTCTTAAAAAAAGTCTGAATAGAGTTTCTTAATTTTTCTTCTTTTTAGTTCCCTTCACTCCTCTTTTTAAACTTGACTCATAGTGTACAGAAGATAACATTTTGATACTATCTCAATGTCTGTGTCATAGAAAATATTATAAAAAAATTATACAAGGGCCTATTTATTCTAAAGCAGTTTTAGTTTCTTGTACCATTCCCATGAGATCACCCTCATGAATCTCTCTGCAACGCTCCACCCAATGTTGGAATTTTGTACATTTTAAGATATTGTGCATTGTATGTCTTATGCTAAATTTACATATCTTTTTTCAATTCATCTTTGATTTTAGAAAACATCGTCTAGTATTAAAAAGATTCATTATTTTTTATCCCCATGCAGATTTTCTCTAAACAGACGTAGAAGCAACTGACAGAATATTCTTTGCAAGAAAGGGAAATGGGAACGTGATTAAAATGTCTGCTCTCGTTATTTCATGTTAGGATAATAGACCTGTAGAATTCTATAGTGTAAAACTGAAAAAAAAATTATACTAATGACACTTATTAGCACGATCAGCTAAAGAACATTTAAGAAAGATCTGAGGCACAACACAAAGAAACCATTTTGTTAAAACTACAGTTGAAAATGGGAGTAGACTATGCACAAACTCATAAATAAACCTCTTAGTTCTCATTATTTCAGTGAGAAAGCCATTAAAAATTCATGCTACCTTGCATTATACTGATGACAGATATAATCAGTACTATGTTGACCGGATGCCTGATTAATGAAGGAATTTTATTTGCCAACCTTAGGAAAGCATGCAAAGAAATGAATAATTGACGAACTGATGTATACATAATAGGAAAACAAGTAGTGATTTTTGGAAACATTAGCTGGAGTGTATCATTAGCACATCCCCACAGGGCAGTTATTCTTGCTGGCTAAATGTGAGATTGTTGAAGAACAGGTTCCTGCTCAGCAAAATTTTTAAAGCAATAAGTAAGCAGCTCTAATTTTTTTTATAAAATTCCCTTATATGAAAACATAACCACGGCCTTTGTATTCTTCCAGTTTCTATTAAAGAAGTAAAAATACGTGAAAATCACACTATTGGAATGCTATGTACAAAGCAGTGATAAATTTTTATTAATTTATATTTATTGAGACAACTTTACCTTCAGTCTGATCTGAAATGAACTGGGAAAAAATTCTGGGAAAGGGTAGAGTTTCAAGAGAACAAATATAGAGTACTGGTATGAAATGATAGCTACATTAGAACTGAAGGAATTTATCACCTTTTCTGAAGATTCATCATTAATGGCTACTGAACAACAGCAATATATCTCAAATTCTAGAAGTATTTGGAATGAACTGGAGGGTTTTTACTGGAAATTAGACAGCTCTTATATGCTCTTAATCCTTCTCTGTATGAGCATCATGGACATGATAATTCTTAACAGCTCCTTTAGGTTCAGTTCACAAAGGCATGACAGTGCATGCCACATCCAGAGAGCTAAATAACTAGAGGCACTTAATTTTTCTCAGGGATCAAAACTTTAGTTTCATTTGGAATAGAACCTTTAAAGAAAAAAATAAGATGCCTTAGCATATCTTCCTTAGACACCCATAAAAGGCATTAAGTTTTTATCCACTGGCAAAAGTATTAATAAAGTTGTTAGGTAATCTATGCACTAAATACTAATATTTAGCTGTAAACTAACACCCTTTCTTACAGAGTTAAACACAGGTGTTATTTAAATAGGTTTTGTGAAAAAACAGACACATCTTAGATACAATCTGTGACAGAGACCATGTATTTATAAATTTAAAATCTAGTATTTTTTCTAATTGATTTATTGTCATGAAGCCACTCCTAGAAAGTAACTCTGTTGGTCATTTGATGCATGAATCCAATCAATGAAGCAGGTGAAAAAGATTTAATTGCCTGTGGCTAATGCTAGGCACTAATAGCTGGAATGACACCCAACCAATCCTGAAACGCAACATTTATTTGAACAGCTTTGTTACCTGGACAAGGGAAAGTGCACGTTTCCTCAAGTATTATCTTCTTATCACCATCTATAATAGGCTCTATTTCTCCACAGAATTCCTCATCTACTACTTTGCCAGCATCTTCAGTGGATCCATCATAAACCACACAGGAAATGTTTCTCACTCGTGTTCCCTCTCCACATTGAGCATCCTATAGATGAAGAACACATATTGATTGATACGGAAAGAAGAAAGTGCCAAAGGACTAGATCTGAGTTACATATCACTCTACCTCCTATTATTTTTGCTTAACTACTTATTCATTCCAATAAGGAGAAAAAGAAGACAAGAAAGAGAGGATATGGTTCATTACTTCAGAAACAAAAAAAAACCCAACCCAAAATTTCTGGTCACTGTTACTTGTTCCTTAAATTATGGAGCTAATTATGCCTTTGAACTGCAACCATAGCAGTATGTCAAGTGAAGATATCTTCTAATATGTGAATATATTTCTGCTGATATTCTTTTACAACAGAAGGATTTAAATTATTAGCAAAGATGCTGCTCAGGTATCAAAGTTTACATTTATACTCTCAATATCTGTAGGACACCGTTGCATCCATTGATAAATATGAAATCTAAGGAAAAAAAAAAATCAAACTTTAGTTTTTGAATAAGAGAGGTGGAAGCAAGTTGTTTACAGTGTTGAGAAGGAAGTATCTGAGCATATCACAAATATGCCTGGATCCACACGTTCCATAACTTCAAAGTCCCATATGGCTTTTACCTCTACTTTGCATGCAGACCATTGACCGTATTGCCATCGATAACAAGGTTTT
This sequence comes from Eopsaltria australis, assembly GCA_034509425.1. Taxonomy (NCBI): domain Eukaryota; kingdom Metazoa; phylum Chordata; class Aves; order Passeriformes; family Petroicidae; genus Eopsaltria; species Eopsaltria australis. The sequence continues at coordinate 2,410,621 of JAVTVJ010000004.1, read as the reverse complement.
ACTGGACAGGGTTTGAATTGCTCCATCTGAGAAGGACAAGGCCTCCCATCACCCTGAAATGGCTGATTTATGGTCCTTCTTCTGATCATTTTTCCTGCAACAAAAACCATCAATATGAAGTGGTTAGACTGATTTATTCCTCAAGATGGTTCTATTTTGCTGAAATATATTGTATTTGAATAAAGTATTTTTTTCCAGATTTGACAAATTGGATTGTAAAGCAGATCTGTTGGCTCTTGTCTGTTTCGTGGATTCATATTTTCCAAGTCAGACACTTTATGTTCTGTCCTTTGTTTGTAGTGTAAGAAGTGCAGGAGGGTGTCTGATTGGGATGGCTCCTGTAACAGCAAACAAAAGCAGTAATTTCCTAGTTCAGAAGCCTGAAGAAAAATATCCTTTATGAACATGACAACGTGTTTGTGGCATTTCAGTGGAGACTCCTACTCCTCATCTGGAGCTTGCTGCTAGAAGAGGCCAGCACGTTTTGTTCTTCCCTAAGTTAACACAGAAATGTGTTCCATAACTGTCTGACTCCTGCAAACAAGAACTTGCAACTTTCTCTCACTGTCTGTGTAGAAAACATTACATGCAGATTTTGCTGGAGACGGAAGATTCTTCACTCAGGCTCAAAGAAAATTAAAATACAATAGGCATATCCAACAATTATCTCCTCTTCTACCAGGAGTGATATGCTACCCAGCTTCACTGAGGTACAGGTTCTATTTCAAATACTTATATTAACTGAAAGAGGAAGACATTTTTATCCTTTTATTAAGTCTTTCTCCTTTCATCTTGCAGTGGGACATTAGACCATTATGTTTCATTACAAAGAGCTCATATAATATAATCAAAAAATTTCTTTCTGTGTCAGAAGGAATGGTCAAATGGCTGTTCTAGAGTTGTCACTTCACAAAGGTTTCCACAAAATCAACACAGCTGTGGTATTTTAATATATTTATAAATAAACATAAGAACTGAGTCTGAGAAAAGACTTTTATTTATTTAAATCTGTATTGTAAAGCTTATAATAAACTAAGGCATTACACAGTTTTACCTATATAACACCTGATTTACCCAGCCAAATGAATTAGTCTTTAATTCCACATTTCAATCTCACACATTTAGAATTGAGTACTCTAATGATAATGACACGAATCCTTTGCTGGGAGCAAGCTCCACAAGCCACCATGCACAAGAAGAACAACATCAATCTCCCAGACAGCTGTGCTCACTGCAGACAGCTAGAAAGATGTTTACCAAATGGAGCCTCATAATTCTTGAGTTCACAGCTGCTCCAACTGAGATGTTACAGGAGAAAAAAAGATTTTCTTGAAAAGTACTGGAGAAAAAACTCCAAAGAGCAGATTTCTTACACACAAAATTCTTCCTCAGCTAGATGGGTATTTGCATGGGTGCACAAAAGCAGTTAAGATTTGTGGTTGTTGGATTTATTATATGGCTATAACTTACTGAAAAACATCAGTTTAGACAAATTTAGTTATCTAATCTCACCACTGATAAAATCCCTCTCTCCTCTTCCTCTCCCCACTAGCTGAAAAATAAATATTGAAATCAATATTTATATTTTGTCTCAATATATCGTTCATCACATCTCACTTTTTTCCCCTTTCTTCTTTTTTTCACTTTCTCAGGAAATATTTGGACAAAATCCCCATTATTTTCAGTGAGCACAGTCACACTCAAGCATATTATTTCTGTGAATAAGGCTGATTTACTCCTGTAACTCTCCTATCTAGCTACATTTTTTTATAGTTCTGCAAAGAGAGGTGTTACTACTTTTATTAAAGAAAAAAAAGAGAACTGAGTCTTTAAATTATGCCAGAGGTATGTACTGACCTGTAAGGCCACATGTTTGAGAGCACTCAGACCAAGTGGACCAGTCAGAGAGCTGACAGTTCACAGGACATTCCACCACACAGGACATATTCATTTGCCATGTCTTTTCCAAACCAAGCTGAAAGAAAATATTAAATGGTCAGCACCTAACTCCAGGCCTGTATCATCAGTGCAAGGTAAAAAAATAATTAGGACCTTTAAAATTCTCACTTCAAGAAAGTCCTAATGCATCTACTGATCTTTATATATATGCATAAATCCTATTTTCATCAATAATTTTCTAAACTAGAACCTATAAATGGAGGGCTTCATCTCTGCAGTATTACTTTTTACAATAGTTGAAGGCCAAGGCAATTTATGAAGTATTTTGAAAGAGGAATGCAAAAATACTGAACAGCTATTAATAAGTGAAATGAAGTGATACTAGAAGGCAAGTTCAAAACTAGCAAAAGGAGGAGGGTGAATTGGATAGTCAGAAGATGTTGCAGATGCTAAAAGTTCACAGTTCAAGAGAGACTGAACAAGTTACTAGAAGAGAAGTCTGAAGGTTTAAACACACAGGAACCCCACCAGGAAATGCAGGCCAAGAGCTGAAAACAGGTGGAGGCTGTGAAAGGAGTAGATGGAAACTCTTGTCTGTGCTTCTTACTCTTCCTTTGGCATCTGCTTATGCCTCTCTTACTTTCTTCCTAATGTGCTGTATAAGTGCATGATTAGTCTAGTCTAGTCTAGTCTGGTCTATATAATAAGTTCCATGCAAAAATATTGTTGTGACACTGACAATGATTTGTCAAAAAAAAAATACATCTTCGAATTTTTTTCTGAAAAAATTTGCAAAAACCAGAATCCTCTAACACCCATAAAGTAAAAGCTCCAGTTGATGGTGGACAGAAATTAATCAGACTCAAGTTTTCCCAAAAAGATATTCTGTGCTCAGTTCTTCCCCAGGTAAACTTCAGCCTAATGCCCCGCCCCAGGGAAGGAAGAGCTTTATAATCATGCTCAGGATATGGCACAACAACTACATGGTCCTTTGGTCTGATCCTGGACAGCCATTTCTATTTTCTTATGAACTCACCAGCTTCAGATTTTCCCCATCCATGGAGGGAAAGGGATATTCTCACTAACACACATGAGAATGTATGATGCAAGATGAAATGTGACTGATGGCAAAAATATTAGCATAATAATAATAATAACACCATCTGTATCCTGCACAGCTGAGTTAAAAGGGTAGGTCAGTTATAGGGTGTACGGAATAAAATGTGAAAGAAAATCAGTCCTGTCAATGTGAACAGATCTACAGCTTTCCCACACAGAGGACTGTCCTCTTCACTGTCCTCTTCACTGGACCTCACCAGCAGACCTTGACCATCATTGAGGCCTTTCAGAAACCCAAGAAGTGAATATCTTTAAATAGAAAATATCCCCACATAGTTTTTAAAAAAATGCAAATCAGACATTTCAAAACCTATTAATTTCAATGACTGGAGAAGTTAATGATATAAAACCAGCATTTAACACTTTAAAAAGGAGATAAATCCACTATTTCCTACTAAACACAAGCATAGAGCAAATAATTAGGCACAATATTAACATGTCCTCTATAAATAAACTACTAAAAGTAGTGAAAATGTCTCCTCTTGATAGACTCACCAAGTTCTAAATTTGCATTTGCAGTACCATTTATTGAGACAAATGAGGGTTTAGACCTCTGTTCGCTTTTAGACATCAAAGAATGAGTTCTCGGCTTTTCTCAGTGGTTCAGGACAGCCTTGATTATACAGTTATCCCACACAGACAACACCTGAAACCTTTGGATAATCTGGAATTTGGATGATTAGGAAGCTAGAGAACCCTCTTTGAAGTCCATATTTGGGTCAAACCTTCTGAGCAAAGGCTTTAAAGACTGCTGAAATGATTCCTGCCAATTATAGAAACATGACTGCTCTCTTTCAAGACTGGTCTTCTCAGCTGGTCTTCAGCAGCTCGAGAGGGAAAAGCCCAAGAAAGATATTAACAGTGGAGAAAGCTGAAGGCCAGATTATCCACAGTGACCTCCTATTTGCATATCTTAGATACTGAAGTGGTGCTTAAATAGATCTGGGGAACAACTGACAGGCTGCAATTTAGGATTCACATATTCCTTTCTCATCCCTCTCCTTCCTTGAACTGATGAACCACAATTCAACTTGAAGAGCTTAGAAAATATTTGAAAAAGTGTTCAGTAGCTCCTTTACCCCTAAAGCCTTTGTTCTGGATGAGCTGTAGTTTCTGACTCAACAATGTCAAGTACTGAAAGCTACCCCTGTGCACTCTGTGCCCCTGGTCACACATGTCAGGGGCAGCAGGCTGCCAGACCAGCATGCTCTTTAAATCCTGTGATCCACAAGAAGTATCTGTATTTTTTTATAGGAATGTTTGGCACCAAAGATTAAACCCTGCTGCTGGAGGTTAATCATGTAATCTGACAAGCAGACTATTCACCAATAAACCAGCAACGTCTGCTTTTTAATGCAGACACAACTGTTTGTTTCTAGGCTTTTCTCATCTTTAATTAACGGTAAATGAATGAGAGTAAGTCTATAAATAAGAACATGACCAGGATCACCTTGCTTTAGGTGATTCAATTTTCAAATATTCAAAGAAATAGAAGTCAAGTTCTTGTGATAGGTAGAAACCAAGTAACCCAGTATTACTATGTTTTGAGAGTTTGGAGAGAACTACATTAACATAACCAGGACTTGGAAATAAGCTCTAGAAATTGATTTATCTTGGCAGTAATCAGGATGACTGGCTACCTTCTTTAGCTGATCGACTCAAATAAACACAAGATCATATGGACACATAAGGAAACCAGAACACAGGGGCTCAGATGGAATGTTAGTATTTAACTATGCTGATGTCTATACCTGGAGATGGTGATCGACAAAACGCAGAATGAACTTTTTTTATATATGGCTTTTATTTATCAGTTTCTTGAACTATATATTATACAGAAACTCAAGCACTGTAATAATGTGTCTTAATTTCTTAGGGATCAGTGTAGGTTTATCTATTATGATCTATTTTCTTTGCATATAATAATAAGAAACATACTTCAGTAAATGTACCTACACATAAATTAGGCAAATATTTATTCATACATGTAGTACAAAGTCTTATGATAGCCCAGAGAAAATTCATTAGCCAGATAATTACAAAATTATTTTGTATTTCTCCTATTCATCAACTTTTCCAACCACATGCACCTTGGTTTAAACTTCACTTAATCTTTCTGCACTGCCTTATAATGCAAAAACACAGCAGAAATCCCCGTCCTGAAGGATCATCAGTAAGAAGTGTACAGCATGTATTCACATTTTGATAATTTCTTGAATACTGTCCTCTCATGACCTGGAAGGTCACAGAGTTGGCTTTCACATCTTTAGAGTGAAGGGTCTGTTAAGATCTGAACAGCTTTCCTGTTAATCAGTTTAACAGGTTTTACTCCTCAGTTATTGGATCAGCCTTTGACCTTGTTGGACCACTGCTTACACAGCCATAATTCGACAAATAGTCTTAACATGAGACTAGAGAGGGGATCAGCACTTTCTAGAAGAAGCTGTATCTCTGTATTGTCTAGCAAGTCAAAAGGGTGAATAAGAATGCAGCACAGTGACCGTTGATAAATCCAGGACCCCTCTGCACTGATGTCTGTTGGCCAGTCATTTACAGCAAGTAGCTTTTGAGATAATATATTCTTGTCCTAAGTATTTCTCTGAGTAATAAACTTTCATTCCTTAAATGCAGGAAAACTCCAGAGGTGTTCTGAAATGAGATTTCAGTGTAAAATGTAATCAATCAGTTCTAAATGTTGTTTTAAATCTTTGCTTAACAGGAATAATTTCTTGGCTTTATGGTAGAAGAAATATATTTTCCTGAAAAATCAAATAAAGCATAATTTTTTTCTGCTGAAATATTTATATGAATGGATATTTTACATCATGTCTTGGTATTAATCAATATTGTAATCTCTTAGAAGTGAAAGACTTTTTGTTCTTTTTTTCTTTAACACATTGAAACATTAACAAAATGAATTAATGCATTGCCTAATTAACTTCACAGCAATTTGTTGGTAAGTAGTCACATCCTGAGTTTTTTCTTGAGACGTAATTTTTGCACATACCCCATCCCTGGAAGTGTTCAAGGTCAGGTTGGAGGGTGCTTTCAGCAACCTGCTATAGTGAAAGGTGACCCTGCCCACAGAAGGGGGTTTGATCTTTAAGGTGATGATCTTTAAGATCCCTTCCAACCTGAACCATTTTCTGATTCTATGAAATTATTAGATTCAATTATAAACCCAAGAGCAATGTGTGAAGGTGGAACATGGGACAGAAGTAAGTCTCAGCTGAAACTCTCTGCCTTTGATAAGAACTTACTGATTCAGGAACCCAGGATGTTGGAGGAGGTTGGAGAAGTTTGAGTAGGTCAGATACACCATTGCAAAACTATAGTCCAAAGTAAAGGGTGAGTTTCCTGACTCCCTTCACTTCTAATGAGGCTCTTTTCTATGGGCACATCCTAAGAGTAGCTAGTAGCCAGAAGGGTCCTGCAGAAAAGCTGTAGGTGTCAAAACTGCTGTAGGGGCCTTTTCCTCTTTGTCCCCCATTGCCAGTAATTTTACTTCTGATGTCATGGTGGTGGGGAAATGGCAGCTGAAACAAGTGCAGTTATTTTGCATCAGAAATGCATGTAGGATTGCCCTTAATACAGCGTTGGTGTTGTCTTCACTGGTTTTTTTATACTAAAGTCTCCATGCAATTGAAAGCATTAGGATTGACTCACAAAATGTCAGGAAACCAGTGCTGTCAAACTGGAGGTTAGTTTGAACATTTGCAAAATGGCTCTTTCAAAACTTAAGGGCTGCTGTTTGCTAGCTAGTTCTCCATATATGCTCCTACTTAATATTACATTCATGCTGCACATTTTTTCACACTAGCTTTGGTATCTTTTGCATCACACAGCTGGATACAGGAAGCTAGCATTCAGCCCAGCTGCAGAATGACACGTGAGAAATATTTTCCAACACATTGAATACATGATTGATACTGGCAGGTGTCCAAGACTCCATGCAGAAATTGTATCAAATTATAATTATGATTAGTATTCTGATTGAGATTTATTACCTTTATTCTACTTTATCAATTATTGTTTCTAAATAATTTCCTTCAGGATATAATTAGCATATGTTCACAGAGGCCCTTAAAAGTAACCAAAGGAAGCAGTATAAAAATCAGTTGATGGCTCGGTTCATTTCAGAGGTACTTAACAATCCATGAATAGTGCTGCAAAACATCTGGTGAATATTCCATACAGCTCAGTTGGCTCAGTATTAATTAGCACCATTAGAAGGGAGCTTTCTCACAGGTACCCACTCACCTCTTCACAGTATTTCAGGTCAACCGATTTGCCATCGCTGCGAACACAGTCGAGCATCCGCGTTTTGATGCCACTGCCACAGACAGCCTTCTCGCTGAGCTGACATGTGCTCCAGTCTGCAAAGCAGGAATTCATTAGCGTTGCAGACTTTCAGACAGAATTCATAATGATCCAGTCTCCCACCTAATTCTGATGGCCTAAAATAACCCTCACAAGCAACTTTTACACGTGCAAAGGTTCACGGGGCCCAGCAGCTACACATTTTTGGAAACAGTGACCTTTACTGCAAATAGCCAATGCCATGGCACCCTCCTGGAAAGTTCATATTTGGTTTCGTCTGTATGGATTTTGAGTAGATCACAAAATGAAAGGAGAAATACAGTGTGCCCATTTCACCTGCAAATTCTCCATTTAATATTTTATCTGGATCAAATGGCCTGAATCAGTTTTTGGTACAAGTTTCACAGCTGCCTCTGGGTAAGAACAGAAAACAGAAAAATCCATCCTGTAAGGGGAATGGAAGCGAGCTGTAAAATGTAGTCCCAGGCTGTCACTAGAGCATAATAACACAAATACCTGTCACATTGTAGTCATAGTGGTAGCAGTTCTTGTTCAAAGTGCAGGCTTCTGTCTCGGTGGCAGCAGGACAAGGCTTCCCATCATCTGGTTGTCTCAGGGATTCAGCTGACCTTTCACGGACACTACTTCCATTGCATGGCTTGAAAGTAAGATTGGAAACAGATATTTTGGCACCCTGGTACCTCTTAATGCAGCATTACAACAACCTTTCAAATAATCCCTTCACAAAACACATGTGTATGATAACAGGTACATATTACTGTATAAGAGAAACCCTTTTCTTTTTCCTTTAACTTGGTAACACCACTCTATTTTCCTAACTAGTGAATATTTCAGTACTTCTGCTTTGGAACTTTTTCACTCATAAACCGGATATCGAGATGCTCACTTTCCAAATACTCTTATGTAGTGCACCAAAGCTTCAATACTCAGACGTCCTGAAACACTTTGATTTTCTGTTTTGGGTTTTCTTGACATGTTTTTATTTTAAATTGCTGTCAGGAAGGAAGGGGATATGAGACCCAAAATTACCTGTCTAGACTCAGTGTTGATCTACAGATTTCACTCGTAAGAGGATAGTGACATTTCTAGTTCAGTGACTGTGCCACTATGGAGAGGCTCAGAGCTAGGCTCAAAGGCAGACTCACAAGCCACTGCCAGAGCTATTCCACCACACTGAAGGCCCCCACACTGGGAAGTGTGACCACTGGGCACATTTTAGTCTGTGCTCTGGAGCAATTTAGCTCAATGGAAAATACTGTCACACTTTATTTGCAGCCAACTAAAAACAGCCCTAAAGATGACACTAGATATAAATATAGACATAGATACTCACAGGTGTACCCAGTCCAGCATCTTTGCAAAACACATCATACACACTTTTAAAGGATCCTCCCAAAACTCTGAATGTGACACTTCAGTGTGGTTCTTACCAAAGAACACTGAGACCACGATCCCCATTCAGATATAACACAGTCCTCAGGACATGGCAGTGTGCATTTTCTAGCACCAAGTGGCATCTCTTCAGGGTCACACAGATAGTCCTCCACTGTGTCAGAAGGACCATCCACAGTGTTCAGCATGCACCTGGAAAAAAGAATTGCACATAAACTTTATTTGCCATGGATTTTGTGTGGTATGCGCTCTACAGTATTCTGAGGTATTTGAATGTTTTGTCAGCATATAAACGAAATAAGTATTGGTTTATGAATATCCAAGAAAAGCTGAAGAGACAAAAACAATTCTTGTTTTTACAGATGACAGCCACATAGAGGCATGCACATAATTTAGACAGACCCTATCAGTGATTTGCTGAGAGGCCCTGGGCAGGTGATTTGCTTGATATTAGCTTATCTCTAAACCAGAACAATGCAAATTATCCATGGTTTAGACTTATTTTGTGCATACTTCATCTGATAACTTTAAATCCAGAACTATTAAAACTTTAAAAATTTTATATTCTTAGCATTAACCCTTAATTTACACAGATTCATTTTAATTACCAATAGATTAAATTAGGAATCAAGGTCTATATCCATAACAAGAAGACAGAGTCATATTTCACTCTCTGAATCTATTCTGATTTATATCACCCAGGGTCAAGGTCTGGACTCAACACTAGGCATTACATAGAATTACATCAAATTAAATACAGTCAAAGCTGAAAGTGAAGGTTCTTTAAAGTGAAGTAGGAGCAATATTGTTTTACCTGACTTTCCTTGTTTGAACACCTTCTCCACAATTCTCTTTTAAATCCACGTTGGTCACCTTGCAGACACTCCAGGGCTCAGTAACCCATATGTACTGGCTGCAGTCACTGTGGCAGGGGACTACCTCATACACCTGAAATCCACACTCAGTGTCAGTTTTGGTGCACACAAGTGAGATAAATGTGCAAAAGTGATCATACAGAAAAAGCGCTACTGCTCTTTTTAGTATGAATAACAAATATGAACTTGCTGATTTAGACACCATAGTAATAATACACATCAAATACTTGATAAGAAACTATTGAAATAAGAAAAAGACAGAAACTATCGAATGATGGATTCTCTGGTTTTCTCTGCCACCAAGCCCATGCTGTGCCATTTCCACCAAAAATTTCAATACAACTAGCATAAAGTCTGTAACAAGGCTAGCTCCTGAATATAACTTTAAAAAAATGCTGTTAAAATTCTAACACTTTACCTCTATCCTTCACATCTCTTCTCCATGATTCCATCCCACTATTATTATATTATTATCCCAGTTATTAGTTATGAGGTTTTTGTATATCTAAGAAGTGACCTCAAGAGAAATTATACCAATATATATTGATTCACTTTATTTATTCATTGTGTATGCTTAAAATCACTCTAATATATTTGTGTACTAGCATTAGTATTATGCTTAGATTTGAATACAAATTTTTAAATGGCATCTCATACAGTAATTTCTACAGCATTCAATGTACTGACTCAAACATACATTACAAAAAAAGGGACAGACAGCAGACAGCGTATGTTGAGCAAGAAGCACATGTTGAGCTTAAATCTCTATTTTATAAACACTTACCTGTGCCTGAAGAAAGTATTTTCATGAATCCAAGAAAAAAAAAAAAGCAAAGAGAAAAAGTTAGAATTATTAGAGTGAAGCATAAGTATTTAAATGGCATCAATTTAGCTTTTATTATAAACAATATTCTGTTACTTCTGCAAAGCAAAAGGCATCATTTTTTCTCTTGGATCTCCTTTGCTGTCATGAGGTAATTTGCAAAAAGTTTGTC